>BSBM01000486.1:39510000-40710000 GCA_027924585.1 Larix kaempferi | reverse complement strand
TTTTTTTTCTTTGGAAAAAAAAGTATTATATTTGAAATTTGGTTAATTTTAAAAGGAAAATAAAGTATAATATAATATATTTTTTTCAATAAAATTAGATTTTGATAAAAAAAATTATACGGAATTAGAACTTTGTTATAAAAAGTTGTAATATTATATTAAGTTAAAAAATAAAGTATGTTTAATAATTATTTTAATAGTTTAATATGTTTGGCTAAGGTGAAAGCACTCTTTGTGTAAAGTCATTGTTGGACACTTTGGTACTAGCCTAAAAAAAGTTAGTAAAAAAATGTTTAAAACACATAAATAAAAGGTTTTTGCACTGAATGTAGAAGTTTTATATTATCTAATTTACTAATTTACTTGATATGGATATTATGGAATTTGTTTATCTTTTTTTTCAAAAAGAAAAAAAACTGCAACTTGATATTCCATTAGAATGTAATTTCCCCATTCAAATAAATTTCAAAAGAGTAAATTCCACCAATCTACTAGTTTCCTAGGTTGGGGTGGAAACATTGAGATTTTGAATAAGGGAGCTAATAAACCACAAATGGACATTAGATTGACATAAATATATTAAAAGGGGTTAAATAAATATTTATTATAGGAAAATAAGATGGCACTTGGTCATGAAGACACATTGGTGGTGTGGGACCCCCCAAAAGTTAGATTCCCCATGCCACATGGCATTCCACTCTCACCCATTCAAATCCAAGATGGAGTCCACTATACTTGCAGGAGTTGGAAGGGAATAATACTTGGCATGAATCAATGAGGTCTAAATGTAGAGGAAGAGTAACTCCCATGGAAGAGGAAGAAGCAATTTGGAGCTAGTGGGACACTTGGGTTAGATTCCCTAGCTCTATGACAACAATGATGAAGATGCTAAGACACCTATGACACAAATCAGACCTGAAAGCTGACATCTGACATATATGACATGTCAGGGCTAAAAATAGCCTCCAATAGGGCGTACAAGGGAGTAAGAGAAGCCAAAGAGACACCTACTCAAATTGAGTGGAGGAGGAGGCTAGATTTGGAGGGACACCTGGCATACCTGGGAATCTCTTCCAAAATTGAGTTGGCATGAGGATCATGGATGGAATTCGAGTTAGGGAGGCCTTAGGAAGTTTATAAAATTCAGGAACAAAGAATAATAGCAGCTTTTGATCATTTTACATTTTGCATTTTGCATTTGCAGAGAAGATCTAGTAGAGAGCTAGTCTATTTGCCTTAGCACTAATTTCGAGGGTGAAGGATTTCCATCCTAATTGGAAATTCGAGAGGTCATTCAGATCTTTAATTTGGAGCTAAAATGGAGTGTTTAGTTAAACTGTGAAGCTACAGGGAAGCTCGTGGTTCATTCAGCTACAACTCATTCTTCCATCTCTTTCACATTTTATTGCATATTTGGGCCCCTAGAGGAATTGCACCCTTGGTGAGATGCTCATCTCTTTGTGAGAGTTCATGAATCTCCATTTATTTGTATTTTGATATATATACTCTGTATTTATTGCTCATAATACTCTGAGGTCGAAATACCAAGAGAAGTAGTGTAAAAATACCAAACAATGCATAAATGATGCCATTTTCCCTAGATCTTGTTGTTGGAGCTTGAAGAGACATTCTTTCGAATTGTATCAGTCATTATCTATGATTTTGTTGATGTATGGAGTGTCATTAATGTTCTGAATAATTTTCATTAACAGTGCACAAGTCCTTGGCACCTAAAATTTGAATTTCATAACATATGCTGAAAATTACTAGCTTTTCCCCATATGTGAAGTATTGCACATAAACATCTGATTTAAGTGAGGTACATAAGGCCATATGAACTAATTAATGATACATCGTGTAGCTAATTAAGGCCATTTATCAGTACCATACCTCTTTTCAGAAATTTGGAAGTGTTTAACAACATTTGGAGAGTTATCTTTGTCCACTACCCTTGGGGGTTTTGAAGCTCGATTTGACTAGAATTATTCCCTACTTTGTCCAGATTGTAAATGAATGTTGCAGAATTGTTTTAAGGGTTGTTAAGCATCCATCGGCCTCAGTTATATGTCTTAATACCTTTCAAATACCTTCAGACCCAATTTGGAAGCATTTGGAAGCAATAGTGACAATACTAGTCTAAGGGTCGAATTGGTCAAAATTGGCAATTTTTCCTAATTTGTGCTAATTCTTAAAAAGGGACACTACATAGAATCAAGGTTACATAGATGCTAATTGATAAATAAAAACAACAGTCCAAGTACAAACATTCAGTCATGTCGCCAGATCTAAAATGGACAACTGATATATTTTTGTTCATCTACAGGACAACCATACAATAAGTCATATTAACAACTTCCCTTAGCTGAGAGCATTCATCAAAATACATATATAGAAAAAATATCTATGATAGATAGATCCAAAGTCTAAAAAAAATACGCAGATCCCACATCTACCAACACATTATCGAAGAATTATTCAAAAAATATGACACCATCCAGCAGACCTATGGCCACCTTTAAGAGTTGGTCTGCCTGCATATTCAATTCCTAATAGATATGTGCAAAATATATCTCCGCAAAATCAACGATCAAGTCCTAGATCCTATTAATCCAATGGTGTAGGTGTATAAAATGCATCTTCAGCAGACCCGCAGCCCAATCCACTTCAACCAAGGAGTCACCGAAAATATCCATTCTAAAAATGCCTATTCTCTTAGCGAACCATAGTAAGTCCCACATAGCCAAGAATTCAACCTTATTGTTGCTTCCTCTATCAACTCCCATCTTGAGCCAAATCTGGTGTTCTTTTTTTATTGATATATATAACCATTCCTAATCCACGTAAGCCTTCTTTGGAAGCACCATCAAAGTAACCCGTGGATAAGTCTGCCTCCACATCAAGTCTTCTAATGAATCTGAGATTTTGACTAGCACTAGAAAATGAATAGTCATTGAGAGAACAAATCACTCTGGAGTAGACATGGTGGATAAAAGGCTTGATGTTGTCAAAGATGCAACGATTCCTTGATTTCCACACCTCCTGGATAAAAAATAATGGAAATTCTTTGAAAGAGGTTCTGAAGTGGAACCCATTGTAAATGTTGTCTTGGAAATTACCACTGTGCCAAACATATTCATGTTTAAGAAGATAACTAAGATCTATACAAGCCATCCAGAAAAATGAGCAATGATAAAATAAATGAGAGGCAATCTCCAGCTCCGATTTGCATAGGACACATCTACCTGAGCCATTAAAACCTCACTTCAGAAGGTTTTCCGAGGTGAGTATTTTGTTTTCAAGACATAGCGTTATGAAACACTTTATCTTCGTGGGAATGTTCCGCTGCCACAATTTCAGAGACCACCATTTTTTGTTGTGAGGAAAATCTTGAGCCATTGTAGTCTCGTAGGAATTTGTTTATCTTTACCTCTTGTAATTTACATGTTTTTTAATAATCGTGGTGGCATTCATATTTTATGATTTCATTTAATATAGTTTTATCTATACTGATGTTTAAAATAAAAACAAAATATCATCTTTTTTAATAATTAAATACATATTATTTTACTTAAATTAGCATTCATCAACCACATATTAAGTGACTGTGCTAGTTAGTATTAAAACAAAAAAATCTAAAAACTAAATTTTAATATAGTTGAAATTTAAAATTATTTAGCTAGAAAGAAGAAAACTAAACATTCAATGGATTCATTTGCATAATATCAATAACATTAAAAGTACTATTACAACTAAGTTTAAAGAGAAAATGTGAGGCCATAAGGATTTATAGGGTGAAAGGAAGTTAAGATGTTGAAGTCATTAACCCTAATCTAGAAGACCAAAAGTATCTCTTTATTCTAACTAGCTCAAAGAAGAAAACTAACATAGCCAAATTAAGAATGTACTCTCATGCTAGACAATTCTTAAAACATGATGCAGGGGCATCCGGGCCTAGGGGAAATAGTTGAAGATGATAGACAAAAGAAGGCCGACCAAGGGGATTGTTGACGACCACTGGTGTGGGAAGATTGGCAGTCGAGGCCAGGAAATCGAGCAAGAAGCTGTCGAAGTATGGTCGATAGAAGCGAGAGTCGACGTAGTCGAAAGTCGACAAAAGGGTCGAAAAACAACATCGACGAAAAGGCGGCAAAGGCCAAGCGTGGAGGATGTGACGGATGGGAGGCGTGGAGACTAAGTGAAGTCAACAAGTTAAGTCGAGGAACGATACAGTAAAGGATGGTCGACGTGTCGAAGTGGACAGTGATTAGACCGACAACTGTAGCAAAGTCAAGAGTCATAAAGTTTGAGAAGTGAAGAAGTCAAGGAAACATACCTACAGCCGTTGTGGGTAGTTGAGGAGTTTAATGGAAGTTAAGAAGGTGGTTGGGATCAATCTAGATGTCACCATAGGAGAAGGTTGTGCATGCACGGACAGGGGGCACTGACAACTACAGGTTTACAGGATCATAGATGTTTCGGCAGATAGAGTAAGGACACCTTGGGGAAGCCCGACAGGGTGGACCTCGGGAACGATGACATAACAGGGTAGAATACTGATGTGAAGGCTCATTAGAAGGGATCGATGATAGATGATCGGTTGCAGAGAGGGATCACACAGTGGAAGGGCGATGATCAAAGATCGTACACACAAAGCACAGATTATTCCTATGTATTGTAACAGGTTGAGGCCGACTTGTTTATTAGTTTACATGTAATTTTGTAAATGCTTCAAGTAATACAAGCCAACTTCTTGGAATTTCCAATTCACATCTTGTTTATTGTGAGCATGTTTGTGTGAGCTGCATGATTCTGGTAAGCAAGAAGGGTCTGACCGACCCCCGAATTGCGTCAAGTATTATCAGAGAAGAAGGATCTTGAGAGTAGGAAAATCCTGCGTATACGTGAACAACTCCATCTGCAGTTGGGTAGAGTTGTGCGTGTGTGGTGAAGGTCCAATTGCGATTGGACGAGTGGAGATATTCAGCTGCAGTTGAAAGAGTAAACACAAGCTCCACAATGGCACAAAGAGGTGTAAACATCCGTGGTGTAGGACGAAGAGTGCAAGGAGGCACAAGAGTCACAGTTGATCATGACATGTTCGACGAGTGGATGCAAACAATGAGAAGCTTGACCAATGACGTCACAACAATCAAATAATCCTAGAGACGTGGATGCGTTCCTGATGCAATTGACCATAGTGACGAAGAATTCGAGGAAGTGGAAGGTAGGGAAGCGGTAGAAGAAGAAATAGAAGATAGATTCATCAAGCTATTGACAAAAATGAGGGGTAAGGAAAAAATAGATGTACCTACTTACTCAGGAAGTCTGGATCCAGATGACTTGATAGACTAGATCAAAGAGATGGCGAAATACTTCGACATAGAGAAGCTAGAGGATCCCAAGAGAGTTAACACTGCATGTTTGAAGTTGAAGGGTCATGCCTCATTGTGGTGGGACAATGTAAAGGCTGACATAGTCAAGAAAGGCAAGGAGAATATTAAATCTGGAGACAGAATGATTGCCAAGCTGAAGAGTAAGTTCTTTCCAAATGACCATGTGATTTGCTTGTTCAGGAAGTTGCAGAACCTTCAACAAAAAGAGATGACCATGAAGGAATACACAGAAGAGTTCTATAGACTGTCGATTAGATCTGGTCGAACCGATGAAGGAAAATAAGCGATCGCAAGATATGTAAATGGCTTGAAATATGCCATACGAGACGAGTTGATCCTGTCAAAGTTCAAAACGGTTGGTGAAGCCTACCATCTAGCCCTGAAGGAGAAGGAAACGCTATTGAGAAGAACAACATCGACCAGAGGAAGGATGACTAGTCAAGGTGCGAAAACTGTTCCCACAAAAGGACAAAGTAGTGGGACAAGGAGAGAAGTCATTGAAGATAACTGATGTGCAGAAGGGACAATGATAAGAGAGAAGGCACAAGAAACTGACGTGATGGTCGAGAGACCCGCGTCAGCGTGCGTTTAGTCAAAGTAGTTCAGCGAAGAGACGAGGTGCTGACAGACCAGCTATAGTCTGTCATAAGTGTCGAGGAGTGGGACACAAAGCGTATGAATGCCCAGAGAATTTGCACGCGACAGAGAAGTCGAAATCCGAATGTTGACAAGAAGGAAAGGGCGAAGAGAATTCGGGTTCAACATCCGACAGTCATGAAGATGACAGAGAAAAGAGTCAAAACTTGATGACTAGGAGGACGTTGGTCCAAAATGACCAACGAGAAGAGCAGGAGGTGACGCAACGAAAGGCCATTTTTCGAACCAAAGTGTTGATCGCCGACAGATACTACAAGACCATTGTCGATGGTGGCAGTACAAAGAACCTAGTGTCGACGAAGGTCATCGACAAGTTGGATTTGAGATGTCAACAACACCCAAATCGATACAAGATATCTTGGTTACAAAAAGGGCATCATGTGAAGTTAATCATACAGTTCCTGATTAACTTCAAGGTTGGGAAAATTGAAGACAATGTGTTGTGCAACGTAATCCCAATGGATGCTTGTCACTTGTTGTTAGGAAGACCATGGAAATATGATCGGAAGATGATCTATGATGGTCGATCCAACACAGTCACAGTGTGGAGAAATGGCATGCGGAGAATGCTGAAGCCAAAGTAGGAGGACAACACCGACTACAAGGAGGGTGAGAGCAACTATTGGGAGAAGAGAGTACTGATGTGCTCAACGAAGGAATTCCTGGTGGAGGAGGAGAAACAATCGGGATGTTTCGCCATCATTCCGAAGGGACTGAGTGTCGAACGATCGAAGACAGAGAGAATTCTGGTCGAAGTGGAAAGGATGTAGGATGAATTTGAGATCATCATGGTCGAAGAGACATCGATGGGATTCCCATCAACGAGAAGCATATCCCATCAGATCGACTTGATTCCAAGGTCGAGTTTTCCAAATAAGGCACCACATAGAATGACTCCGACAGAGAGTGAGAAACTCAATCGACAAGTCTAGGAGTTGTTAGACAAGGGATTGATCAGAGAGAGTCTGATCCTGTGCGCATTTCTAGCTGTACTAGCACTGAAGAAAGGAGGAGAATGGAGGATGTGCTCAGAATCCAGATCTATCAACAAGATCATGATCAAGTATAGATTTCCATTTCCAAGGATGGACGGCTTGATTGACTGTTTGAGTGGATCTAGATATTTCACCAAGATCGACTTGAAGAGTGGATACCACCAGATCAGGGTCAGAGAAGGAGACGAATGGAAGACAACCTTCAAGACGAAGGAAGGACTATATGAGTGGTTAGTCATGCCATTTGGATTGAATAATTGACCAAGTACATTCATGAGGCTGATGAATAAGGTATTGATGTCGTTTTTGGGAAAGTTCGTCATAATGTACCTCGACGACATCTTGATATTCAGTTGAACCAAGACTGAACATTTGGAACACATTCGACAAGTGTTGCAGAAGCTACGGGAAGAGAAGCTGATGGTGAACCTACAAAAATGCTTCTTCATGAAGGAAGAATTGGTGTACTCAAGATTTGTAATCTCGAGTAAAGGGTTGGTGATGGACCCAGAAAAGGTAAAGGCTATATTGGAGTGGCCAGAACCGACAAGCACGAAATAAGTGCATAGTTTTCATGGACTTTCCAGTTTCTACAGGAAGTTGTTACACCTAAATCTCGTCATCATGGCACCTATGTCAATTCAGTGCCTTGATCCATGAAGTGTCCCTGATCAGAAAGTCAATTAGAGCAAGTTGTTGACCTTTTTTCTCAAGTTCTAGTTGGGCTAGCGCAGATTTCCTTACTTCAAGGAGTGGCCAACTAGGTTAGGCACATATTTCCATCTAGCAGACTGCGTCGGTGGCTCAGGTTTCCTTTGTGCAACCTGCACTTTCCCTCTCTGGCACAAGTTTCCCTCATTCAACATGCACCGGTGTTGGTTAAATTGGATAAGGGTGACCTTCGAGCGAATTCTCGAAGGTAGATGAGGTGGATCTCTATCCCTAACTTTTAGGTGAGTTGTCCTACAGTTCCCTAACCTCAAGGAAGGATCCCTTGGTCCTCTCCCCATGATCCTCAACCTACTCTATCCAATTGGTCTTATAAATACAAAGCTCCTCTCCATTCCAAAGGGAGGAAGTCTATAGCACTTACATGCTGGTGGAATTAACCTAGGTGATCCCTATCCATCTCTTGGGAGGCATACATTTCCTTTGGAGGCATTGGCTTGGCTTGTTGGAGGAAGATTGCATCGTTAAGTCTTGGGTCGTAATCATCACTCTTCTATGTATTTCCCACTTATTCATAGTAATATAATCTCTTTCCATAAATGTCTCTATGTTAATGATATTTAGAGATCACTTCCTTAACTGTTTGCTTGGACCAGTTAGTGTTTAGATGTGCTTTTACTGCTCGTTTGTCTCTATGTGCTTTGGCAGGTTTTGCATCTATGAATCTGACGACCAAGAAGCTTGGAGCAACAAAGAGGAAAAGGATTCACGAATCTGAAGGTAATACACCTATATACCTTGATCTCTAATTGATTTAGGAAAGTAGTTTTATATTCTGTCTCTATTTGTTCTAGATCCAGTTGGACTAGGGAGATCTGGCCTTTAAGTCCGCTTAGGTAGATTGTCCAAAAACAGAAGTTCATAAGAGGATTTAGTCGGATATGTGCACTGTTGACAGAGTGCATGAAGAAAGGGGAGTTCATGTGGACAGGAGCTGCCCAGAAATCCTTAGACAAGTTGAAGCAGAAGGTAACAGAGAGCCCATTACTAGCTCTCCAGGATTTTGACAAAGTTTTCCAAGTCGGCTGCGACGCGATCCAAATGGTGACTGGCGCAGTGTTGAGCCAAGAGGGATAACCAATTGCATTCTTCAGTGAAAAGCTGGATGAAGCGAAGCATAAATATTCGGTTTACGATAAGGAGTTCTATGCTATCATGCAAACATTGAAGAAGTGGAGGCATTATTTGCTGCCCAAATAATTTGTGTTATACACAGACCATCAAGCACTGAGGTACTTGAACACTCATTCGAAGTTGAATCAGTGACACATGAAGGGGGTAGAATTCTTGCAGGGATGTACCTACGTGTTGCGACATAAGTCGGGCAAGTCGAACAAGGTTGTCGATGTGCCGATTCGAAGAGTTGCATTGTTGAACATGACCACAGTTCAGGCGACGGGAATAGAATCGGTGAAGACAGAGTATGAGACCAATGCGGATTTTGTGAAAGCATGGAAGGATAGTCGTGAACCATGGAGTGTCGACATAAATCCACACTTGGATTATTTTATCCAAGAGGGATACACGTTCAAGGGACAATAGTTATGTATTCCCAAGGGATCAATAAGAGAGAACCTAATCCGAGAGTTGCATAGTGGCATATTAGTAGGTCATTTTGGCATCGATAAGACCAAGGCGTTGGACGAGGAGAAGTAGTATTGGACAGGGATGGCGACGGATGTCAGTGAGTGGGTCCGACAGTGCTGAATTTTCCAATTAGCAAAAGGTCGAAGTTAGAACACGGGGTTGTATGCACCATTGCTAGTGCCAAATGTCCCATGGGAGCACCTGAGCATGGATTTTGTGTTAGGATTGCTGAAGAAACAACAAGGTAATGACTTCATCTTTGTGGTGGTCGACAGATTTTCAAAGATGGCACACTTTATTTCATGTCGGAAGACAAGTGACTCCACAAGCATTGTTGTATTATTTTTCAAGGAGATAGTTAGATTACATGGGTTTCCGAAGAGTATAACGTTGGACAGAGATACCAAGTTTATGGGTCATTTCTACAAAACCCCGTGAAAGAAGCTGGACATGAAGTTGCAGTTTAGATTAGCATACCATCTGCGGACTGATGGACAGACCGAGATAGTAAATAGAAGTTTGGGAAACCTTATGAGATGTTTGACGACCGACAGACCCAAGCAGTGGGAGAACGTGTTGGCATAATCAGAATTTGCATACAACAATTATGTGAATCGATTGATAGGTATTAATCCATTCTAGTTTGTTCAAGGTTGAAGCCCACATGGTGTGGTGGATTTGGTCGAAGTACCGACATACAACAAGAAGAGTGCAGATGCAGAGACATTTGCATAACATATGAATGAAGTACATGAAACAATACGCAAACGGATTGAGAAGAGTAGTGCGACATCCAAGCTAAGGGTCGACATGAAGTAGAGGCTACAGTCGTTCAGTGAAGGAGACTTAGTCTATGCACACTTAAGGAAAGAAAGGTTCCCGAAAGGAACATACAACAAATTGAAGCTGAAAAAGATTGGACCATGTAAGATTCTGAAGAAGATTTCAGACAATACTTATGTGTTGGAGCTGCAGGAAGAGTTGAACATTTCTTCTACATTCAATGTATCAGATATGTACAAGTACGAAGAAGGTTCGACGAGCAGAAATGTAGAAATGTTGAACATCGACTGAACAAGACAGATTTCAGATTGACAGAAGGAAGAGATCGTTGAAGTGATGGATGAGCATAAAGTCGGACGCACAAGGAGTTTGCAGAAGAAAGAATACTTAGTCCGATGGAAGAACGATGAGATGGAAGACGCAACATGGATTTCGGAGGAGGAATACAAAAGATTGACAGAGCAGTTGAGTTCTTTTTTACCTGGGGAGACTGATGCAGGGGCATCGGGGCCTAGGTGAAATAGTCGAAGATGATCGACAAAAGAAGGCCAACCAAGGGGATTTCCGAAGACCAATGGTGCGAGAAGATTGGTAGTCAAGGCCAGGCAGTTGAGTAGGAAGTTGTCAAAGTATCGTCGACATAAGCGAGAGTCGATGGGGTCAAAAGTCGACAAAAGGGTGAAAAAATGACATCGATGGAAAGGCGACAAAGGCTAATCGTGGAGGATGGGGCAGATGGCAGCTGTGGAGACTAAGTGAAGTCGACAAGTTAGGTCGAGGACCGACGAAGTAAAGGATGGTCGACGTGTCGAAGTGGACAGTGATTAGACCGACAACTATCTCAAAGTCGAGAGGCACAGAGGTCGAGAAATGCAAAAATCAAGGAAAAATACCTACAACCGTTGTGGGTAATTGAGGAGGTTAATGGAAGTTAAGAAGGTGGTTGGGATCAAGCCAGATGTCACCTCAGGAGAAGGTTGTACAGGCATGAACAGGGAGCACTGACAACTGCAGGTCTGCAGGATTAGAGATGTTTTGGCATACAGACTAAGGACACCTCGAGGAAGCCTGACAGGGTGGACCTCGAGAATGATGACATAACAGGGTAGAAGAATGGTGCGAAGGCTCAGTAGAAGGGATCGATGATAGAGGATCGGTCGCAGAGAGGGATCACACAGTGGAAGGGCGATGATTAGAGATCGCACACACAAAGCATAGATTATTCCTGTGTATTGTAACAGGCTGAGGCCGACTTGTTTATTAGTTTACATGTAATTTTGTAAATGCTTCAAGTAATACAAGCCAACTTCTTGGCATTTCCAGTTCACATCTTATTTATTGTGAGCATATTTGTGTGAGTTGCATGATTCTGTTAAGCAAGAAGAGTCCAACCAACCCCCACCTTGCGTCAAAACACTATGGGAGGAAAGGATTTTCCATATCTCTAACACTAAGAGGGTTAAGTATGAAAGTCACTTCCTCTTAGAGTGCTTTGCGTACAACCACATTAAATATACTTCTTTCCAAGCTTTTTGAACATAGGAATCAAGTAATTTTTTAAAGTTCAACAGACCAAAATTAATATAAGTGAACATGTGCCATACTCATCATCTTTATCAATATAATAATGTCAATATATGTTTTTAAAAATAATATTCATTAAAATACAAATTATATATATATATATATATATATATATTCACTTTATTTAATTAAATAATTTATTTATGTTTTCTTTATTTTTTTTCACATTATATTGATATTCTTTCAACTTTCTTTATTACGTTTTCTATTCATGTATTCCATCTTATCGTTTGTCATTGATTAAATTGGAATTTAATTAAAATCTTACTTTACCTTTATTAATTCTTATTAATTGTATTTTGTTTCAACTTTATTTATGTTTTTTTTTCACATTATATTTATATTTGTTCAACTTTCTTTATTACAGTTTCCATTGATATATTCCGTTACAGTTGGCCATTGATTTAATTGGAATTTAATTAAAATCTAATTTACCCAAATATGTTCTAAATTGAAAAATAAAACATTGTAAATAATTGTGTTCTTTCATTCTTTATTACATTTTCCAGGTATATATTCCATCTTACCGTTCAACCTTGATTTAATTAGAATTTAATTAAAATAGTTATGTTCTAAATTGAAAAATAAAGCATGGTCAATAAGTATGTTCTACAGAGCTTGTAGCGAGCACTGGAAACATGTCAGAGGAGAAATTTTACAGTGGATCCCATCCAATCATACAATTATGTTCTAAATTGAAAAATAAATCACTGTAAATAATTATGTTCCACCGATGTTCTGAATTGAAAAATAAAGCATTGTAAATAATTATGTTTTACAGAGCTTGTAGCAAGCACTGGAAACATGTGATTGGAGAAATTTTACTCTGGATCCCACCCAACCATACCATACCATCAATCAACTTTGTTATAAAAAGTATACTGTTGATCCCAACCCAATCATACTGTGAATTAAGTGAAGGATGATCAACTGACTTGAGTACAAATATTTTTTTTTTTTAAGTAGAACTGTCACCAAGAGGTGTGAAGGGCATAATACCTCGCAGGGATTTGAATCTCACTAGTAAGTCCTAAAATCTCACTGTCAGCTTCACCCTCAAAGAAGTGTGTTTATAACAAGTTTTTTTTTGCAACTTTGAAATTGTAGTTTATAAGCATTCTATCAATTGAGACAGATACAATTGGCTGTTGGAAATTTTCTGTTTAACACAGGTTGGGAGATTTATTTGAGAAATTTGGAGTTGAAGTTTGTATCATAATATCAAGTGAGAAGAGGCTGAGAAAGTTGTTAATGAGGAGCTGAGGAATAAGAGTGCTTATTTATCAGAGGTTGAGAAAACTTATCCTTAGATTGCATTTTAAAATGGGTGTCTTCACATATTCTCAAGGGAGCATACACATGAAGATGCAGCTGTTAATGATAAAGCTGGTTGTTTGGCTAGGATGGTTATCTGCTATTGCCTTAGCACAAGCGGAATTAAGTGAAACGCTCACAGGATCCGTTAATTTGACTGATGTAGGAATTGCCTGCTTTGCCAATCTAGCTCTTTTTTTTACGAGTTTGATGAGGGGAAGGCTTTACTTGGAGATGGGCGCGAGGGATGTTATGGCGATCATAACAGGCCCCAAACTAGAGGACATAAATGGGTTTGGATTCACAACCACAGATGGTGGGAACAAGAAATATCGCCATGCCTCTGTTGTAATGCTCTCAAACCATACTTCCAATTCATCTCTCAGACAATTCACGAAATATATTTCCACTGCCCATGATGTGTATTCCATCGTCCTGAATTGCTGTCCATTAGCATCAGACTCATTTTCACAAGTCACTGGACAGATCCGTGAATGCAACTGTGAATCTACATTAGAGAATGCAGAGATGGCCCATGTATGCAACTGCGTTGTATTCGAGACAGTAGAAGAAATCACAATCATGCTTGCTCGTAGGATGCCCAAAATTCTGAGGCAATTATCTGATTCCCTATGCCTACTTCCTTCTATGCAGTGCCAGAAAAAAAACTGCCATGGCTGCAAGCAAGGCGTGTTGCTTGTTGAGGGAACCGGGAAGGAGCAGAGATTGACGTTGACAGAGGATGATTCCAACGAACCCACTTATGCAGTCTGTGAAGCCCTTGATTTTAAATTTACAACAGCCATCCAAAAAGAGCCTATTTGCATCTGCATTCCAGTGCGTCAGCCATCCAATGATGACTGGACAAAGATGATGGTAAGATCTTTCAAGTCTAAAGATAAGGAAGACAGAGGAGCCATAGTCATGGCTTCCGATGCCCTGGAAAATTACTTGGAAGAGGGCGGAGGAGATAGAGTGGAAGAAGTATTCTACAAAACTGCCTCCTCAATAGTGCCAAGGTTGGCTGAAGTATTAATCAATCTTATACTAACTTGCTGGTTCAGACTGGATGGCTTCTCTAGCTCTCTTGCTGCAAGAAGGGCAATAAGAAACTATGTTGTGGACAGCAAAGGAAATGGGTTTGCTGCCAACACCTTTATAACCAGCGCTCTGGTGAAGTATAATGCCAGTAACAACAGTGTTTGTCAAGTGCTCAGATTCAGAAGTGGTACGCTTCTAACCCTCAAAACCTTTGCATTGGTCGTGGGTTGTGTCAATTTGGTTTGCTCTATCATTTGGGCTGTGCTTGTTGCATTAGATGGAAGCGGTCACAAACGATATGAGATACTCTCGATGCCACCTTCTATACCGAGAGTTGCTGTGATCATCGCAGCCATTTGTATTAGTTTAGGAATGGATTGTTTGGATTTGTTTTCAGAGAAAATTAGTGGAAGGAAGAGGTTTATGCTTTGGGCAGTGATAGTTGTGGAGACTGTGTGCATTGTATCATGCAGCATAGTAGCAGGAGCGTTGGGTATAAAGGCTTTTGGGAGATGGCTATACAGTTGTCTCCAAGGCCTGGTTTGGGTGAAGTGGGGAACTGGCAGTTATCTGCTGGGCGAGTATTCACCAGAATATGTTCACAGACCTGCCAGAAGGAGCAGGTTGGATGCCTCCCCTGAAACATTGGCTTATTCTTCTGCCAAGTGGATTGACCATGGCATTCTAGTGTACTCTTCTGCATTCCTGCTCAATGTTGTCTTGATTGGGGTTGGGTTGAAATGGAAATAGGCACCATCCAAGGAAGAATGGGTGATGAAGTCTGTGACGAAATTTTGTAGGCAACACTTATGCCATAGAAAAGATCTATGTAATATAGTTTTTTATGTAGAAAATGTGTAACACATAAATGTGAATTGTTTGAAACGTTATGCTGATATTTGATATCATTAATTTATTGCATCCCTTATCTCAACTAATTGGTTATGATTTTTTTTTAAATTGGAAACACATGAATCTTTTTATTAGTTTATTATGTATTTTAAACATAATATCCAAAATTTCAAAATGCCTTAGTCAATGTCTTTAATTTGATCGAGCCATTATTGTTGAGATCCTCGACGATATAGGGTCCTAACCATGTGCTAACCATCCAGTCTCAAGCTGTTTAGGTTTTCCTTTTATTCAACTGTTATATAAAAGTACTAGGTCACCGACTGAGATATCATTTGTTTTGATATTTCTGTCATCTTATGCTTTTTGTTGTAGTTTTTGTACTTCCAGAAGACGGATGGCGAGCAGTCTTTGTTCCGCATATCAAACATTCTGTCTTGCATAGCTTGAACAATGTCGATATGTAATACTTTAGCCATAACCAGCGCTTGTTGCTTAAAATGAAAACAACTCAAAGACAACCACGCAAGAGGCAATAGCTATTTCTAACATTCCAACTGTGTGAAGAGCCCAACTAGCCCAACTAGAAGAAGCTAAGGAAGACCATTATAGGAGCAAACTAGAAAAATTAGAACAACTAAATAGGTCTAGTGTTGATCAATTCTCACACATTCCTTGGAATCTGAGTCTAAAATGTTTACAAGTTGTAGAGGACATCTTCCTCTATCTTCCCTCAAAATTTTATCAAATGATATTGTGTTTAAATGGGTCAAATAATTCAATTACAAAGCACTATAGGATGAATTCAAGGAATTCTAAGTTGCAAATGAGGACAAAGAGGAATAAGCAAAGTTTTGGCCTTGCAAGCTAGTTCCAGCTAAGAGATAGTCACGACAAAATCTAAGAATAAGAATAAGACCTAGAGGTAAGATATGCATGAGAAAGGAAAATAAGGACATAAAAAGAAAACAAACACAAAATACGAAGAGAAGGAAACCCTTGCTAGAATAGAAGAAGATGTAGTTGCCTTGGTTTATATGGGCACACCACAAGGTAGCCCCCTCAAGATTACCACAAGAAGCTCATCAGGAGGACACCAAAGAAGAGCCACAAAGTCAAAACTGTAATACCCCCATTTTGACCCTTGGAATTATTGGCTTGACATGTAAATAATGTAAATATGTGGTGTATGATTCTAGCGTGGAGCTCAAGGCCAAGGCCCCGCTAGTGAATACTCGGATCATAAAGGCAAGTATTTTATATATTTTGGACATGTGTAAGTTGGCCCTGGGAAAAATGTAACAACATGTAAACATTTATAATACAAATAAAATGTCTAAGAGCTGGCTATGGAAGCAACTAAAATGGGGGGGGGGGATGTTTATCCACTAGGGAGAGGTGAGGGGTGTGTGGGATCCAATCCTTTGTTTCCAAGTGTAATCTTAAGAACCCCTTGTGCTATAAATGGTAAGCAACTACCTAAGTGGACTTGCAACTACCTAGAAGTCAATCTTCCTCATGGGAATTCGTTTTTTAACTCCAATCCCATTGTTTGGCAACCGAATACCAATTCTAAGCATGCTATCCATTCCCAACAAGGGAAATTGTAGAAATCGCAACTTGAAAAAAAAAACATGTTTCAAAGTGTAAAAAATGCCCAGAAACTTGTGTTAGTCGTAAAATCGAGTGGGGGATCCATAGACATGAACCCCGGGGTGAATTTGAGAGTGTTAGAAGCTTGAAAATCCATGGGAGAACCCGTATTCGGAAGCCCGAAAAGTTAATTTCGTGGCTGCAAATTTGTTTTGCCAGAAATAAAAAAATCAAAAGGGGAAATTGAAATTAGAGAGAGATGAGAGGTGGAATGGTTTGATAATCCTAGTGTAGGCAAAGATCTCTAAACGTTTAGCGGCTTGGACCTTTCTATTGCCACCCTGAATAGCACTGGAGGGAAGGGGCACCCAAGGGACTATGTAGTAGAGAAGGGGACCTTCCTTGTGTTGGGTTTGGTAGGTAATGTGGGTGCCAAGGCTGTCTGAGACCAATTGAGATGCCCGTAGCTATGTGGTTGATCTCACTAGCTTAGCATTCACCTTCATTTCCTCTCTATATGCTTGATAAACCCAGTTGTGCGTTGGCTTAGCATGAGAATGTGTTCCTATGGTTGTGAGTGAGCATGTGTAGTTCCTCCTTAGTGGATACATAGCCCAGCTCGAGGGTGGCCTCTCAGCAGAGAGATAAAATGTTGGACAGAGTGCCTATGGATGGGTGGAACGTTGCTCTTCCATAGCCAGTTGCTTAGATGACTTCATTTAAAAAGATAAGTGTTTATTGTTGATTTACTGTTGTGTTGAATATGCACAAATTATTATTATTATTATGCTTGTGATGAAAATGTTAGTGTATGCATGGTGTGTGTGTGGAATGAATTTATCTTCCGCTGTGTATTTTTATTTATGCATATACACATGCATTTAAATGCTTTTGAATTTCGTAATATGGCCGTGGGGCAAAATTTAGAACTCCCATAATCCATTCATGTCCCCATCGTCAGTTGGATTGATGGGTGGGGACGTGACAAAAACTAGGTGTCAAGCAACCAGGAAATTGGCCATTGCCAAGCATACACCTAACATAGACCTTGAAAAGGATGCCCCGTCTTCTAGCCTAGCAAGGGACCTTGGGAAATCCCATGAGGGGTCGCAAACTTACAAGAATGAGCCTAGCATAGAAGACCTCATGGGCCCAACTAGAATAAACTAAGGCAGAGGCCCTAAAATGGAAGGCAATTATAGTAGGAAAATAGGAATTGGAGATCACACCTACAAAGAGTTCCAAAGTACAATTTGAGCAATGCAGTTTGAACTTGTAGGAGAAATTCCAAATACTTAATATGCAAGATTTGGAGGGAAGAAAACAACTAGAAAATGAGAATGAGGGATTACAGATCAGCAGTTAGAGCAAGAAGATTGAGAAGGGAAATATTTAGTTCTTTGAGATATTGTTTTCTTGCAAAAGGGCTTGCAAAACCTTCAGTTGGGAGGTGATGATGGCCCTTTGGATTGTCTTTTATTTAGCCCAACCTAGAAAAAAAATGGATATATTTTACCCCAAGACTTGAGAATCATAGAAAACAATTATGCATTTTTACGATTACTAAGGTTATTGTGGCATGTGCTTGTCTATCTATGCATGATTCTCTTAAATTATTTACTATGCATGCGATGAAATTTGTTCTTCAATTGTTTTGGGTATTTATACATGTACTTCACATAAAGACTAATATGGTTCAAAAGCTAAGCCTATAGGAAATCAATCATTGATGACAAAATCGATTCCTCCTCACTTATGACTCAAGAGAACCCACCTACATGATGAACATTTCAAGGGATCTTGTTCCTAAGGAATTGGAATTACACAAGGAGGCTTAGATTCCATGAGAGAAAATGTATCTTTTTAGGTGTAGCTCCCATCAATCAAAGCATTGATTCGAAGATTTAGCTAGGACTCTCTTTCAAACATAAATAGAGGCCTAAGTGATAGAAAAGGGGTTCAAGTTTAGTATTGTAATTTAATTTTCTTTTTTATTAAATTGTTGTAAATTCAAATTGCCTCTTAATACAAACTTTTCAAGTTGAATTTCTCATTGTAAATAGTAGTTTTATGTTGAGGGATTCACCCCATTTCTTGCTTCGAGGTTTGGGACTTCTCCAAAACTATAATGGAGGTTGAATACCCTCTACATATATATTAGATGTCTATGATATTATTTTCTTTTAATGGTTATAATTTTATCTATGTGTTTCCCTTCAATTGCTTGTTATTTATTTCCTTCAATTCACGTACTTTCATTTCCAACATTCATTTGCTATCGTGTATTTCTTATAACAATTACATGGAAGTATGTTTGATGTAATCTCTATGATTGGTAATGGTTGCAAGGATTGAATGATCTAGTAGCATCCTTAGGCATTCACCTAACGCTTCATCCAAGAACAATGATCTTAGACCTCTCTTTGACCTTGCACATTGTCAAGGGAGTTAAGAGTGAAGATCATGAACTCAATGGGATGAAGAGTCAAGGGGGATGAACTATCAAAGTTGAGAATCTTCTTTGTTAGCATAGATAAGATTTAGTAGATTTGTTACCATTGATAGATTTAGTAGTTGTGTATCATTTGTAGGAATATAATACATTTGAGCAAGTTAAGACCTTTTGGTTGCACATGCAATGCATGGCACCTCTAAACCATTACACCCCCATGTTGATAATTTAAGTATTAGTTAGGGAATGAAGCAATTATGGATTCAATGAAATACCTTGGCCCAACACTTAATGATATTGTCTTTAAGGAGTCCTTGGGATTCCATAATGGTTCTTGAATATTGTTGTATACCTTGGTTCATTAATTTCATCTACACTTCGCAATGATAGATATACCCAACCGCCAATAATGGAGATCAACCAAAGCTTCCTTCTAAAACCCTAATATTACCAATGATCTTTACTTGATATATGTTCAACTTGTCAAGCAACAATAATATCTCTCAATCTCTCAACTTACAAGTGTAGCAATGCAAAATGGCAAAATTCCCATGGAAAAACCCTAAGACTCCAAGCCATACAATAAGAACACACCACAAGACAAATCCCACTGTGAATTTGATACAGGCTGTTAACTTTAAAGCCTAGAACAAAAATATTATAACAACAAGAGAGAGTATTACCATGGTTAAATAACAATAACCAATAATAAATTATTGTTGAACAATATTGAAATATCATCATAGAAATCAAGAGATAAGAGAACATTCACCAATTTACACATCATATTCATTAATTTAAAAAACCACATCAAATTTTACTTTCCATAACACATTAATATACAACTTATTACATGTCAATACAATCTTTCTCTAAACTCCAAAATGTATTTACGAAATATAATGAAATAAAATATTCATAACACAAACCATGTACTACAAATACCCAAAACCATGTATTAAACCTATATTGATAAACCATGTGCTAATTCCACTCATCATCAATTATCTAAAAAGATGATTCACACATTTTTCAATAAATAAGAATGCAAAACATAAAGAAAATTTATACTACACCCAAGTATCAACTTTATTTCTTTATTGAGGAGCCCAACCATATCATTTATTCTACTTTGTTATAAATGTTTTACAATGTGAACTAGATGTTAATATGATGTTTGCTAGAATAGTGTAGTGAGGCCAACCATACTCAAAAGTTTGAAACTACAGTATCTATTAATTGCTACTGGGAAACTTTAACATAAGTTAAATTATTAATTTATTATAAAAGCAAACCATGTCATACTTTAACTTTTATGATTACAACCATAGCATAGCCTTAACTTTTCCATAAAAGTTTGTAGGCATTTTAAATTAGTGAAAGAATTCGATATTGCTAACCATTTGACATGTCCGACTTTACATTTTTTAAATTGCATATATTAATTGAGCAGACAACCTAAATTTTATTCTCTTGGAAAACTCTAATATGTGCTTATCATGAACTTTATTTATTGTGAATATGTGTTAACCATAAACTTCTTAGAAAACTCTAATATGTGCTTATCATGAACTTCATTTATTGTGAATATGTGTCAACCATAAACTTCATTGTTTTTTCTTGGAAAACTCTAATATATGCTTATTAGGAACTTTATTTATTGTAAATAAACTTCATTATGAATCAAGACTAAAAGGTTTTGTTTTTCCATTTATTTTAGAAAGTTTATGTCCGCAATTTTGAAAAACTTTGGTACAAAATAATGAGTGAATAATTTAAAATAATTAATAGGAAAATCAACATTATAATATTGGAAATCGGGATGATATCATTAGAGTAGTAATAATCTGTAAACTAGGTAAAACTTAAACTCTTAAAAATATTTTGTATGCTTTTATATACATCATACAATGATATCGAGCATACCCCTCACTTTCTAAGTTTTATTCATGTTCATCTTGGCAAGACACTAAATCTTATTAAATATCTACAAAGAACATATTAAATTGAGTATGATGGCAATGCAAAGACAACTAGACAATAAGCACTAGTTATTTTTAACACTTGTGTGAAAAGCCTTGTACACCAATATATTTCAATTGGACCTCATGATAACAAACAAACCAAAAGGCCTCATTGTCATTTCACCATGGGACCTTGTAAGTTATGATATCATAATCACATGTGTGAGTGTAATTGGAAATTTTTGGAAGGCTTGAGATTGTGCCATGAGTTTAAGAATTTAAGTAAGACTAGTTTGAGGAGTTTAGTCTAGGGCCATAGCGAGTACTTCTTATGAATCTTTGATTTCATATGGTTTCAATTGGGCTCTCATGACATCTTAATCTCATATTTTTCAAGAACTACTCCCTTAAAAGAAACATACACTACAACAATGATCATCACTATATTACATCACTTAGAGCACATGAACAACAAGATTATACAAGCTTACATGTCCCAAGATATAGAGCTCCTCACCAACATTCCCACTTCTTGTCTTCAATAAGAGTCATACCATCATGCCTCGTTGAAATTACAACGACACTCTACACGGACAACAATTCAAGGGTTATGCATGTGATAATAGATTTTACAAAGATATACCATTTACATTATTCAACAACACTTCATTGTTACTCCAAATGTGGAGTTACATAGGGATAATAAATGCATGTCATCATAACATTTCACACTGGTAATTCCTCTTTGTACTAGATCCAGGCAAACTACCTTCTACAACATGAGGCATCCAATGAGTTTTTCGTTTGCATCCTTGCAAATCCCCGTCTCTTCTATTACATAATTACATTCTTGTAAGTTGTCCTCAACAATCTACATCTTCAACAAGTGCATAAGAATTTCTACCTAAATACCTAGTCCTACTCATGTAATGAGGAAAGCCGTTGTTGGCTCCGCTTAGGGGTGGTGGTCATGTAGTTGTGTTGGCACTTCTATTTTCAAGGGAGGTGTTGGCAATCTTGGTTGATTGCATTGTCCTAAGGATCTATGTAAGTATCGTAAATCTTGAGTTCAACTTAGGGGGTGGTCTTATGAGAAAGCCCTTGTTGCAACATCTCTATGCCATGTCCTACCCCTATATTAGTAAAAATGGATCTTGGCCTTGCTTGGGGGTGGTAGTCATATAATTGCAATAAGATTTCCCTTTTAAAATAGAGTGTTGGCAAAGTTGGTTGGTTGCACCATGATAATTCTCTACCTAAGTATCCTTGTGTCTTGAGTTCCACTTTGGGGGGAGATATCTTAATAACATCTCTATGCCATGCATTTCTCCTATACTGGTAAAAACGGCTCTTGGTCCCTCTTGGGGGTGCTAGTCATCTAAGTATGCCAAAAATTCCCTTTGAAGGAGAGGTGTTGGAAAACTTGGTTGATTACACCACAAAAGGCTTTACTAAAGTAACTTCACATATTTAGTTATACTATAGAGGGGATTGGTCTAGGGGCATCATACATGCACCTCCAATTTGACTATCATTATGTGAAGAATTGTAATGGGACTCTATGTTGTTGTAGAAATCTCATTCCTTTGATCCTGAATCCCATAAGGTAGTTTGTTTGGAATGTTAGCGAAATGTGGCCTAGGTTGCTAAGGAAATCTCATCCCTTCGATCATCTCTCATTCGTTAATTGATACTTTCCTTTCACGCATTTTTGGAATCATTAGGTATGTTTCTTCATGCCTTGCGTGATATGTTCTAAATCATTGGATTTCCCTTTATTCATTCAACAAAGTTTGTTATCACCGAGGATTTCCTTTAATCACCTTTAATGTTTGATGGGGCTTGAGTTTAAAGGCCACATGATTTTTAACAGCTCATTAATTAGTGGCCTAAGTTGATCTTTGTAGTGTTTATTTTTTATTGTGTTAAGTATGAAGAGAGGCACTTGCCATTAATTTAGAGGCCAAGTCCTTAGGATTATTAAAAGAAGGTTGTTGAAATTTAATATGGGAGGTACTTTTAATTTATACACTAATTTTAAGACAGAAGGGAATCCATTCTTCCTCACAAAGAAGAAACAGAGACAACAAAGAATAAAACAAGGAAAAATAGAGGAAGAAAAGGGCATAGTAGGAGGAAAGAAGAAAATGAAGCTAAGTAAGAGAACAAGTTGGAATCAACAAAAATCTACAAGAAACACAAGTGACATAAAATCCCTTTTTAGAGTCTTCTTGAAATTATTGTAAGCCTTGCAGAGAGTTAGACTGGTTAGCCATTCCAATTTAGTTACTTTGAGGAAAAGGTTATTTGGATTTTTTTATTTTATAGCATATAACCCATGGGGTTGTATTAGGAGGTCTCTTAACCAACCCTTAACAACAATGTCTTTATGCCATGTTTTTCTCTTGTACTGGTAAAAGTTATCTTGACCCCTATTGGCATTATTAGTCATACTACTATGCTATCACTTCCCTTTTAAGTGGCACAATTGGTTCATTTCTCCATGGTAAGGCTCTACCTAAGTATCCTTCTTTCTTGAGTTCTAACAACCACAAAGTTTGTCTCTTCATTGTTTATTTAGTGGCATTGTTAGCTCTCTCAGATATGACATTCACACAACCAACTTATCACAACTATCAATAACCAATATCTATTCAACAAGAAAAAATAGAAACTCACCATGGGAATCACTCCCAACATGCTTCTTCACATGATGTTTTTTTTTTCTACCAGAACCATGATCTCCCATGATCTCTACTTTGTGGTCTCCTTGAACTTACAAGCATACACAATGTTACAACATTGTCTGTAACAACTCACAATGGCCTTATTGAGAGTAGTGAACATCCATTCGATATAAATTTGAGATTAGTATACAAGAACACAGATTTTTCAACAAATTGGGATGCATAATGATACGAATGAATGGCCCCTTTTTCTTTTTGTAAGTGTTGTAATCTAAGGGATTACATGAGGTTACTAGTAGAAAATCAATACATAACAAGATACAATATACAGACATGCATAAAGATATGAGAAATAACACAAGTAATGGTGGTATAATAATAGGTTGCCTTATATTATGAGACCATCATACACAAGAAGCATCATTGCATCTTCTCGCTCACCAGCCTAATATACAATGTAGATAAGTGGTTATTCAGTTACAAATTCCTAATTGTCTAGTCGGTTTACCTAATCGACTTGACAAACTAATCCGACTAATCTCTAGTCGGTTGGGAGTACCTAGTTGGCCGGCCAACTAGGATCCTCCAACATCTCCCCCACCCCAAAACATTTCTTCTTCCCAAAGAGAATAGGAAGATGTGACTTTTATACAAGTTTTACAAAAATCCAAAAAAAATAAGTTTTTCAAGGTTGTTTTCACCCAGATGCTTCGCTTAGTGGAGTAAATTCAACACATCTTCAACAATGGGTGGGGTAGAGAGAGAGAGAGAGGTGGTCTTGAAAGTTGTCCCATTCAGTGAGGATAGTCCTGATATTTGTTTCCAAACTGATATTTGATCCAACATATTATGCATGGCTGGTCCAAATTTGTGTGTTTGAATTTCAGTTGATCTCATTAGTTTGTAAATGAAACTAGTGAGTTGACTGGCCTCTTCTTGTGCTCGCTTTCTTTCATGAAGCCACTAGTAGTCGGTTTGTCTTAACTAGTCTTGTCGTTGTTGCTCCATTATAATTTGGTCATCTAAAATCTATGTTGTGGCTAGGTCGGCTGGTTGCTTCAACTTATAAAGCTAATTTATTGCGTTCTGCATATTCTGAATCTCTACACAAATTTTCCCATAATATGAGTACCAATTATTAAGGACGACTGATGCTTTGGATGCATGTTCCTCATATTGATTTAATTTTTTGTTAGATTCTTCAAATGCTCTAAACTAGTCGGCGACGTGGAATTCGGTTTCATCTTGTTGTTTTTGAACTAGATAGTCTTGAATTTTTTCAGACCTTTCTAAGAAAAAATTCAACTGGGGTTTGTAATTTGTCAACTATTTTCTCCAGGAGAGGCTCTAGCAGTGGTCCAATAATCTGATCTACTTTTTTTTTATACTAGGGGAATCAGAAACTGGGGACTGGGATGGTACTCACGTGACACAAGGTCCAGGGATCCAATCCCACTACCACTATACCCCTAGGTTCCCCACAACTTCCCGCAAGCAGGGGACACAAGTAATCTCGGGTGTGATTTGAACTCGTGACCTCTATTTACAACATGTGACTTCATATCAAGTGAATCGCCAATGAGCCACACTCGTGCGGGAATTTTTTTATACAATGGGAATTCGAAACTGGGGACTGGGTTGGTACTCGTGTGACATGGGGTCCAGGGATCCAATCCCGCTACCACTATACCCCTAGGTTCCCCACAACTTCCCGTAAGCATGGGACACAAGTAAGCTCGGGTGTGATTTGAACTTGTGACCTCTATTTACAACATGTGACTACATATCAAGTGAATCACCAATGAGCCACACTTGTGTGGGCTATAATATGCTTTGCTTTTACTACACACTATCGATGCATTTGCTTGTTCCTCCTTTAATGCTTTCAACTTTTTGGAGGTTTCTGACCAACTTTTGCTATGTTCTTTGGTAGTGACCTTGATAAAGTCATCAAGTTCTTGCTCTGAATCTTTATAAGGTGAGAATACAACTTTATTTGATGTTGATATGGTTGTTGGTTGTACCATCAATGTTATATTGGTGTCCTTCTTAGACTTCTTGCTTTTGTTGCTTTTCTTGGATGACTTCTTTTCATCTTTATCGGGGTTTAGGGTCATCTACGGAGCAGTCGATGTAGCTACAGTTGAAGAGGGAGGTGCAAATGACTATGGGGATGAAGTAGTCAAGGTCAAGATGGTCGTCGAATAAGTTGGTACAATTGAAGGAGTCATCATAGGTAAGGTCGAGGGTAAATTCAAAGAAGGGGATTTGTCTTAGGGGGGTGTTGTAGGAGGTACCGACAAAATCAAGAAAGGGATAGAGGGTGTTCAAGGTTTCTTCAAAGGGACCTTCTACATCAAGTTGATAATAATGGGGAAAGTGGAGGAGTCGTGATAATAGTAGAGGTTGATAATGTTGAAGCCGACATGGAAGAAGGGGAAGCTGTGATCACAATCGAATCAATTGTCGACAAAATGGGTATTGGGTCAATAAATGGGTCTGTATTAGATGCAGGAAATAGGAAAGATATGTTTAGGGAGGTGATTAATGGTTTAGAATACAAAATATTTGTTCATGCTAAGATTTCTTGCAAAGGGTTTTGTAGAGGTGCTTTAATTATAGTCAAAGGGGAAACAAAAGGTTTGATCATTGTCTTGAGGGAAGGAAGTTTTACTTTACTTAGAGAATTAGAAGTAGGAAGTCCAAGCTTGGTTATACTAGGTGACTGGTTAGGAGGGTTTGTAGACAACTTCGATAGATAAGGGATGAATTGTGAGTATGTAGAAAGAAATTGACTAAATTCAGGTGTCATTGTGAAAGGTTCAATATTGGATGCAGGTACCTCTTGTTCTTCTTCTTCTTAAAGTTGAGCGAGGAATGGAATTGGAGAGCCGTCTATAAGATCGACCACAATTCTTCCTTGCGAGAGTTGAGTTACCTTAGTTTTGTTTTGTGGATGTGGTTGTGCTACAACAAAAGTCTTTGAGATGGAATTGTGAGTATGTAGAAATAAATTGACTAAATTCAGGTGTCATTGTGAAAGGTTCAATATTGGATGCAGATACCTCTTGTTCTTCTTCTTCTTAAAGTTGAGCGAGGAATGGAATTGGAGAGCCGTCTATAAGATCGACCACAATTCTTCCTTGCGAGAGTTGAGTTATCTTAGTTTTGTTTTGTGGATGTGGTTGTGCTACAACAAAATTCTTTGAGATGGATGTTTGTGATGGTTGTTTCCACTTTTACTCCTTCTGAATTTGCAATTCTATGGTCACCTTGTTCTTTGATACTTTGACTAATGTATGCTTATCATGGCCTCTAAGTTCATTTACATCATATTCTATGGCTTCTATCAAGAGTTGTTTTCTTTTCTTGGAATTTTTCCTAGTCAATTTTCCTTTAAGATTGCATTGATATGTAAAGATATTTTCAACAAATTGGTTGAATTTTTCATTAAGTCAGGGTTCATCAAAATCGAGCTTGACTTTGTCTTTGATGAGTAGATCTTTTTCATCATCTTAAACTATCTCTTTGGAAGGTTCACCGATTGGTTCTTTATTATTATTTGTTGGATCATTTTCCAACCACACATCATTTATTTGGGCTTCACAGCCTAATTTGCCTCATCCTAAGTATTTTGACAAGCATCATGAGCACAAGTTCGATCAAGGAAAAGCTAGAAGAGCTTCTTGTATTTTGCGGCTGATTCACAGTGATATCAGTGGTCCTTTACCAAATACCTCATGAATGGATCAAGGTATGTTTTGACATTCATTGATGACTTCTCCAGATTCACATGGGTCTACTTTGTCAAGAACAAATCAGAAATGCTTGAAAGGTTCAAGAATTTCAAGGCTTCTGTTGAGACTGCTACTGAGAGCAAGATCAAAGATCTTAGATCTGATAATGGTGGAGAATATCTCAAATCATAGCTGCTGCAAATTTGTGTAGAAAATGGAATCCAAATCCAACACACAATCCCCTACACACCTCAGCAGAATGGTGTAGCGGAGAGGAAAAACCGAGCATTGAAAGAGATGGCTACTTGTATGCTAGAGTCAAAAGGTTTGGCTTCAAATATTTGGGTTGAGGCCATGAATGTTGCTTCATACATTCAGAATAGAGTTCCACACTCATCCTTCAAAGGTACAAATCCTTTCGAATCCTACACTGGCTACAAGCCTGATGTGTCACATCTCAGGGTTTTTTGGCTCCACTGCATGGGCT
Source organism: Larix kaempferi (assembly GCA_027924585.1). Classification (NCBI taxonomy): domain Eukaryota; kingdom Viridiplantae; phylum Streptophyta; class Pinopsida; order Pinales; family Pinaceae; genus Larix; species Larix kaempferi. The sequence goes on along the minus strand of BSBM01000486.1, from coordinate 40,682,145 downwards.
AGAATTATGATTGAGAAGAGAAGATATTTGGAACCACAGAGTACTGAGTGCATCCTCATTGGATATGATGAAGAATAAAAAGGATACAAACTCATGGATATCAGATCCAAAAGAATATTCATTGAGCAAAGCATCCAATTTGAAGAACAGCTTCATGATCTACAACTAGTGGAGGAAGAAACTGCCAAATTGCTTCCTCTTCCGGAAGAAGATTCAGAAGAAGATACTGAAAATTTATGTTATGATATTTCTGATATTATGTCTGATATTGATGAACATGAAATATCAGGTTCATATTCAAATCTAGATGATCCCCCTCAATTTCTAAAGTGGGCAGAAAAGACTCTCACATTTGCTGATTCCAACATTGGAAATCCTATTGATCCAATAAGAACCCGAGCCGACTTTCAAAGAGTAGGTATGACTCTTACATATGCTGATCCATTGCTATCTGAAAATTCTTTTTTTATGATTGGTTCGGATCCTAAATCATAATACCATTCCCACCAAGATTCGAGATGGCAAACCGCCATGGATGAAGAGTACAATTCTCTTCAGAAAATTGCAACATGGGAGCTAGTTTCTCTTCCACCTAGGAGGAAATTGGTTCAATGCAAATGGGTCTACCGAACCAAGGTTTCTCATGATGGTTCAACCTACAAATATAAAGCTAGGTTGGTGGCAAAAGGTTTCTCACAATTCCATGGGGTGGACTTATACACAGAAACTTTTGCATCGATTGCAAAAATGGATTCAATCCGACTAGTTTTGGCAATTTCCGCATCCAAGCACTGGGAGGTGCACCACATGGATGTGAAGAGTGCATTTATTCATGGGGATCTTTAGGAAGAGATATACATGAAGCATCTCTAAGTTTATATATCAGATCCGACACTTATTTTCAGATTAAGGAAATTCGTATATGGTTTAAAACATACCCCAAGAGCTTGGTATGCAAAGATGGATTCCTTTCTTTGGTCGCAAAAATTTGCGAGATGAAAATCAGATCCAAATGTGTATATACAGCATCATGAAGGTAATTTTCTGATCATTTTATTTATGTTTATGAACTATTGATTACAGTAAGCAATCTTGCTTCGATCGGCACTATAAAAACCGCTTTACACCAAGCATTTGATATGAGTGATTTAGGCCTGTTGAAGCAGTTTCTTGGTCTCGAGATCAGTTAGAATTTTGATGGGATCATGATATCTCAGTAAAAATATGATTTGGACCTTCTAAATAAGTTCAATATGGCAGAATATAAAGTGGCACCATTCCCATTCCTCTCAGGAATCAATCTTGAGGATGGTGATTCTACACCGTTGGTGGATTCTACACTTTAACGACAGTTGATTGAAAGTCTTTTGTATCTGACACACTCTAGGCCTGATATTTCTTATGTCATGAGTGATATGGCAAGGTACATGCAACAGTCCCATGAGCTTCACTAGAAGGAATCCAAAAGGATCTTGCATTATGTGCAGGGTACGAGACCTTTTGGCATTCACTATGTTGCGGATTCCAATCTTGATTTGGTTGGATTCACTAATTCAGATTGGGATGGTGATAGGATTGATCGGAAGTCCACTTCCGGATATGTTTTCATGATTGGCATAGGGCCTATTTGCTAGTCATGCAAAAAGCAGGTCTCCATCGCCTTATCTTCAACAGAGGTAGAGTATCGAGGAGCAGTCAATGCTTGCATTCAGGAAGTTTGGCTGCAGGGTATTCTAGCAGAGTTTGATATTGGTAGCACCACTTCTACTGTCATCTTTTGTGACAATCAGATTGATATCAACATCTCGACAGAGCTAGTTCAAAGAAAAAGGACCAAGCATATCAAGATCCACATGCACTACATCCGAGAGCTTGTGCATGACAAAACCATTGTACTGCAATATTTCCCTACATAAGCGCAAATTGTAGACATCTTCACCAAGAGCTTCACTGAGAAGAAGTTCTCTTACCTTTGTTCATTGATGGGGGTGAGTTCTACTATGGTGAGGACATATTAGATCCTTCAGTTTTCATTTTTAGGGGGGGTTTCTTTCCCACTGGGTTTTTCCCTCTTTCCTCACTTAGATTTTTCGAGCATTTTTTGGATTATTTTTGTACTCGGTGAGCTATGGCCTTTATTTCTGGGGCCCTTTTATTATTTTATTTTACTCCTCCACATGAGATTAGATTAAGGGGGGGTTTTGGAGCATTTTCCAACCACGCATCATTTATTTGGGCTTCATAGCCTAATTTTCCACTTATCCTAAGTATTTTGACTCAAACATGTGCTTACATCATCATTAGATCATAGTTTCAATAAACTGGGCCTCCTCCTACATTCGGGGAGTCAATTGGGCCATCAATATCAATTAACTGGGCCTCCTCCATCATTCAGGGAGTGATTTGCATGACTAAAGCGCCCTACTCAGTCCAACTAACACCATTTATTAGTTTATTCAGCTAATTGGAGTCAGAAAGGTGCCCGCCTACTTAGTTTGACTTCATATGGTGTTATTTTCATCTAATATTCAGTTAACTGAAGTCAGAAAGGTGCCCTCCCCTATTTTTTGGGCATTCAGTTGAGTTCTGGATTCAATTAGACTTAGTTAGATAGTTTCAGATTCTGTTAGATTCAATTACATGGTAGTTAAGTGGTTAACTGATGTGTTGAGTGGCGTTAACTACCAAGTAAGGCACTCTCATGCATTCAATTCAAATGACCTCTCTAGGTTTCAAATTGCTTGGCTTATTGGAGCTATTGTTACACATTGTAACCATCTTCTGAGTTTATGATAATGCATGAACTACTGCAAACCTTTTGCACATTGTTTTGACATACAATATGTCGCATGCATCTCTAGTAATTGTTGTCTTTGTTTCATAGATCTGTTGTGCTTGAATTTTACATTATTGGCGATAGGTACAACTGCTAATGGATTGACTGGTTCATCATCTGGGGAAAAATCTATAATATATAGTGTTGTTTATCTATGGTCTTCTAACTCTTTGTTTATTAGTGGTTCAAAGATATCTACATGTTGAGCTTTGGCTATAGTCGGTATTGGGATGGTAGTATTTGTTTGTCTTGACAGATCAATACAAAAACAGGAATATTATGATAATAATCAAGCTCATGCACGTCCCCTGTTGCACTTTGCATGTACCATATTTTTGTATGGTCAAGGGCAAGTTCAATGTGTGCTCCTTGAGGTAGACAATGACGAGTGTGTTGTGGCACTCTCCATACGATACACCTAGTTTTGATTTCTTGAAATGATAGTTCTAAGTAGGTATTTTCTTTGGCTACGTTGTAAGATAGTCCTTTTACTACAAATATTTGAAAGTTTGGCAGTAATGGAGGCTAGATGTTGGTGAACTCTGCTTCGCCGACTGCAATAATTTTCGCCATTATTATCCATAAGAGTAACAACTGGAATCTCATGGCATGTGTTTCCTCCTGGCACTTCTCGCAGTTATATTTTATTAATTGTGATAAGTGTTCATCATAATTGAATATTTTGGCCTCATTCGTGGCATGTTTAACAAATTCCAATATGTGATTGACCAGAACTTGTCAAGCATAGTGAGATTATTATCGCAACCCACTTGACTAAATCATACTAGAATTTACTAATGATAATCCCTTTTGATTTTTTCCCTATAGATTTCCACATGAATTCTTTAACTAGAGGCATTGGTTTATTCACTATGAGAACTGCTGGTCCTTTACTTGATAGGCCAATAATCGTACGTAGCAATGAGTGAATCTGTGATCGGAATGGCCTTGACGATCTATATTTTTTCATCATGGTATCTACAAATATTGATTTTTTCTATAATTTCTTTTAGGTTGTTGAATGGGGATATCAAGGGTACATTTAAATAACCACAAATATTTGCAATAAATAGTTTCTAAGGAGGTTCTATCCATTTTTCATCCCAGATACCCCATGCCTTTAGTTTTTCATAGTGGTTCCCCAATTTGCCTCATCCTGTTTTGATTTATTTATTCTATGGATTTTGCAGGCTTCTAGGGGGATCATTGTCGCTTCCTCTTATTCCATTCCGGCTTTCTGTTTTGTGGCTTTAGTCTTTGCAATTGCGGTGAATTTCTTTTGTGCCATAACCGGTTCTTTGGTGGACAAAGTTGAGATAAATTCTATAATTTTAGGGATTGCTTTCTCTTTTTAAAACTATGTGGAGAAATTAATCCAAGGGTCTTCAAATTGTGGTGTTTTTATAGGTTCGTCATTCTGTGAGCATTTAACATAGACAAGTGGCTGTATTGAATACAAACTTTGTGGATTACAACTCGTTTGCATGCCTTGTGAAACTTCCAAGTAAATTTTTCTTCATGCATTAGTCAACGTACTTGGTAGTCGTTTCTCCCTTTAGTGATCTTGTCGGTATCTGGGTCGATGTCTTTTTTCATCCCTCATCAATCGTCTGAGCGATATCTTTGTTGGTCGTGTGTTAGATAGCTTCATTGACTGCTTGCTTGTATATGTTCCTTAATTCATCACTATGAGCAAGTTTGTTATTCCATGACAGCTCCATGTTTTCATTCTCGCACTTTGCCTCTTTCACCTAGTTAACCCCCATGTGTGTTGAATTGTTTCCACATTGCCAAAATCCATGTCTCAGTTCTCTGTTTTATATGTTTTGGAATGTTAGTTATGCAACTACTTTTTGTTTTAAACTAAATTGGCTAATTTTCCCTATTTTATGCAAGCTAAGGACATGATATTCAACTAGTGATGATATGGTCACTAGTATGCATCGTGCCTCTTCCATAGTCAGTAACGTTCCAGTTGTGCTTTGTTCACCACCTTCTTGAAGACTCGACCTTGCTATGTTTTTTAATTTAATCAAGCCATTATTGTTGATTTCCTCGACGATATATGGTCCTAACCATCTAGTCTCAAGCTGTTTAAGTTTTCCTTTTATTCAACTGTTATATAAGAGTACTAGGTCACCAACTGAGATATCCTTTGTTTTGATATTCATGTCATGCTATGATTTTTGTTGTTGTTTTTGTTCTTCCTTATGACAGATGGCGAGCATTCTTTGTTCCTCTAACTTTTGTAGATCAAACATTAGGTCTTGCATAGCTTGAACAAGGTCGATATGTAATACTTGAGCAATAACTAGAGCTTGTTGCTTAAAATGTAGTCAAATCAAAGACAACCATGCAAGGAGCAACAGCTATTTCTAACACTCGAAGTGTGTGAAGATCCCAACTAGAAGAAGCTAAGGAAGACCACTAAAAGAGCAAACTAGAAAAATTAGAACAACTAAATAGGTCTAGTGTTGATAAGTTCTCACACATTCCTTGGAATCCGAGTCTAAAATTTTTACAAGTTGTAGAGGACATCTTCCTCTATCTTCCCTCAAAATTTTATCAAATGAGATTGTGTTTAAATGGGTCAAATAATTCAATTACAAATCACTCTAGGATGAATTCAAGGAATTCTAAGTTGCAGATGAGGACAAAGAGGAATAAGCAAAGTCTTGGCCTTGCAAGCTAGTTCAACCCAAGAGATAGCCACAACAAAATCTAAGAATAAGAAGAATACCTATAGGTAAGGCATGCTTGAGAAAGGAAAATAAGGACAGAAAAAGAAAACAAATACAAAATGGGAAGAGAAGGAAGCCCCTGCTAGAATAGAGGAAAATGTAGTTTTCTTGGTTTAGATGGGCACGCCACAAGGTATCCCCCTCAAGGCCTCAAGATTACTACAAGAATCTCATCAAGAGGACAACAAATAAGAGACACAAATTCAAAACTAGGTGTCAAGCAACCAAGAATTTGGCCATTGTCAAGCATACACCTAACATAGACCTTGAAAACGAGGCCTCACCTTCTATCCTAGCAAGGGACCTTGGGAAATCCCATGAGGGGTCTCAAACTTAGAAGAATGAGCCTAGCATAGAAGACCTCACAGGCCCAATTAGAACAAACTAAGGAAGAGGCCCTAAAATGGAAGGCAATTATAGTAGGAAAATAGGAATTGTATATCACACCTACAAAGGGTTCCAAAGCACAATATGAGCAATGGATTTTGAACTTGTAGGAGAAATCCCAAATACCTAAGATGCAAGATTTGGAGGGAAGAAAAAAACTAGAAAATGAGAATGAGAGATTACAAATCAACATTCAGAGCAAGAAGATTGAGAATAGCAATAGTTAGTTTTTTGAGATAGTATTTTCTTGTAGAAGGGATTGCAAAACCTTCAGTTGGAGGGTGATTATGGGCCTTCAGATTACCTTTTATTTATCCCATCCCATAAAAAAATTTGATACATTTTACCCCAAGACTTGAGACTCATAGAGAACAATTATGTATTTTTATGATTAAACTAAGGTTATTGTGACAAGTGCTCGTCTATCTATGCATGATTCTCTTAAATGATTGACTATGCATGTGATGAACTTTGTTCTTGAAATATTTTGAGTATTTATACATGTACTTCACATAAAGACTAATATGGTTCAAAAGATAAGGCTATAGGAAATTAATCATTGAAGAAAAAATCGATTCCTCCTCACTTATGACTCAGGAGAACCCACCTACAGGATGAACATTTCAAGGGATCTTGTTCCTAAGGAATTGGAATTACACAAGGAGGCTTAGTTTCCATGAGACAAAATGTATCTGTTTAGGGGTAGCTCCCATTAATCAAGGCATTGACTGGAAGATTTAGCTAAGACTCTTTTTAAACATAAATAGAGGCATAAGCGATAGAATAGGGGTTCAAGTTAGTATTGTAATTTCATTTTCCTTTTGATTAAATTGTTGTAAATTAAAGTTGCCTCTTAATACAAATTTTTCAAGTTGAATTTTTCATTGTAGATAGTAGTTTTATGTTGAGGGATTTACCCTATTTCTTACTTCGAGGTTTGAGACTGCTCCAAAGCCATAATGGAGGTTGAATACCCTCTACATATATATTAGATGTCTACTATATTATTTTCTTTTAATGATTATAATTTTATCTTTGTGTTTCCGTTCAATTGCTTGTTATTTATTTCCTTCAATTCATGTACTTTCATTTCCAACATTCATTTGCTATCGTGTATTTCTAATAACAATTACATTGAAGTATGTTTGATGTAATCTCTATGATTGGTAATGGTTGTAAGGATTGAATGATCTAGTAGCAGCATTAGGAATTCACCTAACTCTTCACCCAAGAACAATGATCCTAGACCTCTCTTTTCCCTTGCACATTGTTAAGGAAGTTAAGAGTGCATATCATGAACCACTAGTACAAAATGAGAGATAAGTGACTAGGCGACCAAAACATTTGGTCACCACATCTTTTTCAAGGGATAAATGACCAAAATTGAGAAATTTGAAGTGAACTGACTAAAAATGACCAAGATAAATGACCAATTTGGTCATGGGATAAGAACTAAACTAAAAATGACCAAGATAAATGACCAATTTGGTCAGGAGATAAGAACTAAACTAAAAATTACCACATAACAATTGGTCATTTATGTAGTCATTTTTAGTTGTGTCATTCCAACAATGGAAAATTATAATTTTGATAATGAATTTTTACAATTTACTAAATTTTGACACTGCAGATGGATTCGAATCCATCTGCAGTGTCAAAATTTAGTAATTTGTAATATTAATAGTACACAACTTGGATTATTTTTCAATACATGTCTTCTAAGGGATCATTTATTTGAGGCCATCGAATCCCGATACTTATTTTGTTAGATGATAGGAGAATCATTGAGATGCTCATTTAGGGGTTTCTCTACTAATTAATTCCTTGGGAATGGTGAGTTGATACCTAGATAATACATCATGTCTTGCATATAGTTTATCATGTGATAGATGAGTTCTTCTAGTACATGTGGTTGAGTCGAGTCTTAGATTTTTGTCGTCTTTCCCTTTTGGAATTGTCATGTTTTGAAGTTAGTGTCACTCCGTTCAGCTTGTTGTACTGGTTGCATGTTGATAGTTTAAGGATTAGTTAGGGAATGAAGCAATTCATGCATCACCTTAATACCTTGGCCCAACACTTTAATGGTAGTGTCTCAAAGGAGTCATTGGGATTCCATAATGGTTCTTGAATATTTTTGTATACCTTGGCTCAATATTCTCATCTACACTTCGCAATGATAGATCTACCCTACCACCAAGAATGGAGATCAACAAAGCTTCCCTATAAAACCCTAATATGACCAATGATCTTTAGTTGATCTATGTGCAACTTGTCAAGCAACGATAATATCTCTCAATCTCTCAACTTCCAAGTGTAGCAATGCAAAATGGAAAAATTCCGTTGGCAAAACTCTAGGACTCCAAGCCATACAATCAGAACAAACCACAAGCCAAAGCCCACTGTGAATCTAATACAAATTGTTAACTTTAAAACCTACAACAAAAATATTATAACAAGAGAGAATATTACCATGGTTAAATAACAATAACCAATAATAAATTATTATCAAACAATATAGAAATATGATCATAAATATCAAGATATAAGAGACCATTCACCAATATACACATCATATTCATTAATATAAAAAACCACATCAAATTTTACATTACATAACACATAATATACAACTTATTACACGTCAATACAAATTTTCTCTAAACTCCAAAATGTATTTATGAAATATAAACAATAAAATATTCATGACACAAACCATGTACTACAAATACCCAAAACCATGTATTAAACCTATATTGGTAAACCATGTGCTAAAACCACTTATTGTCCATTATCTAAAAAGATGATTGACACATTTTTCAATAAATGAGATTGCAAAACATAAAGTAAATTTATACTACACCCTAGTATAAACTTTATTTATTATGACCCCGAAGGGAATCATATGTGTATCGCCAAGAACCTATTAATTTGGGTTTAGACTCTATAATATTTTACTTTGACTATAGTTTGTTATAGTCTAAAATATTTATTATATTAAATGGAATTATTAAAGACCATTTTTTTGAAATCTTATTGGATACAGTACGCTGATGCCATCCTCGTTTTTTGGTGCCTAAGAGGGGCCGACGGGCTTACGTCAGGTCCTTCCCAGAGGACAGACACTGCAGGTCTTGGACAGTGCTTTACATGTAATGAATGACTCCTCTGGTGTCATGGCGGGTTTAAATGCAATCCAGGTTTGGTTTTTTGGCTTTTTCCATGGTCTATTCCGCGTGTGCCGTGTAAATACCTCAGCAGGTACTCATTAGTGTTTTACACGGTGACGTGCTCCTGGGTTCATGTGCCCCAGGACCCGGCATCTCCATGGCGTCATGGGTTTTAATTGCTATTGCAAGTTTTAAATGTTGGGTAATGGATGGTGTTGTGTGGAGATTTGAGCGATATGAGGATTTTCTACAGTGTGGATCTTCCATGATGGGGCCTCGGTTTGATCTGGTGCAGATTGTGATGGCTGTGGACCTTCCCCTGTTCTGCTGTGTGCTTTTTCATCGGATGTTTTGGGCCATGTGGGTATTGCGTGCTGCGGAAGCTTCTGACCGATGTGGTCGTTATCTCTTCATCGATTAAATGTTGTGGGCCTTCCATGAGGTGTCTTCGTTACTATTCTTCCTCTCCGTCTTGTTCTTGAGATGGTATGGGCGGAGGTATGGGTGCCTGACATGGTTGAATGCTGTTGTTTTCGGACGTGGCCAACTGGCTTGGATTTCTTGATGTTATGGCGGTTGTCTGCCGACAGGTTCTTCTGATTTATTTTAGAATGGTGGCGAATGGTGGGGTGTTAGGGCTTCTGTTCTTCATGTTGGTCTCTGGGTTCACTCTCCTTTCGCATTTGCACTTGTCTCCTACTGTGGGCAGTGGCGGCAGCTTGCACATCTCTATCAACAGGGTTCTGTATCGGTCCCTATAGATTGGTCTTTCGAAGATTTTCTAGCTTTGGGTTCGGCATTGTTGGACAGGTACTCGATGTCTCTAACTCCTTTTTTTTCTTGCAATTGTTGTGGAAGGAAAAAAATGATATTCTACTCTTCTTATTGTCTATTGTTTCTACATTTCGAAATGGTTTCTAAGTTCCGCTGTATGCGTTCGGTGCTCTTCCCTTGTTGGGATTAATTATGCTGGGTTATCATGTTCTGAACTTCGCTTTAGTTATTTCGTGGGTATAAAACCCTTACCATATTTACATATTTTGCATTTAAAAAATGGCGGTGTTCCGTTCAGCCTACCTTATGCAAGATTTGAAATTGATATGGGGTTTGTCTAGGTAACTGGACCACTGATTATGTCGACCTGCTCCTTCAAGAAAGTCATTTCCTTGCATTTTCTTGTAATATGCTCTCGTGCAAAGATAAAGATACTTATGATCACCATATATTTGGAATTTCGTTTTGAAGGGTTTGGAGCTATGTTATGATGATGTTTTGAGTTAAGCATTTTACATTTCAATATAATTTCCATTTCACATCTTGATATAATTTCCATTTCATTTATTTATTTTATAAAACATAAATTTAAATAAAAAATTTAAACAAATTTAATAATAAAATTTGTTTTATCTATAAACAAGAGCCACGAGGTGGCAATGTCCCCGCAGCTGCTAATAGCAATAACAACTATTGCTATAAGAGAGAATCTATAGAAGTAAGATACTCAAGATTGCCACAAAATTGTAATTGGAAAAAAAATTATTTTGCCACAAAATTGTAATTGGAAAAAAAATCCTTTTACCACAAAATTACTTAGCCATCAACCTCAAGTTTCCTGCAATGAATAAGATATGAATAAGATGATGAAACTTAAAATTTTAACATAATTGGATAAATTATATAAATTTTGCTTCTTTTAAATCAATTTGTTAACCCATAATTTTGTTAAAACATACAATTTACACTCAAACTATACCAAACATAAACAGGCTTTTTTATTTACAATATTTATACCATATTATATTAGATTGAATTGAAATCAAATTAATTTTATATTTTGTTGGTGTTTCAAATTTTTAATATGGTTAATTTGATATTTATAATAACAATTTCATTTTTAAAGTACGATATTACATATAGTTAGAATGGCTAAAAAACATATGACATTAATGCAAGAGACCTGCCAAATTGGTTGCGTTGTTGTCCTTGGATAAATAATGATCAATAGACAATATTGAGAAACCATTCAAATATCAACGACACCAAAGCCCCTTACTCTACCCAAGCTGTGCAATATATACATTTTGTATTTACAATTTCATAAAAATAAATAAAAAAATAATAATCTGACAATGTTACCTCTGATGGAAAAAAAAATCAGATAGTTGAACATTTACTGGGCATTTTAAAAATATCCTTACTGGCCAGACAATAAATACACACAAAGAGAAGCAATGTGCAAAAAAACAAAGGCTTTCCGAACTCTAATGAAACTGCCGATGCAAGACTCCAACACACTAAAACAATTAAAACTACCAATCTTGTGAGGATTTCTTTTTATTAACGAAATTAAAAAAAAAAAAAACAAGAGAGGATAACCCTTCACAACTGCATCCAATCCGATACATAAAATATGTATTCACATACAAACTCTAAATGAACCATTGAGATCCCTCACGCAGTGTATCATAACAATAAGTTTAGTAATTTTCATGAGTGAAGTGAAAGGGAAGTTGAAGTTTGAACGAGTGAGCCGAAAAACATAAAGGAGAAGCTCAGTTGGTTGGCTAGCTGCAAGATCGAACTGGATAAGGTTATCTCGTATCTGATGAGTGTTGATGACAATGGAGGTAATGGGATCCACACCTCCGTATATGAATCCAAGACTCAGTGCCCCGTTAATCACCCAAACAATGGAAATTCGTTCCAAAAATGCTCCACGTTGTATTACTGTTCTGCAAAACCAGACTAATTGTGGGCACCGAGAGTCCAACTCTCGTGGACAACACAGTTTTTGCATCCAAGCAAAAACACCAAAGGCTTTACTGCTACGCATGTGATGTTCCTCGCCTTGGCTGCTTTTATGAAAGAATCGGGGATCGCAGTGTAAATAATATCTACCCACCAGAACATGTGTTTAACAAAAATGATGTTATTTAGCATGCATGCAATCGCTGGCAATTTCGATAGTATGATTTGTAGTATGAATTCAGTTTTATAGATTGTGAACCTTGTATTTTCCAGAGGGGTGTCCAAGATATAAATGTAAGTAGATTCAGTCGGTTGGAAATGAATGCTTAATAGCATATACACCCTTCCAAAATAAGTGTATGATCAAAATGATGTCTTTTAGTATATATGTAAACACTGTCAAGATCAAAATATGAACAATAGCGTAAGTTCCTTCCAGAAATAAATATGAACTTGTATTCCTTTCTAGCTTATATGTATTTATATGTGAAGTCTGTAAGTTGAAAAGGAAGGTTCGGCAATGAAAAAAATGTGACCCCTAATTAATAATGCTTTCTTTTATATCCTCCAGTTTATAATTTTTCTATTTTAAATGATATGTAATTGAAAGGAACATATATCAATTGTTTATATAAAGCTCAATGAATGTATATCTATGATATGTAATTGGAAGACATGTATAAATTGTTTATATTTATAAAGCTCAATAATTGTATCTCGTGTAAATAGGCGTGACAACCATCGCGTAGGGCACCACAGAGCTAAGTTTGGTGCGTCCAATGCATTCCCTGTCAATCTTCAACCTAGTAGAGCCTATGGCGATACTCTTTCAGTCGATCTGGATGGCAGTTACACCGAAGAAATATTAGATATTGGGTGTTGTTCAGCAAAGAAGTGTAGGAGAGGCGCTGAGAAGCAATCCTAATCTTAGTTGGGCGGGTATACAATTTCAAATTTGAAATTTGAAAGGAGCATGCAATTAATGCTGAATAGTTTCTATTGGGCACATTCTAATAGGGTCTGTGGAATTGCGGTCATGGGCATTCAGCATGGTCATGGCCATGGGCGACTGCCCCCAACATATAAACGCATGGGCATTCAGCATGGTCATGGCCATGGGCGACTACCCCAACATATAAACGCCGGTAATTTTTTGCCATGAAATATCATACGCACAATTCGGCACGAAATGACGGAGTACCAAGGCTATGTCAGAGCCCACTGTAGCAGCATTAAACAGTCTGTTGCACGGTGCTTATGACTTTCCCTTCCCATATACCCGGCAGTCCTCGCTTACGTTATCCCGCCGCCAAGGTCTCAGCACCGAACATCGAGGCTGATGCCACCGTTGAAGAGCTAATGAAAATTGCAATAAATATATATATTTTAAATATATTTAATCTAGAAAATAAAACATTATAAAAAACTTAAGGCAAAAAAAAATTTCTGCCTTATACGACGATGTTAAAAGTTAAAAAAAAATATAATTAACTAAAACAATTTTGTATTTATAATATTGTCAATCTTTATTAGTCCCTGCTCCGCAGGGATTATAGCGATCGATTGGTCGCCAAAATCTAGTTGACTTTGATTTGTTTTATTTTTTTGCCCAAAGTTCAGTAAAGTTTATCGAATTTTAGGTGTTAAACTTAATTTTGTAAAAAATAAAAAATAATAAACATTTTCAAAAAATAAATTTACTAATTCCGTGATTGGTTAAGAACATTGATTTGAATATTTTCACCTGGTGTGCAAATTGTTTACTGAAATATAAAAATATTTAAAAATATAAAATTATTATTAAATTTCTCCGAATGCATATGCAAGATAGGAAAGTAAGTGGTCATTAAATACACTGTCAAGTGCTCATAAAAGAATGCTGCCAGTTCATCTTGAAAATAAATGTGCATTAAAAAACTGTCGGGGGCTCATATAAAATAACAGTAAAAATTTTTTGTACTTGATTCTTGAAAATAAATGTGCACTAAAAAACTGCCAACGACTCATATAAAATAACAGTAAATAAATTTTGTACATGATTTGATTGAAACAATGCTGCGATTGAAAATAAATGTGCATTAAAAATAAGCTCATATAAAAATATAAAATAACAGTAAATAAATTTTGTGTGAAAATAAATGTGCATTAAAAATACTACGAGCGGCTCATATAAAATAATAGTAAATAAATTTTGCGTGAAAATAAATAAATTTACTGCCAGCCGCTCATATAAAATAACAATAAATAAAGTGTGTACATGATTTGATTAAACAATGCTGCGAGTGAAAATAAATGTGCTTTACAAATAAGCTCATATAAAAATATAAAATAACAGTAAATAAATTTTGTGTGAAAATAAATGTGCATTAAAAATAATGCAAATTTTGTGTGAAAATAAATAAATTTACTGTGAGCCACTCATATAAAATAACAGTAAATAAATAAATTTTTTATATGATTTGGTTGAATGATGTCCGCACAAATCCAAAAGAGATCTAAATCATAAAAATCAGAGATCTAAATCTTTATTAGCAAATAAAAACATAATCTATCCAATCAATGGTGGCACATATATCCATGTACATTTTTCTATTTGTGTGGAACAATATTTTCCTGTGTGCAACTTCAATCAATCAGCACGACACAACTTCAATCACCAGGAACGTGAACCTTGAAGTTATCCGAAATTGAGAACAAGTAGCAAAGGCCATACCGGCAATCTTCTAAATAGAGGTAAGTCCCAATGCTCAAAAAATTCCTGCAAGCAAATGAAACTTCTACAAAAATGTACGTTACAAATTTTGTTATAAAAAACTTCTACAAAAATGTAGTAGTTCCAGAGCTTTTAAAATATCCAGTTTTTACACCTTTGCTTTTAAAATATCTAGTTTTTGCACCTTTGTTTTCAAAATATCTCGTTTATGCGCTTGCTTTTCATGTCATTTTATATAGCTATAAAAACTATTTAAGAGTTGAAATCACAATTACATGTGTCTTTCTAAAACCATCAAAATATATAGACCAGCAGAGTGGAGCAGAGTGGTCTGTGCTTCTTTTTCCTTTCGATAATAGTTATTTTTCCTGGAAAATGAAGCTGACCCAGTTATCACTCCTATACATTTGATAAATACTTATGTCCACGACCTAAGGAGGAGCCGAGCGAAAAGCATGGCCCTAGAGGTTGTACCCACCCCAGGCTGCGGGTTGGGGGGAAGATAAAATGAAGGGAGGGGTGCGAACCAGAGGCCGACTATCACATACCCCAATTTTATTAAAATAATGTAATTATTTTTAATATTCCTGAGAACATTATGTTAAATTTAATGCTAAGTAGGAATGGATGACTCAGCAGAGTCTCCAGAAATGGAATGTAAATTCTGAATAATTATTATTAATAAATAAATTATGGAGACAACAGCATGGGAGAGCTGTTAAAAGAGGTTACTGGTCTAACTGGTGGATGGAATTAGGTGGAAGGACAAAAGACAAGTGGCAGCATCCTCAAACACTTCCTGAGTTGCAGGTGGCAACTTCCCTATATTTTTGGGGTCATGATTCCCCAAGAAAGTGGAATCTGAGCAGGTGGTTCATTAATGACAGTTAGCCCAACTAAGACCTAGGCAATCTTTTAAATACTACTCAATGAACTGAGCTGGGGGGTCAGCAATTGTTCTAGAGGGAGAATACATTCAGGTGAATGCTATTCAGGAGTCCCATTGAGGAAGTGGGAAAACAGTAAGGAAGTGTTGGAAGCAGGAAGTTGCAGTAACTTGGTTCCAGTATAGCTGCTTGGGCTGAGGGAATTATTGGCTGTACTTAGATTCCAGCCAGTTAGACTAGAGCAAGCTCGGGGGTCCTGAGAAGTGCTGTCTGGGCACTCTCCAGGAATTGGTAGGGAGGAACAGCCTCCCATTGCTGTTATTGTCTACCATAGTTACAGGTTCTGTCACTCTTCCTGTTGTTGGTTTAATTATGTTCATATGAGATAAGACTAGTACAACTATGTTTGACTGTATTCAATTTTCAGTAAATCATTCTCTGTACTTCCCTTTGGTATAAATTTCAGAACGCAGATGTTTTAGAAATTCTCCTATTTTATTTAAATAGAGTATTTATCTTATACAGAACCTATTTGTTACTGCTACAGTTTACAATTACCATGTTTAGGCATATTCTAGAATACTTGATAATGGTTAAATAATAGACAGAAATATTAGACTTTAGATATTCCAGATTCATAGTTATTAAACAATCATAAGAACCAATCTAGATAAATCTTAGTTTTTACCTTGAGATAATTACTGTTAGAGTAATCTACCTGTATATATATAAATATTGCATATTTTAGTCAACTTTAAGTTACAGGTCATTCTTATATCAAGTTAACTGATAAACAAAATTCATGGCTTATACTCAAAACATGTTGACAGTTATCGATTAACTAAAGGGGTAACTGTAACAATATTTTCATTGTTACAAGCTTCCTTCTAATCTTATGTATTAACACAGGAGTCAAATACAAACACTTAGCAACTGTAGAGAATTACTCCCCTTCTACCTAGTATTAGAATACAGTAGCTATGCTTATTATAATAGAATTAACAGAGTTGTTTTTAAACAAAACAAACATAATAATAATACAGAGAAACTGTCGACGAGCGCAACCATCATTGGCTGTTACAAACCATCTTAAATTATACACAGTAATAATATTTATTCAGTATAAATGTCTTCCTTGGAGTAGTCCCCAAACCCTACACGGCCGTAGCCTTACATTATCCCTTCAACAGACTGAAAAACAAATGAAAAGAATGCCTTTATGGCAGCCATAACCTACAGCAACTTTACACATAGTTCTATGTTTATATTATTCTACCCACAGTGTCGTTTAATAATAATACAAGAATCAAAATAAACATTGTTATAATTCATTCCCGGTCGCTATCGAGTAAACAAATTTTATATATATATGTTGAATACAAAACAGAACCCCAATTCGCCAGAATAACCCTATGCTTTTAACTATTACCGTCACAGTTGATAAACTTCCACAATCTTTTATTTAACACTCCAAATCGAAGTAAAACGTAGAAAAAAAATTATAGGGTTTCATTAAACAGAGTTATCATCCATTGCAGGTACCGAAGATTACATTTATCCATACATTCCAAACACATTCTAATAATTTAACAAAACAGAAACACGGCCATACCAGGCCCAGTATATATTAAGTATAAATCTTATACAACAAGGTTAAAACCCTATGCTAGCCAATACGAGAGCCATAATCGAAACCCCGACCTCATACAGTCTTGGCCGTGAATGGCTCTCCATAAACAAAACAGGGTTCAACCCCTTTTTAATTCAACAAAACAATTTTTTTACATACGACTGCACCTATGAACATCAAGTCGTCAAACGACCTCACTACACAGGAGTTTTTCCTCCATGACACAACCTTAACCACTAAAACCAGCAAAGGAAGAGACAGCCGTGGATAACCAGGCTTACCCGGATGAGCCTGCGTTGGAAATACAACCCTGTACACCTTCAGAGCCGCGTGACCTGCACATTCAATGCCGAGAGATATTAATACCCTGTCTATGCCGAGAGTTTGATTAATAATAAAACAACACTTGCTTATTAAAACAGAAATTGCTTACCTGAGCAATGTAATCGTGGAAAATCTGGGAGCCACCGGTGGAAGCAAGCATTGAAACCCCATCACCCTCGTCGGTTGAAGGAGCAAGGGACACCCTCGTAATCTTTCCAATGACAGCCGTGACAGTCAACCCTTAACTGGAGTTGAACCAGTCAAGAAGCACACCCACAACCCAAATACATCAACTCTCTCATAACCTAAAAACAATATCAAAACTCTATCTCGTACTCACACCAGCACAGTGAAGAACTGTAAGTAGCTGGGATTTAAACAAAGAAGAAGCAGCGAGACCACAAAATAATGAAACCGTAGCAAAATCTATCAGCAGAGCCGAGGACCTATCCTACCACCGAATGAACCCATGAAAAACCAGAACCACAACACTATGCATTTCGTTACAGTGCCCAACGAAGAAATCCAGACATGGAGGGTTTCACCCTTAGGACCCGAACCCGGAGGCAAAGACAATAAACTGGTAGGGTTTCGATAACAGCTTATATATCGCCAACTGCATGGAGGAGAGTCAACCACGTAGCACACAAATTTATCAACGTAATATGGGTCGAGACTATATAGTTCGAATTGCAATCCAAATCATTATACACCGATTCCAAAATCATTACATATGTAAGTCAAACGTATAAGATAACATATGATATACAATCATTTAGCATATAGTGCATGCATTGCAAATGAATCGTCGAGAATCCCAAGCACATGGAAGGTATAATTCCTACAACGATACAAATGAGATATAGTCAACTTCAATCATAGAGTTTCTCTTAACACTATATCGAATATAAAGCTTGCCAACGTGTGGGAACATTATGTTTGTGGCACAACCATTATATCATATATATATATTGAAACCAAGCCATAGATTAATGCCACGGGCATATTACATTTCTATGTTCATGTAAGCACTAAGGTAGCCAACCTTCAAATGAAAATACCTTGTTAATTAATACTTGAAATGTTACTAAGTCTTTATGACATTATACACAATTGCTATCATATACTCTCATCGTATTTTATACCAATACTATTGTTTACAGTAAATAAGTTTGAATAATAATCTCTATTATTAAGATATTGAAATAGAATTTCATCTACAGGTTCACATCGTGAAGGTAGATAAAATCAAGGTACAGTCAGGTAACATAAATTAAACTTGAAAGTAGACATTGAACATTTTAGTATAGTCGAATATAATGGAACAACACTAGAGGCGCCACATTTCCCAACTCACATTAACAATCCGGAAATACAACAGTAATCCCGGTATTAGTTGACAACATATCACATGAAGTTAAAGTCGCTTATGCAGCCAATAATTATGATATAACAATTGTTCCATTGATAGTTACAGCAGTAACATAGCATAATAATTATAAAAACATAATTATAACTGAAACAGTGTAAATCTTCGCAACACCTGATGATACTAGCTGAATAAGAAATATCATGTCAATCTTTTAAGTTTTAAAGTACAGGGAGTATTGATGCTCACCAAGTTTAACATACAGTGATCCTTACTTCACTGGCGCACCTGAAAAACAAAAGACGACATATGCATTAGCTCGTAAGCTAAGTAAGCCAGTCGACTACGACTAGCTCTTCCCTTGCGGTTCGAAACAAAACAGTCATAAATTACAATCACCGAAATCAAAGTTTTAATAAGACAGAGTCTTTAAACAGGTTATGTTAGTTATTTAAATTAAAACAAAATCAGAAATACAATCTAGTTAACATTTATTGTTAAGAAATAAAATTTTAAATTTTTCAGAAATATCGGGTTCTGACACCGACCCCGTAAAAACCTCCCGCTGCAGAATAAGCAGCATAAAACTGATTCAAGGTAAACAATGGAAACTGGCTATGATGCTCCTATCTTTGACCCCACCCACTTAGTTTCATTTTATTATGCTGGGCATCTATTCTATTCTATATTGAATGAAAGGCAGATCGAGTGGCAAGGAGAACTCTGAGGGATAGGGGCAAACAAAATAGATCCATTGAAGTTGTTAGTCGTTCTAATCCTCAGCAGCTAGACAATCCTTGACTAGATTATCTTGGACCATGATTACTTCTTACCGATGGGCAGTAAGAAGTGGCCACTGCACTCCTGCAAGGGAGCTATCTATCATGACCATTAACTGGGACCGATTAAGTTAGGTCGAGGCCTCTCGTTACACACTACAATGAAACATATGGAAGCATCAGCTAATGGCCAACGCTTTGTAATGGGAATATTTCTCAAGTCCAATAAAATACAAATTTCTTATTATGTAGAAATTGAAATAGAAATTTGTTAATGTCTGCTAGAGACCAAACTGGTTCAAAGGAACTTAAAAAATACATTCATCGTGAAAAGCCCACACACAAAAAACAATGCTGAACCGCAACATCTGGACAATGCCCAAAGCAATACTAAGTGCAAGTTGCAATAAAAAAGCTCAGAATAAATCCCTCTACAAAACATAAAGAATTTAACTAAGAAAGTTAAATTCCGTGGAACCCATTGAAGGACATGCAAGAAGCAAGAACCTAGTATAAATAGTAAAAATTGCAGTATGCATTTCTTGGGGTATTTTGTTGTAACCGACAATAATATAAAACAGAGAAAGAGAAAAGTCATAACTTTATGCGTCTGCCTTAAGGAAACCAGTAGTAATACCATGAATAAGACAAACTTGGACTGATTTAGAGAACATACTAACTACTTCAATAAACGAAAATTTAGAAACTTGTAGAGACCTGATATATTCTAAGCATTCCTGCGCTCCTCTTCTTCACGTTAAGATGCAGAACTCTGGTATCAATTCTATCAGATTCAATGTTGTCTATTGTCAAGAAGCCAATGCATCAATGGTTCAGTTCCTTCACACCATGCTTTTCCCATGCGTGTGTCTTCTTTTAGTGCAGAGGAAGGATTGGGGCCGAAGGCCCCTTTAAATTCACAGCTTTTGTTTACCCCTTTACATCTCAAAACCACTAGCACTCTATTTCAATCGTGCTTATTACTGTGAATTTGAAGTGAAGCTACGCCTCATGGTTGTCAAGATCTGCAATAATGGAAGCCTCATCGTGTTTTCTGTGATGTCTTCGCAATGGATGTTGAGGCATACACCTGTAAGTTTAATGCATGGTCTTTGTGGCTACAACATTGGACAAGTCTTTCGATGTTGTTCTAAACTGCCAGTTGCTTTTCTAAACTGCCAGTTGTACGCACTACATGTCAGGTTGCAAACTTTAAGGCTATTCCTTGCTTAATTAAGGGACTGTTATTAATGTAATATAACGAGGGGGATTAATACTGATAAGCATTTGCAATTGGCAAGTGGCAGTAAGCTCAATGGGTGGCAGTAACATGCATGTTGGCAGGTGGCATCTTCAGGTTCAAGGTTAATCTAACGAGTGTGTTTTGGCATTACAGCTTGATTAGTCTCCACCTCGACTGTTTGTATTTCCACCGTAGTTGTTTTAGCCACGTATCATTTCTATTTCCGCCAACAAAAGTGTGTTCAACCTAACGATCTAAAAGCTATATCTATAGCTGTGCAGTTGAGGATTGTGATAAGGAGTTATGATCTAGCTTGGAATTTTAAAATATTGTTCAAAATCAAGATCAATCAGCAGCAACTGCTGGAGCTGTTTTGAATGGAGCTCCTAGGACGCGCGTGAGGGCTCATCGAGGTCAAGCTACTGAACCACATAGTATAGTTGAGCGGGTCAGAAAATGTTCCCATTTGAAGCATTGTTACAGAATCCTCTTAATGTGTATGTACATGGATTCTTTTGCCGTGGTTTACTTAGCTACGAATAGTTTTGGAAGCCATGAAAACAGTCAGTACTGCAGAGGATCTGTCCTGTTTATAACATGTTACTCTTGAAAAGGTGCGAACCTTTTCTGCTGATTATTGTGTTTCTTCTTGCAGGAACGCAGGGAGAGGATTGAAAAAATTTTGAAATCTTTGCAGGAGCTCGTTCCAAACGCTAATAAGGTATAATTGGCAAACTAAATACAATTGATATTGAGCATGGATTCCACAACAGTTCTAGTTTACATTCAGGCTTGTTTACAGCGACATCTCAACGCATTTCCATTCATTGATCATTGCATTTTCATAAATGTCACTTTTGTTAATTTTTAAATGAGTACTCACTGAATTATTATGTTTTCGATCTTTCTCCCATTTTTTTGAATAAAGTGTCTCAGTATGAAAGAGTTCAAATTTTTCCATATTTCAACTAACCTATTTTTCCATAGTGTGCATATTTGCTCTATTAAAATCAAGTTATTATTATTTTTTTAAATATTTAGAGTGTACTTTCATTGGCTAAAATATGTAAGACACATCATGTGCTTTTAAGTCTCTACTAACACTTTACTAATGTTTGCCGTTACTAACTGTATGTTTATAGGGTCTATTTAATTTCTCAAACCCTTCTTTTAAAGAGGCAATTGAATTTTAGCTTCAATTGAATTTTGGTTTCAAGAATTTTGTACTCATAGCCTTAGTGAGATAATTTATAAATATATTTTCCATTATTAGATGTTTGAATGTGAAAAGGATCGCATATCATTGTGGCAAATGCAAAGCATAATAGATATAAGCACGTGCTTATAAAACGGAAAATTTGAAAGAATGCGAATCTGAGGAAATTTTACTGTCTAGAATGAATGAGCGATAGGAACATTGAGAGTGGGTTGGTAGACTTCTCATTAACCATGTTCCTTTTTATGTGTTTAAGAATGCCCCTATTGAACTCCTTATCAAATGCAGAGTTGCAGACTGAGGGACTACTTCTGTACTCCTCACAACCAAGTTTCAATCTATGAACTTAATGGTTTTTCAAATTAAGTAGCTGGGGTTCGTGGTTGTGGATGTGAGGATGCCATTTTAAAATTAGTGTTCATGGAGGTGAGTGGGTGGTGCATCAAATCTAGTTATGTATGTAAAAAACAAATTTAAAATAGATGTAAAACAGTAAAAACGTAAACCATGTGCTCTGAATTGTAAAATCAAACTCTCTACCATTGAATAGAAACACAGCGATTTATATGGCTCTGCTAAAACTTGTGAGAAGGGTACAGAATGGTGGGAAGTACGAATCTTGAGGAAATTTAGTAGTTGTACAGTGAAAAGTACTAGTTCTCATAGATAAGGCGATATAAAACACAATTCCGACGTTTGTATGACTATTGGACTAACAGATAGAGAGTAAACCTCTATATAGCAAGTTGAACATGCAATATGCAGGCCGGACTGTTAAGATAGCGTTCTGTACATATTTGTGTAGCATACCATATGACATGGAAAATGCAAATCGGACCTCAAATCAGATTTATGGGCATTGAGGAAATGGATCAGACCTTTAAAATGTGAATACAAGGAACATGATTAGATATTTGTTGGATGAAATCATTGGCTATGTTAAATTCCTTTAGTTTCGTTGGGGATTTCATTTCGTACTAGGGAGGTGGGATGCATCTCCGAGATGGGGAGACACGGGCACATCTCCTAAGGCTGCGAAAGTGTCTCCTAGCAACTCACGAGTTTTGCAATCCATCATGTTCTAGTTGTCTTTCCTATGAGTGAATATTTATTGTGAAAAGTACAAATGGCGAGTAGATTTGAACATTGCACCTACTTGTAAGCTTTCACTCTGAAACAATGGATGTGTTTGTATGAACAAGTGCACATGTGTTTGTGATCCCCTCCCTTGTATGTAAAATTGTTGTTCTTCTTCTACGTTTATGTTGTGCAGTTTCCTAGTAGTTTAGACTTCAAGGATTGCTGCTCCATGCAATGAATCTTGAATGCAATGACCCTTAAATGCCACACAAAATCTCTATTGAAAATAGACCCTTAAATGCCTATTGTACCACAATCGTGTCCTACAACTTTACTCGGCTTACCATAATTACAACTTTACTCGCCACAAACACACTTCAATCCAAAACTAAACTTGAGGTGATATTTCTATGGCTGGTATAATCATATCAGATTTGGATTAACATTTAAACCTATAAGACAATCACACATAACTCTCATAACAAGGTAATCATTAGTTTATGTGATCATATACTCCTTGTTGTTGGATACTATACTATTACCGCTATTAAGGAAGTAATTATTGGTCTCTAGTAATCATCTAAATTGAATCTAAAGTAGTTGTAGTCATGTTGTTGAAATACGTCTTTTTTTTTACTAACTTTTGGTAAATTTAAATAAGAATATTTCTAAAAATGGTAAATTTAAATAAGAATATTTGTTTACTAATTTTTGGTAAATTTAAATAAGAATATTTCTAAAATTTTGATAAATACTTTTTTGAAAATTCTATATGAATAATTTTCAAATTTCTATTTGAACATTTAATATTATTTTATGGACAATTAACAAATTCATTAAGTTTTTATCATTTTTAATATTAAATAAAAATTATAAACAAACTTGATATTAGTGAATAATTTCTAAATATCAAAACCATTATAAACACTTGGTAAATTTAAATAAGAATATTTCTAAAATTTTGATAAATACTTTTTTGAAAATTCCATATGAATAATTTTCAAATTTTTATTTCAATATTTAATATTCTATTGACAATTAACAATTAACAAATTCATTAAGTTTTTATCACTTTTAATATTAAATAAAAATTATAAACAAACTTGATATAAGTGAATAATTTCTAAATATCAAAACCATTATAAACACTTGCAACATGTATTTAATCCTCTTTTTTAGACTTCATTAGGATTTCAATTCTTTTCTACAAGTTCAAATTGATTCAACAACATACCCACCTTCAATGCTAATAGGATCTTCATACTATTCTCCAAGTTCAAATTGATTCTGCAATATGTTAACCTTCAAAGCTGCTATTTGGGATCTCATAACCATATTGTTAGTCCTGCCAAACCCAATGAAAAACCTATAAAGAAAATGTAGAAATTAAACTACAAACAAAATGTCTAAATGCTTCCTCACAATGGCATGCTATTTCAATATATGTGGAACTTATACATGTCAGCCAAGGAATGTTTGATGATTCATAAAGTGCCAAAGATTTTTTTTGTTATAACTACATGAGACAGAATTTTAGGATCCAATGTCAAAACTTTGACAATCAAATTTTAGGATCAATGAGTAGTGCTCAAACTTAAAACAACAAGCCAACAACACTCCAACTTAACTTTTAATGCAAAGATTTGAGTACTTTGCATTTAATGCAATAAATCTAATAATACGAAAATTCGAATATGCTATTTCAAATAATGGAACAATTCAAAAATGTCTTATGTTAAATTTGAAGCAACTTTTAATGCAAATATTTGAGTACTTTGCATTAAATGCAATAAATCTAATAATGAGAAAATTCGAATATGCTATTTCAAATAATGGAACAATTCAAAAATGTCCTATATTAGATTTGAAGCAACTATGAACACTTAACTAAATTTTTCTAATATTTTTTTAAAATTCTTGTAAACAATTAAATAAATTATAAACATTATTTTAGAGCAGGGACTAGCTGCTTTGTAGCTATTTTTCTTGTTTATTTTCAATTTCTATCTTAATTTGGCCTTCAAAAATAATTTCATTATGCACGTCTTCTCGTTATTATTACTATAATCAAATATAGGTAAGACGAAAAGCTAAATTAAATAAACTTGAAAACAATTTTTATTTTATTTTACTGTATATTCATGTATGATTATTATTCAACGGTATAAGTAAGCTCTAAGGTTAACTTTAAATAAATAAAAAATCATTTTATTTTTTATTTTGATCGTTTATTTTGTTACTGAATTCATGCTGCTTATTATAAGGATTATTTAAAAGAGTTGTGAAATTATCACTCTAATTTAAAATCGATTAAATAAAATGTCAAGATTATTTTGATTGGTTGGTTTTTCGTTTTTAAAAAAATTCGAAAGTTTGGAAACTCATCTCGAACTAAAAATGGTAGTAACTAAAGTTCTGCCATCTTATTCACTGGAACCTATATATGGAATTCATTCTAAATTTTCCAAAAATACCTCCAAATTTTGTGTGGCTCATTTGTTGTTCATTCCCGGCATGGCAGCCATGTTAAGGCTAAAATATGTTCTATGGCTAAATAATTATTATTTTATTATTATAAAAATATAAAAAATGAACGATATATTAAATTGTAATAAGAATTTACCATATTTGCGTGATCTGTGCCTATCTCGGCATTTAAAACATTTTAGATTATTGTCACCATTTTGTTCGCGGTTCATGAATTTGATGATAGGACATTTCTTGTGCTATTTTCCATGTATTATATTTTGAAGACGTTACCTTCCATCAATGTCATTTGGGTGTAAATATACTACTTTGGAATATATTGTTTTAATAGTTTTTTTGGTAAGGTTTACATGTATATATTATTATATTTTTATTAAAATGATAATAAATTTAAGGTTATATGAGAATGACTTATTATAAAAGATCACAAAACAAGAGAAATCACTGCAAAACAACAAAGTCCCTGCTTATATTGGGTATGAAAGAGTAGAGAGAAGAATACATTATTATGATAGCAGATCTCACATCCCACAGTACTTCAAGCACATGTCCTTCACTCATACCAATGCAGATCTCTTCCCAGAAGAGTTACAATAGTCTCCAAAACATTAGTTAGTAGCATCTCCAAAACAATAGTTAGCATTTTCCACAAAGTAAAAAACTAGGCACTTATCTAGTTAGCTATTTCCATAAAGTTAAAAAATGATAAATGCATCTTTGCTCAAACTTATTGCCTTCTCCAATAAATTCATAATCAAAATCCTCCTAGTATGTCATTATTTTAATGCCTTATCTAATGAAAAGCAAAGCAATTAAAAAATAGACAAAATTAATAATTAAGTAAGGAAACTATCCAAACCACTTGCAACTAAAGCACATTCTTAATATTCTTTAGAAAAAAATAATAATATTATGGAAATCTATGACTCTAAAGAAAAAATAAAGATGACTACAAGTTACGCTTATATTTTTTATGTGAACTTAATGGATAGGAGGTAGGGTCATCTATGAGAGAACATGTTTCTGATTGAGGAATAAGACTAGTTTATGAAAATGTTTTTATGAGAATGTATTTACAAATGAAGAATAAGGTCATGGCTTATAAAATTTTATATATAATAATAAAAAAAATAAAAGTAATTTTAATTTTAATAATGAATAATCAGTTTATATGTAAATATTTACATTAAATATCAATTGAAAAAAAATAGATTAAATTGAACAAATGATATGTAAATATGTAAATTGGAAAAAAAAACAAAACATTTTCCATATCGTATTAATTTGAATTTTTTTTATAGCATAAGGAGGTGATGTAGGGGCCACTAGGGGGGTCATGGTCTTGGTGACTTAGCTACCTACTTGAAGTGCATTGCAATTACGTTTTTGTTTGATTGGACTAGTTCAAAAGGCCACCTAATTCAAAAGAGTTTTGCAATATTAAATTAATGGAATACTAAATGAAATGTATTTTTTATTTAACAAAAGATACCCCTAACACTTTGTCTCGAACACATTCTTCCCAAACTTCATCTATGGCCAATATATGTTAGACACATGACCATGGGCACAAAGTTGTTATGGGTACCCATTGAAAGTTCAACATAACTAATACCATGGTAGAAAGCTTTTTATGAGGCTGCATTGTAACAACCATGTAAATATTTGATTTAGAGATCACTACTCCCTCTGAATCACCCTGAGATATCAAGCAGTTTGAGTCTCGATATCAATACATGCTCATATAAATATAAACTCAACAACCATATCTCTTTACCAAACTGAAACAAATGCAATCACAAATAAACACCAAATATACCCTGAAAATCCCAACCAGGGAAAACCAACAAACTATGGGGTTATCTTCTCTCTTGAGCCCAAAGCATATATATAAATGGACAAGTACAATACAGTATTGCCTCAAAGGTAACTCAATCCCTGAACCGGACAGACTCTAGATCTGCATGCATCAGTTGATGTGTGCCCTGGAAGAGTAAGCCCTAACTAGTAAACTGGATCTGAGTATATCTACAAGTGCCTCTGACTGATCTGCCTCTCTGTATCACACTGCTCTGATATGCTCTCTATGAAGACTGAACTCTGCAGAATGCGGCCTCCACTGCATGCAAAAGTGCGCCCTCCCCTCTAGATATTTGATGCTCGTACCGAACCGGATCTCAGTAGATATGAGCTCTGATTGTCCCTAACCTTCCTCGAATGTTGAGGCAAGGCTATATTGGAAGTCTTAGATTCTGAATCGATTGATTTGGATCCAAATGAGCTTCTCTCTCCTTGGGAAATGCGCCCTCCTCCAAGTGAACACGTCCTCCTCTAAACTGAGCAGAAATCTGTTAGGAACCTATGTAAACCCTTCTCTTTACTATGTTAGTATATTGTTGTTGGACGCATATGCTTTGTAAGTCGTCCCGTATTATTTGTTGATCCGTAGTTTATATTAGCCCATAGTATTGACCCATAGTATTGGACGCATATGCTTTGTAAGTCGTCCCGTAGTATTATATGTCCCATGGTTTTGACTCATGGTATTGGGCATAGACTTAGTATATAAGTGTGTGTTGAGGACATTGAAGGCACCGTGAATTTAATTGTATTGAGCTTGCTCAAAGGAGGTTGCCCCCTCGAAGTGGCCTGTGATCAATATAAAAGCGATTCTGTTCTATTATTTCTGATATCTCGTGTATTTGCATTAATTAATTATTGCAGGTACATCACATCTGGTATCAGAGCCTCCACCCAGGTTCAAGTCACAGAGCGGGTGGCAACGCCGGCATTGCAGTGTTCGCCCGGGGCTCGTACGACGCAAAGGGGACACCACCGTACGGGCGCACATCCAGCCCAGAGTCTGGACTGCGGAGCATGGTGGGATGTTAAGATCCTGGTGAGCGGCCTTCACTAACATCTCGAGGTTTTGGTGTAACGGTTCGTATCATCTGGTATCAAAGCACTTTCCTTGGCACAAGTGGGAATTTTTTTTCTTTTTTTGGGCGGCGAATTTCAGATCAATTTCTGAAACTTTCTACACAAAATCAGAAGAAAACGATTGCATATCTGAATTCCTCTTTAAAAAATACGCAGTTTCAAAAAAAAATCATCTCATTTGGAGTTCTAAAAGTGGAGATATCGCGGATTTAAAATCAGCAATTTTTCAGAATTTCGGTGACGGCCGCGGAAATTGCGGCGAGAAAATCTTTTGACCGAGTGCCCAGATTTATACTTTGCTTTCATTGGTAGAAGCAGAGTGGTTGTTCCAGTTCCGGAAACATGCTATAAGAGCGATTCTGAGCAATATAGATCCGGTTTTTGAACATTGGGTGGAATTTTTGCCCAAATTTTTTTTTCTGTTGCAGGTTCGGATCTGGGAATAATCCCTATCCGCTTAACTGTGGGAAGTACTTGGGAATAAGCCCTAAAAATCATTGTGAGGAGTACCACAGGAACCCCGAAGTAGCTGGCCATTGAGAGGACCTGCCAAGCGAAAAGGGCAACGACCCCTACCTGATTGACTAGTTCCCACCCGTGAGGTAAACCAAGAGCTGTCGTTTGTGGCCAAGCGATTATCAGTTTTACCTGAGCCATGGAGTGAGGGGTACTGCCCCAATACGCAAGCCGTCAGACAGCATTGTTGGCCGAGTGAATTCCTTGAACCGATAGGAAGCCGCACATACCTGGGGTCCATATCTATTTTCAGTTGCCCAATTGCAGATTTCCTTTGTCCAGAACTGTTGTCGGTCAGTTCCGCACCGTTGCAGATCCATCTGTTTTCGATCACTGCTGCGCCGTTTCAGATCCATTTTGCAAGCTGTTCCAGATCCATCCGTTCGGCGTTGTTCCAGATTCCTTCCGAGCCGTAGCCGCTCCAGTCTGGAAAAAAAAAATAAAAAAATAAAATAAAATAAAATAAAAACCTGGTTATGGGTGTCACCCGTGCAGGAGCAAACACCATGGAGGAAGCACTTGCAGCCATCCAAACCAAACTCCAAGATCTGGATGAAAAATTTCTCAGCCTCCATCTTCAGCATGCAGCCATGAACAATAACCGACAGCCGGAATCTTTTGCAGCCATCAGGTTCTCTTCTTCCAACAATTTTCGTGGGCCGAAGCTTGATTTTCCTCGCTTCAATGGTACTGATCCGACTGGATGGATATACCGAGCAGAACAATATTTCAGTCTGTAAAATACTTTTGATGTCCAGAAAGTTCCACTTGCATCCTTTCATTTGGAACAGGAAGCCCTTCAATGGTACCGTTGGTACATCAAAGCTCATCCCGAGCCAAACTGGACAAATTTTTGCCAACTCATTTTGCCACGATTTGGCCCTAGTGATTTTGATGATTTCACAGGAGCACTCACTAAACTTCACCAAATTGGCACAGTGAGAGAGTATCAGACAGAATTTGAGAAATTGGCCAACCACACAGAAGGATTGTCTGATGAATTCTACAGGAGTTGTTTTATAAGTGGTCTTAAGGATGAAATTCGCTCAGAGGTCAAAATGTTTTGTCCCAACACAATGATGGAAGTCCTAGGGTTGGCTAAGCTGGCTGAGGACAAGATTGTAGCTCAACAACGCTCCAAACCCACCCTTGTTCCCTTCAGAAATATGGGTTCCCAACGACCTCCCATCACGCCTTCTCCTCAACCAACTCCTATCAAGCATTTTTCTGAGATAGAAATGCAGGCACGCCGAGAAAAAGAGCTTTGCTATAATTGTGATGAGAAATTAACTCGGGGACATAGATGTGTTCAACAAAAGCTCTATCTCTTGGATGTGGATTCTCCGCCTGCCTTAGAACTTGGTGAAAAAGCTACGGATACAGTGGATGATCAGATCGACATTCAACAACTGCCTGTTGACACCCCATTTCCGGACGACCCACCTGAGATCTCTCTCCATGCTGTAACCGGCGTCACCACCCCACAAACAATGCGGGTCAGGGGATACTTCAAGAAGCTCCCTCTTACCATACTCCTTGATTCTGGTAGCACTCATAACTTCATTGACCCTCGGATTTCCAAACAGGCTGATTGTTTTGTCCATCCTTGCTCCAACTTTGAAGTCATGGTTGCCAATGGGGGCACCTTACCATGCAAGGGGAAGTGTCACAATGTGCGTATCTCTATAGAAGATTATAACCTACGCTCTAACATGTTTGCCTTTCCCTTAGGCGGATGTGATGTGGTTTTGGGCATTCAATGGTTTCGCACACTTGGCCCCATCTTATGGGATTTTGCTGAACTTTGGATGCAGTTTAAAGTCAATGGGGCACAACACAAATTTATGGGCTTACAACCAGGGTCTCTCTGCATCATCAGTTCACATCACCTGGAAAAAATCCTTAAGAAGAATTCACATGGTGTCATCGCTCAGCTCAATTCCATTCAGATGCACCCATCAACAGTCTCCACTACTTCCTTGGATAGATCTGCAGGTATCTTTGCTGAACCAATGCACTTGCTACCTTCACGAGACCTTTCCGGTAAGAATTTAGCCACATCTACCTCTCAGCAGGAAATGATGGCTATGTTGCACGCAGTACAGAAGTGGCAGCCATACCTATTAGGGAATTATTTCTGCATCAAGACTGATCTCTCGAGTCTGGAAAATTTTCTAGAACAATGGGTCTCCTCCCCAACACACCTGAAATGGGTTATCCAACTCATGGGTTATCCCTATGTGATCACTTACAAGAAGGGTAAGGACAATATGGTGGAAGATGCTCCTTCTTGCACAATTGATGACCCAGTTTCGCTTACAACTCTTTCTCTGCTTGTTCCAAATTGGGTGCAATATGTTCAACAGGGCTCTCTCTTCTATGAACTCCATGCTTCGTCATCAACAGGGCACTCTGGGTTCTGCAACATGCATGACCAAGAACAATGTAACTTCTTTTGGCAGGGACTAAAAATGACAATTCAACAGATGGTGGCTGATGATGATACTTTCCAAGTCAACAAGGGTGAAACGACATTCCTTTCGGGATTGCTCAAACCCTTGCCCATCCCTAAACAGCTTTGGCCAACTATTTCTATGGATTTCCTAGCAGCGCTCTGGTGGTACAATACCACATCTCACAGGACACCATATGAAGCGGTCTATGGAAAAACACCGCCAGTTCTTCTTCCATACACCCTTAGCAGCTCCCCAGTTCAGGCAATTGACTCGGTTCTTCGAAACCGTGATCAGATTCTTCTCATTCTGCAGGACAATCTTCACATGGCCAGAATTCGCCTGAATCAACAAGCCGATCAGCACCGTTCTGAGCGCATTTTCCACGCAGCTGACAGGGTTCTTCTTCATCTACAGCCTTCCAAGCAATCCTCCTTGACACTCTAAAGGCGTCAGTGGCCTAAAATGCAATCCGAGGATGCTATCGGGGAACCACTCCTTCAGCTTCTGCAGCAATTTCTCCAACCAAAGCTTTGAGGACAAAGCTTTTTCTAAGGGAGAGGGGATGTTAGGAACCTATGTAAACCCTTCTCTTTACTATGTTAGTATATTGTTGTTGGACGCATATGCTTTGTAAGTCGTCCCGTATTATTTGTTGATCCGTAGTTTATATTAGCCCATAGTATTGACCCATAGTATTGGACGCATATGCTTTGTAAGTCGTCCCGTAGTATTATATGTCCCATGGTTTTGATTCATGGTATTGGGCATAGACTTAGTATATAAGTGTGTGTTGGGGTCATTGAAGGCACCGTGAAGTTGATTGTATTGAGCTTGCTCAAAGGAGGTTGCCCCCTCGAAGTGGCCTGTGATCAATATAAAAGCGATTCTGTTCTATTATTTCTGATATCTCGTGTATTTGCATTAATTAATTATTGCAGGTACATCACAAAATCCCATTGATGAGTTATCTCAGCTCACAGTACTGGGTGCCTAGTGACTCTGGAGCTAATGGTCACTGATACAGCTCAGATATGACTACCCTAGCTCTTGCAGCAACTCCTCTCTCTCTCAGAAAGTCACCCTGCATGCACAACTACGCCCTCCTCACTCTATCACTATCGCTCTCCAATAATACAACTGAGCAACCTGATCCGGGGACCCCCTGCCTCTATAAATAATCTCACTAATGAATTAGGTTTACCAAAACCCTAATTCTCAGTGCATGCAAAAGCCACTTTTGCATGCATCCACTGATCGCTAACAGGCCATGCATATCTCATGCATGCAAAGGTCAAATCAATCCGGAAGGTCTGCATGCAGCCACCACCAGACTCATGCCACTAAGTAGAGTGCATCTCACCCTCTACTCCATCCTGATGCCTATAGTGTTGATGTACCTCCATGCAAAGCATCTAAATCATGGAGGACATCCCGAAGTTACCATAGTCTAATTCTCCCTCTTAATGAGGGAAGTCCTACAACTGATGCCTGGATCCAACAAGTCCCCTGCTGCTGACACTGATCTAGTTGATCTTCCTGTCACTGCTTCCCTCTGACCCGAAGAACCCTGATCAATCTCCTTAAGTGTGGCTTCAGAAGAATCCCCCTGATCAACCGCTGCTGACTCTATCACTGCACTCTGATTCAGACTCCCTCTGAATCTTTGTTCTTGTAACCAGTCCTGAAGACTGCTGTCAAGTGGATCCACTGCTCTATAGGTGATCTATCTATGTCCCTGAGTTGACTCAGATCTGTAAGTCAACTCCCTCTGTCTCTAAGATGAATCAACTCTCTCATGAGCTAATTCCATCTCAACCATCTCATACCATCTCAATCTATGACTGGTGCTTGCATGAGCAGCATGCTCATCAATCTCATATGATCCCAAGGGCTCAATCTCCTGAGACTCATCACTATTAAGAACATATCGCTCATCCATCTGAACTCCATAATCACTCCCCTGATCCTCCTCATCATGGTGAGCATCTCGCCCACCCATCTGCTGACTAGACTCACTCCTCTTGGCCACAACTCTACTATGAGAATCTCGCTCATCATCCCCCTCTGACTCTGAAGAGGATGTACTCAGCCATCCTAATGTGCCTATAGTAGGCTGTCCCCGAACCAAGTATTCACCGCCGATCCTGTGACCCAACAAGACTGGGTCTACTCCTCTAGGATAGGTGAAGATCTGATCCCACTGGAAAACACTACTGAGTGGCCAGCAGCTGCCAAGGATGCCATAGAGAGGACACTCCCTCTCAGTCCTGGAACAAATAGAACTCCCGATACCTCTAGGAGCTCCCCAAGGTCAAGTAAAAATCTCACTCTGCCCACTCCAATGACCAAGTGGTCAACCCCCTGCACATCCCGAGCCAACTGCAATGGTGTGTGCTCTAGGATAAGGAATGCATCACGCACCCATGTCATGTGACTGTTGAGCTTGCAGTCAACCCTCCAACTCTGATCAACCTGATCCTCTGGCAGGCTACTATCATGTCCTAACTGAACTGAGGCTAATGAGAACTCCTTATAAAACTGAGAAGTAAACTCATCAACCTCCTATGTTGCTTCCATTGTTAGGAACCCATGTAAGCCCTTCTATTTACTTTGTTAGTATATTGTTGTTGGATGCATATGCCTTGTAAGTCATCCCGCAGTATTTGTTGATCCATAGTTTGTATTATTGTTGTTGGACGCATATGCTTTGTAAGTCATCCCGTAGTAATTGTTGATCCATATTTTGTATTAGCCCATGGTTTGTATTGACACATGGTATTGCCGCCTAGACTTAGTATATAAGTTTGTGTTGAGACCAATGAAGGTACGGTGAAGTTATTTGTATTGAGCTTGCTCAAAGGAGGTTGCCCCCTCGAAGTGGCCTGCGATCAATATAAAAGTGATTCTGAGTTCTGTTATTTCTGCTATCTTGTGTGTTTTCATTAATTAATTATTGCAGGTTCTTCACATCTGGTATCATAGCACTTTCTTAGGCTCATTGGGTGGAATTTCTGCCAATTTTTTTTTCGCATCTGTTGCAAGTTTAGATCTGGGAATAATCCTTATCCACTTAATTGTGGGAGTACTTGGGCATAAGCCCTAAAACTCATTGTGAGGAGTACCACAGGAACCCCAAAGTAGATGGCCCATTGAGAGGACCTGCCAGCAAAAAGGGCAATGACCCTACCTGATTGACTAGTTCCCACCCGTGAGGTAAACCAAGAGCTGTCGTTTGTGGCAAAGCGATTATCAGTTTTACCTAAGCCGTGGAGTGAGGGGTACTGCTCCAATATGCAAGCCCTCAGACAACATTGGTGGCCGAGTGAAACCCCTGAACTGTTAGGAAGCCAAATATACCTGGGGTCCATATCTATTTTCAGTTGAACTATTGCCGATCACTTCCGCGTTGTTTCAGATCCATTCCAAGCCGTTCCAGATCCAGCCATTTGAAATCTATTCTGAAAGCCGTTTCAGATCCAGCCGCCGTTTTCGATCCATTCGGTGTTGTTTCAGATCCATTCTGAAAGTGATTCCAGATCTATTCTAAAATCCGTTTCAGATCCCTCTGTTTCCGTTCCCTTCCGTGCTATTGCAGATCCATTTCTAGAAAAAAAAGCCTTTGTTTTCGCCATATCTCGTTTGTTTTAACTTTGTTTTCCCTGAAACTTCACTGACACGCCTACAATATCATTCTGCATCTTTCATTCCTGAGGACCCTATCCCAAAGTCTTCTTCCCAAAGCCAGAAATCCCACATTTTTCTATTTTTAGGGTTTTCCATAACTCCTTCGATTTTCACCCAATCGCCCTCAAATTTTGCCACCGTTTCCATTCCCTATTTCTGCTTCCTTGTCCCTCTTTGACAAATTTTCTCATTCTTTCACCCCGCTTCTGAAATCCCCATTTTTTACTTCCGTGTCCATCAGAAAGTGTCCAAAACCTATTCAAACCCCAATTACCCATCCGAGTTTTTCCCAAATCCAAATTTCCCTTTACTAAATAAGATTTTGTTTGTGTTTTTCTATTCATTCCCCCCCCCCCCAAAAAAAAACTCCTGGTTATGGTTGTCACCTGCGCAGGAGCAAAAACCATGGAGGAAGCACTTGCATCCATCCAAACCAAACTCCAAGATCTGGATGAAATATTTCTCAGCCTCCATCTTCAGCATTCAGCCATGAACAATAATCGATAGCCAGAATCTTTTGCAGCCACCGGGTTCTCTTCTTCCAGCAATTTTCTTTGGCCGAAGCTTGATTTTCCTCGCTTCAATGGTACTGATCCGACTGGATGGATATACTGAGAAGAACAATATTTCAGTCTACATAATACTTTTGATGTCCATAAAGTTCCACTTGCATCCTTTCATTTGGAACAGGAAGCCCTTCAATGGTACCATTGGTACATCAAAGCTCATCCTGAGCCAAACTGGACATATTTTTGCCAACTCCTTCTGCAACGATTTGGTCCTAATTCTTTTGATGACTTCACGGGAGCACTCACTAAACTTCACCAAATTAGCACAGTGAGAGAGTATCAGACAAAATTTGAGAAACTGGCCAATCACACAGAAGGATTGTCTGATGAATTCTACAAGAGTTGTTTTATCAGTGGTCTCAAGGATGAAATCCGCTCAGAGGTCAAAATGTTCTGTCCCAACACAATGATGGAAGTCCTAAGGTTGGCTAAGTTGGCAGAGGACAAGATAGTAGCTCAACAATGCTCCAAACCTGCCTTTGTTCCCTTCAGAAATACGGGTTCCCAACGACCTCCCATCACGCCTGCTCCTCAACCAACTCCTATCAAGCATTTGTCTGAAACAGAGATGCAAGCACATCGAGCAAAAGGTCTTTGTTATAATTGTGATGAGAAATTCACTCGGGGACATAGATGTGTTCAACAAAATCTCTATCTCTTGGATGTGGATTCTTCGCCTGCCTCTGAACTTGGTGAAGAAGCTCCAGATACAATAGATGATCAGGTCGACATTCAGCACCCGCCTGTTGACACCCCATCTCAGGACGACCCACCCGCAATCTCTCTCCATGCTGTAACCAGCGTCACCACCCCACAAACAATGTGGGTCAGGGGATACTTCAAGAAGCTCCCTCTTACCATACTCATTGATTCTGGTAGCACTCATAACTTCATTGACCCTCAGATTGCCAAACAGGCTGAGTGTTTTGTCCATCCTTGCTCCAACTTTGAAGTCATGGTTTCCAATGGGGGAAGTGTCACAATGTGCGTATCTCTCTGGAAGATTATAACCTGCACTCTGACATGTTTGTCCTGTCCTTAGGCAGATGTGATGTGGTTTTGGGCGTTCAATGGTTACACACACTTGGCCCCATCTTATGGGATTTTGCTGAACTTTGGATGCATTTTTCATTCAATGGGACACAACACAAATTTATGGGCTTACAACCAGGGTCTCTCCGCATCATTAGTTCACATCGCCTGGAAAAGATCCTTAAGAAGAATTCTCATGGTGTCATAGCTCATCTCCATTCCATTCAGATGCATCCCCCAACGATCTCCACTCCTTCCTTGGATAGATATGCAGATGTCTTTGTTGCACCAGTGGGCTTGCCGCCTTCAAGAGACCTTTCCAGTACGCATTTATCCGCATCTACATCTCAGCAGGAAATGATGGCTATTTTGCATACAGTCCAGAAGTGGAAGCCATCCCTATTAGGGAATTATTTATGCATCAATACTGATCTCCAGAGTCTGGAACATTTTCTGGAACAACGGGTCTCCTCTCCAGCACACCGGAAATGGGTTATCGAACTTATGGGTTATGACTATGCGATCACTTACAAGAAGGGTAAGGATAATATGGTGGCAGATGCTCCTTGTCGCAAATTTGATGACCTAGTTTCTCTTACAACTATTTCTCTGCTTGTTCCAAATTGGTTGCAATCTATTCAATAGGGCTATCTCTTCTATGAACTCCATGCTTCTTCATCGGCAAAGCACTCTGGGTTCCTCAAAACCTTTTACTGGGAACAATGTAACTTCTTTTGGCAGGGACTGGAAATGAAAATTCACCAGATGGTGGTTGAGTGTGATACTTGCCCGGTAAACAAGGGTGAAACGACACTCCTTTCGGGACTGCTCGAACCCTTGCCCATCCCTACACAGATTTGGACAACTATTTCTATGGATTTCCTAGAAGCGCTCTAGTGGTACAATACCACATCTAAAAGGACACCGTATAAAGCAGTTTATGGACAGGCACCGCCAGTTCTTCTTCCATACACGCTCAACAGCTCCCCAATTCAGGTAATTGACTCAGTTCTTTGAAACCGTGATCAGATTCTTCTCATTCTGCAGGACAATATTCACATGGCAAGAATTCGACTGAAACAACAAGCTGATCAACACCGTTCTAAGTGCACTTTTCATGTAGCTGATATGGTCCTTCTTCGTCTATATCCTTCCAAGCCATCCTCCCTAAAACTCAAAAGGCGTCAGTGGGCCGGAATGCAACCCGAGGATGCTACAGGGGAACCACTCCTTTAGATTCTGCATCAATTTCTACATCTAAAGCTTTGAGGACAAAGCTTTTTCTAAGGGAGAGGGGATGTTAGGAACCCATGTCAACCCTTCTATTTACTTTGTTAGTATATTGTTTTTGGACGCATATGCTTTGTAAGTAGTCCCGCAGTATTTGTTGATCCATAGTTTGTATTATTGTTGTTGGATGCATATGCTTTGTAAGTCGTCCAGTAGTAATTGTTGATCCATATTTTGTATTGGCCCATGGTATTGACCCATGGTATTGGCGCCTTGACTTAGTACATAAGTTTGTGTTGAGACCAATGAAGGTATGGTGAAGTTATTTGTATTGAACTTGCTCAAAGGAGGTTTCCCCCTCGAAGTGGCCTGCGATCAATATAAAAGTGATTATGAGTTCTGTTATTTCTTCTATCTCGTGTGTTTTCATTAATTAATTATTGCAAGTTCTTCATAGACACCTGCTCCTCCTTCGCCTGCTTCCCTTTCTTCTTATGCGGACATTGTCCTGCATAATGTCCATAGTCGTTGCAGGAAAAGCATTTGATATTGCTCAGATCCTTCTTCTGTCTGCCCCTATGTTTACCGCCTGCTGCGAGAGCCACATCCTCCTCCTCAGGAGTGGCATAAGTTGAACCCTGTATGTACCCTCTCCAGATCTCCTCCTATGTGAAATCGTCCCACAGACAATCCCACTTGGGAAGGTTCTCCCAAGTTATGATAGATTGAACGAACACTGCCCATGGCACAGTCACTCCATTTAAGGCCTTTCGAACCATCTCACTATCCTCTACCTTTTCACCCACTGCTCCCAACTCATCCTGCACCTGAGTTATCTTGGTGAGATAGGTAGTCATGCTCTCATCCTTCCCCATCTTAATGCTCCTCAGTTTCTCTCTAAGAACCATCTTCCTATTTGCATTGGAGCTTTGGTACAGACTAGTTAGTGCATCCCACATCTCAAACACATTGTCCTTGGTAGAGACACGTGGGATAACATGATCCTTGATCGCATCAAGAAGGATCCTCTGAGCCTTCACATTCTTTTTATCATACACTTCTTTTGCAATGGCATCTGAAGGAACTGTAACTGGATTTTCCGTTGTGTTGTTCACAACATCCCATAGTTCACACTCTTTCAGCAAGAGTGTAATATGTGCCCTCCATGCACTATAGTTGGAGGCCCCATCCAACCAGTCCTCCACTCTCAAGCTAGTGTCCATACTCTCTCAGCTGAGATATTGTAACCCACAGTGAACAAGAATCTCTCCTGATCATAGATCTAGTAGATCTATCACAGATATAACCACTGAACCCACTGATATGATAGATTTGACCTCTACAACCTTAGATCTGAACTGTGTTTCTCAGAAATAGTAGATCCGGTATCTATCATCACTGATCTACTAGATCTATCTCATATCTAACCTCCAACACCACATATCTCCGTGTGGCTTCCCTCTTTGACCCTTACCATGGGCTCTGATACCATGTAAATCTTTGATTCAGAGATCACTACTCCTTTTGAATCACCCTGAGATCTCAAGCAGTTTCAGTCTCGATATCAATACATGCTCATATAAATATAAACTCAACAGCTAGATCTATTTACCAAACTGAAACAAATGCAATCACACATAAACACCAAATATACCCTAGAAACCCCAACCGGGGAAAACTAGCAAACTGTGGGGCTATCTTCTCTCTCGAGCCCAAAATATATAAATGGACAAGTACAATACAATATTACCTCGAAGTTAACTCAATCCCTGAACCGGACAGAATCTAGATCTGCATGCATCAGCTGATGCATGCACTAGAAGAGTAAGCCTTAACTGGTAAACTTGATATGAGTATCTCTGCAGGTGCCTCTGACTGATCTGCCTCTCTGTATCACATTGCTCTGATCTGCTCTCTCTAAAGACTGCCCTATGAAGAATGTGACCTCCACTGCATGCATAAGTGCACCCTCCCCTTTGGATATCTAATGCTCGTACCAGACCGTATCTCAGCATATCTAAGCTTTGATCAACCCTAACCTTCCTCGAATGCTGAGGCAAGGCTATCTTGGAAGTCTCAGACTCTGAATCGGTCGATCTGGCTCCAAATGAGCTTCTCTCTCCTTGAGAAATGCACCCTCATCCAACTGAACATGTCCTCCTCTAAACTAAGCAGAAACCCCACTGATGAGCTATCTCAACTCACAGTACTGGGTTCCTAGTGACTCTGGAGCTAATGGTCACTGATCTAGCTCAGATTTGACCACCCTAGCTCCTGCAGCAACTCCTCTCTCTCTCAGAAAGTCGCCCTGCATGCACAAATGCACCCTCCTCACTCCAACACTATCACTCTCTGATAATACAACCGAGCAACCTCATCCAGGGACCCCCTTGTAGTGTCCCTTTTGAAGAATTTGCAAAAACTAGGAAAAATTACCAATTTTGACCAATTCGATCCTTAGACTAGTCTTGACTCAACTGCTTCCAAATGGTTCCGAATTGGGTTTAAATCAGTTTGGAAGGTATTCAAACATGTAAATGAGGCTGATGGGTGCTTGGAAACTCTTAAAACACTTTTGCAACATTCATTTATAATCAGGGAAAAAAAAGGAACTTGACTAGTCAAATCGAGTTTCAATATCCCCAAGGGTAGGGGACAAAGATGGCTTCCCAAACACTGTAATACTGTTGATGCCTTGGATATCGTAGCATCAATCAGAAAGGGATTCTCCCCGATAGATTATCCCAATTAGATTATCTACCGTTTGGTGTAGGGAATCTGTCCGGTTAGCGGTTCCGGCAACCGTGGGTTTGGAGTTTTATTCCAATTAAATCGGTTATGGCCCGATCCACCATTCTTTTGATTTTATATTTTATAATGATATGCAAGTGCCTAGTCTAAATTTAATCTAAATGCAAGACTGGAAAACAGATCTAAGTTTAAGACTGAAATAAATCTAACTATCCCTGCAAGGAGCGAATTTAAAGCATGAGCAATGAGCTGTAGGAGTTATCTAAAGAATAAACAGACAGCCATCAAATCTCACAGATAAAGCTACAGCAAAGATGAGAGATATCAGAAGATAGCTTCTAATTTAATATAAAACACATTCATTACTCATGAAACAGAGAATTCGTTTGCACAGAAAGGAGTAAAATCATTTGTTACAAAGAAATAATTTGGACAGCAAGAAAGATCTCACAGTAAAGTATGGAAGTCACCAGAATAATCCAATATACATCCATTCTTCATTCCCATGCAAAAACGTCCTCTCCAGGCTCTTATTAGAAGATTTTATTTTCTTAGAACATATACAAGATAGCTCGTACAAGTCTGAAAATAATTCCCTGCCAAAAGTCCTCTTCATTACTTCCTAACTTCTATTTATAATTACAAAAATGCCCTTTGGGCTGCCACCTGGACTTTTACACTTGTCATCTACAGAAATTTTCTTCTATAACAGACAAAAAGCGACTCCCTTTTCTTTACATAAATTATTTTAAAAGAAAAAAGGACAGCTGTCCTCTAACTCTACGTTTTATATATATGACAGCCATAATACAAAAATAGAATTAATGTCGTCAGCGCTTTCACTCCTGGGCATGCGCTTTAGTTGGAAGAGAGGGACTCGAACCAACTGTTGTTGTTGCTTCTGCTCGAAGAGAGGCATTTGAAACCCCTGTTGCTGTTGCTGCTGCTTGTGAGGAAGGAATCGGGCCAGCTGGAATTTCTGCTACTGTTGGGAGAGCAGAAATCAGGCTTGTTGTTCCAGTTGCTGCTGCTGGGAGAGAAGCATTCGGGTTTGCTGCTGCGCCCGCCACTGCTGCTGCTTTCTTCTCCGCCTCTGCAATGTAACTATACCATATACCTGTGTCCCGTATGACTACATTTGCGGAAGCAGGGAGCAAGATTTTCTGAGAAGTCACATTTTTACTAAGCTCTTCTCCAATGCCTTGAATTTCTGTCACTGCAGCTTGATGCACTTCTTTAAGCAAATGGCTTTGGATTGATGACATTCCAATATAATGTTGGAGGTCATCAATAGCTAGGACATCAATTTTCTTCACATATTTAGTTTGGATGCCCAGTTCTCCCTTCAGCTCAGCCAAACGTTGTTCTTCACCCGGGAAATCATCGAGGGACTACGGGAAACTCAATTTGCACTTGTCATGCACTCCCTGGATTCTTTGATACAGACCGTTAATCCTATCCATTGTCCCTCGTACACTGGCCATTAGCTTACTACCACAGTTTCTGCAGAATTCCAAAAGGGCTATGTCTTCATTAAAACCCTCCACAGACTTGAATGGGAGATGCGTGGGGAAATCCACCTTTCCTTCTCTCCATTCTATCTGGCTCAGGATATTCGCCTTAACCCGAGTATGCTTAGATTTAAGCCTATGGGCCTCTCCATTAACTTATTTTAATTTGACCACCATGGCCTTGAGCTTGCAAACTTCATTAGTGATTATCTCCTGAGTGTCATGCATTTGCTTCAGGATGCTTCAGGACAGCTCATGGAAGGGAGACATGTCTATCGTTCTGCCCTCAGCCTGCTCTAATTGCTCAGTTAATGCCAGCTTGTCTGCTTCTAGTTGGGACACTCTAGTTCCTGCATCATTCTTTTCTGCTTCCACAATCATCATCAGGACTGATAGTTGTTCCTTTTCTTCTTCTAGCTGGTTATACTTGTCTGATAGCTCTTTATGCTCAGCAGACAGGCGATTATATCTGTTCACCACGAGATCCTTGTAGGCTTGCTCATTAGCCATAGTATGTTGTAGCATACGAGCTCTCCTCTTTATCGATTCATTTTCTCTAACTATATCACCTACATTGTCCAGTGATGCTTTTGCTGTCTCTACAGCGGCGGATGCCATAGCTAAGGGATCCTTATTTGTATTCTGCATCACAGTGATCTCCCGGTGGGTAATGATATCCTCCTGGAAGAGTCTTTTGATCCTCTCTTCTGATTTAAGTACCATCGCCTTCCTCTTCTTATCATAGACAAAATCATCCCATCTGGACACGGTATGTTCTCCTGATGGAGTGTACGGGACGATTGGGAGATCTATAATGTCTATTTCTACTTCCGCTGGTGGGGTCTAGGCTACCTGAGCTGGATCTGTTCCCACATTTTGGGTACCAGAGCCACCTGCCTGTGCTGCATCCGCCTCCACATTTTGAGTGCCGGAGACACTTGCTTGAGGCATGTTTATCTCCATATCCTGGGCACCGGATCCACCTGCTTGGGCATCTTCACCTGCTTTAAGCTCTTCTCCTTCAACTTGCAGCTGATCTTCATTTTCTTTCCGCTGTCTTTCATCTTCAGCCTCTTTCCGCTGCTGGGCTTCCTCGGCCTCTTTCTACAGCCTCTCACTTTCTGCTTCTTGCTGCAATCTGGCAACTTCAACCTCTTGCAGTAACCTCGCTTCCTCAGCTTCCTGTTGTGCCCTTGCTTCCTCAGCTTCCTGTTGTGCCCTTGCTTCCTCTCTTAACCTTTGTTCTTCTTGGGCTCGGGCATCATCAGCTTCTTTCTCCTTCTGCTGGCTGCCTTTCTGGGCCTTGGTAGAGCTAGAACTTGCTCCACTGCCTCGGCGACAGATCCGTAGC
This sequence comes from Larix kaempferi, assembly GCA_027924585.1. Classification (NCBI taxonomy): domain Eukaryota; kingdom Viridiplantae; phylum Streptophyta; class Pinopsida; order Pinales; family Pinaceae; genus Larix; species Larix kaempferi. The sequence goes on along the minus strand of BSBM01000486.1, from coordinate 40,638,498 downwards.
TCAGCCATGTTGCTGATGCCTCTGAATGCCTCTTCCTCGGCATCATGATAGTGAGCGTACTCAAAATGAGCATAAATTTCTCTACAATGCTCAACAACTTTTCCCTTCCTGTCATTCCTATGGAATATTACCTCGCCGAAGTGGAAGGATTTCAGCTCCTGAACAAACTCCTCGGCTGAGGCAACCCCTGAGAATTTGTAAGCCCCTATGCAGAAAGGTAGAGGGGGAAAAGAAGCCTTATGTTGTTTGTTAAGTACTGCTCCAATTCCATCCAGGAAAATCTATCTTACTGCTTCTTTAAGGACCACATAGTCAGTGGCATACCTCGACAAAATATATGGATCTTTAGTCCCTCCAAACATTCTGAGGTAGGTGCCTTGCTCTGAAAAATAAAAATCCCCGTAATTTTCAAGGACTTCCATAGCATTCCCCGACAGGCAGTTGGGCTCCTCCTTGAATATCTGCTCATATAGGGGCATGATGAACCCCTCACAGATGAGCTTATAGCTGGGTTTGTAATTCTGAGCCCACAACATCCTGAAAGTGGTATAAACCAGGGTGTTGGCCTTATCCCATGTGCAGCCTAATTTGGGAAAAGATAACTTGGCCAAAACATAATCAATAAGATATGAGGACATGTAGAATTTTGCCTTCTTTAAGGCCAATCCTTCTCTTGCAGCAACTACCATTGAGGCCAAACTGTCTGATAGGAGAGTGGCCCAGTCAAACACAGTTCCTTTAAATGCCACGAAGTGGATGATGGGAACCCACTGAATCTTGTACACGGTGCCATCGGGCATGCCGAAGATTCTGCACAACATCAAGGCGATCAACCTGAAAGGAGGTCTTAAATTCTGGACGTCATATTCGTCGTTACCTTTCTTTCTTAAATGCTTACCTACGACCAATAGTTTTTTGGCCATTTCAATGTTGTTCATCTGGCTCAGCCATTCATCAGTCAGAGCTTGCTGGGTGCGGGGAAATTTGTAGGTCGTGGCCAGGTATGCTGGGTGAAATGAGGCAATGGCTATCTTCCCGATGTCATGAATTACTCTTGTTTTCGTATCAGTATGTTGGAGTATCCACCTGATTACTTCATAACATGGGAACAGTTCAGGGCGGGTAGAAGCCCTGGCTATGCCTGAAGTCCTGATATTGAGATAAATCTGCTCTTCTTCTAGCAACATATCTGTGATATCTTGGTCTCGGATCATCCTATAGATGTCACCCCATCGGATTTCAGGAGGAATACCGGTGGTGCACCTAGTATCCTGGAACGTAGTCTCAGTCCTTAGTGGCGCTGGATGTGATTCCGTCATTTTATCCTTCTTCCTACCACCTTTTGGCATTTTGACTTATCCCTGCTGGCAACCAAATACAAGTCATCATAAAAAGAATGTGCAACATGCTGAAAGGTTTTAACAAAGAGCAGCACCAATTTAACATGCTAATGAGGTAAATAACATGTGAAGTTGCATTTTGGGAAGCAAAATACACTATTCCAAACGAGAGATTTAGTTGTAGAGACTTGATTCTTTTAAAGGGACGGGTTTGGAATGCTCCCGAAAGGACAAGTATGTTGCGGAAACAACCTTCTCTCGGTCTAGCTCTAGGAGGGATGATATCCTTCGTCATTGTGTTTTTTTTACTGGTTAGTGGCGAGTGAGTCTAGGGGCGAACAACCCTGTGACGAAATAAGGGGCTACTTTCCCCACTTACGCACAGGCGAATAAGGGGCCGCTTTCCATATTTAGGAACAAGTGAGGGCTTCGACCGCCATGGTTATTTATGGCACTTGACGAGGCGTTCTACGGTAGGCTGGGACACTTGAATGACGCCGAGAATATGGCTGATGAAAAAGATCGGGTGGCTATAGTTTTGGTTTTCGACTGGTGGAACGAGAAACCCATGGGACCTCAGTGGTTTTAAGGACGAAATAACGAAATATGCAACCGGTGACTATCAGCCACATCTTAGACGAAACAAAAAACGGAAAGGTAATCTAACGTGTAAATAAGACAAAATTAATGGTTAGAAATCCTACCTGGCAATGCGAAGGTGGCTGAATGATGTGCGCGCGGACGTGGACGAACGAGCTGAGCTGGAGTGGTCTGACGCGGCGTTCCACGGTGTTTGTTAATTGAAAAATAGCAATGTGGTTGGCCCAAACCCCACCGTTTATTTAAACGAATTGGGCACGTGCGGGGTTTAAATGTGGTGGGTGGCGCATTTAAAATGAGCTTTAAATATGTGTACGTTGCGGTCATATCGAGCCGCCTCGGTGTCCGTGCACGACCACCACCCGCCGGATGAACTCGTGAATTTCACCCACCATTTCGGAAGGTTATGCTGAACTCCTTCGACGTTTCGGGAGAGATTGATGAATCTTTCCATAGTTTTTTAACAAAAGATAATCCGATCGCTTCCGCCATTGCGGAACCATTCCGCGAAGGTTCTCTGCCGTTTCAGAAGGTATTGGTGAACGGCTTCCGCAATGTGAACGTCTACGTCTTTTGGAGGGCTTTCGGGACGATAACGTGAAAGCTTCCAAAATTGCGGAAGGCTTTCGCAAATAGCTTCCGCAGTTTTAGAAGGCTTCCGCGGATGCTTCCACAAAAGGCTCCCGCAACTTGAAATTTTTCTAAGTCTCGGCGTGGTTTCGAAAAAATATGGTGAAGGTTTCCGCAAAAGACTCCCGCAATTTCGGAAAGATAAACTAAACGGTTCCGCAAACTTTTCTCGCCGGGGTTGCGGAAAGATAACGCGAAGGCTTCCGCAGTTGCGGAAGGCTTGGCGAATGGCTCCCGCAAGTTTCAGGCGGCTTTCTTGAATTCTTCCGCCGTTTCGGAAGGAATTCGTCAATAGCTTCCGCAATTTTTTTAACAATAATTTCTAAATATTTTCGGGAGACTTATGCAAACGGTTCCTACCGTTTCGGGAGAACAAGTTGAATGGTTCCGCGGGGCTTTCTTCAATCGTTCCACAAACTTTTGAAAAGTTTCTAAGTCCTTTTTCGGGAAGCTTATACAAATGGCTTCCGTCGTTTCGGGAGGGAAAGTCGAATACTTCCGCAACTACGGGGCTTTCTCAAATGATTCCGCGATTTTCAAGAAAACCTCACGAATTCTATCTTTGGGAAGAAAACTTGGAAATTTTTTAAAGCAAGATTTTTTTAATTGAGAAACAAAGCAAAAAGTGGAAATAGCCTCTTAAGGCAGCCTTTCTAAAAAAGGAGGGGCCCCAATATGTACAAAATTTTGGGGGGGGGATGTTGCTGCAACAACAAATACCTTCCAAAATTTCAGAACAGAGACATGGTATTGATAAATTACTTCAATGGTCTCCCCAATGCATCATCAATTATTTTCTATAGGCCTCTTCAACTCCCATAAATCAAAGGTTTGCATAAATGTCTTCACATAGGGGGAATTGATAGTAAAATTCACCACTTGTTATGAAATTCGAATTTTAGGTTCCAAGGACTTGTGTAATGTTAATGAAACTTCTTTAGAACATTAATGACACTCCATACATCAACAAAATCATATATATTGAATGATACAAATCGAAATAAAGCATCTTCAATCTCCAACAACAAGATGTAGGGAAAATGGCACCATTTATGCATTGTTTGGTATTTTTACATAGTTCCACTTGGTATTTCGACCTGAGAGTATTCTAAGAATTAAATACAGAGTATATATATCAGAATACAAATGAATGGGGCCTCAAGAGCTATCCCAAAGATATCATCACCTCACCAAGTGCGCCTCTCCTCAAAGAGCAAGAATATGACAAGAAATGGAAGAATGGTTGTAGAAGCAAGCTGAAAGAGATGTGACCACGAGCTTCCATGTAGCTTCAACCTGTAACAAAATAATCTATTGTAGCTCCAAATGAAAGTTCTGAATGGCCTCTCCAATTTCCAATTAGTATGGGAATATTTTACCCTCGAAAATGGTGCTAAGGCAAACATACTAGCACTCTATTGGCTCTCCTCTCCAAATGCAAAATGTAAAATGAACAAAATCTCCTCTCTTTCTTTGTTCTTGACTTTTATAAACTTCCTAAGGCTTCCTTAAATCTAATTCCATCCATGAGCTTCATTCCAACTCAAATTGGGAAGAGATTCCAAAGTATGCCACTTGTCCCTCCAATTCTATCCTCCTCCTTCACTCAATTCGAATAGGTGTCTCTTTGGATTCCCTAACTCCCTTGTGCGCCTTATTGGAGGCTATTTTTAGCCCTGACATGTCATGTATGTCAGATTTCATCCATCAGGTTTGATTTTGTCATAAGTGTCATAGGCATCTTTATCATTGGTGTCATAGAAGCTAGGGAATCTAACCCAAGTGTCCCACTAGCTCTAAAATGCCTCTTCCTCTTCCATGGGAGTTACTCTTCCTCTACATTTAGACCTCATTGAGTCATGCCAAGTATTATTCCCTTCCAAATCCCCCAATAATAGTGGACTCCACCTTGGATTCGAATGGGTGAGAGTGGAATGCCATGTGGCATGGGGAATCTAGCTTTGTGTGGGTCCCACACCACCAATGTGTCGCCATGACCAAGTGTCATCTTATTTTCTCATCACAACTATTTATTTATCCCCTCTTAATATATTTATGTCAAGCTAAATTCCATTTGGGGTTTATTAGTCTCCTTATTCCAAATTTAATGTCTCCACCCCAACCTAGGAAACTAGTAGATTGGTGAAATTTTTTCTTCTTGAGATTTATTTGAATGGGGACATTACAGTCCTCCCGACCCAATATTGCTTACCCTCAAGCAATTCTAAGTTAGGATTCTGCAAAAAAAATTTCCTCCTCCCATGTGGCATCCTCACTTGGAAAATCTTTCCACTGTACCAAATAATCCCTTATGGTTCTGCTCCTCAATTTCCTTTCTCTTCCCTTCAATTTTTTTTTTGGAATAAGTATGAGTTCTCCTTCATCATCTAATGGAGGGAGGGTTTCTGAAACATATATTTTCTTACCAATAGCCTTCTTAAGGCATGAAACATGAAATACATTAAGGATTTTTCTCCCTTCCGGAAGTTCCAACTCATAAGCCACCTCCCCAACTTTTCGAACTATCTTGTGTGGACCATAGTATCTTGGTTTGAGATTTTCTGATCCTTTCACTTTCAAGGATGTTTGTTTATATGGATGTAGCATCAAATAGACCAAATAATTCACTTGAAAAGTTCTTTCCACTCTATGTTAATCCACATACTGTTTCTGCTGATTTTGGGCAACCTGCAAATTTTCTTTTAGGAGTTTCAAAATCTCCTGAATTTACTCCACCCAATCTTAGCTTTTGGGGCTCTACTATTACCAAAGATGTGCTCAAAAAATGTAAGTTCTTCATAAACATACAGTGCTTTGAAAGTATACATGCCAATGGACATATGGAAAGTAGTGTTGTAGCAAAACTCACCCAAATGTAGCCATTTCACCCATGTTTTCTGCTGCTCACCAACATAGTTCCTCAAGTACCCTTCCAGCCATTGATTCACTCTTTCTGTTTGGCCATCAGTTTGAGGATGATAGTTTGTGCTTGGATTCAATTGAGTGCCAACCAACTTGAAAATTTCTTGCCAAAAGGCACTCATAAATCTGCTATTTCTATCACTCACAATGTTCTTGGGAATTCCATGGAATTTGAAAATTTCTCTAAAGAATAGTTCAGCCACTTATGCAGTAGTAAAAGATGATGTAACAACAAATAAATGAACAAATTTAGTGAGTCTATCCACCACAACATAAATGCAATCCTTACCCAAAGCCTTGGGTAAACCTGTGATGAAATCCATGGAGACACTTTCCCATTTTTGTTGTGGAATGGGCAATGGTTACAATAGACCAATAGGATGTGTATGTTCAAATTTTTTTTGCTGACATGACTTGCATTCAGTCACATATTTTAGAACATCCTCTTTCATCCCTTTCCAAAAGAACCTTTCCCTTAGTTGCCTATATGCTTTGAAAAAACCAAGATGGCCTGCTAAAGGAGAGTCATGAGATTCCTTCAAAATATTGTGCTTGAGATTCAAACCATGAACCAAGTATATTCTAACCTTGTAGTATATGATACCATCCAAAACCTTAAACCTATAATCACCTCTGACCCCATCTAACACACCACAAGCAAAACTATCTTTGGCATATTCAACTATTAGCATATTTTTCCAATCTTTTGAAATGTTCATAAGAGAAATTGATGGTCTTCTAGATAATGCATCTGCTACAATATTATTCTTTCCCTTAACATATTCAATTTCAAAATCAAAAGCTTGGACTTTTCTTACCCACTTTTGTTGCCTTTCAGTGAAGTCCTTTTGTGTGGGAAAATGCTTCAAACTGTTATGGTCAATTTTGACTACAAACTTGTTTCCCACCAAGTATTGTCTAAACTTGGCCAAGGCATGCATGATGGATAACATTTCTTTGTCATAAATAGAATAGAGATTCTCATGTGGCTGCAACTTTATGCTCTCAAAAGCTATGGGGTGTTGATTTTGTTTTAGGACAACCCATATCCTTTCTCCAAATGCATCACATTCCAAGACAAATGTTTTAGTAAAATCAGGCAATGCAAGTACTGTAAAACTACTCATTACCTCTTTCATTTTTTGGAAATCCTTTTCATCCTCTTCATCCCACTTGAAAGCATCCTTCTTGGTCAAATCAGTAAGTGGAGCAGCCAATTTAGAGAACCCTTTCACAAATTTTCTATAGTAAGTGCATATTCCAATGAAGCCTCTCAATGCTATGATGTTTTTGGGTGATGGCCATTCAAGAATAGCTCTTATTTTTTCCAAGTGCACCTTCACTCCATCTTGCCCAATGATGTGCCCAAGATATAAAAATCCTTTCATCCCAAATTCACACTTAGACAACTTAGCAAACAAAGATTGTTCATGCAAAATTTTCAATACAACTTCTAGATGGTGCAAGTGTTCCTCCCATGTTTTGCTGTAAATTAGAATGTCATCAAAGAAAACCAAAACAAACTTATGGAGATGTTTGCAAAATATATGATTCATGCATTATTGAAATGTGGCTGGAGCATTGGTCAACCCAAAAGGCATGACAAGAAACTCAAAATGGCCATAGTGACACCTGAAAGTTATTTTATGCACATCCTCCTCCTTCATTCGAATTTGATGGTAACCATATCTAAGATCAATTTTTGAGAAGAATTTGGTTCCATGTCGCTCATCTATTCTTGGGATGGGATATCTATTTTTTATTTTCTTTTTGTTGAGAGCTCTAAAATCAATGCACATTCTCAAGGTCCCATCCTTCTTCTTCACCAAAACCACTGAAGAAGCATATCGACTAGAGCTTGGTCTAATGAGTTCCAACTCCAAGAGTTCTTCAATAGCCTTTTAAATCTCATCTATGAAATTTTTGGGATGTCTATATGGTGGGATTTGTATAGGTGAAGTTCCCACCTCCAAAACAATGTTGTGCTCAACTCCTCTATCAAGTGGCCTTCCAGGAGGGAGGTCTCCAAAAAACCTTTTCATATTTGTGTAGTAGTTTCCTTATCTCCTTGGTATGTTATGAAATCTTTATTTTTGGTTTGGTTGAATTGATGTAACATTCAATATCCCACTCAAAATATCCATGCCTCAATATGGACCTCCTACTGTGGGAAGTCACTACTTGATTCGGATAGGTGTACTGGCCTCTCACAACCCTTTGTTTTCCTTCCGAATCTTTGACTGTCATTTTAGGAATTTGATAGTTCATTGTATGATCCACTATAGAGTATAGCCATTGCACTCCCAATACCACATTAGTATCAACAACATCAACCACATAAAAGCTATAAAAAAAAGGTGTAATTAGCTATGGTGATTTCTAGCTTTGGAATCCATGTTTTGCACTCCATAGTGTTGTGACCTGGAATGATGACTGTGAAGCCATCGAATGGTTGAGTAGGTATATTCCTCCTCTCCACCATGTCTGCATCAATGAATTTTTGTTTGGATCCTCCATATACAAATACCGAGACCCTTTGTTCTTGTAACACTCCCTTGCATCGAATAGTGTGAAAACAAGGCATTGCTAAAAGTATTGCCATCCTTCCTTTGTCAGGTGAAGGATGATTTTATTCTTGTTTCCCTTCTTCTACTATATCATATCCCTCTTATAGGTCTGAAATATTTCCTTCTTCCTCCATACCCCATTCATACTCATCATTATCATAAAATACTTCAATGTATTGTGCTTTCCCCTTAGCACATTTATGACCTGATACCCATGGTTGGAAGCATGTGTAACACAATTTCTTTCTTCTGAGTTCTTCCCTATTTAGTCCCTCTTTCTTACTCTTTTCCAAAGCTTCTTTTCAAATCCGAATTTGGAAGGGAAGTTAGGCTTGGGAGGAAACCTTGTCCTAGGTAACACATTTTGTAGATCTCTTGTCGAGTTTATGGAATCCTTCAATGAATTAGGTTTGTGGTCCTTAACTAAAAATTTTAAGGGTTAAGCCAAACCTTAAGTAAATAACAATACTAATCTTACCATAGATATATCAGCCACCTTAACTGATACTTTTTGGAATTCCAACATATACTCAATAGGGGTTCCAACTTGCTTCAATTGGGCTAGTTCTTTGAAAGGCAATTCTGGGTCTTTTTGCTCAAATCTTTCTAATACCCTATCAACAAATTCTCCATATGTTGTAACCTGATCATGTCCCAAGGTTTTCATACCATGGAACCACCAATCATTTTCTTCTCCTTCAAGATGAAAAATAGCTATTTTTAAAGCATCTTCCACCATTGGATTCAGCTGAAAATACACATCTAGTTTTTGTACCCAAGTATTTGCTGAACTTTGAGATGAGCCATCAAAAGTGGGAAGGGGCATTTTTCCAATGGCATAATTCAATTATTTATTCTGAAATGGAGTCCTATTACCTTCCCTCATTTTTAGTTTGCTTGCAACATTAAAATATTCCTCAAAGGTAGAGTCCTTCTACAATCTTCACTCAACTTTTCCCATTCTTTTACAATCTCCTGCATATCAAATTGGGTGTTAGGTTCTTCTTTGGCCTCAAGAAATTTAGGTGTAGTAGGCCTTACTGAACTCTGAAATTCATTAGGTCCATTAGGTCTATTATGAAGTCAAAATGAGAAGTACAAGGCTCAACTAATAGCGAAGGGATATTCCCAAGTTGATGGAGTTGACTTTGGTGAGATATTCTCTCATATTGCAAAGTTAACTTCCATTAAGGTACTAATGTCTTTAGCTACAACATTTGATCTTGAAATAAAACAGATGGATGTGAAGACAACTTTTCTTCATGGTGATCTTGAAGAAGAAACTTATATGAAGCAACTTAAGTGATTCAAAATGAAAGGGGAAAATGGGCTAGTCTACAAGCTCAAGAAGTCCCTCTATTTTTTAAAGCAATCACCCAGGATGTGGTACCCGGAGTTTGATATGTATATCTCGCAGTTGGGTTTTGTGAGAAGTCAGGATGATCATTGTGTGTATAGAAAGAAATTTGATGATCATTTTATATATGTAATTTTGTATGTCGACGACATGTTGTTGGTTGGAAACAACATGGATATGAACAGGTAGGTGGAATTGCAGCTATCCTCCAAGTTCAACATGAGGGATATTAGTGCAACTCATTTAATTCTTGGAATGGAAATTAAAATAGATCGAGCACATAGAAGGTTCTAGTTAAATCAGATTAAATATGTTGACACGGTTTTGAAATGCTTCAAAATGTAGGAGTGCAAACCAGTTAAGGTCCCTATTCCTGTAAGAGTTAAATTATCTACTAAATAATGTCCTAAGACATAAAAGAGATAGAGTACATGGCACTTGTTCCCTATGCTAGTGTTGTAGGTAGTCGGATGTATGCAATAGTCTGTACTTGACTTGATATTTCCCATGCAATGGGAGTATTGAGCAGGCACATGTCGACACCTAGGAAAGAGCAATAGAACATTGTTAAAAGAGTATTCAGGTATTTGTGTGGCACAATCGATTATTCAATTTGCTATCAAGGTAAACCTAAAACTGATAAAACAATAAGTGTATATGGTTTTTCGACTCCGACTGGGATGGAGATATCGACCACGGAAGGTAAACCAATGGATACATTTTCAAGTAATTTGGTGCGGCAGTTAGTTGGATGAGTAGGATACAGTCAATTGTTGCACTGGTGACTACTGAGGTTGAATACATGGCAACCTCTCATGCAAGCGAAGAGGCATTCTGGTTACATAGATTGTGTTCAGGGGTTGGGTTTAAACAACAAGTTGTTAGGTTGAATTGTGACATTCAAAGTGTAATCTTCCTAGCAAAGAACCCTATATACCATTCAATGACAAAGCATATTTATGTATAGTACCATTTTTTAGAGAAATGGTGGAGAACCAGAAAGTATTGCTAGAAAAGGTAGAAACATTGAAGAATATTGCAAACTCATTGACCAAGTTGGTGAGCACCGAGAAGTTTACTTGGTATAGGGAATCAATGGGCTTGTCATCCCTGGTCAAGTGAACTGAAATTTTGAAATCTCATGCGTATGAAAATAAAACAACAAGTGGGAGAATGTTGGGTATGTTATATTCTCTGCATGTAAATTTACATTTGAATTCAATAGTCAACTGGAACTGAAGTCAATAGACAATGGAATTCTAGTCGATTGGTTGACAAAAATTCGATGAGCATAAAGTGAGCAGGAATTCGACGAACACTTGGATGACGAGAAGCTTGACTAATGGTCGACTAAGGTTGAATTATTCAAGTCAACTGTAAACGAAGAACTGAAATTTGTTAGGAAGTTATGGATTTCCATTAATGGAGCAATTAGTTGTAACTAATTTGAAATTGTCATGAATTAGAGTATTGCATCTATAAATAGGATGTCAAGGAAAGCTAAAATAACATGGAAATACAGTACAATACTTGTACTTGTATGAGTTGAGAATTAGAGTGTAGTGAATTGATGCTTGAGTTGTTGTGATCTAGTAAATCGTTGTTGTAAACATTGCTTAAGAGTGTTGATAATAAGTGAGTGGTAAAGTTCATTGGTTTGTTGGTTTTTCCTTGTAAAAGGTTTCTAGGATAAATTTATGTGTGTTATGTGACTGTGTTTTTTCCAATGTTAAATTTTGTTTTATCTAACTGTTAAAATCATTATGCATAATCACTGTGAAAGGTATCCGAATCCTTCAAAATCCCCACTCTCTTGTTATTGAATCCTTGACAAATATTCTTGCATGATACCTCTCTCTCTTCCTAAGGATATCACACATATTAAACATTATTATAGGTTTCTATAACAAAGTTGATAAAACTTACCCAAGTATTACAAATGGAATTTAGAGTCTTGTATCCCTAACATTCTAAGAATATGCAGTCTAACCCAATTTGGGAAATCTAATTGAGATTTTTTGTGTTGGTTAAAACAATGTATCATGGCTTCATAAAGATGTTTGCAACCCCCATGATCCAAGTTTTTAATACCCCAACTTTGACCCTTAAATTATAATATGTAATGATCTTGAACTATTGTGTGGATTGGTTTATGTGATGGGAATCAAGCCATGTGGGATAAGATATAATGATCATGGACTGTAAATATGTGAAATGCATTGTAAATATTCCTAGTGCAGAGCTCAAGGCAAAGGGAAAACTAGTTAATGTATAAGAGTCCAAATGAAGGGCTATATTTACAATATAGTGGATATATTTTCGTGATATGGCCATGGTTTTTGTAAATCCATGTATGAAGAGGAAAATGCATAATAATATAATATCCACCAAAATGGTTGCTTAAGGGAGAAACAAGGGGATTATGATAGAACAAGAGAGGAAGAGGAAAGGGGGTTGTTGAGTGATTTAACCTTGTCATTGCCCTTTGGAAGTATGACTCTTTCTTTCCCATGCTTCCTTATAACATTCCCATCAATATTGACTTATGCGTATGGTCTAAGTACAAGTTTCCTATGTGTGATATCCTTGGGAAGAGAGATAGGTCTCATGCAATAAAATGTTGTCCATTGTCTTTTCCATGAATTCTAAGCAAATTTTATCATCATGATGAAGTAGCCACTCATGGGAATGGGGAGGAGAAAATATTCCATGTTATAGTGATGTTTTCCCCTAGTTTATCATGGTTTTTATGGATGTAAATGGTAAGAGTTCCTCATGTGTTCATTGTTGGTAAGAGCACATAAAAGTTGGGGAATATTGCCTCTCTAAAAAGGTGGAAATGAATGGGATGGTTGGAGAGAAATACCATGTTTGAAATGTCCACTATAGTTAAGGTAAAAAATTCATGACCTATAGCCCCATCTTTTTGTTCATTGATTGTTAGTAGTCAATTGTATTCTATCTGAGATTATTACAAGAAGACGGATGACAGAATGGGCTCTTTCTACACACATTGAAGAGCATTGGAAGGGAAGAGCACTTTAAGGGACTATGGAGTAAAGAAGGAGTAGGTGATCCAAAATGGATCAATATATAATTTGTCATCTATTTTGGTTCTTTATATGTCAAAAGATTGGATGAATTGGATTGCAAGACCCATTTCAAGGGCATGCCTCACTTTGCAGATTTGGGATCCATAACCTTCTGGGGCCTATTTGAGGGTATAAACTATTATTTGGGGGGGATAAAATTTCATCTCTCATGACATGTCCCTTTACATGATTCTACACTCCAAGGCATTCCAAATGGTCCAAGAAACACCTCAAACAAAGTCCGTATGAGGAATTTATGTCTCCCGCAAGTTAACCTATCTAGTTTACCACCATGGTACCGAGTGGATTCCATGTCAACTCTCAGTTCTCACACATGTGGAGCCAGTCATTTGTGTATTTTCAAGAACATTATAGGAGGTCCAAAACACTAACCCTAATAAGGAGTTGGGGCATGCAAAAACCCTAAACCTAACCCTAGATGGTTATTGGGCTATGTTAAATATCAGGCCCTTAGGAAAAGAAGGGGTTCCATTCTTTTGATGTAATATATTGTTCCATAGTTGAGAAACAACATGGGAGTGTATATTAGAGCATAACAAAGGAAGGAGGAGATCATGTAGTAGCCATTATGGTCACATAGTCATATGTAACCCCATAAAGAGTACCACTTCCTTTGTATTTGCACTCTCTATAAAAGAGCAAGGCTAATCCTCATTATTGATTGGGTTTTTCCCCATAATGGTTTTTCCTGGGGTATATCTTATGTTATTTGTGTGGATTGTGTATTATTTTCTCTAGTTATTTTTCTAATAGTTCCAGTTATTTAGTATTTTATGGAAATAAGCTAATGAAATGAACTACGTTGTAGGATCCATTGTGACGAATTGTTCCAATGGAATATCCACAATAGTTTATGGATCAGTAGATCTTCCTTGTACAGGTGTAGGAGAATGGAAAAGAATACCATCATTGGTTTGAGTGTCAGAATAGGGCTTATGCATCTTTGTAGTGAGAAGATTGTTTTGTCATAATATGAACGGGTTGGGTTGAGTGATTTTGGATCCTCATAAGAGGTTCCTTAACCCTAGTGGTATCATGGTTTGGCTTTGGGGTGAAATCCATAATTGATTCCCATGAATGGGTAGAAAACTACACCACAACAACTAGTCTGGTGAACATGGCTTCAATTGGTTATCTTGTTGCTGAATGCTTTTATGTTTTTTCAATGCGGTGAATTTAATGGGTAATGAAAGAATTTGATTATACGTTTTTATTTCCATTATTGTTCTATTTTTGCATACAAATTTTGTATTTCAATACTATTAGAGCCACATTATGGCCTCACAATATGTTTAATGAGGCAACATAAATTTGTGGGTAGTGCTAGATGGGAAAGGAAAAGCATATGGGTTTGCTACATAATGATAGGCTCACAAAAATATGGAGTTGCAATGTAGTACCCCATCACCTCTCAAAAACAATAAAGAGGGGGTTGGGTACACTACAAGGACCCTTTTCCTACTACTTGTTTTCTAACAATCTTGAAGATGAACTCTAAAATGGATAAAATTTTTGTTGTTGGATAGATACCACGATATCCTCCAAGAACGATTCTTAAGATATACCTATCCAAGTTTGGAGTTGCTTTAGAGAGGAATTTATACCAATGAACTTAAAAAACATGCCATCAACCAAGTAACAGTCATCATCATTAACCTGACCTGTTTCTAGCTTAAATATTGGCTTTACAACTTCATTTTCCTTACAAAAAAGACTAGGAACCTTCTCAACACCATAAGGGGGCATTGAGATTTCCTAGATGATTACGAAGAGTTTCTTTGAAGAAGATATATTTTTCCTTGACAATCACCTCTACTCAAGCAAAGCACTATGTGCAAGGTGTTTCCTTCAAAACATCATGCACATAGTGGGATGGAATCTTCAATTTTCTTTCCAACAAAGAGTGATTTCTACTAGGAGATGGGAATCCCCTTAAAGTTGAATATAAGCCTTAATAATAGTAATGAACTGCATGAGAGCCTCATCAAAAGTGAGCGTTCTCACATATTAGGACTTCAAAAAAATATGAAAGAAACATAGTTTAGAATTTCCAAGTAATAGTTCACCAATATATTTTGGTGTTTGATAGTCTAGATGTATTGTAGGATTTGTGTCAAGTAGTTGATTGACATGATGGCCTTTTACATGTATTTGACTAATAAATGTGGAAATGCACTACCTCACACATGCCCAACACTTCATTGGATGCTACTACCTTAGCCTTTAATGGTTTCCCTTTTAAGGGACAGTGTCAATGAGGGGAGAAGTTAATAGAGAAGGTGATCATTCCTCAAGGCTCTAAAAAGGAAAATCCTCCTTAAAATCTGGTGCATTTCCTTAACCTAATATCTTACATGGTAGCTTTCATAGAAGAAGCTTATTGATTTTCTGAGATTTGGGAATTTCACATAGAACAATAAACCCTATAACATATATGTATGGGTGAAACACACCAACAATGGTTCGAGTAGATATATGAACAATAATGGTGCCAAGTGACTTCCTAGGAACCTTTCCTCTAATGCAATGACATGTAGTCTACATAATATGATCAATGGTGCATAAGTTTGAAGGTTTGAGGACTCTTTAGGGTAGAGGACTCTCCAACATCAGAGCAATTAACACCCTCACTATGTATAAATTTTAAGAAGATGGATACAAATGAATAAAATTGTTTTTATTGTTAATGAATATTAACTATATTACAATTATACAAGATTATTATATTTAATGAGTTAATGGAAAATATCAATCTCTAAGCATAAGATTCATATGATAGTTTGGTCTTCTAAAATGCATGAAGATGAAACTTATAATATGTATTAGAATATACCAACATGGAAATTGCAAAATACATTAACAAGCATGTTTATATTAAATAATTAAAAATATTACTTAGCATCTTTAAGAATTTGTTTATATTCAATAATTAAAATAATTATTTAGCATCTTTAAGAATATCATGAAACAATTTGCATTAAAAAACTAATAATAATTTTAGATTGCTCAACAATCCATTATTCTAATAACATAAAAAGAGAGGCTTAAAACAAAAGAACAACAAATTCCTTACCAAAAAAATAGATTATGGTATTATACTTGTGACCAGGTTAAAACTTTTTATAAATAACATTTAACACACTCAATGCTTGGAACTTAGTCATAATCTTTGTAGGTGAATAATTGGGGTGACTCAAGCAAAAATTGTATTTAAAGGATGTTTACTTGATTCTCGTCTAAAAAAAGAGATGTAAACATGGGATGCATGTTGTATCCATGACTAGAGAACTAAGTCTTTCTTTTTATTTATATAATATTTTATTTTGTAAATTTATATTTATATCATTTTATGTCGAAGGTGATTATCGATCAAAAAGTTTTCTGCAAAAGTTTGGAAGATAATATTGAGACATTTTTAATGTTTAATAATAAGAAAAAAGAATGAATATGATTTTTAAAGATGAAACAACAACAATAATAACAATATGATATATAGATTAGTTTGTAATACGGTATAAGTGAAATTAGAGTATATAAAATTAAACATACCGTTAAGGAGAACAATATTATAATTATATTGTAATTTTTTATTTTTAAAATTTGTTTAACAATTTAATGAAATAATGAAACTTGTTATTGATACTAATATTATTGTAACTTTTGATTATTTACCTTTTTTTTTGTTGATGTATGTTGTTTCGCTTGCTTACTAAATAATGATAACATTATTTATTATGCTTACTTCATTACAGACTGCTAACAATAACCTTATCTTTAGTAGACTTTCCTTTCATATGGGATTAGTTAAGTGGTGTTGTTGGCACACAACCATTAGAGAACCTAGAACATGTCAACGCCACCACTATCTGTAAGATATCAATGCCAAATCCAAAGAATGTGTAAGATATCAATGTCATTGACACTTGGACAAACATGTGATGCAAATTAAGGCCCTATCCATGGACAAATTTATTAACGATTATGTGGGTGCACCCCTAATCATCCATCCTCTATCAAGTATAACCTTTTATATGTAGTTTTCATCTACCCCCTTCTCATGTTCATTGACAAAGGGATTGAAAACATTGTTGGTCCAAACAATCACTAAGGCATTTCTCTATTGGTAGGATCAAATCACTTGGAGCTCAGGTTCAACTCCCACTTCCATCATTTCCAAGTGTCAAAGGGTGTGATGCATTTGATAAAGTGGATGATGCAGATCTTGAGGAGGAACCAAATATGGTATGCTTCCACTCAATGAATAGTTTTATAATTCAAGGGTTGTGTTGTGCATGAGGTTGTTTAAAGAGAAAAGAATAGTACCATTGAAGTGGTTGAACGAGATATCCAAGGGATTCAACTACCTATATTGATATTGAAATGATGGCATAGAACACAAAAGTATTTTATGTTGAACGTATATGCTCCTGAAACTTCAAAGCCTCGATATATGCAAGGTCTGGAGGTAGAGAACCACTAAGAAAATTTGACCTCAGTGAAATCACTCTCATCTTGGTGACACATCTTGTAGCATCAAAGGGAATCTCTCAATACATTCACATGCCAAGTAATCTCACTTCCCAAATTTGATCCCTTTTACAATTGCAGATCACTCTAGCTAAGTGCAAGATGAGCTACTAGCATTCTAGTATAGTTTTTTACCATGGGGAACCTTATTGGTAAAACCACAAGGACCTATTTATTGTCTTTTGGATCCCCGTGTACATCAAATACAACCATGAATATGAGCAACGATAAGCCATTAAGGATTTTCCTTTGATTTCCCATCTATAACAAATACATAGCAAGAAAAAAACAGAAAAATGTGTGTTATTATTTTTCATGAGTCATGTTTTTGTAAAATACCATATCTCACCCGTCTTCCCATGGTGTTCATATATCACTCAAATCGGCTCATTTCGATCAAAGGTGGATTTTTTGGCAAGGAAAAAAATTATCCCATTCCATACATTTTTTTTGGAAATCCAACAATCTAGATTGCACTAAAATGAGCCAAAATCCCCAGGGGAAAAGTTCCTAGCAATGGGAGTGGAACTTTGAATTCCATCTTAGTTGTTTCCAAACTTAGGGACAATTTTCTCCAGACAAGGGGGCGATATGAGTGCCCTTATCCCACAGGCCCAAAAAACCACATTACTAAGAACAAATCAAGGCATCTTATGCTTGCCAACTAGTAGTGCCACATTATGATCATGACAAACTCATCCTCATTATTTCTTGGTGCAAAGTTCCATATATTCATTTTTAAGATGCCAAACAACTCTAGTTGTAGTGGTTACCTAAATGATGTGAATAACCAAATCGAAAACCAAATGTTGTAGGTTTGTTAAATAAATATTTTGTAGGGACAAGTTGCACTGTAGCAAACTATAGTAAATACATTGGATTGCCAATGACACTATTATGGATATTTTTTAGAATGATAACGTAGGGAATTTATCATTTCAATTCAAATATTTTTAAGGAAATAGGTTTCTTTTTATTGTTGAAATGGAAATGTTCAAGCATTGATGGTATGAGCTATCCTAGTCATCCATCATTCATCAAGCATAATGATCTCAGATTCACCACCATCCACGAGGAAAGTATATCAAGATAGCATTGACAATCTATGTTATCCTAGTCGTCCATCATTCATTGAGAAAAACTATTCTCACCGTCCATGAGGAAAGCATATCAAGATATAAGCTACATCATATCATGGCATATTTACAAATATACACATTGAGCCTCAAAGCTTGTATCTCTTACCTACTTACATTTTCCCTTTTGTTCCCAAGCTTACACCAATTGCTTCAATAACCAATTGGTTTTCAATGGGGAATTAGTGTTTCTAATATGTACTCTTTCCATTTTTTTTACTTTTGTTGGGTTTAGTTAATGCTTTATAATTGCAAGAAAACAATGAATTAATGGAAATTGTTGTCAACTAAACTTGAAGTACAAGATTAAAATAGGTCATGGATTTTCCATTAGCATGTTAATGGATGTTATTGGTCTATATTTTTTATTATAATATGAGCAATCTCACTCATTGTGCAATTGATATTTGTAAATAATGCAAATGCCATGCAAAGGATTTAATACAAGTGAAATTGTTTAGTTACATGCAAATCATTGATGTATGTTGAAATTGTATGTTAGTAACCAGCACTAGAATTCAGAGTTGGTAAAGACTCTATACTTCACTTATTGTTTGCACTTTTGTTGCAATGTGTATGGTGGGATTTTCTCTAGCATATTTGTAGACCAACTAGAAAGCTTGTTTGGATAAACTTATGATCTCCGTAACATGTTTCTTCTATGTGCAAGGTACCAACAAAATCCGTAACATAAATCATTGCACTAATCTTAAGAATGTGCACTGGACTACCCCAAATGTTTGTGTATTTTGGTGAAGGATAGAAACAACCCTTCATTTGGTGAATATATTAATCAAACTCTCTCTTTGGAGCTACCCTTTACCTACAAAGTGAATGTTAATGTGTACCAAGTGTCTAGGTATAACTTCTTATTTCAATCACTTTTCCATTCTCAATCTCTATGCTCTTGGAAACACTTGTAAATAAATCATTAAACTCCTCTAATGCGAATATTTTCAAAGGTGTCAATAGTTTCTCTTCTAATTTGCCTTTCTTTGTTGGTAAGGCAGATTTTTGTATGGATTGTGGATTAAAGTTTTTAATTATAGTAATAGAATCTACTAGACTATATTTGGTTGCGGTGTTTCTCAACTTGTTTATTTTTAGTCCCTATTGTAGGCGGAGACTATATGTTCCAGTTTGTGCTATTAATTTATATATTTTTTAAATCTAACTATACCTTGTCCAATGTGTAATGAATTTTTTTATTTATTTATATTTATTTAATAAAAATATTAACAAGTGTGTAAATTTTATTGGTGGAAAGTACTTGAAAAGACAATTTTTATCATTGCCAAGTATTAAGAAAAATTAAAATAAAATAAAAATAAAATATGACTTTAATATTTCTAATATAAGGTCTAAATATTTACTTTATAATGGATTGACATATTGAAGGTCAAATTGACACGCATTGAATAAATTTTGAAACATCGAAAATAATTGCAATATATAATAGAATAATATTGAGCTAAGGAACTTCTCCCTCGATTTAAATGAGTTGAATATGCATGGAAAGTGTCTTTGGCTGCTAAGAAATAGAAATGTCATATTCAGTGAAGTCACGGCTTTTGTCATTGTTATTGACCAAGTGAACACTTGTCACTATGATGAATTATCTATCCCATATCACTTTGTGATTGCTTTTAACTATCACGTTTAAATATACTATCGTCAAACAAAAATAAGAAAATCTTATTGCAAATGGCTCTTTCCACTATATGATTGATACTTCACGTTATGTATCATAATGTAATGGTTTGCACCAGACCTAAAATGCGCCATAGGAAGACATGCAAACATTTAAAACATTTACCTAGATAAGGTGTTAGACATTGTAACAGAGGTTTTCCCTACTCGTTCGCAATTTTCAAGATTAGTGTACAGTTGTCTTCTCTCGTTGTTTGCAATTTTCAGTATTAGTGTAACTGGGAAGATGCCACCAACTCATGCCTTTGCGTCTCCGTTTAGTTAATTCTTTCATTGGTTTTTGTTTTGAGAAAAATACGAAAAGAACAACTAATTCCAAGATTAATATTTTAAATATGATTAATATATCATATACCTTTTTATTGTGAAGATGTTTTCATTCTCATACGAAAGCATCGTCTTCCCAATGCGGCAGTTATTGCCTTTATGTGGATTTGTTTATTTTTTAATTTTATCAAAGCAACATAAATCAAATTTAGAGATTTTAAAGTCATTTGGGAAAAATCATATATCTCCCACATAAAGTTTTAAAGTTTTCAAATATCTTATTTAGGAAAATTGAGCTCTAGGATGTTAAGATTGAAAAATTAAAATTGACTTCTAAGGATGTTAAGATTGAAAAATTAAAATTGAACTCCAAGGATGTGAAGATTGAAAAATTTGTATTCTAATGGAGTGAAAGTGGTTTTCAATTATTTTCTTCAAATAAACTTAAACCATTTTTTAGAAGCACACTTTCTTATTTAAGTTGATTTTTTTTGTTTGTCAACAAACGATATAAATATTTTAAAAAATGATATTATTTAAGAAAATTGAGCTTCAAGGATGTCAAGATAAGGTTCACATGTTGATTTTGCAAATTTCAAAAAAATATAATTTGCAATGGCACAGGACATTACCACCTTGTGGCTCTCGTTGTGCAAATGCATTCATCTCAGGTTCAGGGAAATCTCTACCTGTTGTGCATAAGCATCTCTACATGTTGTGCATACGCGCTGGTCTCAGAAAGTGCCGGTAATGGTATGTCAACCCACAATATTGTGCATACGCGTTGGTCTCACAAAGTGCTAGTAATGGTATGTCAACCCACAATATATATATTTCAGTTCAATCTTGAACTTTTATTAATCTAACAATTTTTGTTGTTAATTTAACATTGTTGGGTCTTATTTATCCCATTATTCTGACTCTTTTATGCATTTTCCAGTTGGTACAAAGGGTTTTACCCTCATTGCTTTCATTGGCAAATGAGAACTACGGTGCTTCAACTGCCCTAAATAGCAGTTCAACAGTGAAGGAATCTAGGTCTTCTTTAATTAAAAGAGATGAAGATGCTAAGCACAGATGAAGATGAAGATGAAGATGCTAAGCACACGGGCTCAGGGTATTTTGAAAAACGAAATAGCAATTCTGAATCTTATGGAGTTCAAAATGGGCAGAATAATGTTGCAATTCCACAACATTACTGTAATCTCATGCATTACTATATGCCATTAAATTTGACATTTCTACATTTATGTCTCAACAAGTAAGACCCGGTGAATCTATTTTGAATTTTGTCTCTTACTTTTCATATAATGTGTGCAACACGAAGATTTCATGTTGGGCTTCTTCTTTGATAGTGATTTTATTTTTTGGCAGCTTGTTTTTTCAGAATAGATTTTTGGATGCATATGTTTGCACTAGTCTTCTTTCACACATCTTGTCTTACGGATACCATGATAGGACCTGACCATCTTTGTTACAACGTAATCTTCCACCTTGTGAGCATCAGCATTCGTTGGCTTGTAGGATCCATTTCACTGACTCATATTCACTTTATATCCTTCAGACATATTCTTTCGTCATTTTTCCTCTGACCCGCTTGTTGCATCACTATAGCAAGCGTACCCGCGAGTTGCATCACTATAGCCTGCGGGTATCAAGTAAAATGGTGAAAATCACTAGTTTATTACTTTTTACTCCCAAAAAGAGGTCATTGGGTGACCTTTGGCTCTCCATCTGCCCAAGCAACGTCTCGGTGTGTCCTTTCACTTACCTTTGAGAGGACTATATATTGAGCACATATGGCTTATGGATGGGAGGAGAAAGAAGAGCAAGAGAACTCTAGTGGATTTTTGCCCTATCTTGAATCTACACTCATTGATCCTTGTAGTTGTGAACCCTTTATGTTCACCTTCCAAACTCCTATCTAGTTTGAGTTTGTCATTCATGGAGGATTGAAGTGGTGGAGGCACAAGTGGATTGATCCAGATCTTGGTTCAGATTAGTTGCCGACAAGAGATCGTATCACTTTGTACTTCTTCTTGTTTATTAATAGAAATACTCATATTCTAGTCCATTAATGTTGTAAATGTTGTTTATCTTACATTGGGTTGCATTTACTTGTTATATCATGGGCCATTGCTATTGATGATGTTAATGTCGTTTATATATTATCTGTACTTGTTGTATATTGGTTGTCAAGACTAATTTGCAGATTCAAGTGCACGGATTGAAAAGCTTTAACGGGGATCTACATCAAACGGTTGGATCGAGGTTGGTTATCTTCTTCATTATCTTAGCATTGTCATTTATATAGCATAGTTCTGAGAATTGAGTTGATTTCTGGTAGTCATCTGTCTGTTGTGGTATACCCCAATCCATAGTGAGTTTTCTCCAACACAGTCTTCTTCTGATACACCCTATCAATATGGATATTGGTTTATTCTCTTCTTTGTAGACTGCTTTATTCATTGTCTCACCTAGCATAGGATGTATACTGCAAATGATTTTATCCACCGACATTTTTGTTGGGTGGCATTATATTCCCGCAAATGATTTTATCCACCGGCATTTTTGTTGGGTGGCGTTATATTCCTGTCACCTGAAGTGACTAACTGAAGGTTTAAAACGAATTTGAGCAATCTGTGCAGCACACTTGCCGTGAGAGAGAATTTAAAATAAATAAATAAAAATTAAAAAAAGGATTTAGTGTTGTAGATATATATATATATACCTTCATCAAAGGATACTAGACAATTTTGAACCGATCTTCGAATGATATCCGCGGCTTCCAGCA
Source organism: Larix kaempferi (assembly GCA_027924585.1). Classification (NCBI taxonomy): domain Eukaryota; kingdom Viridiplantae; phylum Streptophyta; class Pinopsida; order Pinales; family Pinaceae; genus Larix; species Larix kaempferi. The sequence goes on along the minus strand of BSBM01000486.1, from coordinate 40,615,535 downwards.
CCCCGGTGAAGGTCTATCGGTTAGTTCATGCGATTATGTACTTGTAAATTCTATAGCTTGAATAAAATGAATGACTATGTGCATTTTAATTCAATAACATAACTTGAAAGGCCTGGGTTGCATTGTTATAATCTAGACTAGCATTTTGACTATGTTCCCGTAATTACAATTATATTTTAAATGGATGCAAAACAGATCCCTCACTTGTAATAGTTTTGAATATGAATGAAGTTTTCTTGTTATAGTATGTTTATAGATCTCTGTGTTGGGCATAATTGGAATTACGGTGGTCTCCTTTAGTGTCCATCTTGTGCTTCTATATCGGTCCAATTTAAATTAATGAGTATGCAGCCAATTTGCTATAGAAGCAACAATGCACCCTCTTCCGAGAACTACAGGGTTGACCTGATAGCTAGATACACCAAAATTCATTAGAAGTATAGTGGACAGATCAAACCCTGTCGATCCTCCTTCAAACTATTTATTCCAGGGTTCAATAATTACTTATGTTAATAAAGGGAATGAGCAAGTAAAGCAACCCAAGCCTGTTCGTAATTAAGCAAATCGAATGGTTATGTGGGGGAAATCCTGGTTTATGATGATTGCAAGACCCACTACTTCGAATGGTAACTAAGCATTGAATGGGTTTTCGTGCTGTAAAAGGCATGAGGTGCACAAAGAGAGTCCCCTCGTCAGTAATATTCCTCACGCATGTTGTACCAGTGCTTCTTTCCTCCTACATTCGAGTCCTTAAGGAATCCTGAATCCCCAACCAATTCTGGTCATTTCTTCCCACCATTCACACCCTTCTTGAGTCGTCGCATCGAACCCCTTCAGGCTTCCAGTGCACTTGCCTCCCTTTCATTGGGATTTCCACCATGTAGCCTCAACGAGGGACAAAGATCGCAAATGAATGGCAGCAGAGCGCCTTGCATAGCAAGTTTCTGCAAAGGAAATGCATGAAAAGCTGCGTGTTCACTCCATACTTCGGTTCCGATGAAGGTGTTGTGCATTTTTCCGCAGTTCACAAGATCTTTGGGGGGAGCCCTAATGCATCCCTTTGTCATTTCAGTTACAAGTGGTTTTCTATTGCATCCAATTATTAACAGGTCATGCATCCTTTTGTCAATTCCAATGTGACCACATCTTTTGTTGGTCCTAAATATGCATCAGATTTCTTAATAGAACAAAAAACTACATAGATTTCACACATACTTTGGGGGTTCAGATCTATGATATTCATTATATCATTAATTTCTTCAGGGAGGAATGAAATGGGCACTCTCAGTTCTACGTAGAAACTAAAGGAAATCGAAACCTGGTGATCCCATGAACAGATAGTCTAATTTTTATCTAAAATCTTGTTGGAAGTGCAACCGGTATGATTATTATTGTCTTGTTGGTTCTTGATGCTTCCCTGGCATCCTCCAGAATACTACATGTGATGATTGAATCCGGTCACTGGGTACCCTATGAAGCCTTTATTTCCATCGTTCCAATACCAGCGTTGTTAGAAACAAGTTGGATTATTGTTTCTCCAACAAAATAGCATAAGCAGGCAACATTTTTTGTAGCTTGGATTATGTCATCTGCATGTATAGGAGGACACTCGATTTTTATTGTTAAATTCCACATTATTGTTAACAAATAAACAAGCGGAAAATATGTATATATTTACTCAGAGCATCAAGATATTCAAGGGACAATCCTTATCTCGATTGCAGATTCTTTTGTTCGGGGGACATGGTGACATGGCCCCACCTCTCCATCTCCTTCTACATTAATGGTGTATACTGTGGTAGAACTTGTGCCTATCGATGTAGTGATTGAGTTTCCACACCTGCATCCTTATCTCCCAACGAAAAAGAGAGTATAGTGGTAATTGTTGTTTCTAGCACAACAATTGATTTATAGTAATTATAACATTGACATAAAAGTTTCATTTAATTTCAGGTTTATATTAATTAAGAATTGAACATTTTCAAATCTGATTTACGGTCATTCACAACTGCCTTAACAAAATTTGTTGTGACATTCATTAATGTAAATTAGCATTCAGAGTAGCCTTGCATAGTTGTTTAGGATAAAATATGCATAATAACGGAACATTTAACAACAATTAACTATTAACATGAGGCACTCTTTTAAAAATTAACACCAAACATTGTATTTAGGAGTTTAGCGCTTTGAGGAGTACCTGGGTTTCCATCCCATTCATTCTTTCTCCTTTAGAGCCCTAGGAGTTTAGCCCTTTGAGCAGTGCCTGGGTTTCCATCCCCATTCATTCTTTCTTCTTTAGAGCCCTAAAAGGGTGTTTTTACAATTATGCTTGATTGGTTAATGTTGAACATCAACATAAATGGCTACTCCAATTTAATGTTATTTTTTTAAATTAAATGTTAAGGTATTATTTTATATAATTTTTTAATTGAATCTATCCGAAGTCACAAGTTTTTTGAATTTTGATGTAATTTAAAAGTTTATCTTTTTAATGTTTTTCTATTTAAATGTTAATATTATTTCTTGCATTTAAATGTATATTTGATTTTATACATTTATGGAAAATAAATAAGTGATTTTTATTCTTAATAGTTTTTTTTTTGACAAAAACGGCTAGATATTGTATTAAAAAAAGGTGACGGAATCACCAGCAAAATTACATCTCCATAACTGTAAACATCCTATCAGTCTTATGGTCCTTAAAACAGATGCCTGTGTATTAACAAAAACAGGTCTTTCTTGGTCCTTAACTACAAATGCCAGTGTATTAACAAAACAGGACTATTAGGAAAAAAACTGAAAAGCAAAGGAGTCAGAGGATAGACTGAGACTAGCGCTGTTTAACCCTTGAGGAGGGGTTGCCTTCGTCCTGATTCTTGATGATTTCTGAATTTCCGTCCGCCCGCAGCTTCGTTATTGCGTCCTCCAACTTGCCCAGCCTGGTGTTCATGCTCTCAATGGCTGCTGCAACCCTTGTCTCCAGAGAATCCAGAGCAGCTTCGACCTCTGCACGCGTTCTACCTATCTCCTCGTCAATTCTGTCGATCCTTTGTCCTCCCTGCACATCCATTTGCCTCATAAATTCACCCTGTCGACGAACCCGCCTGCGGAGAACTCTTATATCTGCTTCCAATTCCAGGAGCGGGTCTGGGGAGGACGCGGCAGAGTCCCCAGAGTAGGCCATAGTGTCAAGCGTGCACCAGATGTTCCTCAGGAGATACAGAGGACGGGAGTCAAAATTTTTGGAACAACTTTGCCCCTCAGGAGCGACCTCCTTCAGCTTGAAATACAGTGTCCAGGGTGGTGGATTTGAGACCTTCTGAATATTGCTGGGAACATTTCTATGGTCCCAGGGAGGATTTAAAGTCATCGAACTGAGGCTGGATGGGAAACCTTTTAGCCACCTGATAGAATCATTCTTCCAGGTTCCCGTACTCGTCCATAAATGGTCTCTTTCATTACCGGTTGAGGGAGTTGTTCGATAATCATTGCCCTGATTATCCTTCTCACAGATCAACGGTCCATGTAGCATCATAATTCTGGTATTTAAGGAGCCTAATTCGCTTTGCCGGGTGGTGAAAGACTTCACACGCCTGAGAACTGATGACTGCAAGATTTCCTTAGACTGCGAGATCCTTCTGCTTAATTGCGCCATGGCTAACGTACAAGGACTGGTACCTATCGTCATCCTCAAGGACGATAACCACATCATTCTGAAGATGGGCATACGGCCGCACTGATGCGAGGATGAAGGAGAGGCTCGGCGAGTTATAGAGATCACGCGGGGAGGATCCACGCAGCAGGCGAAGTGAGCTCCCAGCCGTCGGCAGGAGCGCAGGCCATCTGTCATGTAATTCTTGATATGACGTCCCTTCCCATGTTTAACCGACCCCGTGGTGTTACGGTATAGCAACCAAATTTTGCTCATTATTGACTTTGATAGTCCCTTTCCCAAGCTTTATCGCTTCGTTGGCTGCTTTGTCATCTTGCTCGTTGTTCTTACGCTTGACATGATAGAACTTGATATCCTGAAAGAGAGGTATGAGGAGGGAGGTTCTTCTGAGAATTTGATGAAGATGGATGGAGGGGGGAAAATTCATAGTGTTTAAACTCTGTATGACCAACCTCGAGTCCCCCACCACCGAGAGGGACTGAATACCATGCTTGATAGCTTGATTAAGACCTTGCCACAAAGCCATTGCCTCCGCCACATTATTGGACTCTATTCCTAAATTCCAGGAATAAGTTAGAATTCGTTCTCCATCGGGGTTTAAGATTACCCCTCCCCCTCCTGCCTCCCCTGGATTCCCTTTCGAAGCTCCATCAAAATGCAGTCTATGATTTCTTAGCTTTTGGCACCAAAGATCAAATTCCTCTCCCTCTGCTCTAATCTCCCAGTTGTGCAGCTTGATGGGGCTAACCGGAATGCTAGCTGAGGAGCTCGGGTTCAGATTGTTAAACCAGATGACTTCGTCGTTAGACAAGGGAGAGGACAGACTTATATGAGGTTTGGATCTGATGAAATCCCCTAATAGGGCTTTAACTTTAGTTGTCACTTGGATAGGGGATGAGCTAATTCCTCTGAAGATTCGACTGTTTCTTTCGAGCCAGATTTTCCAGCAGACAAATTTCGGGAGAACCATCCACGCAGTGCCCAGAGGGTCTTTGGCATGGGCCTTGACAGGTGAGGATAAAGGCCAACTGCAGAGGAGGGATGGAAGGTCATCAAAAGTCATGGGAAACTGCCAAGGGAGGAAGGCCAAATTCCAGACTACCGCTGCAAAGGGGCAGGAGATAAACAGATGGGTAGTCGTTTCTTCCGCTTCAGAGCAAAGGGGGCAACGTGAAGGACCTTCCCACCCTTTCTTTCGAAGAACATCGGTGGTGAGGACGCTATTGTGAGCTAGCAGCCAAGTGAAATGATCAATTTTTGGCAGATATTTGTTAGACCATATGTACTTCCATATTGCAGGGTTATGAGGGACATTAGGAATAGCTTTGATACGTCTGTAACCTTCAGCAACGGAGTAGTATCCAGATTTTAAGCCCCAGCCTCGGGCGTCTTTACAGGTTTTAGCTACCGGGGATTTCCCATTCAAGTAGCTAAGGAGGAGAGCCTTTTCGTTTTCAAGGTTAGGCGGGCAGTCCGGAATGTTCCATCCAATCCATCTGTGTTGTTCTTCAGGATGCCAGTTTGAAATGTCCCTGAGTTTGGTGAGCCCAAGATTTGAGAGATGCCTTCTAATGCCCTCCATTCCACCAGTTTTTTCCAGAGGGGGGTTTCCTAAGATGGAATCTTCCCAAATTCTGATTTTTCTCCCATTTCCAGGGATCCAGGTGAGGTCCTCAGCAAAGAAGGGGAGAGCTTTGGAGCAGAGGGAGAATAGGGGGGAACCTTTGACCACCTTCGGCCCATGATCCAAGCATCTTAACCTGGTCCCGTCAAAGTATTTTTTCCACAAAACCTGTTTGCTCCAAGTGACTTTCCCAGTCACCATATTCCAAAGCAGCTTAGCGCCTAGTGCCATATTTTGAGCTCTAAGATCACGCAGGTGCAGACCTCCTTCAAGATACGGAGCAGTGACTTTGGTCCAATTGACCAGGGGGAGTCTATTTTCATTGTGCTTCCCTCCTTTCCACAGGAATCTTCTGAGAAGAGCTTCAATCTTCTTCAGGACAGTGATGGGAGCTAGGAGAAGAGAGCATTGAAACACAGGCATGCTAGCCAAAACCGATTTGATGAGGACAGATTTACCTGCAAGGTTTAGCCAAGACGCCCCCCAGGCTTTGATTTTCGTATTCAGTTTTTCTATAAGTGGATCCCAACTGGAGATTTTGGCTTTATATTTGAAGATCGGGACTCCAAGATACTTGAGTTCCGTCCATTGTTACTTTCCATCTATCTCCAAGATGCGTGATATAGCATTCAGCTCCAGGGGAGAGCAATTCCAGCTGTAGATTTTGCTCTTAAGATGATTGATTTTGCTTCCAGAATCCTCTTGGTAGGTATCCAGAACCTCCTTAAACTTTCTAGCATTGGTAGGGCTTGCTCCGCTTAAGAGGAGAGTATCATCAGCAAATTGGGTGTGATTTACTTCCTTAACTCCTCTCACAATCTTTAAACCCAGCAGATCTTCCTGGACTCTGTAGTTTTCCAAAAGAAAGCTAAGCGAGGCCCCTTGAATGGCATACAGCAGAGGGGAGAGGGGACATCCTTGCCGGAGGCCTCTAGAGGCTTGGAAGAAGTCAGCAGCTCTTCCATTTACCAATGGGGTAATCCAAGGGGCGCTTATACAAGCCTTGATCCAAGATATAAGGCCTAGCGCGAACCCAAACCTGGTCATTACTTGATACAGAAAGCCATGAAGAACTCTGTCAAAGGCGTTGGTTAGATCCAGTTTAATAACCATTCCTTTTTCTTTCCTCGACACACTGGAGTGGATGGCTTCTTGGACAAGGATGATATTGTCCGAAATTTGTCTTCCTTTGATAAATCCTCCTTGATTCTCCGGGATAATGAGGGGAAGGACCCCTTTCAATATGTTGGCTATAACTTTGGTGATAACTTTATACCCAATATTGCAGAGAGAGATGGGACGGAAGCGGGAGTAGGCAGTTGCTCCTTTTTCTTTGGGTATGAGGGAGAGGAAGGAGGAGTTTGTGCCTCCCCCTAACTTGGAGCGAGTCTGAGAGGACTTGACCATCCTGAAAAGATCAGATTGGATAATGGGCCAATAGGTAGTGAGGAATCTAGCAGTGAAACCATCAGGTCCCGGGGCTTTGTCCGGAGACATGCTGTCCACTGCAGATCTGACTTCTTCACAGGAGATAGGTCTGAGGAGCTGGTGGTTTAACTGGTCAGAGACAAGGCGAGGAATGTTATCAAGGGACTTGGTTTGGGAGAATTCCATCCCCGGGGACAGTTCCGTGTACATCTCCTCAAAATGGTCATGAGCAGCTTTTTTAATTTCATCAAACTCAATTATCATCTTCCCCATATGATCAATCTTGTTGACAGCCTTGAAGTGTTTCCTGATTTCTGCTTGCTTGTGAAAGAACTTAGTGTTTTGGTCCCCTTCCTGGAGCCAGGCGTTTCTAGATTTTATTTTCCAATAGCTTTCCTCCAGCCTACAGGCTTCATGAAGCTTATTATTCAGAGATATTTCTTTATCAAGAGATGTTTGGGAGAGGCTCCCTTCGCTGCTAAGGATATGACCCTCCAGGGCTTTCTCGGCTTCCATCCTTTGCTTTTTTGGCGATTTGATTGACTTTGACCAATCTTTGAGGGCTTTTTTAACAATCCTTAACTTTGCTTCCCAGACGTAACAGGGGGACCCTCTGATGTTTGTTTTCCAGGCTGCTGCTACTATATCCATAAAGCCGTCCGTTTGAATCCAAGCAGGGTTGAATCTGAAAGGAATAGGTCCCAGATTCTGGTCTTTGAGAAAGGAGAGAGATATGGGTTTATGATCCGAGGCACAGAATGGGAGAATGGCTGAGGAAAGGTCGAAGCCGTGCACATGAAGAGTCTGCTGGACCAAGAACCTGTCCATCCTTGCAGCAATGTGACCTGGACCGATCCTTTTGTTAGTCCACGTAAATTTCCCTTTGGAGGGTTTGATGTCTTCCATATCCCACTCCGAGATGATGTCTTCAACCCATTCCCTGGCAGGGTCCCTTACAATGTTACCCCCCTTTTTCTCGTTGGAGGAGAGGGTAAGATTTAAATCCCCAGCTATTACATAGTTATCCAGTTGAGAAGAAAACATGTGTTCATTCACGCTGGCCCAGCAGGATTGTTTCTCAGAGATAGCATTTGGAGCATAAATATTGAAGAGGCTTAGGCGCAGATTATCTTCTTTAAAAAGAAATTCTATGAAAATCCAGTGAGGGGTCTTAGTATGACTTACCATTCCAACCTTAGACGGGTCCCAGAGTGTTGCAATTCCTCCAGAAGCTCCTCTAGAGCTGATTGCTATACATTCCGCTTGTTTCCAGAAAGAAGAGGCAGCCTGCAGAAAGGCCTTCTCTTCCATTTTTGTCTCCTGGATCAGGAGGATGGAGGGCTTCGAAATTCTAATTAAATCTTTCATTGATAATATTTTCGAGTTGCTTCCTGACCCCCTGCAGTTCCAGGAGACTATCTGCATTATTTACCTTTGCTGGTATTGGCTGCCCCTTTTGAGGCCGTGCCTTGTTGCCTGGTATTTCTGGGAATGATGTGCTTTTCCAGGGTTGAATGAACTCCTGCTAATCGATCCCTATATGAGGCTGCTTCCCTTCTTTCCTTATCCATTTTTCTTCCTCTACGATCCTTTTTAGTGGATTTCGTTAGGTCTGGTTCTTCCTCATCCGTATCCTCATCTTCTGTTTCCCCTTCATTTGCCTGTTCTGATTGCTGATCTTCCTTTGCTAGTTTATGTGCTTCTGCTTCCTCCTCCATGTTTTCAACACCTCCTGCTTTCTTCCTTTTGGGCTGGGAGGGGGAGGTCATTGGAGATTCGGCCCTTTGTTCGCTTAGATTGCCTTGTGGATCTTGTTCTTCCAAGATAGAGAAGCTGTTTTCAGTTCCATTCTTAGGATTGCTGTCGTTTTCTTTTGCTAGTTCCTGATCATTATTGGAGTGTTCCTTCGACGACCCTGTCTGAGGGTTTCCCTTGTTACCCTTTCTTCTGGGATTCGTTCTGTGCCTCTTAGCTTGTTGCCAGTCCTCTTCCTGATTTTTTTCAGATTCTGACTTTTGGGTTTTTGGACAGTTCCTCTGGAAGTGGCCATATTCATGGCAGTGCCTGCATTTGAAGGCTAGCTGTTCATAATCTAGTTGTTGGTAGTGCTTCCATCCTTTGATTGACAGTTTGACTGCTTCAGGGAGCCCCGCCTCAAGATCTACTTCCACACAGATACGAGCGAAGGAGTATTGACCCTTTGGGTCGGCTTTGTCAATATACTTGCCTAGAACATTTCCAATAAACCTTAGGGTTTCTTCACTCCAGCAATGCATTGGGAGATTTGGCAACCGAACCCACACTGGTACTGCTTTGGGGACGTCCAGGGCTGGATCGAAGTCTGGAGTCCACCTGTTCAGGTATAACCCTTGAGGGCCCATGAAATAGGGGCCGCTTCTGAAGATCAGGTCCCTATCCTCTTTTGATACAAAGTCGAATAAAAAATATCCTCGTCCTATTGCATAGCTTTGGACCCCCTGTGATATCAGGGGTCGCCAGTTGTTCTGGATCCAGGTTTCAGTGGAGCGAGGAGATGGCCACAGTCCAGTAAACTGCCCAATGAGGGCTCTGTCGGCCAGAGAAACGGCCAGGTGAATGGGTTTCTCCGATGGCAATTCGATTTCAGGTATCAGTTCCAACTTCTTAACAAACTTGGGGGGCGGAACAGAGTCTGTCTTTTTCTCGCTCATAATAACCAGCCTCTCGAAGGCTGCTTCCTCAGCTGAATGAGGAGGAGGCGGACCTCCTCCGGACGGGGACATGGCGGACCCCCGCAGAGCCCAGTCGCAGGGCCAACCCAAGCGTTCTCCGGCTACCAATCGCGTTCGAGCTTGGAAACCCTTAGATACTATTAATATATCATGTGTGGTTCTTTAAGCCTTGGATTCCTATAATATTTTTTTACATCTTGCCACATACATATCATTGGAATAGTAATTTTTAAACCTGTTGATTTTTATTCTTAATAGTTACTTTAGTGTTAAATGTATATTTAAAAAATTATTATTATACTATCTAGGTTTATCTCACTTTTTGGGGATATTTTCTATTATTTTCAATTCAAGGCATAAAATATGGAATACAATGACCAAGAGATATTGGCAATCACATGTTTAAAATTTATATTTAATATTAATGTATATATCAAATAGAAGAAATAATGTTTAACAATTATATTATTTGTTATTTTAAATTAACTTTAATTTTGTTAACTCATTAAAATTATTATTTTCTATCTATTTTATATTTCAATAAAATTAATTTTAATTGAATCTATCCAAACTTACAAGTTTTGTGAATTTTGATGTAATTTAAAAGTCAATTAGTAAAGAATTGTGTTATTTTTTTAATGTTTTTTTATTTAAATGTTAATATCATTTTTTGTATTTAAATGTATATTTGGTTTTATATATTTATGAAAAATAAATAAGTGTTTTTTATTCTTAATAATTATTTTAGTGTTAAATGTTTATTTATAAAAATATTATTATATTATTTAGGTTTATCTCACTTTTTGGGTTTATATTTTTTATTATTTTCAAATCAAGGTATAAAATATGGAATACCATGGCCAAGAGAGATATTGGCAATCACAAGTTTAAAATTTATATTTAATATTAATGTATATATCAAATGGAAGAAATAATGTTTAACAATTATATTATTTGTTATTTTAAATTAACTTTAATTTTGTTAACTCATTAAAATTACTATTTGCTATTTATTTTATATTTCAATAAAATTAATTTTAATATTATTTTATTTATATTTATAGTATTATTAGTTTTCCTATTATACCAGGCAGAGACTAAGCTGCACGCAGTTCTTGTTTTTTTTTTTTTTTTTCTTTATCATATTCTTCTTTAATTACAATGATTAAGGATTCAAGCGACATGTTGATGGTCTTGCTTCCACTTTGAGTTTTTAATTTTGTCAAAGTTCTTAGTCTCTTTTTATTTAAGTAGGTGTTAGGGCTTATTTGAATTTTTTTTCAATTATGAGAAATTGGATTCTATGAGATCCATCAATTTGATTATTTTCTCATATTAATGTATTTGATGGCTCAACTTAATTGGTTATTTATGACAATTTTACATATATCATTGCCTTAATCTTTTTTTGGTTTAGCTAGATATATTATTTCAACATTCTAATTTTAATATTAGTGACAAAATGATGTTATCTACTATCATACACAAGGCTTTGTAAATCTTATATACATCGAACTATACAATAATAAAATATTTTCAATATTAGTGACAAAATGATGTTATCTACTATCATACACAAGGCTTTGTAAATCTTATATACATCGAACTATACAATAATAAAATATTTTCTCTCTCCTTATTTTTGGACATCTTGCATATCTCTTAAAGCTTTTTGGAGATTCTTAGAACGCCTTGTAATGAATGAACTATGATGGTTAATAGATATAATTAATAGTCACAATGTTTCACTAAATAAAAAAATCTTCCCAAAGTTCCAACTATTATTAATTTCTATTGGAATAATTCCACTTTTATTTTGGTCGTTAAAGACTAAACCATAAATCATAAGATGATACGTGATATGTGCTTAGTACTAACAATGTATTTATAGTCATCTAAAGAACACGTTTTTATTATTTTAAACATGCGAGCATTGAAGTTTTCTATAATAAAATGATATTTATTGGTCACTTGTATAGTTTCAAGTTAGGTTCAGTTTGGAATAATCATGGCAATGTTTTGTGATTGCATCTAGAAGTGTTTTACAGTTCAATATGGGGAGCTGTAATGTTGGTTTCTAATAAAATAATTACAAAAATTTATGTTAACTCATAAAATAAAAAATTACCAAAAGTATTTAAAAAAATCTATGTTGTCTCCTAAAATAAAATATTTTGAAAAATAATTAAAAAATTGATGTTCATCTATAAAATAAAAACTTAAATCCGAATCTATCAATCAAGAGATCAAATTTCCTGAGTTAAAAAAAAAAAAAATACACCTTAAAAAATTGGATCCCTCTCAGTGCTTAATAAATTTAGGTTTAAGATAGATCTAACGTAATAACAAACTACAAATAAAAAACAATTTGGATATTATATCATTTGAAATGGATAGATATAAAATATTATACACACCCAACATTGAGTTATTTAATCTCAACTTCACTTTTTTTAATTTTCCATTGACTTGGCTTATTGTTGTTCTTATTTGGTTGTTTCTTGAGTTATTTAATCTCAACTTCACTTTTTTTTATCCTGCATTGGCTTGGCATATTGTTGTTCTTATTTGTTTGTTTGGTCTAAGGCATGATCTTGCATGTTTATTGGGATTTACAACCTTTTTGTTTACTAGGTTTAGTTTTTTTAATTATTATTATTATTATGTTGGTGGTGTTCTTTTGTCTTTTGTTTTTCACACATGTGTTTAGATTATTTGTTCAATAAATTTTATTTTATTGTGAAGGGTGTAGTACATAATATATACATAGAAACACAATCCATTATTTTGTCTTTTTTTTATGAAGTTTAATTATCTTTTGGTTTGGTTTAAATTTTTTAAGTTGATATATATTTATTATAAATAAAAAATAAAATAAAAGTTATATTAATATATATTGGTGTAGTTAAATATTCTACATTTCGAATGGTTGGAAGTCTTTAAAAAAATTTAGAATCATATATATTAGCTATGAAAATTACATAATTTGTGTGTCATGGAGGTATTCGAGGGTAGTGAATCTATTTATGATTTCAAAAACACAATTTAAACAATTCCAAATTTGGATTTTACAAAAATCATTTTTACCGGATTTTGACCAAAACCCACAGTAAAATCCAAAACATAGAATAAATAGACTACTCCATATAGATCTACTAAATAGATATTACCTAGTAAGTAATGACCTCACTTAGATTAATTTGAGTTGTTTATGGGAGAGAATATAAATTTTTATTCTTTTTATCTCAAACAAATCATAAGGTTTTAACTCATAGGGAGAAAGACCATCAAAATTTAAGTGAAGAGAGCCATTCCAAGCAAATCTCACTTTATATTCATTTTAATTCTTTTGGTGGGTTGCTTGCTTATACAGGTTTTGGAATTTTCATTAATAAAATATGATCTCGCTACTTTCAAGAGGAAGGTTGTAATTCAGCCATCCTGTAAGCCTTGTTGTAAATATTTTTGTCTGGCTCCTTAGGGGCATCGAAATTTTGATTTGTCAGCTCTTAGTATAGCTATTTAACTCCAATGTCTTGTATGTCGTTCAATAATTATGTATGTCTATGTCTCCTATCAAGGTCTTTCGACTTAGTAATCTCTCTCAGTATAAAGCATGGTACACTTTGATTCTATTTTGAAATAACAAGTGTTGTGTTTTTTCAGTGGAAAAAAAGAAGGAAACATTATTTAAAAATAAAATGAGATGAGAAGATTATGTTTGAGTTGTCTCATAGTCTTGTTTTTGGTAAAGTTTAAGAATACATTCTTTTTCATACTAGAGAAATTGAAAGATTTTAATGCAATAAAGAAAAACCATTAACATTTCAATTTAGAAAGAGAGAGACATTTAATTTAAATCTCACTCCATATCATTGCTTTTTAATTTGGGTTGGTAGGGTTTTTTTCACTCATTGTTATTTTTTAAATGTTGAAATGAAATCTAATCTTATTGCCCTGTAGAAGTAGAAGGTTTTTTTTTGTTAAACTTCTTAGAATGTATCTGGTTCATTATTCCTAAAGATTTTTATGAATCTAACAACAACGATATTTTTAATAATTTAAATGTTCTGAAATGGTCTTTGCTCTCACTTTCGTTGATTACAATGGTTATTACACAATGCATATTTTTTGTTATGTATTTTCATTAATTAGAGTGATATTTATAAATTTATTATAAATGAATTTTAAATGGAGCAATAAAAATATAAATAATGAATACCATTAGGGTTAGGGTTTTGAGCAGTTTTCATGGCAGCACTAGGGTTTGAGCAGGTTATCAGGGTGCTTATGGTGGCACCACTTTGCCTGGGTAAGTATTAACAGGCTCCGGGTTTCCTACTAAGATCCTTTTATTACTGTTGTAGTACCACTGTCTCTTCATAGTCGGTTTGTCTAATATGGGTGTTCTCTTCTGGTGCGGGACCCGCCTCTCTTTAAGAAATTCAAACAACCCCTGGATTATTGGCAGGTGCCTTTTCAATGCCATATTTGTGGGATGGAGGGTCATTTGAAATCCAAATGCCCTCAGAAAGGATCGATGGATGTCGCGTAGAAGAATGCGGTAGCATAACCTTCTGCAACTACAGCTAATGAGGAAGAACTATTCAAGAACACACAATGCAACGGATTCACTAGATGATCATCGGCTCCATGATTCTTCTACCTCTTTCTAGGGTATGCTTTTATCCTTGTTTCCCACTTTTTATGCTTCCCTATCGGAATCTAAACTTTCTAGGATTCACAAGAAGGTACCCGGGTCTCCTTTACTTAATCAAAAGGATCCATCAGATAGGTTTGTGGTGGGGGAACCTCACACTTTACAGAATCAGAGTTTAAGTTTGATTGATCATGTGATCGACTTAACTCTTATTATGGATTCACAAATTTTGGAGGATGAACAAGCGGTATTAGGTTTACTGGGCCAGAATACTATCAAAAACCATGATAAATACACAACGTCCATTGATGATGGGTTATTGAAGGACACTCTATCGTCTTACAAAGGCCATAATGCTTCGCCTACTCCTATTACATGTTGGAATCACAATGTAACTATCATAAATAAGAATGGGGACGGGAGGCACAAAGACATGGCTAGACGTATTGGGGCAGGTTGTGATTTTTCTGATGTTGGTGTGGATGTTTCAACTTCGGAAATGTGTACTGAGTCCTCCTCCTTATTGTCTAATAATTTTGGGCCTCTTAAAGCGGTGCAGGCCCCTAGTAGGGTTACCTAATGCTTCTGCTCTCATTAAATATTAGAGGGGTTTGGGGTGCCCTTAAACTACTAGCCCTCTGTAGACTTGTTGTGACTATTGTGCCGAATATTTTATTTTTCCATGAGACCATGACATTGGGTACTGAAGTTCGGAACCTTTTGTGGCGTCTTTATCTTAACTGGGAGTGTTGCACTATTGACTAGGATGGACTTTCTGGGGGGATTTTGGCTACTTGGAATCCCCAGGTTCTCAATTTACACACTTACTGTGTTAGTGGAGGCATTTTTCTTCAAGGGAGAAGTCGAGAACTTGATTTGAATAGTCAACTGTTCAATTGCTATGATCCTTATTTGGAGAGGAAATCTTTTTGCTATGTACTAGAATCTAGTGGTTTGTTGGATCTTAGTCCTCTTATTATTGCAGTGGACTTGAATTTGACTATGAATGTGGGAGAAATTTGGGGAAACAAGGGGCAATTGGATCCCTTACAACTATGGTTCCTTAATCTTTTTACAAACCATGGGCTTATTCATGTGGCATCTAGACCTTTGGTCCCGACCTGGAAGAATGGGTGGAAGGGTGTTGACTATATTGCTAAGCGGCTGGATCGGTTCTTGATGAGCAATGGCTCATTGGACAGATGCACTTCTTGTATTGCACCGACCACAATCTCTGACCATACTCCTATTCTATAGTGAGTACATAATGGTTTGAAACTTTACAGGTATCCATTTAAGTACTGCATTGCTTGGCCTGGTGACCTGGCATTTGCGTCATTGGTTCGAGAACATTGGTTATCCTTTTATACTAAACCTAGGGGTCGGGGGATGGTGGATTTACCTGCATTTATCTGGTCTCTAAAGTATATTGCTATTCCCTGGATCAAGAAGCAAAAGGCTAATTTAATTCATATTGAGGAGATAATAATGGATTGCCATTATGATCCAACTACTATCATGTTGTCAGATCCGGATGTAGTGACTATCAAAGCATTGGAGACTAAGAAGACAAAACTGCTTAGGATTGAAGAGGAGATTTGGAGATTAAAGAGTCAAGTTATTTGGATCACTCAAGGTGATTGTAATACCAAAATTTTCCATTCCTTTGCTAATATGAAGCGGAAAACTAATGTTATTTGGGAAATTGAAGATCAGTCTAATAGAAGGGTAACTACTTTTAATTTTCTTGCACATATAGAGATTCTTCAATGTATACCCTGTATCTTTTCGGATGAGGAAATTGCTTTTATTGGCAGTCCAGTTACTCTGGTTGAGGTAGAAGAGATACTTAAAAATATATCCAAGGACAAAATCCTGTGGCCCAATGGATGGACAGTGGAATTCTATTTACAATTCTTTGATCTACTTGGGTATTAAATGGTCAGATTGGTGGAGGAGTCATCGCTTACTGGTAAGGTATCTAGGGAACTAAATTCTACATTCATTACACTTATCCCTAAGACCTCATATCCTATTTCTTTTTAGGAATTTCGACCTATATCATTGTGTAATTTATTGTACAAGGTTATTTCCAAAGTGATAGTGAATTGTCTAAAGGATGGATTGTCTCGGGGTATTTCCAAAGAACAGTTTGGTTTCCTTCATCAATGCTTGATTTTTTATGCGATTGGGACCACACAAGAGACCATGCATTCTTCCAAATCCAACAGAGGCTCTTCCGTTATTCTTAAGCTAGACCTAGTTAAGGCATATGATATGGTTGATTGTTCCTTCCTTGGACTTCTGTTATTGAATGCAAGTTTTAATTTTGAAGTCACGAATTGGATCCTTGGCTGTGTTACTTCGACAAATTTTGTCGTTCTTGTTAATGGCTGTCCTACATCCTTTTTTAAGGGGTCTCGCAGTGTTCTCCAGGGATGTACCCTATCACCTCTCCTTTTTCTACTTGTGATTGAAGGTCTTAGTAGGCTCCTAAATCGGGCAAAGGATGAAGGGAATCTATGGGCATTAAAATCTCCAAAAATTACCATATCACTCATTTTCTATTTGTGGATGACGTGTTACTTTTTGGTATTGGTAAGATCAAGGAGTGGATCCATTTTAAGTCTTTACTTGATCTTTTCTACCTTGCATATGGTATGATGATCAATGTTCTTAAGTGTTGTCTTTGTCAATTAAATCTGGAGGAAGAGACTTGTGAACAAATTGGTCGGTTGTTTCCTCATGAAGTTTAGGTGATTAATGGTGGTACAAAATACATGTGCTACTTTATTAAGCCGAATAATTATCACTCCACGGATATGCATTGGCTATTTTCGAAGTTTGAAAAAAATATCAATACTTGGTACTATCGGAGGTTATCACTGGGGGGATGCCTTCTTTTATTGAATTCAATACTTGCCAATATCCCTATTTATTAGCTTACTCTCGTGAAAGTTCCGGTTAACATTTTACATCAAATTTGGCGTTATTCTTTCAATTTCCTTTGGTCTACTCTACAATATAAGAAGGGTCCACATCTGGTGGCATGGAATCAAATATCAACCCTAAAGGAATCTGGTGGATGGGGTATTCATAATAGTTTTTAGGTTTACCAGGCATTACATTTGGAGCCTTTGGCAGGAACATACCCATACTAGTATGTGGGGATTGATCATGAGAGACAAGTATCTTAAAGGAAAATATGTCATTGAGTTGATCGGAAATCCTGAAAAATGATCGGTGGGCATTTCGAACATGTGGCATGGTTTTATTGAATTTTTTCCACTCCTAAATGATTTTCTGGGATGGCAGGTTGGTAATGGATTTCAGATTCGACTGGGGTGGACTCGGTGATGGGGTGTATACTTCTCCTTTCACATGATAATGTTCTCTCATTACATTCGAAAGGACTTTTTTTATGAACCATGCCATGAACTTACTGTTGAGTATTAAATCCAATTGGCTGAATGGTGTAATGTACACAACAACTTCTTCCTTTCTGTTTCCACCAACAAAGGCTGTGAGAGAAAACAAATTGAAAACAGAAAATTTTGTATCCTTCTTTTTGAGCAGCTAGGAGCTCTCCTTTGTCAATCTGCAATTAACCTGCAATCTGAACAGCCATAACAAGAAGAAACAAACCAGAATACAAGATGGCTCACTTTATTAAATAAAACAGGGGCAAGCTATTATGAAGAACGGGGGACATAAATGCAGAGAGAAAACAAAGCATTTCTAAACTGTGTTTTTTGTTTTTCCTTACCACAAATATATATATACAAAAAATTACAAAGTACATATTTTTACTGAGGCCTCTCGAGTTTTCCAGACAAGAAGATAACACAATTCATCAATTACAGGATCGATTATTCATCACATGGCTTTCTGGATTCTTCGTTATTAAATTTATACGGTCGAGGGGTTGAAACAGTGCTCGTATCAGAGCTGGGCAGCGGAAAGTAGAAAAAGACAGGTCGATGCCTTAATTTGGCTTCACCAAACAACATTTTCCCACTTGAAGCCAAATGAACGCTTCTCTGATGCTACTCCTAGGATGTACTCAAGTCACCCCCAGCCCTACCAATCTCCTACAAAGCTCTTGCTTGTCCTTTGGCAGAATTTTAGTGAACATATCAGTAGGATTCTCAGCTGTGTGATTCTTCTCTAGTTGTAAATGCCCTTCTTCCAATACTTTCCGAATCCAATGGTACCTAAGCTCAATGTGCTTTGTCCTTGAGTGAAATGCTGGATTTTTTGCCAAGTGAATGGTGCTCTTCCTGTCACAATGAAACACATATTTATCTTGTTTTATTCCCAGCTCTCCCAGGAATTGCTGCATCCACAACATCTCTTTGCAAGCCTTTGTTGCAGCTATGTATTCTGCCTCAGTTGTGGAGAGGGCTACTACTTTCTGTAGCCTAGATACCCAAGATACTGCTGCACCTACAAATGTATACACATAACCAGTTGTGGATTTTCTAGTGTCCACATCTCCAGCCATATCTGCATCTGCAAAACCTTCAAGCACAATGTCATTATTACCAAAACATAAACAGTAATTACTAGTACCCTTGAGATATTTTAAGATCCACTTTACTGCTTGCCAATGTTGCTTTCCTGGATTGGCAAGGAACCTGCTCACTACTCCAACTGAATATGCAATGTCCGGTCTTGTACACACCACGGCATACATAAGGCTACCAAATGCTGAAGCATAAGGAATCTTACTCATTTCTTCTTTCTCCTTGTCATCATAAGGACACAAATTGTTTGACGGACAATCTACCAAGAGCGGACTTGAGGCATGATCTCCCTAGCTGAACGCGAGTCTAGAACAAATAGGACAGAATATAAATCACTCTCCTAGATCTAGTTAAGGATCAAGGAACTAGATACGTTTACCTTATGGATCACTAATCATTTTCTCCTTAAATGCTGCTCCAAGCTTGACGATCTTCAGATTCGAGCTGCAAAACCTGTCAAGATAACAAGACAACAAAACAAGTAAAACGTATCTATACAATAATAGATCTAAGTAAGTGGTTAAGTAGGCAAACTACACAATAAATCATTAATACAACGAGATTGGTGGAAAGCACTTATATTACTGTACTGAAAAGAGAAGTACATAAGATGAGAAGATTACGACCAATGACTTAACGTAGCAATCCTCCTCTGATCAAGCCAATGCCAAAGCCTCCCAAGGAAGTGTGAGTCTCCCAATAGATGAGTAGAGATCTCTCCTAAGGTAATTTCACCAGCATGTAGACAATATAGATTTCCTCCCTTGGTATGGGAATGAGCCTCACTTATATAGGACTAAGTGGATAGGGTAGGTTGAGATATGGTAGGAGAGAGAAAGGGGATCCTTCCAAGAGGTTAGGAACAGAATGCCAGCTCCCCCAAAGGGTCGGGGATAGGGATCCATGTAAGCTAGCTTCGAGAATGGGCTTGAAGAAGTTATTTTTGTTCATTAACTGACATCGTTGCAGTCTGCAAGAGGACAAGCTGCGACGTCGTAGGTTTCATGAGGACAACCTGCGATGACCTCTCAAAACCTAGAATGATTGGGTTTGCATCTCTTCCAGGTTAATGACTTAGTCAAGGAAAGTTTAGGGATGTTTGCACTGAGTCTCAGGGTAGCAAGATTTAGGTGTAACAGAATGCCCCCCAAAGCATGAAGCTGTTGAAATTGGACAAGTGAAATGCTTTGACAGAAGGAATGGCAATGGACTTGTCAGATGAAGGACGCTGCTGTAGTAACTGACTCTGAACACACAGTCTCATATAACTCATAACATGGCTGCTGACCAATACAATGCATATCCATGGAAGTAATGACCGACTGAACACAATCATGGCTACTAGATACAAGCATAGATCCATGATGAGATGATAACACAGCCACAACCAATACAAATGTGGATCCGTGTGATATGACTCAAAACAATCTCCATCGCAACCTGGGTAAAACATGACTCCCCAGGGTTTTCAAGCTAAACCCGCAATGATACAAATCTATCCATGTGATTACAAATGTATTGATGTCGAACATGGTAGAAACCACTTGATTACCAGTCATTGATGTATACCGTTAACGAGCGCAAGAGGAATCACCATTAATGTCAATGATCCCCAAGGTATCACAGTACATATCATCAAGCGTGAATAAATGAGTTGAAGTCGAATGCCAAATGAAATCTTTCAATCAAGAGTCAATGATGTAAATTCATGTTGAAAGCGAGGTAACCTTCCATTGAGGCATGTAGGCCCAAGGCACTTAGTTGGTTTCTATATTCAATCCTCGGATGATGTGTTGAAGTCGAAAAGGATGAATCCGTTGAAGGAGGGCCATGATGAATCCCCCATCATCGACACGAAACATGACAAAAGATGTGTAGAGTAGATCAGATGGTACAATAATATACAAGACTGACTCAGAGTAGACCGACATGGTGGAAGGTGGACTGACTGCAGATAATGAATGGTGAGAGTATTCTTGAACATGGGCATGGCATGACTTGGCAGTATTAACATGACGAGTATGATACCAATCCCTAATGCGACTGATGATGGAAGCGTTCTTTGAATGACTCAAAGGAGTGACTAGACTCAAGAAGTAGGTAAAACTCGAGGACAAACGGATGACCCAAGTACAGTATGCAAAATGCAAATGAGTGCCATGTTCAAGAACAACTAGGTACTACCACTGATAAAGGTATGTAACATAAGAGCTTTCCTTTTTCCCCATCATGACTGATGAGTGCCTCATGTGTTTTTTATGAACTTGAAGAGGGTAACCAGATGCTCGGTATAGCTCATCTCATAGATGAGTCCAATCCCAAATATTTTCCGAACCTGGGATAGGAGGGGTTCGTCCCATTAAGAGCCCTTCAATGTGGAGTTTTAATGAGTCCATAGAAGGTAAAACTCGGTCGTCATTTTATGTTTAGAGAGTCTGAAAAGAACTAAAGAAGACTCCAATGGTCCTTTTTCGTAAAGTTAGCCTCATCGCCCGAAGAAGGGTAAAACAACGCGGGAGAGGACTCTTCCAGTCATGATTGGATGGAGTATTCCTTTCTCGTAAGTAGTGTCCCCTGGTCCGAAAAAGGGGTAAACTATCACCAGGGAGACGACCATTCAAATACTTTAACAAGTGTGAATGTGACAAGTTCGCTTGGCAATCTTTTCGTATTTCAAGAGCCTGAAAAGAGCTTAAAGATAGACTCCGAGGGGGTCCTTTTCTGTAGGAGTTTAACGAGCTTGAAAAAGTGATAAATCGTAACTCGGTAACTTATTCTCATGGTTTTAAGAGCATGGGAAAGAACAAAGAGTAAGCTCATCATCATTAAATAATTACAATCTAACGGATGAAAAATAACGACAAAATACACAAGGGGTGTGCATACCTGAGATGATCGCTCCAATGCGAAAACGACACCAAAACAACACTTAAATGACTCCTACACACTTGAAAACTAGGTCAAAAGCCAACCGGGTATTCAAATGCAATAAAAACGACCCAAACTATAGCAAATGACCTAAAAGCATCAAAGATTTGAAAAAGAATATTGCTTTTTGTTTATAAATAGAAAAAAATTGGCCAAATATAGTTACCATTGTTCATTTTCCAATTTGGGGAGAAGAAGTGTCATTTGGAGCCAAAAATTCACTTGTCGATTTCGGGAGCTGCAAGCAACCATTTCACCAACCATTCAGAGTAGGTAACTCTAAATCTTATCCAGCACATTTCCAGTGGTTTACAATTTCAATTTTAGTTCATTTTTGGGGTTTTTGAGTTGATTTATGGGGGGCTATTGTGCCCTCGGGTCGTCGTGGGTCGCCCTTATGGGAATTGCAATGAGCCCGAGTCATCGCAAATCCCACAAAGTTGGGTTGCGACGACGTCACACTGATAGCATTGATGAGGTGCGACGGCGGAAACGTCCAACCCCACAAACAAACCAAGCCCAAAAGATAAACTTTCAGTGGTTGAAGTTAGTTCTAACTAGCGTAGATCCATCTCAAACCTGGATCTATCAAGCACCGAGAGGGATCCAATTTCTTGAGGTGTAATTTTTTTGTTTTATCTTAAATTTTTTACACATTAAGAAAAAAATTACCCCTCAAGAAATTGGATCCCTCTCTTTTAATTTTTTAATTATTTTTTATTTTTATTTTTGATAAGTTATGAGCGAACATGAATTTTTATTACTTTTGATTTTTTATAAGTTATGAGCCGACATGGAAACGTAACGTGACAAACGTGACAAATGTGACAAATGTTACAACATCTCCCCCATACTGGGTTGTAACGTAACGTGACAAATGTGACATGTGACAGGATCTTCCCCATACTGGGTTGTAAGCACCTCGTTTACACTCAGTGCAATAATGTTAAAATGCTCCTTTTGGCAGGTTAGTAGTAGCCAACATGGTCTTAGAGTGGCATGAGCGAGAACATGAGGTAGATGATATGCAAGCGGCAAATGATCCATTATGTGTGACGACATTGAGGAACTGTGGACTTCTGAAGTTCTTCCAGATCCAAGGTATGAGGGCCCAAATCCCGCCGCTAGAACATATGCTTCAAAGTTGGGATGCAGCTCAGCAGCATTTCATGATCGATGAGCATATACTTACCATAGATGTCAAGGACATCTACTTCTTTACTGGATTGTCCTGGAGGGGGGACCATGTGGCTCTTACCAGATCACGGGTAAGTGGTCAGACTATGGATGACATGATTCTACAGCATTGTACTCCTCATGCCCGTGCTTCTAGTGGGAAGATTCCCATCAAAGAGGTATGAGATCATCCGCTGCGTGCCGTACTTTTTACCATAGTGAGGATAGCAGGGATCCAAGCGGCACACCTAGATACCAGGTCCCAGATGCTGTATGCAGAGGACTGTATGTCTCTGAAGGTCTTCAACTGGTGTGAGGGACTCCTCACCAACATTCGAGCTCAACTGACCAAGTGTTGGCGCGCCGAGCTCAAGTAGTTCGGATGTGGGTCGATAGTGATCTCATTTCTATTGGAGCGGGTTCCCCTCTTGTGCCAACAGGTTCCTTTGGATGACAGGGATCCTAGGGATCCTCACATGGCCAGATGGACATAGGTGATGGACCACCATGGTGGGGGCCCCATCATCGGGTACGGTCCTGAGTTCTTCACATGGCTAGAAGGCCAGCTGCTCATGGTAGAGGACTATCCGTACAGTAGTACAGATTACAGGGAGGACCCAGAATTGGCGTTGCCCGAGGGAGCAGAGTGGGGAGACATCGGTAAGAACAACGACCCTTGTACTTTTTAGTTTTGTGTATTTATGATTCTTTTTGTTATAGTGCTGACAAGTTAATAACATGTGTGTGCTGATGTGGGCCCTGTGCGACCAGTAGGATTTTTAGAGGAGAGGGAGCCGTGCCCCCAGATGCTCATGCTGCAATCGTGGAGATGGAGGATGTCTACGAGAACCTGAGCAGGTTGATGTTAGTTTTTCCTGAGTCGACAGTGGATGAGTTACCACAGCCCATGCAGAGGTATGCGGTTGGGGCGTCTGTGCATTTCAATGCACTGCTTCGCAAAGTAGCGAGGACAGTCGGCTGCTTCCATAGTCAACAGGAGAGATATGTTAGACCTAGGGGTGCACGGGCCAGGCTTCAGTCTTGATGTTGTTATTATGTACTGAGAGCTTAGAAGCTTCAAATTTTGTATTACTAAAAGCTATGAGGCTTCAAATTTTGTAGAGACTCACTAAAAGCCATCGTGCTTCAGATTTTGTACCAACACTACTTTTTATGATGATTTATATATATACAGACATTTGCGACGGTTTTATACATTATGTGTGTTAAATGGATGAATGATGTGATCTTGTTTATGTGCTTGATTATATACAATGGATGATTTTACATGTTATGAATGCTTTGTGAATGTACTATGTGTGTGCGATGTACCAATCCAAAATGAAGTTGGCCATCGATTCAGCAAATACGTTCATGTCTCATGGGATGTGCAGGTATTGAACATATTCAAAGGACCTTTCTAGGAGACGGACTCGTCTGAAGAGACGGAGTAGAGTGGGATCACGGATAGCGTAGACCCGATTGAGATGAGAAACCACTGATTGTGAATCCAAATGGACGACAATGTGGTTCATACCCAAGGAAAGAGCGTCAGTTAGGGTTCCAATCACCACCTGATACTTTGCGGCATTGTTGGTTGCGAATCCAAGACAATTTCCTCCTGAGCTAATGAGCTCTTCTATTGGGGAATACAGTACACAGGCTGCCGAAGCAAGGTTACGAGTATACCGGCTGGCGTCGTCCGCAAATCCGTAGCAAGTTACCATCTGCACATGCAGACATAAAATTTTATAAGAAGCGGAAACAAGATCTAGACACACTAAAATAAACGCGTCACACCACATAGAAACAAACACGCCATGTACAGTATATACAAAAATGTCTATGCATGAAAATTTTATGCATAGTACTTCTTCAGGTAAAGCCTATTGCAGGGTTCACCTAAAGATATTTCATCGTAGTCTTTGAGCTCGTAGGCTCCCTTTTCCAAAACACGATTAACAATGTAAGGTCCCTGCCACATGGACTCGAAATTTCCTGCCCCCAGCTTGTCATGTTTTTGGTCGTATGTAAGGACCAAATCACCCTCTTTAAAGATGTGAGGTTCTATTGACTTGTCATACTGTGCTTTGATGCATTTCTTATGCGCCTTGTTGGCAAGAGCGAAATCTCGGCATGATTTGTCAAGCTTTGCTAGGTAAAGGAATCGTTCTTCCTTGACAGTAGTGTTAGGAAGAAATTCGACAGTGAGTTGGAGGGACGGAATCTCGCACTCAATAGGTAGGACAGTCTCCAATCCATACACTAGTTGGAAGGGAGTAAATCCAGTGGCGGTCTTAACGGAAGTTCGGTAGGCCCATAATGTTGAAAAGAGCATATTATGCCAGTTGGACTTGTGCCTACCCACCATATGTTGGACCATAGTTTTCAAGACCTTGTTGATGGCCTCAACCTGTCCGTTGGACTGTGGGTAGTAGGGTGTTGATTTTCCATGGCTAAAACCCAATGTATCGCTCAATACTTCAACCATGTGGTTATGGAAGCGAGAGCCATGGTCGGTAACTATAGACTGAGGAACTCCAAACCGCACTATGACATGATTGAACATGAAGAGTGCGGCAATCTTGCCGTCGTTGGTGTATGTAGGCATTTCCTCGGCCCACTTTGTAAAGTAGTCCACAGCTACGATAATGTAACTATGCCCCCCAACTGAGGTAGGATTACAATGCATGAAATTGATGCCCCATTTAGCGAAGGGGCCAACGGAAATAACCAAGTGTAACAGGGCGGGGTGGGTGCGCTTTTTCGTATGAAAATGTTGACATGGAGGACATTTTTTTACGGCCTCAATACAATATTTAAAGATAGACGGCCAATAATATCTTGCGCAAAGAATCTTCTGGGTTGTAGCCTTCCTAGAGAGATGACTGCCAAAAGCCCCAACGTGACATTCATTTAGAACGTGTTCAGCCTCATTGTGAGTTAGACAACGTCGAAGAATAGAATCGATACCACGACGGTACAAAGTGTCACTGGTAATCACGTAATACTTCGCATGGTGGCATATTCGATGATGGTCATCACGAGACAATTGATGGCTGAAACCTTGGGTCTAAATATATAAAGTGATATCTGCATACCACAGATCATACGTACTGATAAGAAATAAGGACTCATCCGAAAAAGAGTCATCGGGCTCATATTTTATATCAGTACGAAGAAGGTCGCAGATGAGCTCAGCAAACACCAAAGACTTTTTAGACTTGGCTTTCTCAAAAAGAAGATCAAATTATTGCAGTATCACGATCCAACGTGAATACTTTCCCCCAAGCACCTGACGTGTCAGAACGTGGTACATGGGGTTCGAATCGACGATGATGGTGGTGGTGTGAAGCAAAATGTAATGTTGGAACTTTTGCACGGCGATGACCGCCGTGAGAATGAGCTTCTCAACATGTGAATATTGAGTTTTAGTGTCAATAAGACCTTTACTGGCATAGTATATCACATGTTCTTGGGAGTTCTGGTCTTCCTGTACCAAAAACATGGTGATAGTGGTGTCGGAAGCAGCGAGGTATAGGATGTAATCTCGATAGTAATTCGGCGGTTGGAGCACAGGGACATGCGTGATGGCATGTTTCAAAATTTCAAAAGATTGTTGAGCTTGGTCATCCCAAAGGAATGGGACGTCTTTCTTCATCAATCTCATGTAACCCTGCGTCTTTTGCGCGAAATTACAGACGAAGCACCGTAAATAAGTTTCTCTTCCTTGGAGACTCTTAAGTTCCATAATATTAGTTGGAGGTGGGAGAGCGACGATTGCTTCCACCTTCAAAGGATCAATGCGGATCCCATATTTCGAGACGATAAACCCTAAGAGGCGTCTTGACTTGACATAGAAAATACACTTATGAGGGTTTAGACGGATATTATATAGTCTACATCTGAGGAAAACGACCGTCAGATGATCTATGTGGAACTCACGCTGCTTTGAGTGAGTAGGGAGGTCATCCAAGTAGGGTTCCACAAAGTCCTTCACATCATGGAAGGTGTATGACATGGCCCACTGGAATGTGGCATCAACGTTTTTAAGACCAAATGGAATTTTATGGTATGCAAATATTCCCCAAGGGCAGATGAATGCAGTCTTGTGTTGGTCGGCAGGGTGGATCTCAATCTGGCTGTATTCGGAGAAGCCATCCATGAAAGAAAAAATGACACTTCCAGCACAATTGTCAATAATCTGGTCAATAAAGGGAGTCGGGTAGTTGTCCTTAGGACAAGCCTTGTTGAGGTCCTAATAATCGACACAGAACCAAATGGTACCCTGCTTTTTAGTAACAGGGACAACGTTTGAGACCCATTCTGTCAATGGGACAGGATAGATGAAGCCGGCCTTCAAGAGTTTCTCAATTTCTGCCTTGATTTCCGCAGTCTTCCGAGGGTGTTCCAGTCGCAACTTTTGACGGACAAGTTTGACATCGGGAGGGACTCTGATTTCGTGTAAAACAATGGTAGGGTCTATCCCAGGCATCTCCTTGTAGGTCCAAGCGAACACGTCTCAGAATCACTTAAATAAGGTCGTATAAGCTATTACTTCTTCAAGGGAACACTTCTGGACTAACTGAATGTGTTCCACTACACTAGGTGTAACCGAAATGTCAATCAACATGGTAGGTTCGATGTTCGCAAGGTTGCCCTCAGTGTCTGTATGACATGTGAGTATTGGGGATTGAGAGCAAGGGTAGACATTCGGCGAAAAAATGGTGCTAATGTTGTTCTCCACGTAATCCAATGGGGGAAGAAAAGAAGATCTATGGTGGAGGTCTTTCCACGGAGGTTCATCCGCACTCATTATCTCCATGATGGACTCGTCAGAATGAAAAGTCCGGAGCGAGGATCGGGTAGGGATGATGTCTGTCGTAGAGAACAGGATGTGGAGGCCACAGCGAGGTGGTCCTCGGGTTCTGATTGGATAACCTTGTAGGTATGTTTAGTGGGAGAAAGTGGCATTATGTCTCCAATCAGGTGTGTGGTGGCTTCATCGGGTACAAGCCATGTATCAGTAGGGTTGGGAAGAGATGAAATCTCGGAGTAGATCATGTTCACCGAGGCAACATGATTAGGGGGATCCGACATTGGAAAAATTTCCATAAGAGATGAATCTTTTATGAGACCGACCCCTACACTCTCATACTGTTGCGAAGATTGCCCAAGCATTGGGAAATTATCACCAGGATGAGAAGTGGTGTCTGGTGTGCAGAAGTCCAGTTGGTTGAAAGTGACAATTCGGCCTTGGTGAGGGAATTGCACTATGCGAAAGATAGATGATGCGACCACAGTCATGGCATAAAACCAATTACGACCAAGAAAGAGATTATAATCTAACGGGGCTACAACAACTTCCACGTTAATGGTGGCGGTCTTGCCCCATAACTCAACTGGAAAAGCTTGCAGTAACCCATGGGGTTGAAAGCCACGTCCGTTGAATGCCTTCAAGGTGGTGGGAGAACGGTTCAGTTCGGGAGAGCCAATGGCTCTCCAACAAGTGATCGACATGACTGAGGTAGAAGCCCCTTCGTCTAAAACAGTACGATGGACTAGCTTCCCAGCAACGTTGGTAACAACTTGAAATGAAAGTTGATGGGAAAGCCTCGGCTTAAAATACTTGAGTCTAAACATGATGGTATTCGAAGAATCCAGATTGACTGCACTAATGGCAGCGAGGGGAGTCTTGCGTTGATTGGGATAATTCTGCAAGACTTCCAACATCGACATGGCACAAGGAGCTTGTGCCAGGTACTCTACGATATTATAATTCTGAGCTACCCGAGCATTGGGATTGAAAACAGTTTTCCTAATCGTGCTCTTGGGTGGACGCAATACTGACTCGAAAGAGGGATTCTCAATGGTGAGAGAGGTCGACGGTACAGTCACCTCAGGTATAGAAGTGGAAGCTTTTCAGTATTACTTCCAACAGGATCCTTCGAAGGGACTGAGACGTATGAACATGATTGAGTATTCAAATTGACCGTCTCACTACACATCATGAGGACATGCATGGTAGAGGATGCTTCTCCTCGGGAAGGAGAGGTTTGAGCAATCAACTACTGATTTTGAATAGGGAAGGGATCGTTGAGAACTGCAGGTATGGGTTTTCCCTTAAGAAACTTTTGAACTTCGTCTCTATGGGGACACTCTTTAGAAAAGTAGTCAACACCACATAGTAGACAAGGATACTTCAACTTCCTTTTATGTTTGGTGTCATCATGGGTGCTCTTTTGTTCCTGTTGGGTGGAAGGCTTCTTAGGTTTCCCTTTGTTCTTCTTATTACCACCAGACTTCTGAGGTAAATATGATTGAATAGAATTCACTTCTTCAGTGACAACAAGAGTGGATGATTTGGTGGTGCCGTGACCAGCCTGTGTTGGTGACGGGGAAGAACCTTGGGGGTTCGACGATCCAACAGTTTGAGAAGGAGGCTGGGTGTTAAGGGATCCAATGATGCCATCACCTTGGGGTCCCTTGGGTGGTTTCGTGGGGTCGTATGTGTTACGGGGTGCATAAGGAAGAATATCAAACAACGTGCCATATTGGGCATAGACTAAGTCTATCAAATGGACACGAGCAATGGCTTGTTCCTCTGTGACAACGCCTCCCATGGAAACATCTCGAGCTATGGTAGGTATGAGAGACTTTGTGAAT
The DNA here is from genome assembly GCA_027924585.1 of Larix kaempferi. Lineage (NCBI taxonomy): Eukaryota > Viridiplantae > Streptophyta > Pinopsida > Pinales > Pinaceae > Larix > Larix kaempferi. The sequence goes on along the minus strand of BSBM01000486.1, from coordinate 40,586,143 downwards.
TAGTCCGATAGGAGTTGGTCTGGAATATGAGCCTTAATCAAACGTCGTCTCCTCTGCCACTCATGTATATGATCTGAGATGTGAGTAGCGGTATTTTGACGGAGCGAGGTCAGAAGTTCCGTACTAGTTTCATACCGTATAGGCAACTGGAAATGAGTCAAAAAATTCATAGCAAGAGAACCAAAGTCAGGAAAAGAATGGGGTGGTAGTTCAATATACCACTTGGCAGCCAAACCAGTGAGAGTCCGTTGAAATAAATGAAGATGGATCGAGTCGTCCATTAAGGAGTTGGATGAACACCACAAGTGGTATGTCATCACATGGTTCTTGGGATCCTCACCTGGCTTGCCATCAAATTTCAGGATATCTGATGGAAGTTTCACTGGAATGGGTGGCCAATTAGTTCTGTGGTAGATGGGGTCATTGGTCAGGCGAGACAGGTCAGGCAGGTCTAAAGTAGCCAAAAAGGGCAGGTGTGGATTAGGCTGTGGGTACTAATAGTATTGATAAGGCATGTAAGGACCAGTGGGACCTTGAATTGACTGACCATAAGGTGTTCTAGGAGGAAACTGGCCATAGGGGTATGGGCTGCCTGGACCAAATGTAGGTCTGCCTCCATAGTAAAGTGGTCCATTACCGTAAGGTGGGGGTCCGCCTCCACCACTGGGAGGAGGTGGGGGTCCATCACCACCACCGGGAGGGGGTGGAGAGCCACCATCACCGCCAGGAGGAGGAGGAGGTCCATTGTAATAAGGTGGTCCCCCACCACCTCCGCCATAAGGGTAAGGTATGCCACCACCACTTCTTCCATAATAAGATGGTCCTCCACCTCCTCCGCCTGGAGGGGGTGGTAGGACACTTCCGCTGCCAGAAGGATGGGGGCCACCTCCACCACCGCCGTCATAATGGAGGGGGTGGTGGACCACCTCCACCACCGCCTTCGCTAGGAGGGGGTGGTGGGCCACCTCCATCGTCTGAAGGGTATGGTCCTCCTCCACCACTACCATAATGGGATGGGCCTCCACCTCCCTCGCCAGGGGGGGTGGTGGACCATTCTCGTCGTCGCCAGAAGGGTGGGGGCTGTTGTTAGCAGAATGGGATGGACCTCCACCCAAAGGTAGAGGTCCACCTCCTCTGGAATTCTGAATAGGTCTACCATCTCCAATGGGAGGTGGGGGTGGACCAGTGGGGGGTGGTGGTACTTGAGGGATAGTTGGTAGGGGTCTAGGTTGTAAAACATTCTGTATCCCCCATAGAGTGTATGGATTACCGGGGTAAGGTACCCCGTAGAGTGCATTTCTGGGATTGAATTGACCCGGAACAGGGTTAACATAACCTGGATACGTTTGACTCCATGGTGGTTGGATCACATTGGACGAACCTCCAACATGGGATAATCCCGTGGTGGTTGGGCCGACGGGGAGGGTAGTTCCAATGGAAGGTGCGATGGGGACTCCTGCTCCGGGGTTTGGTTTAGGAGACAGGGGCTTCCCCCAGCAACAATGTGTTGACCGCTAATCAAAGGTTGACCCAATATGGGTTGTTGATTATCTACGGTTGGGTTAACATGATCTGTGAGGAAGGTAGGGGGTAAAGAGTATCCTCCCCGTGAAGTTTGGGGTGGGGGAGGAACAGGTAACGTAGCCGTAGTAGTAACCGGTGTGTTGGATTGTTGTCCTTCAACTGGTTGGGTCTTTGGTGGTACTGAACTGGTCTCCTGTCTAGGGGATGTATGTGCAGGAAGTGATGGTTGACCAGTTTCAAAAGTGGTCATGTGTTGTGTGGCTGATTCTGGTGAATCAAAAGACAAAGAGTGACCTGGGATTGGTCGATAAGGGGGTAATGTTGGGTGGTCAACCCTTCGTTGGAGACTTGATCTCCGAATCTCCTCAGCCATAGTACAAAAATGAGACAATTGGCCATGATAGTATGTTAAGGGATCGTCTGGAGTAGTCCCAGTAGGTGGAGATGTAATGGCAAAATGGGCCACTGGGTGGCCTAGAGAAGATGTACAATAAGTTGATGAAGGACCAACAACTATTGTGCGGTCAACCTGGGGTTGATTTATCCATTCCAACGATCTAGGCTCTCCCGGTAAAACGAGAGGTAAGTCTTTTGAAGTGGAAATTGGGGCCTCTTGACCCTGCGTGGGGTGGGAGGCAGGTGAATTTGGAGGGGTATGAGGAAACAAGAGTCCTCCAACGTTCAAAGTAGGGTTTTCCACTTCATGTGACTCGACGCTGGCTTGTGGGTCCATTCTTACCTTCGAAATTACCTCCTGGTTAAGGGGATATTCTGGTGGTAAGTTTTGAATCCTACGGGACCTTCTCCAAGGAAAGTCAGCCAAAGTGACTGAAACAAAAGTTCCTCCGAAGGCAAGCTAAACAAAAGAACATCAGTCCAGAAAAATCCTACACAAACTAAGGCCGCAAGCAAACTTGTGATAAGAGTGGATTCAATAGTCTGGAACCTCGTAGGATTATCAAGGCTTCGCAACTCGCGATATACTCCAGGGTCCAACAGTTATGCTTGGCCCAATTTTTCAGAGAACTAACCAAGGAGGATTAGGATCGTACCCCTGACCATATAACCCGACTACCTGATAGTACGTGCATAGTAGCTCCCCGAGTGTTGTTCTCGGTGTATTGCTCTTCCAAGACGACCAAAAGGTTAAGTCAGTTGGTCTCAGGAATCCTAATGGTGTCTCCCGATATACGCAAGGTACGTGGGAGCTCAAATCTGTAGTGGTGCTGTCTAATGCACAACCGTGTGGCACGAGACCTTCCTATATACTACCGAGTACGTGAAACACCTTTTAATATAAGCCAAGTACTTGAAGTACTTGGAGGGTACGTGAAAGAGTTTCGATATACCGATAAGTATGTGGAAGACTACAATACCCCTGAAATACAGTGTTGGAAAGTAACGACAGCTGCCATGCTTAACGATGCTGGAAAATGTCTCTAACTTACACACAAGTTACTAAAAATTTTACCCTAGTTCTACTGTTAATTTTATCTGGACGGTTAGGTGAATGCATGAGGTGAGTACATAAATGTAAAAATAATGCAAGCCCTAACTACATGCAAGAAATATGCTTTTATTTTGATGAACTCTATGTATGGGAGGGAGAATTTTCCTTTTTCTTTCCAAGTGACTATTGCCAAAACAACAAAATGCAACACAATCCCGAATCTACCAAAAATGACTATGAAGTATTCTTTTCCTTTTTCGAGCGAAACGCAAAGAATGACAACACTACTAAACCAAATGAAAACATGTTTTTCTTTTTCTTTTATCTTTTCAAAACAAGAATAATGCTAAGTGATGAAAAGAGAGAGTTTCTAAGTAGAGTATGCAAGCTTTTCACTTTCACTATGATGACTTAAAAGCATAAAAACCAAAAAGATGCATGTAACTTTCCAAGCATGGAACCACTTTTGCAAAACTTGATATTTGCTTTGAATTTTTCAAGAAAATGAGCAACTCATAATTCGTGAAAAACACAAATAATTTAACTTTCTTTCAACTTTTCCAAAATATCTATAAATGAGGCGTTCCAATGCATGTACAATTCTTCAAATGAGCTGAAAAACTGATGGAAATGAAGCACTTTTTATTTTTCAATGGATGTATCAGAAATAACAGTTTAATGACAGTGATTCTTTTAAACACAAGTACTGAAATGAAAAGATCACTTGTAGCACTCCAATGACTCAGAAAATCTCAAGAAAACGACAAGCACTCATATGAACTAAAAATACACACAAACACTCATACTCAATCAGTAGCAAGCAACACTAAAGCAAGCAAAGGTAAAAAATGGATGCAAATGAGGTCTGGAAATTGATCTAATACAATGACCAGATCTGGCAGGGAGAGGAGGGAATGCAAGGGTGAGCAGATACAGGAGGGGGAGACGAGAGTGTCCACCGCTACCCAATCTCAGACTTGTCCAAGACAGAACCCAAAACAACTCCAAATGAAACCAAACACTTCAACACACAAATAAAAAATGGGGTCCCTGACTGGATCTTACAGTACAAAGAGGGTCTGTACACCAAACCAAAACTCAAGTGAGAAATATGGAGGCGGATGCCCACATGCCAATTTTGAGAAATCGGTGCAGTCTATGTTTGTACACAAAGTGGTCGTCGCAGGTCACTAGTGCGGGAAGTGCAATGATTTCACAGTCTACCAATGAAAGGGTTGCGATGATAGGCCAAAAGACAGAGAATAGAGATCACAAAATGACTCAGTGTCGCTCTGACTCCACTGACCAGGTGCGATAGGCGAGATCCAATTTCAAGAATGAATAAATCTCCACACAATGAGTGATGAAATGGTTTGAAAAGAGTGAGTACAGACTCATAGGAGGACTATAGACTCTTCAAAGTGAAGATCCGATGGCGAAACAAGGCTTATAAGGCAAATAAGATTATGGATGGCTTGCAAAAGCAGTCAACTGAAAATGGTATTCAAATTGATAACTACAAACAATGTCTTCCCTAGTGTGGTCGCCATATTTGTTTGACGGACAATCTACCAAGAGCGGACTCGAGGCCTAATCTCCCTAGCTCAATGCGAGTCTACAACAAATAGGACAGCATATAAATCACTCTCCTAGATCTAGTTAAGGATCAAGGAACTAGATACGTTTACCTTATGGATCGCTAATCCATTTCTCCTTGAATGCTGCTCCAAGCTTGACAATATTCAGATCTGAGATACAAAACCTGTCAAGATAACAAGACAACAAAACAAATAAAACGTATCTATACAAAAATAGATCTAAGTAAGCAGTTAAGTAGGCAAAATACACAATACATCATTAATACGATGAGATTGGTGGAAAGCACTTATATTACTGTATTTAAAAGAGAAGTACATAGGATGAGAAGATTACGACCAATGACTTAACGTAGCAATCCTCCTTTGATCAAGCCAATACCAAATCCTCCCAAGGAAGTGTGAGTCTCCCAATAGATGAGTAGAGATCTCTCTTAAGGTAATTTCACTAGCATGTACACACTATAGACTTCCTCCCTTGGTATGGGAATAAGCCTCACTTATATAGGACTAAGTGGATAGGGTAGGTTGAGATATGGTAGGAGAGAGATAGGGTATCCTTCCAAGAGGTTAAGAACTGAATGTTATCTCCCCCAAAGGGTTATGGATAGGGATCCATGTCATTTAGCTTCGAGAATGGGCTCAAAGAAGCTATTTTTGTCCATTAACTGACATCATCGCAGTCTGCAAGAGGACAAGTTGCGATGCCATAGGTTGCATGAGGACAGCCTTCGACGATCTCTCAAAACCTAGAATGATTGGGATTTCATCTCTTCCAGGTTAATGACTTAGTCAAGGAAACTTTAGGGATGTTTGCATTGAGTCTCAAGGTAGCAAGATTTAGGTGTAATACAAATCAACACTAAGTTTGAAATGAGCTGCAAGAGGTGTGCCCACTGACTTGGCATCCCTCATATTGAACCTGTTTAACACCTTCTCAATATATTTTTCTTGTGACAGCCAAATATTTTTCTTCTTCCTGTCATGTATGATCCTCATGCCCAATATTTTTTGTGTTGGACCCAAATCCTTCAATGCAGATTGATTTCCCAAATCCTTCTTCACCCTGTTAATCATGCTCTTATCTTTCCCAACAATTAGCATGTCATCCACATATAACAATAAAATAATAAACCTTTCTTGGTCATAATTTTTAATGTAAACACAATGATCAACCTCTAATCTCCTAAAACCATACTCCAACATAAAAGAATCAAACTTCTTAAACCATTGGCGAGGTGCTTGTTTCATCCCATAAAGGCTCTTCTTCAACCTACAAACCAAATTTTGTTTACCTTTTGTTTTGAATCCTTCTAGTTGCTCCATATAGATCTCTTCCTCCAATTCTCCATGAAGGAAGGCAGTATTCACGTCTAACTGTTCACACTCCAAGTCTAAAGCATCAACAAGACCAAGAATAACTCTAATGAATGACATTTTAACAACAGGTGAAAATTTTCATTGAAGTCAATACCTTCTTTTTTGGAAAATCCTTTCACCACCAACCTTGCCTTGTACCTTTCCTTCTTCCCTTCACCCTCATGCTTGATCTTGTATACCCACTTTTTTTGAAGATCTTTTCTTCCTTTCGGAAGCTTCACTAGCTCCCATGTTTTGTTCTCCAATAATGAATCCATTTCTTCCTGCATGGCTTTCTTCCAATCCTTGCTATGCTCATCATCACAAGCCTCCTGAAAACAATGAGGTTCACCTTCATCAGTTAATAAAATATAATTTGAGGGAGGATACCTTTGTGATGGCTTATGAGTCCTAGTGGACCTACAAACCAGTTGTGGTGGTCTATTTTCTGGTTGGACCTCTTGTAACGGATACTGCAAGGCTTCTTCTTCTCATTGTCCATCATGTTCAACTGGTTTTCCACCATTTTCTGCCTGTTGTCCATAATCTTCTTGCAACAATGGTATGCTTTCTTTCTCCTCAACATACCTGTCAATAGATTTCTTGACCTCCATATCACCTATAGGCTTATTAAACATCTTTAATTCATTAAATATGACATCCCTACTTCTAATAATTGTACATTTAACCGGATCCCATAAACGGTAACCAAACTCACCAACTGCATATCCCAAGAAAATACATTTCATTGATTTATTGTCTAACTTAGTTCTTTGCTCTTTGGGAATGTGTACAAATGATTCACATCCAAAAATTTTAAGGTGAGAATAGTTTACCTTCTTCCCAGTCCGAACTTCTTCAGGAATGCCACCATCCAAGGCCGTTGTAGGTGATCGGTTGATGAGGTAACAAGTTGTTCTTACTGCTTCTGCCCAAAAATGCTTCTCCAACCCAGAATTTGACAACATGCTCCTCACCTTCTCCATGATGGTGCGGTTCATCCTTTCTGCAGTGCCATTCTGTTGAGGAGTTCTAGGGACAGTCTTCTCATGCTTTATGCCAATCCTGTTACAGTACTCTTTGAATGCATTGGAGCAATACTCTCCACCATTGTTTGTCCTTAAACACTTGAGCAACTTGTTAGTTTCTCTTTCAACACTAACATGAAATTTATGAAATGTTTCAAATACCTTATCTTTTCTTTTCATGGGGTAGGCCCAAACCCTCCTATATGCATCATCTATGAATGTGACAAAATATGAGGATACTCCTAAGGACTTCACATTCACTGAACCAAACACATCAAAGTGTACCAACTCTAAGAGATTTGCTTTCCTTTCATGTCCTTTTCTCATAAATGACACTCTGCGTTGCCTACCATATATGCAATTCTCACAAAGGTCAAGTTCATAGGATTTCAAACCTGGAAGCAGATTTTTGTCAACAAGAATCTTTAGGCCCTTCTCGCTCATGTGACCCAAGGGCTTATGCCATAGATCTGGCAAGCTTCCTTCTTTTGCAACAGTGGCCACATATGATTTCCTTGTTGTTGCTGTTCATGTGTACAACGTTCCTGTGTTGGGCCCTTTAGCCATGACCAATGCCCCTTTACAAATTTTCCAACGACTTTTGCCAAAGGTTTTGGAGCAACCTTCATAATCCAATTGTCCCACTGAGATCAATCTCATGCGCATCTATGGTACATTCCCAACTTGTTTCAGTAAGATATCATGCCCATCCTTTGACTGGATTCGAACATCTCCCACTCCAACAATGTTGCAGTAGTGACTGTTTACCAAGTGCACTCTACCATAATCACCACTTTCATATGCAACAAAATTGTTCTTACATGGTGAGATGCCCCAGAGTCAAGGATCCAATCTATGCTACTACCAGAAGTATATAAGCATGCATCTTCTATTGAAATAGTAAATAAGACATCACCATCTGAAACAACTGCAGTGGTCTCACCTTCATTTGTGTTGGCTAACCTTTGGTTTTTGTTGGTCAATTTTTGCTCCTTATGCTCTCTCTTCCAAAACCAACACTCCTTCTTCATGTGTCCTGGTTTTCCACAATGAAAGCAAGTGATTCTTCCTTCTCTTGATTTTGATCTACCCCTAGATTTTGAATGCCTCTGTCTACCTCGATCCATTTTCCTACCATGTTCAGTGAGGCTTAGAGCTTCTCCTCCATGGTTTTTTGTCACTGATTTCCATCGCAACTCCTTGTTCATTATAATGCTTCTAACATCATCAAACTTCAAGTTCCCTGCAGGTGCTGAAGTGGTTATGGCTACTATCAAATTCTCCCAGCTGTCTGGCATGGAGCACATAAGTAGGATGGCTCTGATTTCATCATCCACAATAATTTTGACAGAGGCAAGCTGGCTGGTAATTATTTTGATTTCATTTCAGTGCTCTGAAACTGAAGCACCCTCCTTCATCTTGAGTTTATATATCTTATTCATCAAGAACACTTTGTTGGAAGCTGTTTTTTTCTCATACAAAGCATGCAGCTTCTTCCATAGAGCCTTTGTTGTCTTCTCCCTAGCCACATTGAAGTAGACGTTTTTGGCCAAGTATTGACGGATTGTGGCAATAGATTTCCTGTTAAACTTATTCCAATCCTCGTCCGTCATCGATGAGGGTTTATTTTCCAATTGTTGATGTATATGTAACTTTGGAATGTATTTCATCTATGTATTATATATATATTTATTGTACCCTTATAAGAGATGTGTTATTCCTCTATAAGGAAGTGTCGTCATGTGGATTGACAAGTGTCGCAAGTGTGTGTACTTGCCGATGGGTTATTAGACCACCATGTGTGGGGTCGGCCCTAAAATATATATTATATTGTGGATGTATCTAGATAGACAAGTCGGCCCCATAAGGTCACTGGGAAAACATGTTAAGTATAAATAGAGATCAGGAGATCTCTATTTGGATCATTCAGAAAGTCATATCTCTCTCACTCAGAAAGTGGCGCACTAGTGAGGAGGAGGATCATCTGCTACTAGGAGACTATCTCAAGTGTATTTTGGTTGTAATTTGGTTGAGCCATTGCTCTCTCTATCTCTGAGGAAGTTGTGGGGTTTTTCACCTTAGGGTTTTCCCCACGAAAACTCTGTGTCTCTTGTCTCTCATGCTTTTGATTCTTGTGATGCTTGTCATGCTTATTGTGATTGTTATGCACTGATATACTGTATATGTTATTCTCTCAGTAAAGATCCAAGAGTATTGTGAATTAATGCTCAAAATTTAACATGGTATCAAAGCTAACCTGAGAAGAAGACATTTTGCAGTAACGAAAACTTGAGTTTCTTGTTTATTGGGTTTCTCTCCATAGTTTTTGGAAACGCAGTATAGTAGATTGACTCTACTCATCAAGGAGAAACTATCTGTCCAATCATAATTCAATTCTGAGCATTTTCAGATTTGGCCCTAAAAATTAGGGTTTCCACAAAAATAGGAATTTCTTAAATCTGAAGACATAGCTGGAAGCTCCTTGCAAAAATCGCAGTTTAGAGCTTTGGATTGAGATTTTTGGCTGGGTAGATCTCCGGGAAACTCAAACCCTAATTAAGGGCTCTCCCTAGTGAACCCGAGAGGACAAAAAGTAAAATCTGAAGGGTAAAGCTTTGCTGATCTCAAATTCTGAATACACTAGGCTGATCATCTCATCAAGGCGCATCTTTCTATCCTTTCAGAACTTTGAAATTCACATTTTGAATTTTTAGGGTTTTTTTCGACAAACCCTAATCTGGGACCAGATCCAGTTTTCAGCATTTTAAGTGGTAAGACCTAAATCTTTTCTATTTCCATTTAAAGTACTCTTTAAGATGTCTCACCACACCAAGCTTGAGGATAAGCTTGAAGGGGCTGATAACTTCCGAGCTTGGAAGTATAGGATTGGGTTAATCCTGGAAGAGAATGAGTTGGACTCATATATAAAAGAAGACATCCCTATCCTAGAGGATGAAGAGGCTAAGGTATTGCATAAGAAGAACTTGGTCAAGGCAAAGAGAATCATTGTTGATTCTATCAAAGACCATCTCATACCCCATGTGTCTTCTCTAAAGACACCCAAGGCTATGTTTGACTCTTTGACCAAGCTATTTGAAGGAAAGAACATAAATCGGAAGATGGCCCTGTGGAATCAATTGAAAGGGGTCAAGATGTCGAATGGAGAAACCATTCAATCCTATTTCTCCAAGGTCTTTCAGATCAAGGAACAACTTGAAGCTATAGATGAAATGGAGAATGGTGAAATTGTTATGACTACTTTGAATGGCCTACCTAGGTCATGGAACTCTTTTATCCAAGGGATCTGTGCTAGAAAGAAGTTAATCTCTTTCAGCAGATTATGGGAGGAATGTTCTCAAGAAGAATCAAGGCTTGTGGCAAGAGAAGAGAAGATGGGAAATGAAGATCAAGCTCTCACAGCTCACACTAAGAAGGGCAAGTTCAAGAGGGAGCCATCCCATCACAAGAAGAAATCCTCTCGTAATTTTCACAAAGACAAGAAATATCTAAGGTGTTTCACTTGTAAAGAGAAGGGTCACTTTGCTTCAGAATGTCCCAAGAACAAAAGGGACAAACAAAACAACAATAAATCCAGCAAGAAGAAGAAGGGTAACAAAAGAAGGTACCATGCTCATGCTGCCAAAGATGATGAACCTCCAAAGAAGAAGGCTAGGGCAGAAAGTGATGATAGTAATGATGAATCATTAAGTGAAGAAGAGTATGTTCTAATCTCTGCATTCACAACTACTATCTCTCATGGTTGTAATGATTGGTTAATTGACAGTGGGGCTTCCAAACACATGACTGGGTTTAAGGAATCTTTTGCGAATCTATCTGAACATGAATCACCCCATAAGGTGAAACTTGGGGATGATTATCAATACCCAATCAAAGGAAGTGGTGAAGCCTCCTACAACCTAGATTCTGGAACATCTTTGAAGATGAAAGAAGTCCTTTATGTACCTGGGCTCAAGAAGAACTTACTCTCCATCTCTGCATTGGATGCAAAAGGTATGAGGGTTGCATTTGTGGATGGCCAAGTCCTAATGTGGCCAAAGGGAAAGACCATAGATGATGTAGTAGTGATTGGAGAGCAAGAGGGAGGTTTGTATAAATTAAAAGGACAACCTGAACATGCCATGGTGCATGAATCCATGGAGCCAAGTGAACTTTGGCATAGAAGAATTGCTCATATGCACTATAGGGCACTTCCAATTGCAAGCAAGGATGTAGAGGGTCTTCCTAAAATCAAGACCAAACATGAAGGTGTTTGCAAAGGATGTGCAAAATGTAAGAATATTAAGAAGGCTTTCCCAAGCAGTGAAAACAAGGCAAAAGATATCCTGGAAATCATCCACTCAGATGTATGTGGTCCTATGTCATCCAATTCTCTAAGTGGGTATGTTTACTATGTCTCATGTATTGATGACTTCTCCAGGAAGAATTGGAACAAAGATGAGGTGTTTGATAAGTTCAAGGAATTCAAAACCTTGATGGAAAATCAAACTGACAAGAAGATCAAAACATTCAGATTTGACAATGGTGGAGAATTCACCTTAGGTGACTTCAAGAAGCTTTGCAATGATTCAGGGATTAAGAGGGAGTTGACTGCTCCTTATAATCCTCAACAGAATGGAGTTACAGAAAGGAAGAACAGAACAATCATGGAAGCAGCAGGGGCAATGCTGCATGACCAGGATCTACCTATGCATCTATGGGTAGAAGCAGCTAGAACAGTTGTATATGTGCAGAATAGAACACCCCACAAGATATTGGACAACAAGACACCAGAAGAGGTATTTTCTAGTAAGAAACCTCAAGTCAACCATCTCAGAATATTTGGTTGTCCAGTATACACTCATGTCCCAAAGGAAAAGAGGACCAAACTAGATCCTTCAGGAAAGAAGGGTATCTTTGTGAGTTACAGTGAAAGCTCGAAGGCTTATAGACTATACTTTCCAGGGTTCAAGAAGATTGATGGCATCAAGGATGAATATAAGTTCAAGGACAGGTAATCCTGGAAGCAAAGATGCAGATTTTCAGAGGGAGTTGACCATCTTCCTACATTCCACAATAGAAAGGTGTAGAAGAAGCTACTTCAGCAGCTCCTTCCAGGAAGCAAAGACTCGGAGGGAGTCCACCCAACAAACAAAAAAAGATAAGTATTTCAATTATCATTTCTTGCCTATTTTTGTTTAAATAATATTATGCCTAGGAGATGTATTGTGCATATTAGAATGATTGCATTAATGAACAAGATACTACTAATATGCATGTGATGGATAAGTGGCCTATGGAACTATACAACATTCCAGTGCTACTTATCTAGAATGAAACCTCTTTGCTGACATGTTGGGAGTAGTGCAAACTCTTAACAATGTTCTGGTAGAGATTGGAAGGCATCTAGAAAGTTGTGGAACATGGATAAATGTTGTATTGAAGCATTGGCTAAGATAACTGCATGACTGCGTGACATATTTCTTTATGTGTAAAGAATTTGTTCTGAAAATTATGAGATGTTTCTAATCATGCAATTTAACTTGTTTTGTAGGAAATACCGTATATCTTCACCTACAAAAGGACTACAACATTTGTTCCAGCAACAAAGATATATATTGAAGATATTGAAGATATTGAAGTTCCCAGGATCTGGGATGAAGAAATGGAATGCCATGATCCGTCAATCATGAAGAAGATGTTTGGGATGCAGTCCCAAGACCTGATAGGGAGTCACATGTGTGCAGATTGAAGAAATCTTTATATGGCTTGAAACAAGCTCCCAGAACCTGGTATGGTAGGATGGACAGTTTCCTATATAGTTTGGGCTTTACCAAGAGTAAAGCGGATTCCAACCTTTACTACAAGGTTGAGGAAGGGAATCCTGTGATTCTACTCCTGTACGTGGATGACTTATTTGTAACAGGAGATGATAGATTGATTGCAGATACTAAGAGGAAGCTTGCTGCTGAGTTCAATATGAAAGATTTGGGAATGATACATTATTTCCTAGGTATGGAGGTGTGGCAGAATTCAGGTGGGATCTTCCTTGGTCAAGGGAAGTACACAGTAGATATCCTGAAGAGATTTGGGATGATGGATTGCAAGGCCATGGCCACACCCATGGCATCGAATCTAAAGCTTCTATGTGATGCTTCATCTGAGCCGGTTGATGTCTCTATGTATCGTCAGATGATTGGGTCCTTGATGTACCTGATGAACACGAGACCAGATATTTGCTTTGCTGTGAACACATTGAGCCAGTTCCTGACGGATCCGAGGAGTGTTCACCTGGTTGCTGTAAAGCATGTTCTGAGGTACCTGAAGGGTACAGTGGATTATGGGCTCGAGTATGAAGCGAATCAAAAGTTTAACCTGCAGGGTTATGTTAATTCAGATTGGGATGGTAGTGCTGCAGATAGGAAGAGCACATCTGGGTGCTGCTTCAGTATGGGATTAGGTGTGATTTCTTGGTTTAGCAGGAAGTAGTCCTGCATAGCACTGACTACAGCTGAGGCAAAGTATGTTGCAGCCTGTTCAGCTAGTTGTGAGGCAGTATGGCTACGGAAGCTATTGTCTGAGTTATTTAATCTCCCATTGGATGTTACTAGTATATTCTGCGATAACTAGAGTTGTGTGAAGCTGTCCGAGAACCCAGTGTTTCATGACAGGTCAAAACACGTAGAGATCAAATATCACTATATCAGGTATATGGTGCACAGAGGAGTCGTGAAGCTCCTGTATGTTGCGACGGATGAGCAGATTGCAGATGTGCTGACGAAGCCACTAGCCAAGGTGAAGTTCGAGTACTTCAGGGAGAGGCTTGGTGTTATTCATATCGATGACACTTCGAGGAAGAAGTGATGGACACATTTGCTGAAGCCATTCCAAGCATGTTGGAAGGAGGATCCTTCACATGGCTGTGGATGTAAGCGCTGGATGATGAGTATCAGGACGATGCTCCAGTTACTGCTCTGTATATGCATCATGTCGGATGCTGGATATGATCCGTTGGATCATTTGTATGTATTTGTATATGCATCATGTTGGATGCTTGGACCATGTATCTGTAACATGTATCAGGTGGATACATTGTATGATCAGGTAGATCATGTATGTGGATATGTATCATGTATTTGTATTTGTATCAGGTGGATACATTGTATGATCAGATGGATCATGTATGATGATATGTATCAGGTAGATACTTGGTGTGCATCAGGTGGATGCATTGTGTGATCAGGTAGATCATGTATGTTGATATGTATCAGGTATGATCAGGTGGATCATGTATTTGTATTTGTATCAAGTGGATACACTATATGATCAGGTGGCTCATGTATGATGATATGTATCAGGTAGGTACTTGGTATGCATCAGGTGGATGCATTGTATGATCAGGATGATCATGATGATGAGCTTCAGGATGTTGCTCCAGATGATATGTACTAGGATGGTACAGTGATGATGATCAGTATGATCATGGGCATCGGGATGATGCCTCGTGCGATGATGATCTGTTGGATCATGAGTATCAGGTTGATACTTGGAGGTCAGAGATGATATGTGGCAAGTTGTGCAAATAGCATGTAATCAGTCCTGGGAGATCTTGCCAGTCGTGCTGCAGCACATAAATGTTCCTGGGGTACTCTTTCCGGTATTGCTATGTAGTATGTAATCAGTCCTCAGATATCCGATAGGTTGAGCTGTGTGCTCGTAATCAGTCCTGGGATGAGGTATTACTATGGAGACATGTAATCAGTCCTGGAGATCCGAGAGGTTGAGCTGTGTGCTCGTAATTAGTCCTGGGATGCTCTTTAGAGATCTTGCCGATCGTGTTGTGGCACATAAATGTTCCTAGGATGCTCTTTAAAGTTTTTGTCTATCCAAATGTAATTAGTCCTGGAGATCTGAGAGGTTGAGCTGTGTGCTCGTAATAAGTCCTGGGATGCTCTTTAGAGATCTTGCCGATCGTTCTACGGCACATAAATGTTCCTGGGATGATCTTTAAAGGTATTGTGGAGGAGATGCATGTAATCAGTCCTAGGAGATCTTGCCAGTCGTGCTTAGGCACATAAATGTTCCTGGGATACTCTTTCCGGTATTGCATCCACACATAAAATTAGTCCTGAGAGGCCATCCCTATCAGACCATTCGCACAGATGATGAAGACCTGCATGTGGTAGGCCTACATCCAGTATGAAAAAGGACTGGCTTTGTAGAACTTCCTATGACGAGTAGAGTCAGAGATTGGTTGAGATAGTAGCAGCAGTGACGATGATGATGACGATGATCCCGAGAAGAAGACTTGTCTAGCATAATTGTGTCGAGAAATACCTTCCTAATTAAGAGGGAGTGTTGATGTATATGTAACTTCGAAATGTATTTCATCTGTGTATTTTATATATATTTATTGTACCCTTATAAGATATGTCTTATTCCTATATAAGGAAGTGTCGTCATGTGGATTGACAAGTGTCGCAAGTGTGTGTACTTGCCGATGGGTTATTAGACCACCATGTGTGGGGTCAGCCCTAAAATATATATTATATTGTGGATGTATCTAGATAGACAAGTTGACCCCATAAGGTCACTGAACAAACAGTTTAAGTATAAATAGAGATCAGGAGATCTCTATTTGGATCATTCAGAAAGTCATATCTCTCTCACTCAGAAAGTGGCGCACTAGTGAGGAGGAGGATCATATGCTACTAGGAGACTATCTCAAGTGTATTTTGGTTGTACTTTGGTTGAGCCATTGCTCTCTCTATCTCTAAGGAAGTTGTGGGGTTTTTCACCTTAGGGTTTTCCCCATGGAAACTCTGTGTCTCTTGTCTCTCATGCTTTTGATTCTTTTGATGCTTGTCATGCTTATTGTGATTGTTATGCATTGATATACTGTATATGTTATTCTCTCAGTAAAGATCCAAGAGTATTGTGAATTAATGCTCAAAATTTAACACCAATCCCTCAATCGGTAAAAACTGGTCCTTCAAAATTAATATATCCTCCATTTGGGATTTCCATAGGGAAAAATTTGCCCCATTCAACTTCTCCATGTCACTCATGGAAGTGACCTCCATGCTGCAGCTTCTAGAACCTACTCTGATACCAGTTTTTGAGTATTAAATCGAATTGGATGAATGGTATAATGTACACAACAACTTCTTCCTTTCTATTTCCACTAGCAAAGGCGTGAGAGAAAACAAATTGAAAACATAAAATTTTGTATCCTTCTTTTTTAGCAGCTAAAAGCTCTCCGTTGTCAATCTGCAATTAAACTGCAATATGAACAACCATAACAAGAAGAAAAAAACCTGAATACAAGATGGATCACTTTATCAAATAAAACAGGGCCAAGCTATTATAAAGAACGGGGGACATAAATACAGAGAGAAAATAAAGCATTTCTAAACTGTGTTTTTTTGTTTTTCCTTACCATAGATATATATATATACAAAAAATTACAAAGTATAGATTTTTATTGAGGCCTCTCGATTTTTCCAAATAAGAGGATAACACAATTCATTAATTACAGGACCGATTATTCATCACATGGCTGTCTGGATTATTCATTATTAAATTTATGCGACTGGGGGGTTGAAACAGTGCTCGTATGAGAGCTGGGCAACGGAAAGTAAAAAAAGACAGGTCGGTGCCTTAATTTGGCTTCACTGACCAACATTCTCCCACTTGAATCCAAATGAACGCTTCTCTGATGCTACTCCTATGATGTACTCAAGTCACCCCCAGCCATTCCAATCTCCTACATAGCTCTTGCTTGTCCTTTATATAATTTTAGTGAGCATATCAGCAGGATTCTTAGCTGTGTGAATCTTCTCTAGTTGTAAATACCCTTCTTCCAATACTTGCCGAATCCAATGGTACCTAAAATCAATGTGCTTTGTCCTTGATTGAAATGCTGGATTTTTCTCCAAGTGAATGGTGCTCTGACTGTCACAATGCAACATATATTTATCTTGTTCTATTCCCAACCCTCCTAGGAATCGCTGCATCCACAACATCTCTTTGCAAGCCTCTATTGCGGCTATGTATTCTGCCTCAATTGTGGAGATGGATACTAGATTTTGTAGCCTATATACCCAAGATACTGCTACACCTGCAAATGTATACACATAACCAGTTGTGGATTTTCTAGTGTCCACATCTCCAGCCATATTTGCATCTGCAAAACCTTTAAGGACAATGTCATTATTACCAAAACATAAACAGTAATTACTAGTACCCTTGAGATACCTTAAGATCCACTTTAATGCTTTCCAATGTTGCTTTCCCAGATTGCCAAGGAACCTGCTCACTACTCCCATTGAATGTGCAATGTCTGGTCTTGTACACACCATGGCATACATAAGGCTGCCAAATGCTGAAGCATAAGGAATCTTACTCATTTCCTCTTTCTCCTTGTCATCACAAGGACACAAATCAACACTTCGTTTGAAATGAGCTGCAAGAGGTGTGCCCACTGACTTGGCGTCCCTCATATTGAACATGTTTAATACATTCTCAATATATTTTTCTTGTGACAACCAAATATTTTTCTTCTTCCTGTCATGTATGATCCTCATGCCCAATATTTGTTGTGTTGGACCCAAATCCTTCATTGCAAATTGATTTCCCAAATCCTTCTTCACCCTATTAATCATGCTCTTATCTTTCCCAACAATTAGCATGTCATCCACATATAACAATAAAATAATAAACCTTTATTGGTCATAATTTTTAATGTAAACACAATGACCAGCCTCTAATATCCTAAAACCATGCTCCAAGATAAAAGAATCAAACTTCTTATACCATTGGCGAGGTGCTTGTTTCAGCCCATAGAGGCTCTTCTTCAACCTACAAACCAAATTTTCTTTACCTTTTTTTTTTAATCCTTCTGGTTGCTCCATAATAATAGATCTCTTCCTCCAATTCTCCATGAAGGAAGGAGGTCTTCAAGTCTAACTGTTCACACTCCAAGTCTAAAGCAACAATAATACCAAGAATAACTCTAATGGATGACATTTTAACAACGGGTGAAAATTTTCATTGAAGTCAATACCTTCTTTTTGGGAAAATCCTTTCACCACCAACCTTACCTTGTACCTTTTCTTCTTCCCTTCACCCTCATGCTTGATCTTGTATACCCACTTGTTTTGAAGAGCTTTTCTTCCTTTCAGAAGCTTCACTAGCTCCCATGTTTTGTTCTCCAATAATGAATCCATTTCTTCATGCATGGCTTTATTCCAATCCTTGCTATGCTCATCATTACAAGCCTCCTGAAAACAATGAGGCACCTTCATCATTTAATAAAATATAATTTGAGGGAGGATACCTTTGTGATAGCTTATGATGCCTAGTGGACCTGTGAACCAGTTGTGGTGGTATATTTTCCAGTTGGACCTATTGTAATGGCTGTTGCAAGGATTCATCTTCAGATTGTCCATCATTTTCAAATGGTTGTCCATCATGTTCAATTGGTTGTCCACCATTTTTTTCCCACTGTCCATAATCTTCTTGCAATGGTGGTATGTTTTCTTGCTGCTCAACATACCTGTCAACAGATTTCTTAACCTCCATATCACCTATAGGATTCTTAAACATCTCTAATTCATTAAATATGACATCCCTGCTTCTAATAAATTTACATTTAAACGGATCTCATAAACGGTAACCAAACTCACCATCTACATATCCCAAGAAAATAGATTTCATCGATTTATTGTCTAACTTAGTTCTTTGCTCTTTGGGAATGTGTACAAATGCTTCACATCCAAAATTTTTAAGGTGAGAATAGTTTACCTTCTTCCCGGTCCAAACTTCTTTAGGAATTCCACCGTCCAAGGTTGTTGTAGGTGATTGGTTGATGAGGTAACAAGCTGTTCTTACTGCTTCTGCCCAAAAATGCTTCTCCAACCCAAAATTTGACAACATGCTCCTCACCTTCTCCATGATGGTGCGGTTCATCCTTTCTGCAGTGCCATTCTGTTGAGGAGTTCTAGGTACAGTCTTCTCATGCTTTAGGCTAATCCTGTTACAATATTCTTTGAATGCATTGGAGCAATACTCTCCACCATTGTCTATCCTTAAACACTTGAGAAACTTGTTAGTTTCTCTTTCAACACTAGCATGAAATTTATGAAATGTTTCAAATACCTCATCTTTTCTTTTCATGGGGTAGGCCCAAACCCTCCTAGATGCATCATCTATGAATGTGACAAAATATGAGGCTCCTCCTAAGGACTCCATATTCACTGGACAAAACACATCAGAGTGTACCAATTCTAAGAGATTTGCTTTCCTTTCATAGCCTTTTCCCATAAAAGACACTATGCGTTTCCTACCATATATGCAATGCTCAAAAGGTCAAGTTCATAGGATTTCAAACCTGGAAGCATATTTTTGTCAACAATAATTTTTAGGCCCTTGTCACTCATGTGACCCAAGAGCTTATGTCATATATATGGAGAGCTTCCTTCTTTTGCAATATCGGTCACATATGATTTCCTTGTTGTTGCTCTTAATGTGTACAACATTCCTGTCTTGGGTCCTTTAGCCATGGCCAATGCCCCTTTACAAATTTTCTAACCACTTTTGCCAAAGGTTGTGGAGAAAAATTCATGATCCAATTGTCCCACTGAGATCAAGCTCATGCACATCTCTGGGATATGCCTAACTTGCTTCAGTAAGATATCATGTCCATCCTTTGACTAGATTCGAACATCTCCCACTCCAACAATGTTGTAGTAGTGATTGTTTCCCAAGTGCACTCTACCATAATCACTGCTTTCATATGCAACAAAAATGTTCTTGCATGGAGTTACATGGTGAGATGCCCCAGAGTCAAGGATCCAATCTATGCTACTACCAGAAGTATATAAGCATGCATCTTCTACTGAAACAGTAACTAAGACATCACCATCTGAAACAACTGCAGTGGTCTCACCTTCATTTGTGTTGGCTGACCTTTGGTTTGTGTTGATCGATTTTTGCTCCTTCTGCTCTCTCTTCCAAAACCAACACTCCTTCTTCATGTGTCCTGGTTTTCCACAATTAAAGCAAGTGAGTCTTCCTTTTCTTGATTTTGATCTGCCCCTGGATTTTGAACGCCCCTGTCTACCTCGATCCATTTTCCTGCCATGAGCAGTTAGGCTTAGAGATTCTCCTGCATGGTTTTTTGTCACTAATTTTCGTCGCAAATATTCATTCGTTAGACTGCTGCTAACATCATCAAACTTGAAGGTCCCTGCAAGTGCTGAAGTGCTTATGGCTACTATCAATTCTCCCAGCTATCTGGCATGGAGCACATAAGTAGGATGACTCTGATTTCATCATCCAAGATAATTTTGACGGAGGCAAGCTGGATGGTAATTATGTTGAATTCATTTAAGTGCTATGCAATTGAAGCACCCTTCTTCATCTTGAGGTTATACAGCTTCTTCATCAAGAACATTTTGTTGGAAGTTGTGTTTTTCTCATACAAATCATGCAGCTTCTTCCATAGAGCCTCCGTTGTCTTCTCCCCGACCACATTGAAGTAGACGTTTTTGGCCAAGTATTGACGGATTGTAGCAATAGCTTTCTTGTCAAGCTTATTCCAATCCTCGTTCGTCATCGACGAGGGTTTATTTTCCAATCCCTCAATCGGTAAAAACTAGTCCTTCAAAATTAATATATCCTCCATTTGGGATTTCCATAGGGAAAAATTTGCCCCATTCAACTTCTCCATGTCACTCATGGCAGTGACCTCCATGTTGCAGCTTGCAGAACCTGCTCTGATACCAGTTGTTGAGTATTAAATCGAATTGGCTGAATGGTGTATTGTACACATCAGCTTGTTCCTTTATGTTTCCACCAGCAAAGGCTGTGAGAGAAAACAAATTGAAAACATAAAATTTTGTATCCTTCTTTCTGAGCAGCTAGAAGCTCTCCTTTGTCAATCTAGAAGCTCTCCTTTGTCACTCATGGCAGTGACCTCCATGTTGCATCTTGCAGAACCTGCTCTGATACCAATTGTTGAGTATTAAATCGAATTGGCTGAATGGTGTATTGTACACATCAGCTTGTTCCTTTATGTTTCCACCAGCAAAGGCTGTGAGAGAAAACAAATTGAAAACATAAAATTTTGTATCCTTCTTTCTGAGCAGCTAGAAGCTCTCCTTTGTCAATCTGTAATTAAGCTACAATTTGAATAGGCATAACAGGAAGAAACAAACCAGAACACAAAATGGCTCACTTTATCAAATAAAACAGAGGCAAGCTATTATGAAGAACATGGGACACAATTGTAGAGAGAAATCAAAGCATTTTTGAACTGTGTTTTTTTGTTTTTCCTTACCACGGATATATATATATATATATATACAAAAAATTACAAAGTACGGATTTTTACTGAGGCCTCTCGAGTTTTCTAGATAAGAGGATAACACAAGTCATTAATTACAGGACTAATTATTCATCACATGGCTGCCTGGATTCTTCATTATTAAATTTATTCGGCCGGGGGGTTGAAACAATGCTCGTATCAGAGCTAGGCAGTGGAAAGTCAAAAAAGACAGGTCGGTGCCTTAATTTGGCTTCACCGACCAACACTTACAGATAAGCAATCTTATATACTACTGGAGATCGGCGACATACATCGGTCTAATTGGGGATGTGGGTCTAGAATGGGATGGCTATGTCTCTACTCTTAATCATGTTGGAATTCGCATTATATCACAACCAAACAGTCTTCTGTGGTCATGGGGAGACTCTAGGGGTGAGATGGACACCAACATGACATATAAGGTTATTGTTACCAAACACTGGTCGGGTCATTCGAGGTGGTGGTACCGTAGAATTTGGCATCGACATGCACCCATCAAAATCCCTTGTTTTGTTTGGATGGAATTGAATAACATGATATTAACTACTGATAAGTATATTAGCAGAGGTGGTATGGGTCCGAATGTATGCTCCCTTTGTCTGTGAGATGTCGATTCAGTGGAACATCTATTTCATGTTAATTTTCAGATTACTCTTCAGATTTGGTGTGAAGTTTCAAATCGGTGGGGTATTGATTTTAGTTGGAATTGGGGCACTCTAGAATCAGTAATTTCCAGGTCTTATCATTGGCGCATGGACTTTATTTCTTTCCCTATTTTATTTATCTGGGGATTGTGGAGACTAAGGAATCAAATCCTATTTGATGGTTTCGATTGCAACGTTAGTAGTTTTGTATCCTATATTTTGCAGGTCCGCTCAGGTGCCATTGTCGGAAAGCCACAATTCAAAATTAAGACTTATCACTCTCCTCATATTGTGTGTTTGATTCCTGTGGGATTCTTTGATGGTGCCAAACAAAACTGTATTTGCGGGGCAATTTGTCTTCTTATCATTTCAAGTGACTTCTTTTATGAGATCACCTCGGGATGTGGTATGGGAAGAAACTCCAAAGAAGAAATTTTGGCACTATGGGGACTTTTGTCTTTCTCCATTTCAAAGAACATCTCCAATCTAGAGATCCTTGGGGACTATATTGCGATCATTGATTGAGTTCTAAACAAGCGGCTACTTAGTGTGGCCTCTCTTGAACATTGGAAAAGGAGAATTTCCTCTCTACTTCTTCAGCTTGACAACTTCCATATTCAACATATCTCTTGGATTTATAATCAAAGGGCAGATAATCTCTCCAAGAAAGGATTGAGAGTGGATGAAGGATTTCTCTAGGTTACCTACTATGTTGATCAGAAGCCAAGGGAGGAGGGCCTCTTCAGGATATATTAACTCTATTTTTGAACTTATTTTTGATATCCTATCTTGGGATTTAAAAGGCTTATGTTACACAATGATATAGTAGATACTTAAAGAATTTTGATAATTATATGTAAATATTCTGTAAACGGCATAGTCTACATAATTATATAGACATTAGAAATGTTTTTCAGAACAAAAAAAATTATAGCTATCATGAATGAATGCATGGATACTATCCAAGGGATAGGAACATATCGTAAGTTTCTTTGATTCACCCCATAAATAGCAAGAAACGTTTTTTTCGATTGAAAAAAAAGCTAAGCGGAGTGATGTACTTTCATTAATTAGAGTGATAGTTATAAATTATTATAAACGAAAGTGGATGGAAATTAATAAAAAACCCTTGGCTAAGAAGCACATAACCAATTAGCAATGTTTTTCGGTTATTAGAATTATTTATTGTTATTAAATCAATATCATATAAGAAAACTAAGTGCACAAATAGTTATGATATGGTTATCATGAATTATTTATGGTTATCATTAGTTATGTTATGGTGACTATTAGTTGCTAGATCATTGGTTTGATAAGCCCAAGATATAGATTTATTGAAGAATTAAAGGTTGTTTTTTCCATTGCTTGAAAAAGGAACAACAAGGGTAGTTGATAATAGGTAGATTTTTTTTTTTGTGTGTGAATATGCATGTTGTTATGAAGCACCAAACATTTGGAAGCAATGGAAAAAATGGAAAATTTTAGGGGTGAAATTTAGTCTATGGGATAATTTTAGATTTTTTTTCAAAAAAGATTCACCAATTTCCATTTTTTTTATAAATTGAGTTGCCCAAATTTCATTGGATAACATTTTTTTAACTCTAAAAATCGCTAAAATTGTCCAGAAACTATATAAACTCCTTAAAAACTTGAATCTTTATAGTTTGATGATACTGTGTGTAAAATAAAATATTTTTTCAAATTTAACAGCTCATGGTTGATGAATGAGGACTTTTGCAAGACGGTTAGAGATTTATGGGTTAATGATGAAAGGGGTCCTGATTTGAATCCTATGGATTCATTTGTTGATAGAATCCGTAGACTCAAGGGTATTGTTTCGAATTGGATCAAAAGAAAGCAGGAAGAAGATCGTAGTGATATCAAGATGCTGGAAAGTCAGCTTCAGGTGCTGGCTCAGTTAAACAATATGGAAGATTGTGATGCCGAAATAGGCAAAAAGATAAAGGAACTTGAAAATAAAAAGGAAGAACTTCTTACTCAGGAAGAATTGGAATGGAGGCTTAAGAGTAGGGCATTATGAATTGAAGCGGGTGATAGAAATACGAAGTTCTTTCATGTCTTTGCTACTCACCAAAAAAATATTAATAATATCTGGCAATTACAGGATTCTTCAGGGAATTCTATCTCTGGTATGGATGAACTTTTAGGTGCTGCTAAAGAACATTTCAACACTGCCTATAGTAATCCTGGAAATCTCAGTTTAATTAATCAGCTTTGGGTAACTAGACACTATCCAATTATGGTTGAGATAATTGTGCTGCAGAATTGAGTAATGAACTCACACTTCAGGAGATTGAGATGATACTGAAATGGTTTGGTAAGGACAAAAGTCCTGGCCCAAATGGGTGGACAGTTGAACTTTTTCTGGCGTTTTTTGATGTCATGGGGCATGATATTCTGGCAATGGTTGAATTCTCTCGGGTGGAGGGATATCTATCAAATAACCTTAACTCCACCTTCATTACATTAATCCCCAAAGTTGGCAAGCCAAACACTTTTGGTGAATTTCAAAGATTATTGCTATTAGACTTAAACCTATTTTGTCTCAACATATTTCTGGGGAACAAGTTGGTATTCTTCAAGACATACAGATATTGGATGCCATTGGCATCACTCAAGAGGTTATTCATACTGTGAAAGCAAGGAAGAAGGCTGCATTATTGTTGAAGATTAATTTGGAAAAAGCATATGACATAATTGATTGGGATTTTCTCTGTTTAATCCTTATACAAATTGGTATTCCCCCTTTGGTTCAATGCTGGATAATGGCATGTGTTACTACTACTAACATATATGTTTTGGTTAATGGTGCACCCTCTGATTTTTTCAAAATTTCTAGAGGTGTGAGGTAGGGTTGTCCTCTATCACCACTAATATTCCTTCTGATCATTGAAGTTCTTAGCAGGTTGATTAGGGTTGCAAAAACAACTGGATATATCAAAGGAATTGCTTTCTCTAAAGGTTTGTCACATACACATTCCCTTTTTGTTGATGATGTGCTTTTAGTTGGGTTGGACTTGGAAGCGGAATGGAAACAATATAGTTATATCATTAATGACTTTTGTAATGCTTCTAGTATGTTAGTCAATTGAAGGAAATCCAACATATACCATTATGGGGTTGATGAACACAAACTGGATATTTTCAAAAGATTGTTGCCTTATCAGTTTTTCCATCTAGAGACAGGTTTTAAATACCTAGGCTATTTCCTAAAACCTTGCAACTACAGGAGGAATGAATGGTTGTGGCTTGTTGAGAAGGTTGAAAAAAATATAAATCATTGGAATTTTAGGCTTCTGTCAATTGGTGGGAGGCTTACTCTGATCAAATTTGTACTTAAAGGTATACCTGTTTATTGGTTTTCACTTCTACAGATCCCCTGCTTTATCATCAACTGTATCAGGAAGTTATTTTTCAACTTTCTTTGGTCTGGGGGGCTGTCAAATAGTACTATGGTTATGGCTCGGTGGGAACAGATTGCTTGCCCTGAAAGTGGGGGGGGTTGGGGCATAAGGAACCTGTCATATTTCAATTGTACCCTCAGGATGAAAAGTTTATGGAGAGGGATTTTTGGCCCTACATTGTGGACTAAGATGCTCAGGGTCAAATATATCAAGATGGATGTGTTTAATTCGATCCATTTAAAAAAATCAAGGGTACATCACCGATTTGGGCTGGTTTTAGGAAAGTATATAATATGTTGGCAAGTGACCTATCCTGGAAGGTAGGAAATGGCAAAAATATATTGGTAGGGATTGACCCAATTATGGGTATGGAGGAAGATTACATACTTTCAGATGAGATCATCAAAACTCTGCATCACTTTGATTATGCCACACTCAATAAGATCAAAAGAGTGAATTATAGATCTTCTCAGACATACTGGATTTCTACTATGGAATTGGGACTGGATGGGAATGAGGCTAATGAATGGAAACATTACATTGACAAACTCAATTATGTTGGTTGTAGACTATCATATGAGAATGACAACATCATTTGGGAAAAAAATAGTGCTACAGGCAATGTTACTGCAAAATTGGCATACAAAGCAATTGTCTCCCATTGTGGTATATATCCTGCAAATTGGTGGTATATTTGGAAATGGAAAATACCAGTGAAGGTACAGTGCTTTATGTGGCACGCCTTACAGGGCAGTTTGAAGACTTGAAAAAATCTAGTTAAGAGAGGATGGGATGGCCCAAGTATTTGTTATATTTGCAAGAATAACATTGAATCCACTCAGCATAATTTGGTGGATTGTGGATTTACTAGATCTCTGTGGCATCTGGTCATTTCGCATCTACAGTTGGGACAAAATTGGGAATTGGATATTTTTGTGACTAATGTTTATAAATGGCAGAAGTATTGTAGGAGCTTACCACATCTTCCAGCTTTGGTCTCCTAGCGTATCTGGTGGGTAAGGAATATGGCACTATTTCAAGATAAAGCTCCCAATATTTATTTCTCTTTCAATAGTATATTGGCATTAATTAAAGACTACAACTCTAGTACTAGTCTGGAGAACACTAGACAACTTGGATCTTTCATTATTCCTTATCATTGACTGGTGGGTTTTTTTGATGGCTCGGCCATTGATGGCTCTTGTGCTGTTGGGGGTGTGCTCTACATCAATAAAGATCACTACTTAAAACTTATGATGAATTGTGGAAATGGAACAAACACAAAAGCTGAGCTACTTGGGTTGTGGTGTATTATTATTGTTGCTGCCATTATGGGACTACAGTTGCTGACTGTATTTGGTGACTCCAGGGTGATGATCAAATGGGCTCTCAAAGAATATAATCTAAATATCATTGCTTTACATCAGTGGTGCCGCAGAGTACGTGAAAAAATACAAATTTTCAAAGACATATCTTTTGAACACATCTACCGACAATATAATATGACTGTTGATACACTTTCTAAGGAAGCTCATGGAGGCGCAATGGGTTTTGTCTACTGGACAAAATTCATGCAGGATCAATGTTGTGACATGAGCATAGTCAATCTGTTTGAACAATATTAGTGTGATGAACATATAGTTATGTGATTTGGTATTTTGATTTTTTTGGGAGATCCATCAAAATATGAGTTAAGTATGCAGATTTTTTGGCATCATTTTGAACTTAAACCTGGATAAGATTTATATTATTGTACTGTTTGATTCGTTCTTAATGAATACCAGTAGTACAACTTTTTTTCCATTGAAAAAAAAAAAAATCACCCAACATTTTATGGTTGAAAATTTAAGAATTAATAAGATTTCCCAAGGTTTCTACACTTAAATAAAATTTTAGATCCTTAAAATTTTTCCTAGTGAAAAACATTAAAAATTATTTTCTATTATTATTAATTATTGATTTCTTTATATATTGATAATATTCTTCAAATGATTGCAACGTGTTGTTGCTTTGCAATTAATTAAAAAAAAAATATTTTTAATTATTTCCTTTACTTGTATCAAATATTTGTTGATGATGTGTGACAACCACATAACTTTATTTTGTGATAGTTCAAGGAAATATTAGATACATTTCATATTTCGTTATATCTATTCTCACAAAAGCAAATGTCATTTTCTCATAATGACAAATTTTCAAAAAATATATAAGTTTCAATTATTTCTTTCTTTTATCCAAGATTTTTTTATAATGTGTAACCATCATATAGCTTGTTCATATAGATTGTTCAATTCGTATAATTCAAAAAACTAAATTCCTTTTTTTCTTTCTTTTCTTTATATAATTATTTTTTATTTATTTATGATATGTGACAACCACATAGCTAGTTCTTTTCTTGTAATTCAAGAAACTAAGTTCCATTATCATTTTCTTTACAACTCTACTCTTACAAAAACAATGCCATTTTTTTCATACTAACGAATTTTCTGAGATTTTGTAATCAATACTTGATAGTTTGACAAAAGGCCTGATGACTTCGAGTTGGTTAAATTCAATAACAAATAATAAATACATTGGTTTTATTGTTAAATTTTTTTATTTTTTATAAAATAAAATTTATCGTATTCAAACTTTAAACCTATTTCTAAAGGGAAAAAAAACAATAATTTATTCTTATTAAAAAGATATAAGAACATTTTTTTGGCATTAGACAATGGTCACGAAGTAAAGTGAGAATATAAAAGTTGTAGTTGATGAACAAGTTTAAGGACATGTATTACGATAGATTTATTTTCCCAAAAAGATGTATTTAAATTTTTTATATTTGCTGGGTTTATTTTATTATATTCAAAAACATATGTTGTATTTGATGGGAGGGAGATTATAAAATACCTTTGTTTAGGGTTTTTAACGGTTTTTTAATGAGATGAAAATTATTAAAATAATATTAATAATTTTGTTGAATTTTAAAATTGATTAAATTATTATTGATAAAAACTTTATTTTAATATTTTATATATTAAATTATACTTCAGAGAATTTGATTTCATCCCTTTCAAATCTATTAAAAGAGATCAAATTTTTAAAGGTGAAAACCTTATCTTAACTATTTACATCATAACAAAAGTTTGTACCTTAAGATATTTAAAGATATATTTATATGGAATAGAGAATGAATAATATTATGAATGGGCCCTCCCTTTAGAGGGTCCTTGTGTTCTTACTAGTTGGGCCCAGATCATGAGCCCCCTACTATCAAATTTATGGTTTAGTTGTCTATGTTTCAAGCTATGGGCACTATCACTTGGTTGGATTTAGACTTTGTTATTTTACTTATGATTTTAGGTGTTTTGACATAAGTTAATCCAGGTGATAATTATGACAATTGCATAAAAGACTCATTTTTATATTAAAATGGAAATGGTATGTAATTTTTTATAACATTAATAATTAAAACAAACTCTATTACAATTTTTATTATTAACTATGAATTCAAGTTTGGTTCACATAAAAAAATTATAACAATCAATAACAAATGACACCTTTCAAGTATTATCACCCATATAATGCCACTAGAACATGATGCGTAATTTCGTTTTCTCAAATGGCATTATTTGAAGCTATAGAACTTGAATAATGCCCCCTTCCACCTATGGCTTGCCATTATCTTCTTATCCAGGCATGCCTTTAAAAATTAAACATATTACCATAAATGTATCTTAAGTTTTAAAAACAAAACATTGGGAGCACATAAACACATAGTTATGTTCCAAAAATATTTAAAAGAATAATAAGAGGGAGTCACAAAGTCGTTTAGTCCTTAATTTTTTAAAATTTA
The DNA here is from genome assembly GCA_027924585.1 of Larix kaempferi. NCBI lineage: Eukaryota > Viridiplantae > Streptophyta > Pinopsida > Pinales > Pinaceae > Larix > Larix kaempferi. Next base: position 40,556,915 of record BSBM01000486.1, on the reverse strand, counting down.
TATTAGATAGAGAGAGTCACAAAGTGGTTTACTCCTTGCTTTTTTTTCAAAATAATATTACAATCATCAATGAAACAATATTAGAAACTATGTTATCTAGTTTTATGTTTAAACACTAACAAAAGTCTAAACGTATGTCATATGACTACCAAACCATTACAAACTTTAAATATTGGATTGAATCATATTAATACTTTTTCCACATGTTATAAGTAATTTAACCATATCTTCATCCTTATCTATTATCAAAATCTCAAAGAGATGGAATGTGTGTACTTGAAAGCATAAACAACACTTAAAGAATAAATCTCACTTCATCAAGCACTAAAATGAAAACAAGGTGTCGACTTGAGTCTAGAATATAGATTTAGCATTTCAATTGAACATTCTTTATAACATACTAACGAGTACTTCACACAATCATTCTTGCAATTTGGCAACCTGAGCACTACATACAAAGAGATAGTTTAATAGGTTCAACCAAGGTGAAGTATGGAATGAATCCTCTTTGATAAAGTTACACACACATCGAGGTGAAGTATGGAGTGAATCATCTTTAATAAAGTTACACGTACCATTTTAGATTTATCTTAAAGAAAAATTATTAAGATTCAAATGGGATCAAATGATTCGATATGACAACATTTCCTCACATTTCTGAACCATTGAAAATGTTTACATTTCAATGGGATTTTATCCCTCTCAATGCTTAATACATCTAGAGTGAACATGGGTATATACTATTTTATTAACTAGCAAAGGTTAAATATTTGCATGCTTCATATGTAGCTTCACAGTAGCATATCTAACATTTACTAATTTATAATAGAGTTTTTCCTTTGTAGTTGCTTTGAGCTCATAGGAATATATGATTTTCTTTTTTCCAAGGAAAAAAACACATTTTTTATTCCATCTTAGAACAAAAAACACTCTCTTCAAGCACTTCAAGCACATTACATATATCTTGAGCCTTTTCAACTAGGTGATAAACATAAACTCCACACTTTTAATATATAGAAACCTTCTATCATAGATTCTTATAAAACCTATATGTCTCCCATAGGGCAATGTCCATACTTTAACATATTACAACTTTTTTTTTTCCAAAATATCTTGTATGGATTTAGTGACATTACCCTCTAAAACCTCTTCCAAAATAAACAAAACATATAAGAAGTGCTAAACTAGATTAAGATAGAGCATTGGCCTTTGTATTGAATTCTCTATAGACGTGAATATAAGAGATCCAGATGAATAAATTTGAGTTAACCTTTAACTAATATGCAAGAGGGATTATATTGAGATTATGTATCGCATGTAGATTCAACATAACATTTATAACTAAAAGTTAGTCACCATAAACTTGAAGCTATAAAACTCCTTTATCTAGTGCAATCTTCAAGAGAAACTTGAGAGCCATCTCCATCATTGTTAGTTTTTCCTCTAAGGTTGGCTTTAAACTATATTGAATGACTTTTTGAAAATGAAATATAGCCCCCATGCTACAAGTTGAATATGGTCCCTAGCATGCTCCAACAAAATATCCCCATGGGATATTTTTATCAATCAATACTTCTCCCACCTGTCTAATGAGTCAAACTTTCACTATAGGCTTGATATTGTTATAAATAGCACAAGATTGAGCACAAAACTAAAATATGGGAACAAATTTGTTCTCAATAAAATAGCATTGCATTATCCATATACCCCAACACACTATACATGGAAGTGACCTAAAAGTATTCAACTCCCTTCTTTCATACCAATCCCTGAAACATTAATCTATGCATTCCTTCTTCCAAATGTTGTCTACACCCATCCATTGAGACAAGTCTTTCTAAATATGTTGTGAAGATTAAAACTCTAAAAATAGGTGTGACGTTGTTTCAAGTCCTTGTCTATGCATTTAACAATTTCTTGGTCCTTCCTTTTTCCTCTTATGAAACATTTCCTAGGTGAGAGCTTTGATTGTTGATACTATCCACATGAATAGGCTTGACTTCATGGGAGCCTTATCCAAATGAAGTTCTTCCTTCTTCCAAATAGTATCCCACTATCATTTAATCCACTATTCATTACGGTTTTGTAATGTCTTACAACCTAGTTTAGTAGTATAAAATCCTCCTTCCTTATTCTTGGACCATGCTAGTTCATCATCTACCTCTTTCAATTTGATGTGTGCTCTACATAGTTCTATTTGGTATAAGTGCCAGGTCTGAGCTTGATTACCATAAGGTCCTAACTCCTATGCATTTATCCAACCTTGATGCCAAATGTCAATAGTGAGGGGATCCTGTAATGTCCCCATTCAAATAATTGCATAATAAGATAATCCCATCAATCCTACTAGTTTCCTAGGTTGGATGGGCACATTTGGAATTGCAATAAGGAAGCTAATAAATGATGTTTAGACATTAGAAGGGTTCAAGTATTTAATAAATAGGTTGAATAAAGAAATTCAAGAGAAATTCTAGGTGGCAAGTGGTTTTGAAGACATATGGAGGATGTGGGACCCACACTAGCTTGATTTTTCAAGGACACGTGGCATCTCTCTCTTGCAAATTCGAATTCATGAGAAGGTGAACACTATTGGGTGAGTTGGTAAGTCATACACATGTCATTGAGCATCTTAGGTCGAATTGGGATGTATTGGTAACCTCCATGGAAGAGGAAGAGTCAAATTGGAAGCTTGTGGACACTTGGGCTAGATTCCCTAGCCCCTATGACAACAATGGTGGAGCATCTATGACATCTATTACAAATTGAAGATCTGAACTCTGACATCTGACCATTATGACATGTCAGCCCCAAAAATAGGCTCCAAGAGGGTGCTCATGGGAGTTGGAGAATCCAAAGTGACCCCCATTCGAATTGGTGGAAGGTGGAAGGCTAGGAAAGGTGAGACACATGGAAAATCTTGAGCCCTTACCCTAATTTGAATTGGATTGAGTCTATGGATGGTTTGGGAACCTTATAAGGATGAGTATGTTTATAAAATAAAGAGATAATTCAAGAGAAGGGATTTTGATCATTTGAGAAAAATTGCATTTGTGAAGAGAGAGCTAGTGGATGACTAGTTTCTTGCCTTGGACAATTTCGAGGGTGAAAGATTCCCATCCAAGTTGGTGTTTGGAGAGGCCACTCAGTTATTTCATGGAGCTTTAATGGAGTTCTTATTTTCAGGTATCAGCTACAGGACATCTTGTGGTTTTGTTTAGTGCAACACTTTCTCTCAACCATTTCCAGTTTTGAAGGCATATTCTTGCTCCTTGAGGGAGGGCGTTTTTGGTGAGCTATTGTACTCCTTGGGAAAGATTATCATGATGTATTTCTAATTGTAATAACTTTAATATACTCTATTCTTCATCTTTAGAAAGTTTCAGGTAGAAATACCGAGCGGTTGTATGTAAAAATGATGATTAATGAGCAAACAATGACCATTTCCCCACTACATTGATGTATGCCATTATAATGCTGATGATTTCGAATAAAAGAATGTTTCTCTAATATATTTGTGATGAATGGACTTCCATTGATGTGTATTACAAGTTTCATATTCAGCACTTGAGCATTTGAAGTCATTATACTCAGTTTATTTACATTTGGAAAAGATTTGGTGCCATTTCCCCAAGGGTTGAATTAATGGTTTTTGTTGTTGTTTGGGAGAGGGTTGGAAAAGACTTAATAACTAATTAATGGTGCATTTGGGACCTTAATAACATCCTTGAGATATCCCCTACCTCTGTTCAAAAATTCGAGTGGTTTTGGAGGCATTTGGGAAGCTATTTTCAGTACTTACCCTGAGGGGATTTGAACCCCAAATTGCTAGTAAAATTACATACTTGGTCCAGATCCTTACGAGATTTTGGAGAAGTATTTTGGTGGACATATATCATCCATTAACATCATATTCAAGTCCTAATGTCAGTCACAGACCTTCTCAGAAGATTTGGGATCATTTGGGGCAAATTTGGGACCTAGGCATCAAAACTAGTCAAAGGTCGAAATTGGGGGAAAAGTGAAAAATTTGGCATTTTAATAAAAAAATTTAAAAAGGGACATTACAAGCCCAAACAAATTTAGTGTGCATCGTCCACTATCTTGAAAGAATTAGTTTATATCACCAAGTAGAAAGACTCGAATTCCACACCCCATGATGGTATCAAATCCAACCCTTACTTGGGTTCTATTACCAACCTTCCAAGCTACATATGGTTTGATTAATGGAAAGGCCATTGTTTAGGATTTTCACTGATAGGAAACATTATTTATGTTTTTTCTCTCACTTCTAATCCAGCATATTAAAGTATTTGGAGCTATATATATTTAAACGGTAATCCTCCTCAAAAGTATGCCCTTAGTAATCATATTCTAGATTAATTTCCAGTTAGTGATAAACCAAAATCATGTACGTTCTTGATGGCCCAATATCTCTCATATTATTGCCTATCCATAGTCTACCACTTTGCTAAGTGTGTGTTAGATGAATTTGAACTACCTCTCTAGAGAAAATTAAAGCTATTTTTTCTATTCTCTCTAGGATTCCTTTTGGTATGTAATCCGAGGTATGTCAATATATGAGTATGGCCTCAAGCACAAACTTTATTAATACCAATCTTCCCCCTCTTGATAGCCACCAATTGCACCAAATTTGTATCATTTTCACAACCTTGCATATTAACCATGTCTAGTCCCTTATTTGCATATCCATTTGGTTCTAGAGTAAACCCATCTTGAAAATCAAGAAATTTGAAGCTAAATAAACCTCTTAATCTTCGAGTGACTACGACAACTAAATGTTTGAAAATAATAGCTACCTTTTGTAAATTAGTCTCCATTCCTATTGTAAAATTATACAAGTGGATACTTTCTTGAAATTGTCTTCCTTCTTCCAGTAAGTCATAACAAAAGAGTAGCGCATCATCAACAAATAGTAAATGTGTGAGCATCTCATTTACCCCTATCTTGGTCCCTTGAATAATTGGAGTTCTTAGCTACAATTATTGACTTGTTGAGACCCTCGACTACTAAGAGAAATAGATATGAGGCAACATGCACCCTTTCCCTAATCCTCATGAGGGTTGGGAAAAATAAGGAGTTGATCCATTAATCAAATCTGCATATGTAGTAGAGTTTACACATCTCATGACCCAGTAGACCAAAGACAAATCAAATCCAATATGAATTAAAAGCAATCTCAAGTGTAATCAACACACTCTAACATATTCTTTGAAAATATCCATTTTTATTACCATTGCAAGGATGTACTTGGATTTTATCAAGTGAAGCCTTTCTTCTACTGACTCTATGTCTTCATTTATTTGATGATCCTCTAGAAACCCAAAATGACTAGGAGATATAAAATTTTGATAAAAACCTTTTCAATATTATGCCCAATATTTTGGAAACAATATTATATAAACACAATTGCATAAGGATATTGGCCTGAATTGATCAAAAGTATCAAAATGATCAACTTTGAGAATTAGGACAATAATTGTAGGGTTCAAGGAAATTGGTACCTTGCTTGTAGTTCTAACCTCCTCCACCACTTGACACAAATTTTCTCCAAGTGAATCAAAGAATCCTAGGTAGAAATCAATGGTCCATCTATAGTGTCCAAGGATTTTGTCCAAGTTTTGGAAGGATGCCATAACACTTAATAACTCATCTTTGGATGAATGTTCACACATCCATCAATTGTATTCTTCTAAAAACAACTTTAAAAAATAGGATGTTATCTTAATAATCTCTACAAGATCATATCTCTTAGGTTCATTGTACACATTCTCAAAATATCTCACCCCAATTCAACAATCCCCTAAAAAATTAAGATGTGTTCACCTATGACCTCATTTCTCATTTCCCATATGGTATTAACACTTTTTTAATGTGATTTTCAGTTTTATGAAAAAAATATATTATGATCTCTATGATCTCCCAGTTCCAACTAGGATGCCCTGCTCTTCAACCTCCATTCATTTATCTTTCCCTCGTAAGCTTCAATTTTCTTGCTTCAAACCTTTTGGTCCTCTTCATTTATTCATCACTAAAAAATCCACTTACATTACTTATGTACACTTCCTATAATTCATGTACACTTTCTATAATTCTTGTTCCACTTCCTTAAGTACCTTGTCCCGATTCGTGTGTTTCTCCCTATCCCAACTTGCCATTTTTTCCTTTATTGTCCAAAATGAAACAACTAATTTTCACAAATTGGGTTTCCCAATGGTGGATCATATGGATTCCAAGTTTCTTTAACCAAAATCTATAATTCTTCCTCCTCCAACTAGCCTGAATTAAACTTGAAAGGTGCTATGTGTAATGCACCTAGGGGGGATACTATTGTGTACCTAGGGAGGTACCCAAGGTGTCCATAATCATGGAATAGGCCCACTTGGTAGTTGGTGAGTGATAAGTAGGCCCACTAGGTAGTTAGAGGAAATAATATAATAATAAGGGGTAGTTGGCATAACCTCCTAGGATTACCCATGAGAAAGTACAAATATACATGAGTATCATTGTATTGAAATATGTTGGATGAATTTTTTGTAGCAAGTGTGACTTGTGGAGTAATTCCTTCCTTAAGGAGGAATTGATGATGTTACCGCCACCTTAATGTTTATTTCCATATTCTTGTGATCATTCTTTTGTGCATGTATTTGTGTTTATTTATGAAGTTTCAAGGGTCATCTCTAATTTATGATTCAATTTTTGGGTTAAGGATCTCTACACTCTAAGTTTTGGATTATTATGATCAAACTCCAAATAAATAAGGTAATGATCTGAGCATCTACTAGGATCTATCTAGGACCTGTAACTATCGAACCCTTTCAATACTCTATCTAAAATCAATAACCGATTGATTATCTTTGACAACCCCTCAATTATTGTTCTACTATTCCTCCATGTAGTGCCCATGGAGATGGGTTCAACATATACAAGCCCAACATATTCAAGATAAAAAATAAAGAGGTCAACTAGTTTTTCCACTCATGTTGGTGAGCCCAAAATTCTATTCCTATTCAAAGTGAAGTTTAAACCCCCCCCTCCCCCTCTCCCCGATCATCTTACCTTCTTGAACACATTGAAGATTGAAGATATTTTCCCAAAAAGGCTATTTGTCCCCATAAGGTCCATACACATTCAATATAGTTAGAGTTGTTCCCAAAATCTTATTGAAAAAAACATGCATAGCCTTGATAATATACCATAAGAATTAGTTAGGGTCAAATTTCAATTCCATCCAATTGTGGGACTACCCAATAACCCAATGGATTATAGGGCATAAACTTCTATCCCACCATAAATCTCTTCAGTTTGACCACTAAAGGTTCACCCTCCTCGTGTTTTTTGTAAAAGTATAACATGAAGTCTCTCAACTTCGATGAGGCTTCTAAGGGCCATTTTTTATGTTGACCACTGAATCCCCTAGTATTTTAGTACAATTCCTCCATTTTAAAACATGAAAATGGGGGATTTGTTAAGGACCTTGATGATTGGGTGTTTTTGTCCTTGTTGTATTTCCTTTATTGCCTTCTCTTTTGCATGTTGAATCCAAGATTTGGGACCCATCGAGCTCAATCCATAATGATTCGAGCGGTATTTTCCCAAACCTCTTGAATCTTTCCCATATACAATCCCTTTATGTCTTTTTGGTCTCAAATTGTAATTATCTCCACCTTGAGAAGTAGTTGTTTCCTTGTTCTTCCCTTCCCCACCTTCATGGAACCCTAGTACATTTGAAAGAGATTTAAATCCTTTAATATGGATACTATAAAACCCTTCTTAGCAATTAAGTGTCTTACAGTTATATTTATTGACTTTTACCACCATTCCCACCCTCACTAGAACCTCATAATTTGTAATTTTAAGATGGGGTTAGCTAGGAAGTCTGATCCTTTGAAGCAATAATAGGGGCTTTTAAATAGAGGGTTATTGCAACTTATTACATGTTTTTCCATCTTTATTTGTAGAATCTTCTGGAGGATTGGACTATGTTCTTGTCGGTTGTTGTCTTCTTGACCAACATGCAGTGACTCTCATGTACCATTAGTTCCTTCAGTGAGCTTAAGTTTAGAGTCATAGAAAACACCATATCACAACCACTAAGTCAAGCATGTTGTGCTTAATAAATGGTGTCTCCACTTATTTTCGAGATTATTGTTGTCCATCACTAATCCCTTGGTTTTGTCCCATCTTTTATGTGGCTTAGTCATCTCTTATAGGATTTTTTACTTGCCAGTTCTTTGACGAGCTCACCGATTCTTTGCTTTGCCAAATTTTTCTTTCAAAAGGAAAGTCATAGTCCCACGTGTATGACCATAATTATGAAAATTTGCACATCGGAAAGGTACATTTATGTAATCTGGGGTTTATATGTGCATAAAGTCTCCAATCACAACTTCAAATGAATGAAACAAACCTACTCTAATGTCAATGCCAACCAATAAATTTTCCATCGAAGCTAGAGACTGGTCTTGCGTGGCTTGTCCACCACGACAGTCCTTCCTAATAAATTTCCAATGTTTATAATGATTTTACATGTCCCGAGTTCTAATTGTAGGTCGAGAAATTTTACCCATATGGGTTTATTCATTGTCTTCTCTACCTATACATCAAAGCAAACATGCGAAGGCTTAAGTGATAAAAAGGTAGAGGCATTAAACCCCCTATAATCATATTTGCATACTCCTTGCTTCAAATATGAACCCCATCCATCTTCTCAATAATAGATGAAAAATTGGTCCATACCCTATTATGGGAACCTAGTGACATTGAATCTAGGAATTCAAGTTGTCCATGGAGAGTTGACAACCTATCAATTTTTCTATTAAAGTCTTGCATGCGTACTGTAGAACTTGTCCAGCCTTTACATCACCCCCTACAACTAATCACACTTTGTTTTCATTCCTCTTTAAGACCTTTGGTTTCCTGCCATTAAGTGCCCTAACCCTTTTCTCTCGATAGCCCACCAAGATTTCAAACTCAAGTAACCCTCCTATGAAACCAACTTCTCCAACTAGTGCCGACATAGAGGTGTTCTCTTCAACTGAGAAGTGTCACAAACTAATAGAGAATGCTCTAGAGAAATGCACTTAGACCAAAATTCCTGCAAAACACAGAGGTCCTTTTGTTCCCCATCCTCAACCCCAATACCATTTACTACCTCCTCAGTATTTGGTACATTCACATCACCTACTTCTAGATCTCTAACCAAGCCTTATGCCTCCTCTACCGCCAACTTCTTGACCTTCCATCTAGGGCACTTGAGATTGACAAATCCACCATGTATACCTTGTATCCTAAGTCTAATGTTTGTGAATATGAAGGTGAAGGGTTTTTTAATATCCCTCAGTTGGAACCAATTAGTTTATGGACTAGATAGGAGACATTAGGATAGGTTACAAAAGTTTGGTATGTCGAAAGTGAGTCCTCAAATTAGTCTACAAGTTGATGATCAAGTTCCATTTTTTAGTAACCCTATCCTGAATGTCAAACCCTTGCTTCCCATTATCTCTGCTTGCTTGAATGCCATCATAACATTTGTTCCCATCTAGGTGGGAATATGGAAATCATTTTTGCATTGAGGATGTTAACAATGGACATTTCACACTTGATTATGGAGTGGAGGTTGAGTTCAACTAATCTCAAATATATGATTGTCTTATTTATGCAATAGAGAAATTTTGTTGGAACTTTGTGGCACATTTGAGAATAATTTCTCCATAAAAATATTCTTTGCTTAAATGGTACATATATAAAGTGATATGTTTTTGGAAGGCATGGTTTGTTAACATAATTTATGCTTGAAAAACTATGTTAAACTTATAGCCTAGTGAGCTAGCTCAAGTGGTTAGGAGTTATGAATCATGATGTCCATGGTCATAGTCCTCAGGTTAGTTTCCTTTGCTTGCTCTCATTGAACACAAATTTGCAACCTAAGAACATATAAATGACATAACCAGTTGAACTCTCACCCTATGCATGTTAAGTTTATACTGATTTGACTAGCAAGATCACTGAAAGAAACACAATCACAAGATCGACAAAAATTTGCCCTGGGAAACCCTCATGGGGTAGAAAACCCAACAAAGATTTCCTCAATATAGATGATCAACCCATACAATATGTAGAAACCAAACAAGAGCTCCTCCTCCTCTTCCTATGCAGGCCTCTCTCTCACTTGTGTGCTACTTTCCGAGTGAAGGATGAATAATATAAGTGAGGAGCATCCTCCTCTACTTATACTTGTTTCTCGACTAACTTTTTACCCTATGGGGCCGACCTCTCCTAAAAGGGTCTAATAACCCCTAATAAATTAACTCAGGGCCGACCCCCACATGGGAGATCTAATAACCCTAGTTACCACAATCCATCGGAGGAATAAACATCTCCGGATATACAATAGGGTCACCTCGGAGGGATGTAACATCTCCAGAATAATAAAGTACAAATATAATATTCTTATAAGTTACAATATTTCAACACTCCCCCTTAACGAGAAGGATATTATAACAACATCTGCAGGAGCAAGGAGTCATCGACTACATCATACATGATACATCTATAAATCATTGGAAGCTTTCTTTATTCATCATCATCAGTAACTCAAGCAGTTATTGGAACATCTTCAAGATCTTCAATACTGGAACATCAACATCTTCAATACCAAGTCTTCATCTTTCTGCAGCACTCAAACAGCTACAACATCATCATCATCAGATCCTCTGATCAATAGCATCATCTAGATCTCTCGATCACGATAAGCAGCATCGTCATCATACGATCATCAGCATCGTCATCATACGATCGGCATCTGGATCATCTCGATCTACAACATCTGGATCATCTCGATCTACAACATCATCATAGTAGCATACTCTACAATACACACGATCCAATTACAAGATGATCAATCCCGCTCATTTTAGGACATAGGTCCATGGATGATACAATCCAGATCAAGTTCCAAGATGATCAATCCTTATCATTTTAAGACAAGTCTCATGTCTATGGACGATGCAATCCAGATCAACTTCCAGGAGGATCATTCCTTATCACTTTAAGACAAGTCTCATGTCTATGGACGATGCAATCCAGATCAACTTCTAGGAGGATCGTTCCTTATCACTTTAAGACAAGTCTCATGTCTATGGACGATGCAATCCAGATCAACTTCCAGGAGGATCATTCCTTATCACTTTAAGACAAGTCTCATGTCTATGGACGATGCAATCCATATCAACTTCCAGGTGGATCATTCCTTATCACTTTAAGACAAGTCTCATGTCCATGGACAATGCAATCCAGATCAATTTCCAGGAGGATCATTCCTTATCACTTTAAGACAAGCCTCATGTATAGGGACGATGCAATCCCATCACGTACATTTTGAACCAAAGGTCCAGGGACGATGCAGTCCTATAATCAATTCTCGGAGACAGATGTCTACCGATCAATTCTGGGACCGAAGTCTGGGGAAGATACAATCCCCACCTGTCCACTAAGGACTTCATTCTCAAAGACATTTGTCTACGGATCAATTCTGGGACCGAAGTCTGGGGAAGATACAATCCCCACTTGTCCACTAAGGACTTCATTCTCGAAGACATCTGTCTACGGATCAATTCTGGGACCGAAGTCCGGGGAAGATACAATCCCCACCTGTCCACTAAGGACTTCATTCTCGAAAACATCTGTCTACGGATCAATTCTGGGACTGAAGTCCAGGGAAGATACAATCCCCACCTGTCCACTAAGGACCATACATCGACCTTCCTGTCGGCATCACAAATATAGATATCCACATCATTGACCTCACTGTTAATGCAGGCAATCTCATCATTAGTGACCACATCACTCCCCCTTTCGAGGAGGGTCCTTTTGAACTACACCAAGCTTGTCTCGGAAATACTCAAACTTTACTCGAGACAGAGGTTTGGTCAATATATCAGCAATTTGTTTGTCAATGCTCACATACTCGAGCTTGATAGGTCCTTTCTGCACCATATCCCGTATATAGAAATATCAGATCTCTATGTGCTTTGACTTAACATGGAACACTGGATTCTCTATCATCTTGATACAACTCTGGATGTCACACATGATCACAGTGGGATCCATATCTAAGTCAAATAGTCCTGATAATAGTTTCCGAAGCCATACTGCTTCACAACTAGCAAAGCAAGCAGCTATATATTCCGCTTCAGCTGTACTGAGAGCCACACTAGACTGCTTCCTGCTAAACCATGAGATCATGGCAGATCCAAGACAATAACATCCACCTGATGTACTCTTCCTGTCTAAGACACTTCCTACCCAATCAGCATCTGAGTAGCCATGCAATTTGAAGTCATGATCTCCAAGATAATATAGACCAAAATTTATCGTACCCTTTAGATACCTCATCACATGCTTTGCAGCTATTAAGTGAACTCTTCTAGGTTCCACTAGATACTGACTCAAGGTATTTACGGCAAAGCATATGTCTGGTCTAGTATTTGTCAAATACATCAATGACCCAATAATCTGTCTGTATAGAGTCACATCCACTAACTCTGATGAGTCATCAACTAATAACTTCAAGTTGGAGTCCATGGGGGTGGCCATGGCTTTGCACTCCAACATATCGAATCTTTTCAAAATCCCCACAGCATACTTACCCTGATTTAGAAAGATTCCTTTTGGGTCTTGCCATACTTCCAGACCTAAGAAGTAGTGCATCAATCCGAGATCTTTCATCTCAAATTCTGAAGAGAGCTTCTTCTTGCATTCAATAATCTGTTTCTCATTTCCAGTCAGAAATAGATAATCTACATACAGTAATAATATGACAGGTTCATCATCCATAACTTTGAGATAAAGATTAGGATCAGCTTTATTCTTGGTAAAGCCCATGCTTGTCAAGAAACTGTCAATTCTTCTGTACCAAGCTCTGGGAGCTTGCTTCAATCCATACAAAGCCTTCTTCAGTTTGCATACATGTGTTTTTCCATTTTCAACCTCAAATCCTTGTGGTTATTCTATGTACACTTCTTCCTCAATCACACCATTCAGGAAAGCTGTCCTAACATCCATCTGGTGTAATTTCCACTTCATCATAGATGCAAGTGCCATGATGGTTCTGATAAAAGTGTACCTTGCAACTAGTGCAAATGTTTCTTCATAGTCAATTCCCTCTTTCTGAGAGAATCCTCTGGCTACAAATCTTGCCTTATATTTTTCAATGCTACCATCCACAACATGTTTTATCTTGAATATCTATTTGGAGGATACCACACTCTTGTCTTTTGGTTTGGGAACTATATCCCAAACATCATTCTTCATTATTGACTGGTATTCTTTCGTCATTGCTTCTACCCACTCTTTCTTCTAAGCTGCCTCTTCATAGCTAGTAGGTTCTTGATCCACCAGATCACACATCAAAGCCACATAGTTGGATAATAGCTTTGGTTTTTTGCTCACTCTAGTGGAGCCTTCAGGAGCCCCATACTTTTCAGCTCTCGGTATAATGTCTCTGGCCCATGCTGGCCTTCTTTTCCTTGAAATGTTTGAAATGGGGGGTTCTTGAGGTTCTAGTATGTCATGGTCTTCAGGTGTTATGTCTTCAGGGATGGGTACAACTTTTGTAGTTATGGGTCTTCTTCATATATCTCTTCATGTTGGCACTTCCTAGATCTCTTAAAGAGCTGCTTCTTCATCAAATGTCACATCCCTACTTATTTCCATATGATGAAAACCTGGGATGTAAATTCTGAATGCTTTGGATGATTCACAATATCCAACAAATATTCCCTTCTTCCCAGAAGGATCTAGCTTGGTCCTCTTCTCTTTTGGAATGTGAATCTACACTGGACATCCAAATATCTTGAGATGACTTACCTCTGGCTTCTTTCCTGTGAACACTTCTTCTGGAGTCTTGAAATCAAGAGCACTGTGGGATAGTCTATTTTGAACATAGACTGCTATTCTAGTTGCTTCAGCCCATAGATACATGGGTAGGTCTTGATCATGTATCATTGTCTTTACAGCTTCCATGATGGTTCTATTCTTTCTTTCCGCAACCCCATTTTGTTGGGGATTGTAGGGCGTGGTTAGTTCCCTCTTGATTCCAGTTTCCTTACAAAAATATTCAAAATCCTTTGAAGTATATTCTCCGCCATTATCTGTTCTGAGTATTTTGATTTTCTTTTCTGAATGATTATCTATCAATGCTTTGAACTCTTTGAACTTTCCAATGACTTCATTCTTTCCTTTTAGAAAGTATATCCAAGTCTTTCTTGAATAGTCATTAATGAATGTGAGATAGTATTCAGATCCACTTAAAGATGTGGAGGGCATTGGTCCACATACATCTGAATGTATTAACTCCAAGGTACTCTTAGTCTTTGTTTCACTCTTTGGACATGGGTTCTTGATATTCTTCCCTTTTGCACATCCTTTGCATGTGCCATCATGATCAACCTTTAAGTCTGGTAGTCCTATAACTACCTTGCTCACATGAGGTAGGGCTTTGTAGTTAATGTGAGCAAGCCTTCTATGCCATAGCTCACTTGGGCTAGTGGCTTCATGAACAAGGGCAGCTTCTGAATGGTCCTTGAGTTTGTATAGACCTCCTTCCTCTTCACCAATAACAATTGCATCATCAATTGATTTTCCTTTAGGCCACATAAGTACTTGGCCATCTATGAATGCAACTCTAAAGCCTTTGTTATCTAATGCTGAAATAGAAAGTAGGTTCTTCTTCAAACCTGGTACATATAAAATTTCTTTCATCTTCAATGGTGTTCTAGAATCAAGCTTGTAGCTTGCTTCACCAATTCCCTTGATGGGATATTGATAATCATCTCCTAGAGATACCTTTTGTGGAGAGGTCTTTTCTTCAAGCCTTGAGAGAGTTTTCTTTTGACTTGTCATGTGCTTTGAAGCACCACTATCAATGAGCCATGTATCTTCTCCAGGTGTCACAGACCTAGAGAGTGCAGAAAATAGAACATATTCTTCCGCATCTTCTTTCTCTATTTTAGTTCTTTTCTTTTGAGGTCTTTCCTCTTCCTCTTCTTCTTCTTCTTCACTATCATCTTCTGCCATATGTGCATGATGTCTTTTGTGAACAAACTTCTTATTCTTTGTTTGTGAAGTACAATTTCTAGCAAAGTGTCCTAGTTTAAGACAATTGTAAACATTGAACTGTGGAGAGATCTATGAGAAGGTTGAGATACCTTGTGGTCATCTTTCTTGAAGTGACCCTTTCTTCTTCTTTTGGTGTGAGTAGCCAAGGCTTGGTCATCCTTCTTGAGAAGGGCTTCTCTATTGGCTACCCTAGCTTCTTCTTGAATACAGTCCTCCCATACCACATCAAACTTCATACTTTCTTTCCTGGCACACATAGTTTGGATGAATGAATCCCAAAGTCTAGTGAGACCATTTAGAGCAGTCATGACTAGTTCATTTTCATCAAGGGTATCTCCAATGGCATCTAGTTGTTCCTTGATTTGGGAAACCCTTGAGAAATAGTCTTGAATAGATTCTCTTTTGTTCATTTTGGTACTCTTCAACTGAGATCTTAGGTTCATCTTCCTGTTGATGTTCCTCCCTTCATACATTCTTCCTAGGGCATCATACATTTCCTTTGGAGTCTTTTTGGATGCCACTTGGGGAATCAAGTGGTCCTTGATAGAATCAACAATGATTCTCTTTGCCCTGATCAGATCCTTCCTATGCTTTTCTTTGGCTTCATCTTTCGTAGGTTCTGCAACTTCATCCTTGATATATTGGGCAAGATCATTCTCTTCAAGAATGAGACCAATTCTATATTTCCATGCCCGGAAATTCTCTATACCTTTTAGCTTGTCCTCAAGCTTAGTGCTTGGGGCCATCTTGCCTAGGGGGTTACCAAAAATTGAAAATTCCAAAAATGAAAAACTGACCTTACCAGGAGATTGGCTTGACTGAGGTGAGGTGACTGATGTACTTACTTTCTGGAAACTTCAATTTTTCAGCCTTCAAACTTGACCAGCGAACTTCGGACCTGCTATAGAAATCTAGTTCTGGTTTTCTGCACTTTTTTGTCAAACTAGGGTTTGACTTTCTCGGAGTTCTACCCAACCAAAAAGTTCGATTTTGAGGAGGGCTATCCAGCGATGTAATCAGAATCCAAAGATTCCAACTTTTGCAGAAACCCTAATTTTCATCGGAGGAAGAGAGAGAGATATTTTCACCTTGTGAAAGATGTCCTATTCAGGCTAGCTCTGATACCATGTTAAGTTTATACTAATTTGACTATCAAGATCACTGAAAGAAACACAATCACAAGATAGACAAAAATTTACCCTAGGAAATCCTCATGGGGTAGAAAACCCAGCAAAGCTTTCCTCAATATAGATGATCAACCAATACAAGATGTAAAAACCAAACAAGAGCTCCTCCTCCTCTTCCTATGTAGACCTTTCTCTCACTTGTGCGCTACTTTCCAAGTGAAGGATGAATAATATAAGTGAGGAGCATCCTCCTCTACTTGTACTTGCTTCCCGATTGACTTTTTATCCTATGGGGCCAACCTCTCCTAAGAGGGTCTAATAACCCCTAATAAATTAACTCAAGGCCGACCCTCACATGGGAGATCTAATAACCCTAGTTACCACAATCCATCGGAAGAATAAACATCTCCGGTTATACAATAGGGTCACCTCGGAGGGATGTAACATCTCCGGAATAATAAAGTACAAATATAATATTCTTAGAAGTTACAATATTCCAACAATGCAGTGGCTGTAAATATAGTACAGAGACCATGATGTATAAATGATCTATCCAGGCCACTTGAACACTCACCCAATGCAATGGCTGTAAATATAATGTTTAATCTGCTATATAAAAAAAAGTTGCATTCCTTGTAGTACGAAGAAACTATGCGATGTAAAACATTGGCAGAACATAGAAATGACAGGAACTTTATTGGTGGGCCAAACATTAATTTTATTTTGGAAGCGAGCACACTATGAATGGGGTGGAGGGTACAAGTTTCTGTTTATCGAGTTCAAAGGTTTATTTCTGCAACTTGGAAGTTTATCTCTGCAACTCTGCTATTGAAGTTTGGGAACATAATACCGATTGAGTAACTTAAGGAATTAGAAGATCTGTTTACCAAAGCTGTTTAGAAAACTTGCCTCTATATTTTATTTTGAAATGGGTGTATTTACAGATTTGCAGGGTAACAGCTACATGGGGATGCAGATCCAGTTGTTAGTAACAAAGTTATTTGTTTGCTTAGCATGTTTATCTACTGATGCTTTAGCACAGCTGGAATTAAGTGAAACGGTGACAGGATGGGTTAATTTTCCTGCTGTAGGAGTCACTTGCTTAGGTAATATAGCTCTTTTTATTATAAGTTTGTTGAGAGGGAGGTTTTATTTGGAAATGGGTGCTGGCGATGCTATGGCCACCCTAACAGGTCCGGCCAAGCTCACGGACATAAATGAACTCACTGGCATAAATAGCTTTGGAATGAGCACATGTGGGGAAGATGAAGAACTTGTTGATGTTGTAATGCTGACAAGTCACCTGCCCAATTCTTCCATGAGACAATTTCTGAAGTATATCAAGAATGCCCATGATTTGCACTCCTTCCTTCTGAAATGCGTTCCTTTAAAAACATCCATCAGTTCAATCTGCATTAGGATCTGCATCAGTTACTGTAGATTTGTGTGAATGCAACTGCAACTGCATTGTATTATGGACAGTGGAAAGCATCACAAAGGAGCTTCTTCGTCGGATGCCTGTAACGTTAGAAAAGCTGTCTGATGCTCTGTGCCTACTGCCATGTCAGCTTTGCCGGGTAAAAGGCTGCCATGGGTGCAATCAGAGCCTGTTGCAACAAACTCGGTGGGGATTGAGAGAGCAGAGCAGATTGACAGAGGATGATCCGGAGGTGGAACTCCCTCCTGCAGTCTGTGAAGCACTAGGTTTTGAATTCACTAAATCCATCTTAGAAAAGCCGATTTGCATTTGCTTTCCAGTGAATGATGCACCCAATGATGACTGGACAAAGCTGCTGATGAGGTCTTTCAAGTGTAAAGATCAGGAAGACAGAGGAGCAATTGTCATGGCTTCAGATGCCCTAGAAAGCTACTACTTGGCAGAGAAGATAGAAAATAGAGCGGAAGAAGTGTTCTACACAACTGCCTCATTAATAGTGCCAAGGTTGACAGAAGCTTTAATCAACTTTGCACTAACAGTCTGGTTCAAATTGGATGGCTTTTCTAGCGCTCTGGCAGCTAGAAGGGCAATAAGAAGTTATGTTTTGGACAGCAAAGGAAATGGATTTGCTGCCAATGCCTTTCTAACCAGTGGTCTGGTCAAGTATAATGCCCATAACACCAGTGTTTGCCAAGTGCTCAGCTTTAGAGGTGGTACCCTTTTAACCCTCAAAAGTTTATCGATTATCATGGGTTGTGTCAATTTAATTTGCTCTTTATATTGGGCTGTGCTCATTGTATTTGATGGAGGGGCTGGCAAATGGTATGAAATACAATCCATGCCACCTTCTGAAGCTAGAGTTGTTGTGATAATGGCAGCTATTTGTATTGGTTTGGGCATGGATTGTTTGCAATTGTTTTTCCAAGAAAATTAATGGGGGAAAGAGGTATATGCTTTGGGCAGTGATTGTTTTGGAGATAGTGTGCATTGCGGCATGCAGCGCAGTGGTAGGAGCTTTGGGTATAAAGAAGGGTTTTGGGAGATGGGTGTATAGTGCTCTACAAGGGTTGGTTTGGGTTAAGTGGGGATTTGGCAGTTACTTTATCGGCCACTATTCGCCAGAACATGTTCCTAACCGTGCCTCGAAAAGCAGGTTGGGTACGGATCGAACTCTGAAGTACTCTTATGCCAGGGGGGGCGAGTTTTCTCCCAAGTGGGTTGATGATGCTGGAACTTTAGTGTACTCTTCTGCATTCTTGCTCAATGCTGTTTTGGCTGGAGTTCAGGGGAATTGGAAATAACATCTAAAGAAAAACACTCAAGGCTTATTAGTGGAGTAAGTCAATTAGTTGACAAAACTCACCTCACCAGGGATCTATACCTGTTATTTATTCCCAGAATTTATACCAGGGATCTATAGCTGGTATTTATTCCCAGAATTTATACCAGGCATCATCTATCTACAGGGGTTTTGGCTCATTGAAGATAACCGGAACTGCTGATTCTTGGAAAAAATGAATCGATTAAAGCAGACAGTAAATCACTAGAAAAAAATAGAGTAGCCTGAAAGGTAGTGTTGGTCCTCTTATTAATAGACTCCCTTATATTGTCCCACGAGTGGGCATGGACATGAGTACAGTAATGATTCCCTTGAAATGGAGAGTAATTGTTGTAAAATCTTGTTATATTCAATCAGTTCTAATAAAGTATTTGTAGCTCTAATTTATTTGTTTGCCATCTTTCATTTTAGGCCTCTATGTGGATGTTGAAGTTGAAGTGGATGCCTGCGCGGTGTTAATGCGTAATACCCTTTAAGCCCATGGCATGCATTTCTATCTGTGAACATAAACACATATCTCCAACCAGTCAGCTTGACCTTCTCATTCCAAAACCATTGACCTTTTTCATCAACCCCACAAAATTCAACTACTAGTCTGTCTCAGAAAACCACCTTCTCACGATTCAATACAAAGAAACCATCTTCTCACAATCCAATATAAAGGTTTAATTCCGACAAGATGGTTTCCAGAGACAGATGGCTTTTCATTGCCCCCCTAGTGAAAAAGCTCAATGGTACAAATTCAACCACCAATCTGTCTCGGAAAACCATCTTCTCGCAATTCAATACAAAGAAACCATTTTCTCACAATCCAATATAAAGGTTTAATTCGGAGAAGATGCTTTTCAGAGACAGATGGCTTTTCATTGCCCACCTAATAAAAAAGATCAATGGTATTGGAGAAAGAGAAGATTATACCCATAGTTAGAGCAGCATTTTTTTTTTGAACTGGCTTCTCTATTGCACCTAGATTTTAAATTTAGAATTACAGGGAACTATTACCATCATTCAATTTTATTACTTTCGGTGAAACAGCCGCCAGTGGGGATATCTATTCCACAAAAGTTAGCCAGGATTTGTACCTGGTTCCAACGGCTATTGCGAGCTCTGGTGCACATTCACAAGCATGGTTCCAACGGCTATTGTAATATCTGGTGCACATTCACAAGCATGAACACAAGCAATGCCATGTCGTCACTTTGAAAAACTTGAACCCTTGTAGGGGTTATATTAGTAACCCTATTAAACACAACAACATTTTGTGTTTAATAGGGTTTGGGGTTTCATGTGTCCTCGAAGATTTTTTATTTTCAATATGAGGTTTCTTTAGGGAGCACGCTGGGCATTTGCTATTATTGAAAACATATTCATATTTTAATACCCGTTTAAGCTGTACTTTAATGCCGAATCCCTGGATCAGAAATACCCAAATGCCTGCAATAGTTTGAGGATATCAGAATGTGTCTTTACTGTGTTTGTGTTTATAGCCAATGTGTTTTTCTTATGGTTATGTGAATACCTAATTCAAGGTGTTGCATGTATGAGGGACTATTGAAATATAGCCAACTATGAATACTTTGTTTTTCTTATGATTATGTGAATACCTAATTCAAGGTTTTGTATCTATGAGGGACCATTGAAATACAACCAACTATGAATAACATAAAGTTTAGAAAGACATTCCATTGTTATAAATGTGTGAAGTTTATGAAACAGAATTGTCTTTGAAGATTTTGGCCTAGTCAACTTTTCTTATAGGTTAGCTCAATTTGGACAGTTGATTTTTCTGAAGTTTTACAGAGGTTTTTCCGTATATAGCTGATCTCAATGACACTGAAGATTTTGACATCACAGCTGATTTGAAGTTCAAAAACAGCCATGGCCTTAAAATCAAGGTGAGTTGCTTTAAATTCATATTAGGAGGGCTTGAAACTTTCACACAGATTGGCATACACTTTCTCATTCATTGATCCCTCATGCGTGCAGCGGTGAGGATTATTGTAGTTTCAGAAACATTTGGCATTTTTCATTGATATTCAATAATTTGCATTGCCCTTTCTGAAATTTAATTCACACCCACATGTTCTATGCAACTTGAATTTTGTCATGACGGCAGCCCTAATCCTGGGCTCGTCATGCCCCATATGGGATTTTGTTTATTTATTTTAGTTTTTTGTCACTCCAAATGATTTTATTCTATTAAAATACAAAAGATGAGCATTTACAAGGAAGGGCCAGTAGTAATCCTCTATCTTTTAACTAGCCCTCCTATGGCCAACTCAAGTAGAAAAATCACCAAGGTTTTGGCTGTCATTGAAACCGAGAACAGAAAACAAAAGAGAGAACCTCTTACTAAAAACCAAAAAGTCTCATAGAAGCATGAGAAATTGTTTAGGCAATGAGTCTAGCCACAATTCCAAAAAATAGGTGAGAATCATCAAAACCTGGAGCTACTTCTCCCATGAAATGTATATAGTAGGCCTCTGCAGGTGACAAAATGAGCTATGAAGAAGTTAAGAACCGAGAACAGAGAGTTGGGAGTTGGGCTGCTTAATATCGGGCTTCTTACCTGAAAATCTCAGGTTGTTTGATCGAAGAGGGAACAAGAAAATGATGGATTTAGCTGGGAATGTACTGTAGTGTCCATCCAAGAAAGCCTACTCTCCAAGTCCAGCCAATTGGGATGCAAGGTCTGATGGTTGTCTGCTGTCTTGGCTGCTGGCTTGCTTAGACCGGCCAAGTTTGCTTCTTTACAGTTGTCTCTCCTGTCCATCATAAGTTATAACAGTCTCCATGGCGATCCGGTGCCTCTGTATCTTCAGCATCTCATCAAGGATGCTGTGAATTTCTTTCCAGTTCTCTATTTCCTTCTCTTTCTGCTTCACTTTTCACCTCATCTTTTAAATTAACCCTCCACTCCTGGTTTTTACAAACAGCCTGACCAACTCTATTTCCTGGCCTCCTGTTCATTCTATGAGACTATCTGGAACAGGCAGATCAGGCTGGAGAGTTGGCATGGGGCTCCCTACTCATAGTGCAGTGGGCTCCCCCTCAGTACAACAGTAGCTGGAAGCCTGGCACAGGTGCACCACATTCAGATCGAGCTTGTGAACTTATACAATGATCTGCACAGATTGGCACATATTAGAAAATTGTCATACCAAGAAATAATTTTCATAGGCCGTCTTATTTAACATGGCATCATTCTATTTTTCGAAATTAGAAATAACACTTATATTCTTAAAAGTTGTTGTGTTGCATGGAATTCTATGGCTTAGGGCAATTTTTTGCCTAGAAGAGTAGCTTTCCAGGATATGGTAGTAGGAAGGAACTGGCCACAGAATTTAGAACAATGCTGAGGACATTTGCATTGAGGGATGCCAAGGTGCATCATGTGACGGCCAAGAGCCAAGCCACCAAGGATAGTAGACCAAGCAAAAAAGGCTTTTGGGGGGTTCAACCAAGGGTTCACAGATTCTTGTCGATCAGAAGATTCTTCTCGTTTTCTTGGACTTAAGTCTCCACAATTTATTCAACCAGTTGTCCAACACAGGTTTATGTAGAGCCACCTATTTCCATTAGTGGGTATATTCCTAAAAGCTTTGGACATGTTCCAAATCCAATCCCTCCACCAAGCTGTATGAGATTGCAGGGCTCGTTTTATGGAGAGAGAGTCGGGGATTGTAGTAATGCCTCTTTCAAATATTTTTAGGGCCCAAAACCAGGGTGTTTGAGTCAACACCTTGTCTTCATACAACAAAACAAGAGACCACTATAAGGAATGGTCACTAAAGAATAATCCAAATCTGAAACCTTGGCCTTTTTAGTTGAGACAAGGCTTTATATCCTTCTGGTTCAGTCTCGGCAACCCTGTTCCTTTTACCTTAATATCGTTTGGGTGACAATGACAGTTTGCAAGCTTAGGTTTTCCCATGATTTCTTGCCCAAATTTTAAAAGGCACCCTCGAGGATTCATTTCCATTTAATGCATGGATAATCTATTATTGAATAAGGTTTAGAAACCCAATACGAGGAACAATACACATGTGATGGGTCACCGAGATCTTGGAGCAAATTTAAACTTGGCAGCCAGAACCATAGGCTTGTTTAGCCACTTCTATTGTGGAACACATACTTAAGATATCATAATAAATTAGAGTACACATAATGTATATTAATGGTGCACATGGAGCACAACCCTACTATAGATAAGAGAGATGAGTTACATAATAACTCTTTAAATAATAGGAGAACCTCCTCCAAATACTCCAATATGTTCATATATTCCCATCACATGTTCCTTACAACAATGACTACATGACCTCTATATATACCTATTCACTCATTGCACATGTGGGCCCTTCCATTAAGCCGACCACTAATACATATAATCTTAACCTCATATAGGCCCCCATTGGGATCATATCAT
Organism: Larix kaempferi; assembly: GCA_027924585.1. Lineage (NCBI taxonomy): Eukaryota > Viridiplantae > Streptophyta > Pinopsida > Pinales > Pinaceae > Larix > Larix kaempferi. Next base: position 40,533,444 of record BSBM01000486.1, on the reverse strand, counting down.
GTGCATTTAACCCCATATATACCCCCTTTGGATCACAATAACATCTCATTTTCTTCTCCACATGCTAGATGACCACATCCCAGAGATCCTTGGGTGTCCCCTACAAAACAAGAGGGATGTCCAATAACTTGAAAATCTAACACGGTTAGATCCACGACCATCATTGCTTAGCAAGCCATTCATGGACGTCATGAAATTTGTCTATAGAACTAGGTCTTGGTCCACTAAATTTTGGAAATAGAGGTAGTACAAATATTTTAGGGAGACAATCCATGGTGTTATTCATGGGTTCTCTTCCTCCATAAGGGTGAGGGGGCGGCAATTATCTACAAAGTGGCCATTGACAAGTTGCCCAACAACCTATTTTGGGAGATGAATGCCTTTGATAATGTAACATACCCAATGACCTTTGTGCATTGTTGAAGCTACAGGGTACTCCATAACCACCATAACCACACCAAAATTTTCTTTTGATACTATTAACAACTTCAATGCTTTGATATTTAACTAATTATAGAATCCATGCATGCTAAGGAAACATTATGCTAACACAATTAAACAATCTATTCAATTATAAACCAATAATTCTAAATGTAAACTAATACATGCATTATGAATTAAACAAACTAGAAAATAAATTAATCCATAATATGAAAAACATTAATTTTGCATATTCATAAACAAGTCATGAACACTCATCTTTTAGAAATTCTTCACCAATCGAAGGACGTTCCACCCAACCATAGGCTCTTTGTTACATCTAATCTTTTTGTAACATAGGCCACCCCCAAGTTGAGGTTGTGAATCCACTAACCACCTTCCCCCTAATCCTACACAACCTAAGGAATATGATCCCATTCTCTACTAAATGGTCCCTCAGTCTATTCTACTTCCTATAGTGCTCTAGCACAGGTTGTCCAAAGAATCTCTATGCTGAGATTCTAGGGATTTTTCAACTCTAAATTAACTTTCTTTTTATTTTAATAAACCTATAACTCATGCATATTTTTTGCCAATTGGGTCTAGCTTAGGTGGTTGGGAGGGATGATTGTTATCCTCCCCACCCAAGTTCAACTCATGCAATTGAAATGTTGAGCTCTTAATGAGTATATTGTTGTAATGGGCTTGAGCTCTATATTGACAAAGCTTTGAGCTTCTATAAAATCCACTTTACCCTAGGTACCGTCCTTGAAATAAGGGGAAGTACTTGGGTTTCCCACGCTTTTTTTTTCATAATAGCATGGTTATAATTATTCATAATTTTGTGGTTGTAAGCTTAGATCAGTAAACTCAAGAAAGAATGAACAAAATAATGACTCACATGTACATTGGAATATATTTGTATGCAAATGAGAGACCATGTGCCTTCATGAGAAATGCACATATCTCACTATGGAAACTAAACTCAAGGTTCTAATAATCATCACGAAGCATAGGTTTATTAATGCTAGGAGCAATAAAATAATCGTATTCTCACTTAAATGCCTTCAATTTGTTTTAATCTTGAACATTTTCACTTCCATTTATTTGAGCAACTTTGGCGCAAGTACTACTTTGTCTATTGGGTTGTCCCAACTAACTGGAGTATTGCACTTTCTAACATACAAAATTTGAAATGGACTCATCCATGAGAGAAACAATATATTTGTTAATATATGCAAATTCACTTAATATAGGTAATGCTCCAATTTGGATGGCATATTTATCAGATATATTATATTAGGATATTTAGACACTTAGGAGTTAGGTAAGATCAATTTGATATAATGGATCGTTAGATAAAGTGTATGTGTTTAGTATGCATTTGTGCTTATGTAATCTGACGATCACGATATGTTCTAGGCATAGAGTGATCCGATCGTTCATCTTCACCTCGATCTTGATGGCTATTGATCTGTGGCTTGACACTCGAGTGGTCCATGATCTCTATTTAAAGAGCATGGAAGGTCATTTGCTTGATGATTGATTGTGAGAAACTCATATGTAAAATATTTTTTTCCTTTGCATTAATATATTGCCTTAGATAGCTATTTGGTCGAGGTCATGGACCGTTTCCCTCTCTGGTAGTTTTAACTACGTAAAACATCGGTGTGTTGATATGCAATATGTTTGTGTGAGTGGTTTCTTAAGGTGTTCGATCTTCTGGAAATACCCTGTGATAAGTGAACATGGTATCAAAGTGATTAGTTATGAAGTCATGCTTCCGTTGTTGGTCAAGATCTTGAACCGGTGTAGCGGTGTGCATCAAAGGATTTAGGAATTCTATTATTTTTGTGTATTTCCTCATTGACCAGTGTAAAAACTTGCCACATTCATGGGGTCATAACCCACAATTCCAAACTTGCGCACTACTTATGAGTGTTGGGGGGTCCTGTGGTTCAAGCGGACTCCACATTACTCATGACCAACTCTAGGTTCTAGAGACGTGAATCCTTGAATCAAGCAAATGTTGGTGAATGGAGTAGGCGGATTGTGGAAAAAAACTCTATCATGCACAAAGTATTCTATGTTTGCTAATAATAAAAATTGGATTGCACAAAGTATTCTATGTTTGCTAATAATAAAAATTGGATTACTTTAAGCGAGGTTGCAATGTTTGAGAGTTATTATACTTCTTACGGTGTAGAGTTAAGTATCCCTTCATCAAATCAAGTAAAAGGAACACCTCAAAGGTGACAACATATTACAATGATTTAAAGGTGAACATTTTGATCATAAATAATCTATGAAGAACTAGGGGACTATACTTTTAGGGTTGTTAGTAAAGTAGCATGGAGACAAGTATTACTCGAAATTTTACTTTAAATCAGTGTTGCAAATATTGTCGAGAAATCACCGACATCCTAAGAAATTGCAAGTCTAACTCAAAATCGATTTTTCATTAAAAAATTGCACCAAAAAATCACTCAATTTTTTCTCCAAGAAATTGCAGAGAAATCATGAGTCAATGAGGAAAAAACTGTTGGGCCAGAAACAAGGTTTTTGAAAGTTGATTTTCACTTTTTTTGTCATTTGCAAATTACAATGAGGAGGAGAGCCAAGGAGGAGAGCATCGTCACACATTTTCCCAAGGAGGGTGTTATCACAATTCTCGTAGCAACCCAAACAATTGATCCTAATTGGGATGACAAAGAAAGACGGTTGCTAAAGTTGTTACCCTTGAGGATCCTACCCCCCAAAAAATATATTGGTTGTCACTTTAGGTAAGACTCTCATTGCTTTGAGCTACCTAGGACACTAAGGGTGAACTAAGCTAGCTATGGGAGAGACCCAAGTTCAAACCAAAAGGCCAAACACTTCTTATTACTACAACACATTGATGTATGATTGGACACTTTGATGGACAAGATACCATGATAGGCTACTAGATCCTAGAAATAATATCGAGCTAGAGTTTAAGTGGATTGTTTAGGGTTTAGGAAAACAATTTAAGAATGTAATCGAATTCAAATGAGGTAAATTTTAATAGTGGAATGATCTAAGGGATCTAGGAAGAGAGAAACCAGGGTGAAAGATTTCAAATCGTTTTCCTTGAGTAAACAATGGATCTATTAGAAACACAAAAGAAAGATATGGAGAATGAATTTAGACACACCCTAGACCTGAAAAGGCTTGCTACAAAAGATCAAACAATCAACGCAGGCAAGATGTCAAACATTTCATGCAAAGGTGACTTCAAACCCTCAGGGAAACTTAACTTTGAAAAAGAAAAATGCTTTTTAGTGGGAAAATGGAGTCTATGGGAGAACGTTATGGTTTATAATGACAAGATTGGATTCCCATACATTATCTATGCTAACGCCTTAATGAGAATGACTATGAAGCCCTAAGGAAAATTGATTTAGTGAGAAAAATTATGCTTTTAATGAACACATGAGATCCAAACTAAATCATAAGGGTTTGAGACAAATTCATAGGGACCCCAAAGGAAATTGATACAACTCCAAAGCACAATACGATTCTATGTGACTTCGTTTTGAGGTGATACTTGATATAAAAGGTGAAAATGCCCAGTTGAGATCGTTGGAATATATAGGGACTTCTCACAACCAAAGATGAAACGCTATGCCTAAAGCATCCACTGAAACCATGAATGCGATTTAATTTAGAGAAAAAAAAATCATTTTTAGAGGGAAAATAAAATCATTAGGGCACAAAACATAGATGAAAACTCCCGCCCCCCCCACCGAAAAAAAATTGTGAACCCTTCTAAAACTAAAACGACCTCAAATAAACTTAGTGTGAATTGATTTATGATGGATTGGTACCTTGGATGAAATCCATTTACCAAGACAAATTGTGAATGAGGATATCCAACTCATACAAATGATCAATTTTCTTAAGTTTATTCAAGAAAATCCCTACAAGGAGTCAATGTTAAATGACAAATTGACCTCCTTAGACACTATAGTGAATTTGTTTGAGTGATATAAAATCGTTTTGTGGATAAAATGTGACTCAAACCAAATCATTAGGGTTATCGATGGTGATTCCTTGGTTAAGTGTGATGTTGAACAAGCAAAACAAAATGCCCCAAGAGGAATCAACCTCCTCTACAATGAATGTTATTTGCAGAAAGTGAATTGAATTTTGATTTTATTTTTGTGTGACAAATGGTTTGGGAAATTTTGGAATGAAAGGAGGTACTTACCTTGATTTGGAATGGCTGGAAGAGTTTGTCCCAAATCTCAACGACACTAATTATATTTCCTTCTTCCTTTCCTAATTCGCACTTGTGAAACTATGGTGAAATTCTACCTACAAAACAAACAAGACAATTGTCAGAAAAAACAAATGGTAGTGACTGAAAATAATTTCATTGATTTGCAAATAAAATGATCTATAGGAAACAAAGAAGAAATGGAAAAAGAATAATGGACGAAACAAATTTTCTCATTCATAGATTACTCCTTGTCAGAGAGAGATTCCCCAATATGCTAAAGTCATTAATTGGAGAAATCACCCCTCCTTTCCCTGTAGATGAAAGCCCCAATAGAAATTGTCCTCGAGAAGAAGAAAAATGGATTTGGTAGCAAAGGAGATTACAAAAACAAAAATCATTCGACAAAGGAGATTACAAAAACAAAAATCATTTGACATTCATCCGAAGATATAAGAGAAATGAGCCACAAGACAAATTTTATTATTTCTCCAAGAGACAAAAGTCCCTTACAAATGAGGGGTTCACTCTCTTTTATAGCTAAGAGGAACCAAATCCCTAACCAACGTTTTAATGGACGGTTGAGATTAAAAGATAAAAAATAAAAGATCAACGATGGAGATCTAATCTCTCACTAATACTTGGATCAATGTGGAAATACTCTAGTGAGGGGGCCGAATTACCTTATACACACATAATACAAGACATAAGATATAACAATGATATGACATATGTCATCCTAGGGGGAAAATTCACCCCTAGAGAATTATTTAACAACTTTATATAAACATTTAACATGATACAATAAGTCATTCATAGTGAAAGTTTCCCTCCTAGGGAGAAGGATGCCCCATGGGGGGATATGAAGCTCATGCTTCCTCACCAGATTTCATTTCGTAATCAAACACAGGTGGCTTAATTTTATTAAACTCACCTTGAACTTCATCTTTTTCATGCTTTTTATGTTTTGATGTATGATTTGAAAATTTTCTAGTAGAACTTTCTACGATGCTTTCTTTTCTTCTAGATCCCTCATTGTCGGAATCAGTCCCATCGAAAGAACTTTCATTTTTTCTTTGCCTGGATCTTTTGTTTTTCCCTACAAATCCTTGTTCTGATACTTTCTTTAAAAGTATTGCATTTATTTCTTGTTGTTCAGGCTAAACCTTCATTAGTCTTATGTTTTCAATTCTGTAACTTTGCAGTTCAGCTTGAATGCTTATCATGATTTCTAATATCACTTTAGGTGCCTCTAATTTATTAGTGGCATTCAATTCAAGACAAATGATCTCTTCTTGAGATTGTTTGTTATCCCCAATTGGTTGATTTGGTATTCTTGTTTGGTTAAATTTATGTTATTCAATTTCTCCAATGATTTAATGTCAACCTGGGGCTCGTAGGCTTCTGAGATGCAAGCACTATATGTGCAAGACTAAAGCTAGATTATGCTAACCTAATTGCAAAAGTTGAAGACTCTTTGTCAAAACAGTTAATCTCCCGAAAGTTATCCAATGGAAGGATTGGGGCTTTGCCAAACTACAGGCACAACAATGTGATAACTCAGAGGCGGTTTGTTGTACGGGTGCCATGTTTCCAATATCCATTGTCAACTAATTGAAGTGTCTTTGAAAGAGTTCTCAAGTATCAAAAGAAAATTCACACACATGATTTTAATGAAATGAACTATCAAACACTAAAGGAATCCGACTTAACACTGGACTATTGGAAAAACGTTTTGAGTCTTTAGTGGTCCTCGAATAGTGTTTGAGCACACAAATCAAATTGCAAAAACTAGGTTACAGGAAATTAATTGCATAAAGGTAAATCTACCTAAGAGGTACTCTTCCTAGGCCAAGACACACTTACACATCAAAATAATAGTACACAAGAACACTTGAAATCTATAAATGGAACATATATACAGACACAAGAAAATATATTTAAATTCAAGGAGAGATTCTCTCTAAGATAGTCTCATTGTGAAAGAAAAAACATATATGTGTACGTGAGATACTAAATGGCTATGTGATGGACAAGTAAATTGTTAACGCCTAAAAGTTGCACACATGCAACATTTCGGCAATTCATCTATTAAGGCGTCATCAACATAAATAATGCATCTCACCATAGGCATCCTCAACAAATCCAAAAAACAACATGAGTCCATAAATGTCAAAAAACAATCAAAAGAAAGGTGTAGCGTGGGTAATACACTATTATCCTGTGCTATAGTGCAGGTTACCTGAAAATGCCCACACTACACCTACGCGGATTTTCCTTTGATATCCAAGCTACTGTCAAAAGCCCTTCAAAGTCGTGCATTGAAAGCTCAATCCTCTTGGGGGGATAATTAGTGCCACTAAGTGTATGAGGATTTGAATTTAGATCCCTGGAGAGGATAGAGCCTTCAATGCGTCGCTTTGGCCCCAAGTTGGCCATAAATTATTTTTATAGAGGAGCGCGGATCTCGGTCTCTCTACCATGTGGGCAGTGTGGAAACGACTCAAATAGTCGCATAGACAATGCAGGTTATCAGTGTTCGAATTTTGCTATCTCGCTCAACTCATCTGCCCAGAAGATTAGTGTATGACTCACGCTACTCAATGCACATGATTTGAATTAAACCATGCGGTAGAGTGTGGTTTAGCTGCATTGCTCTTGTTTATTTTATTTTTATCTGCATAGTTTAATTTGGCAGTCCAATTACTACTTACTAGTGAACTTAAATTAAGGCTAATTCACATAATTACTTAATTTTTTATTAATTAGTTCACCTAAACCAAGATTAGGAAGTAAAGGGTTCATCTCCCTTGAAAAATACCTAGGTAAACAACTTTGAGGCTTTCAACGGCCCCATTGTCGTCACTAGTATTCAAGACCATTTCTTGTTTATGCACTAATTGACATGTTTTTAGTATCAATGCTAGTGTAGAATACACTTTTTGCACACAAGCAAGGACCTAAAGACCCTTGTCTCCCAAAGTATGCTCTTCACCTTGTACTTCATGTGAGCTTAGTGAATCAGAAAAGGGTGAGAAGTGTGAAATACCTCCATTGCACACTTATCTATTTGTTAACATTTTTTTATTTTGCAAAGCATCAGGAGCATCTCTTAGAGTTAAAGGTATGCATTACTTGGTATACTCTTCTAGTTAATTTTCCAATAATCGTTTTTTCTTTCATCACATGTGTTTGCACCACTAGCACACACTAAGAGACCTAAAGACTCTCCCCATCCTAGTATGCTCTTCACCTTACACTTCATGTGAGCTTGGTGAATAAAAAAAGTAGGGATTGTGAAATACCTCTCTTACACTCCATAAGTGAACACTCAAACCCCTTAAAATCAACATTGTAATTGTCTAAACCAACTAAAATCCTCCACACGAGGTCACAAAACAGCATTTTAGTTAGGTAGGATTGATTGGGATAGGAATCCATTAATGCCCACCAATCTAGTTTCATTAGTGATATTTTGAAACATAACATTGTTATCTCATAGGGTACTTACAAAATCCTGCTATAAGCAAGTGTTAAAAGAAAACCCAGATCAGAAGTGCGTCGTGACCGATGAGGTGAAAGCCAAGGTATAGCTACCTTTATCTCCCCTACAAGCCACTCAGCTTGTTGTAGGGAGACGACACTATACAGTGCGGGAAGAACCACTGAAACACATTTGACACAAGGTATCTTAGTCTCCCCACTTAGGATATCACCAAGGAGCAATTCTAAGTGCAATTGACTCCTAAAGTTAGCTATTTCCTTTGGTAGGTGTTGCCAAGTCTTCTTGATTGGAACATTGACCCCATCGCCAATAGAACTAGCTCTTTGTTACCTCCACTAATTGATTGGTGAGTGGATACCATTATCACCATCAAGTGTGATTTTGGGAGGCCCAGTTACATTTGAGAGGAAGGACATTAGGTCTTCTTAGGGAATTTACATTTATTTTATTTTTAACTACAAGTTCACCAACTCATAATAAAAAAATCCTACATGTGAGAACTCATGCACTAAAACCAACATTGCACATATCACTCACTTATTGCACCACTTTGCATCTATTGTGGTTGGCATATTTTTGCATTTGTTCAATTGTTTTTAAAATCCACTAGCACTCTCATTTGACATAAATCCTTCACCATTGAGGAACAAAACAACATCCTGAGACAATATCATATACTGCAAGGCTTATCCCCTCTCTCGAGGGGTGTTTTTACACCTTCTTGTGGTTCACAAGTAAGGTAAGCTCAGGTAACCTAGTCGGAGCCATTCCCAGGCTACATTGATAGGATCATTTGGTCGATGCCAAGCCTTGATAGGTGCATTTTCTCCTCTCGAAGAAATTATTATTTACAGCACTTCTTCCCCCATTGGAAGAGGTACCCCGCTGGATTCTCCCCTTGGAGATCCTTCGGTTCCCTTTGACCCATCCTCTCTCATAGGAGGTCAACCATTTTTTACAACACCACCTGGGTCTGCCCCTCGTGGAAATCACATCCCACACATAATGGAAAGAGAAGTCATCCCTACCTTTCCATTTATGGCTAGTTTAAATCTACCTGATTTGGCCAAATTGACCAATGATCCCATTTCTCATGATCCAACATGGTTGTCTATGCCAGACAAGCTTCCCTCCGACATTCCCAAATTCGAAGGAAAGCAGGGAGACTATCCTTCCAACCACATCATTTCTTTCTGTAATACCCCTACCCTGCCTTAGTAATTATTGGCCTCAATGTAAATATTGTGTTTATGCAGTGTATGTCGATCCTAGTGTGGAGCTCAAGGCCAAGGCCCCACTAGTGGATGTTTAAGGTTGCTTTCATAGGAAAATACTGGATAGTGAAACTGTGCATGTGTTGTTTAGCCATGAAATTTTGTAATAGAGGTAAATGTTTAATATTGTAATGAAAATACCCTAAACTGGTTAAGTGAGGCAACTAATGAGAAGGGGGCGAAGGTATCCACTAGGGAGAGGTGAGGGGGCTGTGGGATGGTGACCCATCCTGCCACTTGGGCAGGAATAGCCGATTTGATTCCATGTACAGGTACGGATTTGGTTACAGAACGTGGAGAAGGTAATCCTGTGGGGATATTTGCAGTAGGATAAAAATGCCGCTGAGATGGGAGTCAGGGTTCAGACATTTGGACATTCGGCCTTTTTGGGGTTCTGCAATGAATTCATTCATCATGTTGGTTGTTGGTTAGAGGATGTGTTCTATTGGGAAGAGACCTTGAAACGCGGAGAGAGCCGAAGAAGTAGAACTAAGTACATGAGGGATCCCATGCATATTCGTGATCCTTGAGTAGAAACCTGAAGATGAGTTTGAAGGCAGTTTGTAGGATGTGAATAGCTCGAGGAAGCTGTAAACAATCCTGAATCCGCAAGCAGAGAGCCGAGTTGCGGGACAGAGTCTAGTCCGCAACCTTGGAATGAACCAACTTGTTAAGTGGACGTAAGAGATAGAGTTAAGGGTTGGGAATTCTTGATAAACTCAGTGAAGATTGGGATCTCATAGAGCTAGCAATAGGACATTCTTATGCCTACCCTGAATAGCATTGGAAGGGAAGGGGCCTCGAGGGACTGTGCAGTAGAGAAGAGGGTCTTCCTTGTGTTGGGTGAGGTTGATAATGTCGGTTCCTGATATGCGGAGTGAATGAGATGTTTGTAGCTTGTGGTTGAGCTCACTGACTTAGAAATAACCTCCATGTTACCCTGTATGCTTGATAAACCCATCTGTAGATTGGCTTAGCAGGGGTATGCTTGATAAACCCAACTACGGGGTGGCTTAGCACGAGTATGTTTCATGGATTGCTTGATAAACCCAGCCAGAGGTTGGTTTCACATTGGAGTGGACCTTGACTGTTAGAGAGCCTACCTAGCCCTCCTTAGTGGATACATAGCCCAGGTCGGGGCTGGTCTCTCAGCTGAAAGAGTATAGGATGGATAGAGACCTAAGGTTGGGTGGAATGTTGCTCTCACTTAGCCAGTTGCTGGGGAAACTTCAAGATACAAAGATAAGTGTTCTGTGGAATGAATGGTGTTATTTATATGCTATTATTATGATGTTTTTCTCAAGCTGTTAAATGAATGTGAACAATAAGTAGACCACATGTAAGCCCGAGTAGAAGGCTGAGTACTGGTTGAAATACTTCATATAGTTGCATGAGTTAATGCATGGTTAATCTTACATGTGTTAGATGTATGGATAGACTTAATTGTTTGTATTATGTGCATTTTGTATGAGATGTTAATCCTATAATGGAATGATGACCTCATTGAATCATGGAATGGTTCAAAGGCCTGTGGTATTCTTAAATTGCCCTGTGAGTTAGAGAGAGATAGGTTATGGCAGGAACCAAGTAGAAATCTGCTATGGGTTGGAAAGTGCCTTAGAGTGTTTGCAGACCAAAATTCAGAGGAGAAAATGAAGGGGTTGGATACCTCAGTTGGGCAGGGGATTACACCAACTGATAGAGCTCTCCAAGAGCTTTCCAACGGTACCAACCTTGCTTCGTTTGGACCAAGGGTAAAGAATTTGTGACCCTTGGAAGTTGCTTAGGTTAAAGGTTTGGAGCATGGCCATTTCCGCATCCACAATTACGGATTGCGGATTGCGGAAAGATTGTTCAGCGGAAAAGTTAGGTTCCGCATTTCCGTACCTGCAATGCGGATTGTAGAAGGATCGTTTGGCAGAAAAATTAGATTTCCGCATTTATGCACCCGCAATTGCAGATTGCGGATTGCGGAAAGACCGTTTAGCGGGAAAGTTAGAATTTCGCATTCCGCACCCACAATACGGATTGCGAAAAGACGTTTGGCGGAAAGAAAAGTGGATTTCCGCATTTCCGCTCCCGTAATTGCGAATTGCGGATTGCAGAAAGTCACTTAGCAGAAAATTTATATCCCACATTTCCGCACCCACGATTGCGGATTGCGGATTACAGAAAGGTGCGATTGCGGATTGTGGAAAGTTTCAGTTGCGGGCTGTGGATCGCAGAGGCAAGATGCGGATCCGAGATTAGTGTGACTATGGGGAGTTTTTATAAACAAAGGAAGAAAAAAAAAGTAATAGAGGGTCTTCTGTGGCCTAAGGAGGCCATGGGGACGTTACACTTTCCACTTATGGTGTTCATCTAACAACATAGTGGATGACCCTGTGAGGCTTTGCCTCTTCCAGCGTACTGTCACCAAAATGACAACAAAATGGTACGTGAACCTAACAAGTGGGACCCATTCCACATTTGTGACATTGGCCACTGTATTTCTTACGTAATTTCAACTGCCAATATGACATGATCTAGGCCTCAAAACTCTCACTGATTTTTGGCAAAATACTTCCACTCACATCGCAGACCACATCAATGAGTGGCGTAGACGCCGCACATTATGCAAGATTGAAATACAACCTCCCTTTTTGTTGGATTGGTTCATCAAATCTCTCCAACCTGCCATAGCTAAAGATGTCGCCACCTCCATGCCACAAAGCGAGGAAGAGGTTATTTTGAAAGCACATCATTTCGATCTCATATATGCACAATCTGACTACCTTTATACTATCTTCCCTTATGCCCCTCGACATCAGTCATTGGATCCTACACCTTCGGGCTCATCCCATTCGATGGATGGGATTATTGAGTCCATTTCCCATTTAGGAAAGGTTCCTCCAACCACGTCGGTGCCATTCAACATGGTTCCACACTACCCATCCATGCCACTTGTGTTAGTACCCCCTACACCGGTACCAACATCATCAGCTGGTCAAACATTACCCAAACATTAGCCAAGCGACGACAGTTCCTACACCGCCAATGGCGCAATCCATTCCTACATCCACCTCTTATGGAACACAAACCGCATTTATCCCACGCCTGGGATAAAACCTATATTATCCTTTCCCATGCCCAACTGGTCAGCAACCTGCCCCCCACATGGGGGTTAACCTAGTTCAACTTTCTTACATTCAACAAGCTCAACAATTTGAGCAATTGAACATCGCAAAACCCCAAAATCCACGGACTTAGGAGAAGAAGAAAGGTAAGAAAAAACCGAATCAGTAGCTGGATCAAGGGGGAAACCCCCCTCCCCAGCAAAACTAGAATACAGGTAACAAAAATGCAGGGACTAATAATCCCCCCAAACAAGGGAAGAATCCCACCCTGAGGACCAATTATTGTTGCTCCATTTGCGGTGATTATCATCACTACACCCATCATTGTCCTCTTATCCCTGAATTTCAACAGTTAGTCGAATCCAAAAGGAAGACAGCGCGAAGCGAATCCTCCCCAACCACAAACCGATGTGTTACAAGAACCCTTTTCCAATCAAGGAGTAGTTACACAACAACAAGACCCTCGCCCACCCGACGATGGCTCTTTCAAAAATATCTATACATTGGACATCATCCTTCAAACACGCACCAAAGGGTATGATGGGCCTTCCACCCCCCAAGTGGAAGACATTTCTATCCCCTTGGGGGATCCTCTACAAATACCTCAACCAAACTCTGAACAAATCCCACATATTTTGAAAGTTCCACTTCAGCATACCCCTAATAAACCTCACATGAAAGCCACCCACAATTACAGTATTGTGGATGACTTGGCTCAATCCCTGGAAGCCATGTCCACATTATAAGTGTTACAATATTTCCCAACACAACGAAAGGAATTACTCAATGCACTCGGCGTCGTCGATCCATCCGACTCACACCTCATGACCTTTGATCTCGATAAAGTGATCTGTAACTACCGTTGTCAATCACATTTCAAGTTCCAGTAATGGTAAAAAACATCATGATTCATTGTTATATCATCGATGAAGGAACATCCACTTGCATTATGTCTGCCAAAGTCTGGAAATTATTAGGATATCCTTAGCTGGTCCCCTCGTCTATTGCTCTGCGCACATATGATGGGCGACCATCCCAACCAAGAGGATTGTACCAAAATGTCCCCATAGAGCTGGGAGGAAACATGGTTATGATCGATATTGAATTAGTCGACGCTGAACTCAACTACAACATCCTCTTGGGGCGTAGTTATATGTATTCCATGAAGTTGGTCTTCTGTAGCATACATATAACTACGCCCCTCGGTCTTCCATATCATGATGTTTCCTTTAAATGGGAAGCTAGTTACCCTTGACCAACTTAACTACTATAATCCCAACACAATAATAAATCCCGACAATGTCCTACCGACTGTATTGTGCGATGATCAACCATATGTTGACATCGTCCTTGGCATGTACAAGGACTCCAATTTGTTAGGAGTGTATTCAGGACCACCACTTAAGATCTCTACATTGACCAATGGCCTAATGTGCACACTTTTCATCGCTGAAAATGGTGTTTCCTCCAACTCAACACCATCATCAGCACCACCACCGAGACATGGCATTGAACAAATGTTGATCCCATCGGGACCACCAATTTTTCAAATCCCATTCTTGTATCCTCCCACGAGTGTACAAGGGACATTGGTCATGGCTCAATTAACTCTACCTGGGATAACTTTGGGAATACCGGTATAGTACCTCACACCACCATACGTAGAGATGGCTTCTAAACCAATCGCCCATTATGAGTCTGTCCCTGTTTTGACTGCTATGCCTGCAAGGCCTGTAACAAATTCAGTTACGACATCCCAACCTATGACATCTGCAACTAAACCACAGTGGGTCGTTGCTAAGACAGCCAATGGGGGCACCAACCAACTAAAGTTGAAAGGTCCCCTATTACCTAACATGATATCCAATCCAGTAGAAACTGCTAAGCCTAAAGCAGGGGGAATCAACCAACAGGAGTTAAAATCCCCAGTTATGATAAATAATCCCAATCAAAGGGTCACACAGTCATGTTCTCTTTGTGGGAAGCAAGGCCATGCAACCAACTGATGCCCTACTTTTCCAAAGCTAAGGATTCTGCTCAAAACCCCTGTGTGTATAACACGCGCTCCATCGACAATAAAAAGGGGCACATCACCCTCACCCACATCTAAGTACAAAGCAATGCATATGAATCATGCATGTTCCATATGTTCTCAGTATGGGCACTATACACATCATTTCCCTGACCTCCCTCGCTATCGAGAGGCTTTGGAAACCATTCACCTCACCCAAACCTTGTAAGATACCTCACCTCCCTCATCACCAGAGGAGACTACTATCCCCACGGGTACTATGGTGACCCCAACCAGGCCCTCCCCACGGTGGGCTGACTCCATACCCGACCAATAGTCGCCGCAGCATTCATAAATCCCAACCATCTTATTAAATCATACTAAATCCACTTGACCTTGTCTCTCATGTAGTTTAATGTCTCACCATTCATTCCAGTGTCCTCTCATCACTACATTTCGCACTTTGCATGCAACCAAAGTCGATTAGCTGACAACGTCACCCCTTGTGGGACCACCCTTCCTACAGTAATTGAGGAGGACACGTCCATTAGATACCTTTAGATATCATGATCCCCAATCACTGATTTCCCGTGAAGCCCTGGATCCCTTAATCTTCCCTCAAGACGAGTTTCTAGCACCCACCCCAACTACCTTGCCCTATCTCGACATCCTGCACCTCGATGCAATCCCTCTTCTGACCAAGAATGAAGACCCCTGCTCTTCAGACGAAGACATGCTTGAAGAGTATGTATTCACCATAGACGAGGAGATAATCGAAGCTATGAACACCACTGAACCTCCATGGGAAACCTTCCATCATAGGTCCTCGGCGACTAGTGGGAAGGATCCACAAACACTACCCACTGAACAACGATACACAATCGAGTCAAAAGGCTTTCTACCCCGTAGTCATATCGATTGGTTCAAGAACCCTATTCCTGCCCTGGATGCATTCGAATATGGTAATCTTACCAATATCTCCCCCACCATATAGGTCGACATATCCACCACACCAAGAGTTGTTGAAAACATCTCTATCGAGATTTATTTCTCACCACAAGAAATCACTTACTTCATCGTTCTCTTCAAAGAATTTCATAGCGTTTTCGTGTGGTCATATGAATAAATGTCAGGTCTTGACCTAACAATTGTCAAACATCATATTGACACTTGTCCCAATGCCATCCCCATCCGAAAAAAAAAATGCCCAGTCCACCCTTCTAAGGCCCCCGCAATCAAAGCCAAAATCGAGAAACTCTTGCAAGTCGGATTTATCTTTCCCATTGCTTACACATCATGGGTGTCCAACCCTGTCGCAGTAAACAAAAAGCAGGGAACTATTCATGTCTATATTGATTTTCGAGACCTCAACTTAGCCTGCCCCAAGGATAACTTTCCCACACCATTCATCGGCCAAATTGTCGACTCATGCGCCAGTAGCAAAATGCTTTCCCTTATGGACGGGTTCTCCAGATACAACCAAATACGCATCTGTCCCCAAGATCAGTACAAAATTGCATTTACCACACCATGGGGCAATTTTTCCTACAAAGATATGCCCTCCGTTTTGAAGAACACTGGAGACACTTTCCAATTAGAAATGGCATACATTTTTAATGACTTGGCTAATATCATCCTCTCCTTTCTAAACGATATTACAACCAAGTCCAAAAAATGATGTGATCACCTTCAAGACCTTCGTACCATATTCACATGATGTCGCAAGTATTATATACGATTAAACCCCCTGAAGTGTGTATTTTGTGTCACTGCTAGTCATCTCTTAGGATTCATTGTCTCCAAAGATGACATCACCTTCGATCCCCCTAAGGTCCAAGCCATCTTGGAGTTACCTCCCCCATGAACACGATGCCAGTTGCAGAGTGTCCAAGGTAAGGTCAACTTTCTTCGTCGTTTTGTTCCCGACTATGCCACTCAGGCCCATGGATTTTTACGGCTTCTCAAAAAATATATGCCATTTAAGTGGGATGACTATGCTCAAAATGCCTTCAATGCCCTTAAAAAAGCATTGTCATTAGCCCCCCTCATCTCTCCTCTGGACTTTGACAAATATTTCATTTTATATATATCTACATCAAATTCCGCTATAGCTAGCATACTAGTCCAACCTGCTGAGGACCACTAGGAACATGTCATATATTATGTCAACAAAACCCTCGCCGGACCTGCACTCAACTACACCCATGATGAGAAGATCTCACTCACAGTCATCCTCTCTATACAGAAGCTTTGCCACTATATTTTCCTTTGGAAAACAACCATGGTTGTTGGATCCAATCTTATGTAATACATACTGAGTCGTAGGCTTATCAATAGTAAGTTCCCACGTTGGATTATTCTCTTACAAGAATTCGACCTCAAATTTGTTATTCCCAAAAGGCAGAAATCCATGGCCTTAGATGAACTCATTACGGACCTTCCCTCTACTACCACAAGCGGGTCTGTCCAAGACCAGTTACCCGATGGGAACCTCTTTCTCATCACGATCAAAGATCCTTGCTACGGTGATATCCTCCTTTACCTCCACACCCAAAAGTTTTCTCCCCACTTATCCCGTGACGATCGTCACAGAATCCGCCATCAAGAACCAAGATACCTCCTCATCGGATACGTCCTATATCATTGTGTTATCGACACTATCCTGTGACAATGTCTAGTACATGAAGAAGCCAAGCAAGTTCTCAATGATTTCCATAGCAGCGCATGTGGTAGCCACCTTTCCGGAATAGCCACTGCCCAAAAAATATTACGAGATGGGTATTTTTTTCCCTTTGTATTCAAATATTTTTTTACACCGTCAAACGATGCGTGGATTGTCAAGTATTTTCCTACAAAACATGGTCTCCCTCTACACCGCTCCATCTGGTCATCACTACGTGCCCATTTTGAAAATGAGCAATTGATTTTATGGAATGTCGCACGGCTTCATCCTAAGGTCACCACTAGATAATCATTGTCGTGGACTACTTCACCAAATGGGATGAAGCGATTCCCACATTTGATTTTAAAGCAGTGACTTTAACACAATTCTTTTTCAACCATGCCATCTCCCGCTTTGGCATTCCCAAACAAATTGTCTCCGACAAGGAAAGACACTTCCATGACGAAAAGTTTGAAGAAATGTCGCGTTTGTTAGGATTTAAACATGAATTTTCAACCGCTTACTACCCTCAAGCAAATGGCCAGGTCAAAGTTCTTAAAAAAATCCTCAAAATTATGCTCCAACACACAATGGATAAAAATAAAACTAACTAGAACCACATGCTCTTTCCTTCCCTTTGGGCTTACCACACTTCAATCAAATCTGCCACAAGTTTTACCCCGTTTCACCTTGTCCATGGTGTACAAGTTGTCCTCACAATCGAGTGTCAAATCCCTACCCTTCAGTCCGCCGTTGAGTTGCTGCCTGATACCCATGCACCTGAGCAGTGCCTATTCACCTTGAAACACCTCGTTGAATAATGACATGACTCTCTTCAATAGAATGAATCCATGAAATTCCGCTCCAAGGCACACTATGATCTAAAAGTGCGACCACGCACCTTCAACGAAGGCGCCTTTGTTCTTTTGTTTAATGCCAAGAAGGATAGTAAACTAGGACCCGGGAAATTTGTGTCTAAATGGACAAGCCCTTATGTTGTTAAGAATTGTCTCTCAAAAGGAGCCTATGTCTTAACCAACCATGAAGGTACCACTCGGTCAATGGTTTGTACCTCAAACGGTTCTATCCTTAATACTTTGGTACCCCACATATATGCCTCGTTTTGGTTTTATGATTTTTTCATTGTCAATACCTTGGTCATGTTCTTTACTACACTTGGGTATGTCCAACGTATGTGCAAGATCTTGACTAGGATGATTCCTCCACATTTGTTTTTATAAGAGCAAGGCTCCATGCTTCATCAAAATGGTGCAAAAGTCCCTACCGCAGGTATCATTTCGAAACTTGCATATAGACACTATTTACCCTCCATTTATAATGCATCTACCAGTATTCCCATTGATAACCATAGGGATCTCATTCCCTGCCCTGCTGTGCCATCAACATCATTTCTGAGAATAGCATGTCCCCCCATGGGTGTGTGCACCATTTCCATCCCAGTTATCAATTGACACCCATGATGTTGACCCCCCACAAGTCTGAGGAATCTGACCCAACGTGAAAAGACCCTCCCTTAGAGTATCATTTCACAGTTGTGCATTTACTCCACCAAGTACACAGTCGTCATGTCCCTCGACAAATGTTACTAGAACGACTCACAAAGTCCCCTCATGCCTCCATGAGCACTTTACCCTTCACAATACCCCTCATATCATCACTCCTGCAAAGACACCTATGGGGCCCCCACCCTCAAAAGCAACCAGTTATATTCAATTATTCCGCAGGTATACACTACATGGCATCATTTCATGGGGAACTTGTCTCTACGTCTACAAGTTATCCCCCACTTCATCTTTGGAAAGTGTCCCCCAATCCACTCAAAACCGTGGGGACTACGCCCATCATCAAATTCATCCTCGACACACCCAAAGCTACGGGGATCCCACCAATATTCTCTAAGTACAAACAAGTTCCCTCGTCACCTCACATCACAGGAACACCATATTATTTTGGTAGCAACCCATGGTCATCTTTGATCGATGCATTTGAGTCTTCATATTTTTAGCAGTATTTGTTTTGCTAGTTACCATCACTCATTGTTTTGCGTCTCCCTCAGCTCCCTTTCATTTGAAATTTGTCTCAGTCTGTTTCAATTTGTGTCGTTTCGAAAGGAAAGATGTCGTCCCCACTCCCCATGTTTACATCGATCAAAGGAAGTAATGATCCCCACACTTATTAACCAATATTGTGTCAGGTTTTTCTATCCACCCGTCAATTACAATATGATCTAGGTTCTCAGGATAAGACTCTTGTCTTATCATGTACTTCAACTCTCGCCGACGCAAAAAAACTACATTCTGAGAGTTGCAGTAGTTGCAGTTGTAGCTTAGGACCCCTTTCAATCACCATAAGGGATCACCTCAAACTTAGTATGGAGAGTCATTACTGCTCCCTAACTAAGTGGTTTCCCCTATGCTCAACGTTAACACATCATTGCATCAAGGGTAAACGTACTTTTGAAGGTAGCAGTGTTAACATTTGGAAATCATGGTAGCAATCTATTTAGTATAGTGAGGTTCTCAGGCATATTCACATACCAGTTTGGTCCCACACCCCCATGGGATTATCATGGTCACTAGCAGTTCCACTTCTTCAGCACCCTGCAATAGTTCCTGGACCATTTACTCAAACATGGAATGAAGCTTCCTTCATCCATGTCCCAATAGCATAGTAGAGTCGACCCCTTGGTCCTCTCTCATTGTAATCACTTTAAAAAAATTTCATGAGCATGGGTATCCCCGCCTCGTTTGTATAAAAACTATTCTCTACTACAGCTCCAACGGTTGTCACCAACAATATTCCCCCATGGGAGAACCATATTTTTCCACATATGCTTCGTCCTATAGAACAAGAGAGAAACAATAGAAAACCTGATGCATTATCGACTCTACAATACTCTCCGAACCTCATACATCAGGGGGCATATGTTAACACCTAAAAGTCATACACATGTGACATTTCGACAATTCATCCAGTAAGGTGTCATGGACATAAAGAATGCATCTCACCACAGGCATTCCCAACAGATCCAAAAAATAGCATGAGTCCATAAATGTCAAAAAATAGTCAAAAGAAAGGTGTAGCACGGGTAATACACTGTTAACCCGTGCTATAGCGCAAGTTACTTGAACAATTCCCGCGCTACACCCGCATGGATTTTCCTTCGATAGCCGCACTACTGTTAAAACGACAAGACCAATAACTCCCAGCGACGCATTGAAAGCTCAATCCTCCCCAGGGATCCGAATTCGGATCCTCACACACTTGGTGGCATTAATAAGGCCCCCCTTGTGTACCTTGGAACTAGTTCATGGAGAAGGTGAGTTCACATTTGGATCTAGTTGTTTGTTGGTCACCTCTTGGCCTATAAAAGGAATCCATTTGAATGCATTTGGTAGAGAGAAATCAAGAGCAAGGTTATGTTGCTGGATTTGAGTTGGAGCTTCCTCATAGCCCACCATTTACCATCATTGTGAGCATTCCCAAGATCCCTTCTCACCTTCCTTCAAGGGGTAAGTGTTTCTCTCCATTGTTCTACCATCTACTTAGCATTTAGTTTGGACAAGAAAGGCCTCCCTAAGGGAGATTCTTGGCTTCCCTTGAATCCCACACCTCCTAGGTGTTGTATAGCTATACCATTGGGAAATACAAAAGTGGTTTAGCATATCTTGGAGTGTTATTGGAATTTGCATTCTCCCTCCTCTCTTTTATTTTTCTTTAGAAAATGTATAAATCTCCTATTTTTATTTAAGCCCATCGCTGCTTTATTGTCGCCCGAATTTATCTTATGGAAGACTGTTATTAATTTTTTTAAAGATAAATTTATGCTTATTTATTATGAGTGAAACCCTCTTCTAGGTATTCAAACTCAAGATTCTCAAGTATTTAATGTTGTAATATAAATGGGTCTTTATCTCTTGTATTTCAATAAATGTTAAGGAAGGAGTCTATGTAATACTCTATCTCTTTTTTGTTTGAGTGGTTAGATGTTAACTACATGATAATAACCTAAATGAATGATCTCTTCAATGTTTGACAGGTTGTGGCCTAATTATTTGAAATGTTTAGCATTTATTTGGGTTATGGAATAATAAATGTTACCCCTTCGTATGCCATTTCTTTAAGGGGCTATATTCATTTAATAATCGTCACCATTTTTGCAACTGCATCTCTTACTATAGTTTATGATTTAAATGATCAATTTTGATTTGTATTTACACACATTGGAATACCCTCACTAGGGTTCTGGTTAAACAACTTTTCTTTTAAAAGTTAATA
The DNA here is from genome assembly GCA_027924585.1 of Larix kaempferi. NCBI lineage: Eukaryota > Viridiplantae > Streptophyta > Pinopsida > Pinales > Pinaceae > Larix > Larix kaempferi. The sequence goes on along the minus strand of BSBM01000486.1, from coordinate 40,511,917 downwards.
ATTAACTCCCGTAGGGTCAAATTCGTTGACTCCTAGCCTTTTAAACAATAATACCACATGTAAAAGAGTCACTATATTCATTAGCTAGTATTTGTTCCATAATGTAAGGTTTTATTTCTATCTTCTAGATATTAACATATTTAATCATAATGTGCATAAATCTATAACAAGAGCCACGAGGTGGCAATGTCTCCGACATTGCCACCTGCTCTTGCCAGAAAGAGAAAGTGCAATTGCTTTGGTGAGAGGTGCTAAGTATAAATGCTTCAAATTTTACAACATCCATGTTGGTTGAGCCATGACGTAATGCCTTATATGCACCTATATAAAAGCATAATCCAACAATAAATTGTACAGGAGTTGATAAGATCCACCTTAGATGTTCTTGTTTCTTATTATTTATTGCACATCATATTCTCATAGAATCCAATTTATTTTTGGATGAGGCATTCTCATTTGTTTTGTTTTGTTTTGTTTTGTAGGTGCCCCATCGAGTGGTATCTCCTCTCCCTTGATTGGTCAAGACTTAAGAGCCATGTGGGAATTCGTGCATTTGGATTTCTAGTGCCCAAAGAAGATTTTAGATACGTCGGTTTGATGCAAGCTCACCCATTATTATCGAACTCACCTACCCAAACTATTATGACTTTCTGGTCTTCTATTTTTTCTACTCCACTCAAAGGAATCACTAACCAAATCCCTATTTGGTCAATAACAGTTCTCAAGGAGCCCTCCACACACCAAAAGTGTAGTTTCCACCCACGAGACCATGTGCCATTTGACAGATAATTAGGAAGACGATTTGCAAGATAAAGACCTCCTTGTCCATGAGCCCCCTTTCAAACAATCCTATCCATTTCATTTTTTTCTACAGAAAGTATCCACTCACATAAAATTTATGGGCTCCCCCGACAACAACACGAGCCATTTTACAAGAAATTAGGTTGAGAATGGATAGAGGTCAACTGACTAATGGTATCAATTAATAGGTAAGACATGAAGGAAACATAATTGGAGAATTATGTGTAGATCATTAAGCTGATAGATTCTGAGCAGACATTACGCTAAACTAGTGCCAGATCCATGTTTGAACCATTGTTCAAATCCTTTTCTGTTAACTTCAAGGTGTTGGGAATGTTGATTGCATTTCTATTGTGAGAGCATGTTGTCATTGTTGTTTCCCTCTAAGGAGACTCGTCACAAGCCATGGTGTTTCCTTGTCTTGGAAACCTTGAGTCCTTGTATTGATTACTTAATTTTGTCATCTAGGAGAATGACCAATCGAAGAATGGGTTGACGTCGAACAATCTGTCAGACTGGAAAAACCTACCTAATGCCCCTTGCCATCATAGCTTGCTTCCATATACATTCCATCAAATATTAACATATATTAAATGTGAAATGAGGTGCCACTCATAAGCAATAACTATTTAGGGTGGAGATTTGTTGCAATAGCTATTTACAAATGAGCTAATGACATAAGCTCATGTGGGACATCAAAATTATTTAAATCCATTGATCAAGGTTGAAACAACCAAAGATTCATATAAACTTGTAGAGTGGACAACACCATTCATATAAATCTCGAGTTTCATGAATTTTGTAGAGTCTATGCCTAAAGAGACAAGATTAGACACTTGGTATGAACTCGGAATGGTTTACGAGGCACACTTGGTATGAACTAAAAATGGTTTACAAAGCAGGGACTATCCTCTTCGTGGATTTTTCTCCCTTGTCTTTTGTATCCTTATGGAAATTGTGTGCTCTAGCTTACTACAACCTTAAGCTCATAGATTTTTTTCTCGCACAAACAACTTTTAATAACCTGCTTTTTTATTTGTTATATAAAATTCCATGTACATCCATGTTTTATGAATAATTTAATGGGAAGCATTTTACTTTCAATTAAAAAAACCACCTCAAAAACACATCAAAATGTAGACAGATTTACTTACACTATAATGGAAATATGTTTAAGACATGATGAGGCAATTTGTAACTATAACCATAGGTTGAACTTGCTAACACCCAAGCTTGACATTGATGACAAAATTCCATCAAAGATGAGGCCACTATATTCTATTGCATTACATTTCATAAGCATCCAAACATATTTTAATAGTTTTTTCATAAGCATGCAGTTTAATTCAACTAAAATATTATCTCACCTCTCTAACAGTTGTATTTTTCATAGTGATGTCAAGATGCCTAAGCGACTTGATGTGCAAAGTAAAAAACACTTTTATGACACTACTAGCCAAAAGGATTTCAAAACTGTAGACCACTTCCACATATAATACATATGATCCACTGTTGCTTTAGCTATGCACTTTACATGTCTCCCGTGATTTATCATGAAAATAATATTTTATCCAGAAGAATCATGGCCTATAAATGTTAATAGATCATTGATTTTTTTCCAGAAAGGCAATGTCATTCCAAAAAATCCGTTACAACTGAAACACAATTTTCCTGCATATGTATTGATGATGTTGTGTTGTCTTCTTCTATCCCTATTCCCAAAAAAATATTGCAATCATAATCTTAAGCATGAAGTAGCCTAGGATATCTCTAGAAATGAACTTAGTACAGCTTGCAAAGACGAGGTTGGCTATAGAACAATTGTCCATTAGCTTTTACGATTGCCATTACAACAGTTGTTATACCTGCCCAAAAAACTGAACAAAGAAAATAGTGTGCATCACATGGTCCTGCAAAAATGTGCAATCATAGTCAAGAAAGATGCTACGGGTGTCTGAACACCAAGTAAATCAACTTAAATGTACAAAATAAATAGACAATTCAGTTTAGCTAGGAGTGCGCCATACACACTATATTTGAAACGATGCTCTTAGAAGTGGAAAGCAAAAACCTAAAGATCAATAAGTACACTTCGTAAATTACCTCCTTGAAGAGATAAAGTTGTAATGGTAAGGACCCAAACTATTAACATGGAAGCAACTCACTGAAATGTCATGTCAAACATACATCAAACCATGGAGAAACGCTTAATCAAAATGTGACTTTTAATGTACTGATGTCATGATAAAGTACATGCATACTTTGAATTTATATTTTCATTTCAGCATAAAATAGATTTAAAACAACCCAGTTTGAACCTTCAACTTTGTGATTCTTTTATTCTATGTTGTATATAAAACCAGCATCAATGCTAATGTGCAACTCAAGAATTGCACAAAATTTTATTCCATCTTACTACATGCACATCATTTTGGGGAAGGGCCCTCTTGCTAGGACACTGACCCAGTATAATAATTTGAGTTTGACCATTTATGCTGATTTGTAACACAAGCGCCTATCGAGGGCCAATATAAAAGAAATGGAACCTATTTTATTTGCAGATATCTTTATAGCAATTACCTGATGTGGATGGGATGTAAAAAGACAACAACATTCTTCAATGTAGCTTCCATCACAAACAATGAAAAAATCTCAAATGAGTTAGGTGGCATGACATTCAGTTTATGAGAAAAAAAATTCTAAATTGCTTTTCCGCTGACTTCAATACTTATTTTTCCAAAACTTATGAGCGGATATGCTGCTTTTCTATCATTGCTCATTCATGGTAATCCATCTTAACTGAGATGTGCAGTCTCTTTGACTGTTCTTTGTATTAGCAAACTCTGAAATAAATATAAAAACATATTTAAAACTTTATTATAATCGAGATGAATTTGCTTATGGTAGCCATTGTCTTTACCAGGTAACCAAATATACATTCTACATACATGAAAAAATCATGAACAAGAGTGAAAATAGATTTTTGTCAAATGATCAAAATTGGCCACCAATATAACTCGTGTTTAAATGCAAACAGGATAGTAATAAATTGTAATAAAGGGCAAGGAAAATGATTCATATTTTTTACATTAGCACACTATGAGTTACTGGGCAGAATTACACACCGAGTGATGAGAAAGCACATACGCTTCGTGATAGGATAAATCACACCTAGGAAACAATCCTGGAGTTGGTTTGGCAACAATAATAAGTAGAGGCTGTAGGTATTATTTTCTTTCCATATAATTAACATCTACTATAATTTCAAGACCTCGAACTATCATGATTATCACATGCATCACATAAGTCTAAAATTAATCAATCTTTAACGATTTACTTGAATCCATTAGTGCAGAAATCTTGTGCAGTTGCCTCTTAGTCTTTTTTGATGGAAAACAGTTTCTCCCTCCTACCCTTTTACTGATACGTTCTTCAGACTTCTGTGATGGGTATTCTTAAAGATCTTTTATAGGTGGAGAGAGGATCGGTTTCCTAAAATGGTTATACTCCTCTTTCCCATCAAAGTAGGAGTCTTGGAAACTACTCCTCCAATTAACCAACAACATTCAAGATATTAATAAATATGAAAATAAACGTAACTGCCTATCACATGTGTCTCTTCATGTGGGCCATTAAAATTAATCAAAAGATTATTTTTACATTCTCCCACTTTGCACATATAATAACTTAACATTAGAGTTTAGAAAGGTAGACATTAAGCGTGCCATAAATCATATCCATCTTTAACTTTCAGTTGGTCATCATAATACTATAATTAAACAATCCACTAATGTGAGTCATGGCGGTTCTACGTCAATAAGGAAACATAGTACCTTCCATGTACCACAACACTAGTAACCTGTGTAATATAGTCTATAAACGAGAAGTGTATTCATAAGGTGTTCAACAATAATGTCCCTTGTCAAAGACTATTCCTGTCATTATACATTTATTCTCATACATGTACATACACATTTAAAATAGAAATTATCAATCAGAAACACCTTTATCAAGATCTAAAAGTGTCAAAATAAAACAAATAACATAATGCAATCCATCACATAAAATTAGAAACGGTTATGTGCTACATTCAATACCCATTCTATTGGCATGTTCCTTAAATGTCTTTGGTGGTAATCCTTTTGTCAATGGATCTGCAACCATAAGCAGTGTGCTTATGTGTTCAATTGACACTCGTTGTTTCTGAACTTCTTCCTTAACGGCAAAGTATTTCAATTCCATGTGTTTAGCACCATTAGAATACTTGTCGTTCTTAGAGAAAAATATAGCTCCAGAGTTATCACAATAAATTCTCAGCGGCTTGGAAATAGAGTCGAAAACCCCAAGTCCTGAGATAAAATTCCGCAACCACAATCCATGAACCATGGCCTCAAAGCATGCCACAAATTCAGCTTCCATAGTGGATGAATCTATGATAGTTTGCTTTGCACTTTTCCATGATATCGCCCCTCCAGCTAATAGGAACAAATAACCAAAAGTGGACTTTCTACTATCAACGCATCCAACAAAATCCGAATTTGAGTAGCCAATCACCTCTAGATTATCAGACCTCCTAAATGTGAGCATGGAATCCTTTGTTCCCTGTAAGTACCTCATCACTTTCTTTGCATCTTTCCAGTGATCCAATCCAGGATTAATTTGGTATCTTCCCAACATACCAACTGCAAAAATGATATCTGGTCTGGTGCAAGTCTGTGCATACATTAGGCTTCCTACTGCAGAAGCATAAGGAGTCCCTTCCATCTGTTTTCGTTCCCATTCATTCTACGGACATTGCATAAGACTGAATTTATCCCCTTTTTGAATAGGGGCATCACCAGCTAAACATTTCTCCATTCTGAATCTCTCTAGAACTCTTTCGATATAGGACTTCTGAGACAATCCTAACAATCCACGTGATCGATCCCAGAATATTTCAATTCCTATCACGTAAGATGCGACTCTATTGCCAATCCACTGAGAATTTATTGTGATAACTCCGCAGCTGTATTTTTCTCTAAGAACGACAAGTATTCTAATGGTGCTAAACACATGGAATTGAAATACTTTGTCGTTAAGGAAGAAGTTCAGAAACAACGAGTGTCAATTGAACATATAAGCACACTGCTTATGGTTGCAGATCCATTGACAAAAGGATTACCACCAAAGACATTTAAGGAACATGCCAATAGAATGGGTATTGAACGTAGCACATAACAATTGCTAATTTTATGTGATGGATTGCATTATGTTATTTGTTTTATTTTGACACTTTTAGATCTTAATAAAGGTGTTTCTGATTGATAATTTATGTTTTAAATGTGTACGTACATGTATGAGAATAAATGTATAATGATAGGAATAGTCTTTGACAAGGGACATTATTGTTGAACACCTTATGAATACACTTCTCGTTTATAGACTATATTACACAAGTTACTAGTGTTGTGGTACATGGAAGGGACTATGTTTCCTTATTGACGTAGAACTGCCATGACTCACATTAGTGGATTGTTTAATTATAGTATTATGATGACCAACTAAAAGTTAAAGATGGATATGATTTATGGCGCGCTTAATGTCTACCTTTCTAAACTCTAACGTTAAGTTATCATATGTGCCAAGTGGGAGAATGTAAAACTAATCTTTTGATTAATTTTAATGGCTCACATGAAGAGACACATGTGATAGGCAGTTATGTTTATTTTCATAGTTATTAATATCTTGAATGTTGTTAGTTAATCAGAGGAGTAGTTTCCAAGACTCCTACTTTGATGGGCAAGAGGAGTATAACCGTTTTAGGAAACCGATCCTCTCTCCACCTATAAAAGATCTTTCAGAAAACCCATCTTTTACTAATCTCAGTAACCTTTCTCTAGAAATATGTCCCAGCCTTTTGTGCCACAAGTAACAGGAATTTTCATTCGTAAGGCTACGTTTAGTACCAACATTATGATGCGGGGTAAGAATAGTTTCAGCAAAATGATCGTCAAGTTTTAATTTGTACAAACCATCACAAAGAATACCCGAACTAACAAAAGAGGTACTCTTAAACAAACTGAAACTTTTATTCTCAAATTTAAAAGAGTAACCATCAAGATCAAGTTTAGAAAAGGAAATTAAATTTCTGGAAATAGAAGGAACAAATAAAGTTTGAAACAAATCCAAACGGTAACCGGAATCTGGAAATAAACAATAAGTCCCAATGGCTTCAACTGGAGCTTTAACCTGATTTCCCATGAACAGAAAGTTTTCATTTTGATTTATGGTCTGGGTTGTAAGGAATCACTGCATCGTATTTGAAACATGAGTAGTAGCCCTAGAGTCAATCCGCCAAGTATTAGAAGGATCTTCAGTTACGTTTGATTCGAAACAAATAGAAATTAAATTCATACCTTTCTTTTCGAACCATTCCCTACATTTCGGACAATCTTTCTGATAGTGTCCTGATTTTTTACAGAAGTGACACTTATCACTGTTCCTTTCCTTCTTATAAGCATGAGGACCATGATAAGGCTCATATTCCTTGGGTGATACCTGCTTCATGCCCTTTCTAGGATTTTTCCCTTTCCTTTCGGCTCCTTGAGTTGTAAGATGAACTAAATGTTGTCCATGTTGCTTAAGTCTTGCCTCTTCTTGATTGAGCATATTGGCCAACTCATTCACATTCCACTTATCCTTAATAGTGTTATAGTGAATTTGAAATGGCCCATACTGAGGAGGCAAGGAGTTCAAAATAAATTGTACAAGAAAAGACTCATCCACATTCATCTCAAGGGTCTTTAATTGCCTCACCCAAATTTGTCATTTCAAGGACATGCTCATGTATCCCACGCATACCATCAAACTTCATGGTGGTAAGCTTAGCCATTAGTGTCCCAGCAAGGGACTTGTCTGTAGTTCGGAAACGTTCTCCCACAGATTTCAGAAATTCTTTAGCATTGTCAGTTTCTGGAAGGGTTGACTTGATGTTGTTTGCTACAGTCATCCGCATAAATTTAAGACTCAGTCTGTTCGATCTTTCCCATGTTTTAAATATAGACTTTTCTTCCACACTGCTTTCACCAGTAATAGCAGCCAGTTTCTCAGATTCAAGTGCTATATCTAGATCCAGAACACCGAGGTGAAACTGAACCTGTTCTTTCCAATCTAAGAAATTCATTCCATTTAAGATCGGAACAGAAGAGGCATGCAAATGTAGCGAAATAGGAACTGACACTGCAATCATAAATTCGTGCTCACAACATTAATGCTAAGAGTTATAAATAATTTTGACAATTAGTCAACATAAAACACATGATCAAACAATAATAAATAGTATTACTGTGACCTACCTTTGGGCTAATCTTATGGTAAACTATTAACAATTATGGTGATTTCCTTTCACCTAATAGGACTAATTGATAAAATATTGACAACTAAGTAAGTTGGTTACCTTTGAGTATCTGTATCAACCTTAATCATGAATACCCAACAACCATCCTATTCCAATTAATTAATCTCTTAAAAATGGTGCACCTTTGGGCCAACCTAATATTCTTGTGATTAAATAATTGCGATTTGCAAAGTCATTGTTTATTTTTTATTTTTTTGTAATAGTTTCTTCTCTGCGCATGATTAAAAGAAGCATTACAGAGAAAAAAGAAATATCTGAAGATTAACGTGGTTTCATTTTCCAGTAAGTATATTCAATATATTTCAAGTCAAATTGAAGTCCAGTCGTGACTCATTTAGGAGAGTCTCATTTTTCTGGTTCTTATAAAAGTTATTTGCTATAATAAGGGGGACCGCTAACAATTATTTCATGCATGATAACAACAACAAAAAAAATCAGCAAACATTATGGAAAAAACATGAAAGTTCTTTAACGCAGGCTCTGATACCACATATAAACTTATTTTCTTTCTGTATAATTAACATCTACTATAATTTCAAGACCTAGAACTGTCATGATTATCACATGTATCACATAAGTCTGAAATTAAACAATCTTTAATGATTTACCTGAATCCATTAGTGCAGAAATCTTGTGCAGTCGCCTCTTAGTCTTTTTTGATGGAAAACAGTTTCTCCCTCCTACCCTTTTGCTGATACGTTCTTCAGGCTTCTGTGATGGGTATTCTGAAAGATATTTTATAGGTGGAGAGAGGAACGGTTTCCTAAAACGGTTATACTCCTCTTGCCCATTAAAGTAGGAGTCTTGGAAACTACTCCTCCGATTAACCAACAACATTCAAGATATTAATAAATATGAAAATAAATGTAACTGTCTATCACATGTGTCTCTTCATGTGGGCCATTAAAATTAATCAAAAGATTAGTTTTACAGCAGGTCCCAATCATTCTCCATAAAATGATGATATACTTTACAACGTAGATATGTTTCACACGTCGCAATCCCAATCAGCCATGGTCGACTAGTTCCTCCATATCGAACTAGCAATTGGCTCAATTTCATAACAACTTGGTGCAAAGAAGATGAGACTGAAAAACCTTTCGATGCTTCGCCTTCGGCTGCTCTACAAGTCAACGCCATTCTATTGTTTGGTCCAATTCCCCAAATTTCATAGCAATGTGGTCTTTATCTTGTTTCCGGGACATAAAGCAAATATCTATGTTTTAATAGGAAGGATCTACACGCCCTGAAGCTGATCTGGGGTTTCATCTTTTTCTATTCTCCGCACAATTTCTTTTATTTCTCTTTCTCCCCTATGAGAATCAGATTCTTCTCTTAAGCTTTGGAAAGATTTCCATGAGTCTTCTAATCTCATCATTTCTATTGCCGGTGGCTTCAGGACCAACCCCTGAACTTTGAAGCCACAGCCTAGCAGGGATGGCGCAATGGCTAGCAGGGGCTGCCGAAAGCATCCCAGAGACATGTAGAGGATTCGTTTAGCTGTGGCCGCAGTGACAAGCTTCTGCTATGGCATGATTTAAGATGCTCGCTGCCTCCAGGGTTAGATTCTGGTGCACTGTGCTTAGCCCTGCTCGGAAAATTTCTTGATAAGGAAATCAATTTTCGGAAACTGTCTCTAAATATTTCTTAACTGAGCAAAATAAATTCTCAATGAGGGACTTCCCAGGGTAGCTGAAATTTAACAAGAGGAAGCTAAATGCTGAAATTTAACAGGAGAAAGCTGGTTTAGCTTCCAGAATTCTCAGGGAGCTGAAATTTAATGAGCCTCTACAACTGCTGATTTCTCCAGACACCATCAACTTAAGCCTACAACTGCTGATTTATCAGGTATCCGCGGCCAGAAAAATCTAATTTTATTGGAAAACACGGATGTCTGTCCTACAAAACTTCCTTCCTTGAGCTTAAAGCAAAACAGTCTCGGAACACCTTCTGTTGAACTAATTTATCCACGGGACGTTGAATTCAGCCAAGCTCCCCTGATTATCCCGCTCTGCAAAAGAACCAGAATTTAACTATTTTAAAAATATATATACCTCTCTCTTGCCGAGACTCCTCCACAACTACTGTTTTTACAGAACACTCTCTAAAAAGGTCAAGAGGTATCATGTAAAGCTAGTGATTGTTCAGATTTCGTTAATGCTTTTCAAATGCTAACTAATATATCTATATAAAAGGTATCATGTCAAGTTAATGATGGCTCAAATTTCGTTAATGTTTTCAATTGCAAACATAATATATATATATATATATATATATATAATCAAGAATAAAAGACTTATAATAAATAAGTTTGATCAAGCATAAAGACTTATATATATAGATATAGATATACGATCAAGCATAAAATATTTGCAAATTTTGAGGAGATTGCATGGGAAAATTATTTATAGTTAGTTTAATAGATTTAGACATTGCACGGGCAATGATTTATTGGTCAATTACTCGCTTTTAATCACTTGTATGCAATTGTTTTCTCAAAATTCCTCTCCAATTTTTTTTTTTTTTGTTATAAACGAAGTGACTGAGTTCCGAAGATAGGTTTTCGAGCAAAGTATCATAGTAACAAACATTTGCCATAAACATTTTCAATTTTTTTGACATAAAAATCTATTTTAAGGAAAAAAGAATACTGTTATATTATCGATACAGCTATAACCGAGAAGAGTGGCGAGAAGCCTAAGCTAACAATTAACAACGTAATTATATGCAGATATTTCCTAAAACATGTACACATGAGTGCAACTTAATCTTATAAATGTTCATTCAATCCCTTTGGGTTTGTCATTGGTTTTCGTTACTTGCTCATTGTATTGCATCTTCATTTTCCTACCGATGGTAGTCGCCACCACCTGTCTGATCATGGTCATGATTAAACCGGCGGTCAGATTATCCATCATGTCATTGGCTAACAGTACTAGTATTATCCTCCCCTTTTCCAATTCAAACTACTCCAACAAATACACACAAAATTTATGTATATTTAAATCAATATTTTTAAAGAATAAATCAGTATATAAGTTGTCGCTAACCAATTTATCAGAAACACCATAAAGTATACATCAATGTGAAAAACCATCCTTGAATTTCCTCATTCAAATTTTCCTTTAAAATAAAACAAAATTTTCCCTTCAGAATAAAACAATATCTAAATATGGGAATAAATAAGCCTTTGCACCTCCATTAGTATTGACTGGGAATCAGCAACACCAACAACGCCTTGAATGGATGTCCCTTTTCCATTCGCATCCTCCGGGATATAATCTGTAACAGCCAGTCAGTTATGTCAACAAATAATATATGGTGAACACCACTAATTTTGTTTGTTAAATCGTTTTGCAGAGTGTAGTATTTACTCTGTTTGGGAGTAGCGTACTAGCGAATAATAAAACTGGGCGATGCGCCTTTTTCTTTGCCTATAGAGATCCCACAATACGCAGTAGCGAGACTAATAATAGTAACCAACAGTGAGTTCTCTTCACGGTAACCATGTAATGTAATGCAACTATAAATGCTTTGTCTTACCCGTGAATGAAAAATGAAATATAATTCCGTGAATACTATATAATTAAATTTTGAACCAAATAAAAGGTGAGAATTTGGAATGGATACAGTTGTGGTCTGGATGACAACCGTGGTCAATTCTCTGATGCATATTATTGGCATTGAATGGTCATGTTTGCGAGAGTACTTGAGAGCCGTCATCTCTGCTACTGCCGTAAGAATATGGTGCAATGCAGGAAGAACTCCTGATTGGATTATCTCGTTCTTGAGAACCATGTCTCCACTGTAATCAAAGATAATAAAAAAATGTATTGAATGTCTATGGCAGAATATAATAACAATGTACCTTGCATAACAGCTGAACACCAAGAAATAGGAAAACAAGGGGAGTTAAAAGGAATTTTATGGACGATTAAGGATGGCAACAATGAAGCCTCATGCTTGCTAAACCAATTCCCGCAGAGCTAAATAACATGACTACTTGCATGCAACTTTCCAGTTGCCACCCAAAGAAATCATGCAAGGTGCCAAGTAAATGTACAGAGACCAAGGCTAAGGCACAGGCATTTATAGGAGCACAGCAGTTGTCAGGTACTACAGCAAGTTCAGGCTCAAGTGCAAGGTTGTCAGGTGTTCCAGGGCATGCAACGGCCTATGCATAAAGAGGGATAAATTGCTAATGGTTCACGGATGCATGCCACACCAAGGTCGAGAAGCGCCCTGTACTCCATAATACAGATGGCTAACACTTACCTGAATAGCTCAGATTAACATTAAAAACCTGCACTCATGTGAATGCAAAAATTAAATGAGGATGATGTCATTCCGCAGCCACCTCCCTGGAAGGGAAAAATGAGGAATACATCATCCTTCTGCAACCAATGACAATGAGGATTGAGAAAAACCCATTTTTAAAAATACAATTTAATACAATATATTCAAAACTATAATTCAAACTATATTGTAGGTAAAATTTAAAGTAAGTAGACCAAATTAATAAGGATTTCACTATATATATATGATCCCCTTCGGGAACATAATAATACACGGTTCTTTCGACATGAAATACAAAACACTCCTCAATACAAAATACTCCCAATAATTTTTCAATACGAAACACTCCCAATATTTAAAACATCAAACGGTATATCTAAAAATCCTTGTAAATATTTAATGACTAACTAGAATAAAGATATTGTTTTATGTGTACTTTATTATTTGAATAGATGATAGAATCATCCTAGTAGTACTTAGGTTCAGAATTGTTATAATAAGTAAGATTCCAAACGAATTTTCTAACTGTAAATATTCAATGGCTAACTAGGGTGATTTCATACAAGATAGCACTCTATTAAAAACATTAAATGATAGACATTTATAGGAGATAGGGGAATATACCATATTGGTTCAATTCGATAACATTGGGAAATGGCTGGAACAGAATCACCATCCTCCCAACCGTAGGTGCATTTCTCAATGATGCTACCCCCGAGCTATTCATACCATTGAGGATTATTAAAGGATTTTCTCCTTTTTACATCAATACTCTCATTGTGTTTTCTCAATGTACCAGTTTGCACGCATTAATATGCCTTGCACTTACTCAAGTGCCTCGACTCTTAGCTTGTAAACCCCTTGAAGGTGTCCCTTCCTCTCTTTTAACCTTTTTTCCTTAATGGAGAATTAGTTAGGGTTTTTGGGTCTTGAATTTAATTTAATAAATCAATTTTGTTGAGCTCAACATGTGGTAGAATGAGAAACTAATATTTTCCTTTTTCTTATAAGGTAGAATATATCACTCTTTGTGTTCTTATCCAATGTCTTTCTCGAAATTATATTAACTAATTTTGCACATACATAATTCACTCTCTCAAAGTTATAAAAATACCTTTCACCAAATAATTTGGTGCACATATCTCAATTATTACATGTCCCGATTTGTAGTAATAAAATAAAATAATTGCAATAAAATAACCAACATTCAATTTAGGGGATATTGCATATTTCCTTTAGTTAGGAGTTGTGTCAGGCCTTGACCCTTCAAAATATTGACTGACTTGATCTGAATATCGTATTCCTGAATCTTTGAGTTCCAATTTCCTCTTATACCAATACCATCATGTTGAGATAAAATGTCCTTAATAGTCTGGTATGGAACATAAGTTAGGACCTTATAATACCCTATGTACGTTTAAAAGTGCTTCAAAGCCTTTACTAGTTCATAAGCTTGTTTTTTTGTGGATTTGTAATTTAATTTGACATCTCTCAAGATTTTTCTCATGAATGCAATTGGTTGCTCCTGATTATCCTCATTCTTTTGTAACAACACACTACAATTGTATCCTTAGAAGCATAGGAATAAATAATAAAATCTTTGGTGTAGTCAGGAATAATAAAGATAGGGGAGGATGAGATGGCCAGTTTTATTTTATTAAAGGAGTTTGTACAAGCCATGTCCCATATAAATTTCAAGCCTTTTTTCAACAAGGCATTTAGTGGTTTGGCAAGCTCAACTAAATTCAGAATAAACCTTTTGACAAATTTGATATTTCCAAAGAATGACTTAAGGGTATTAACATTATGAGGGGCTAGGATTGCCTCAATGGCTCAAATTTTTCATTATCAATATGAATCCCATCTTTGGAAACAATATGCCCCAAGAGTTTTCCTTTGTTGAAACCAAATACAATTTTTTTTTTGGGTTTAGGGAAATCCCAATTTTTTTTCATCTATCAAATGCTTTTCTTAAATGACAAACATGATCGAATCTTTCTTTCGAAAATACTATCAAATTATCTTCATAAATAGTAATAATTTTTTCGATTAAGCCAATGAAGGCTTGGTCCATTGCTCTTTGGAATGTTGATCCCACATTTAAAAGTCCAAAAGGCATTCGAATATATTCAAAAGTACCCCAAGGTGTGTTGAAATTCATCTTACTTCGATCCTCCTTAATTTAGACTTGATTATAACCAGAGAAACCATCTAACATAGACAACATGCTCACTCCAGTAACACTTTGCAATAAATTTTCCATGTTCGGCTGCAAGTAGTTATCCTTTAATGAATCTTGATTCATATTCCTAAAGTCAATACAAATTTTAATTTCCCCATTCTTTTTTCGCACTATTATTGGGTTTGATGCCCAAATGGTATGTTTGATAGGATTAATAATTATGGTAGCCAACATCTTCTCAAGCTCTTTCTTAGCTAATGGGGCTAGCTTTGTGTTTGTGTTATGAAGTTTTTTGCTATAAGGCTTGGCTTCTTCTTTCAATGGGGTTGTATGCTAGATAACATATTCATCATAAGTTTTTAAATCATCATATGTCCACACAAGAACATCCTTATACTCACGAATCAAAGTTTCAATTTCCCTCCATTCTTCCCTGGAGGCATTCTTTCCTATGTTCACTATTTTAGGGCTATAGGTTGATCCTATGTTGACTTCCAATACTTAATCCATAGCTTTAGCATGCTTTCCCTTGTATTCTTCATGTCTATTAAAATTCTTCTCTAGCGGGATCATTGCTTCCATAATGTTCATTTATGGAAGTGAGTGACCTTCCATTTGATATTCCCAACAAACATTGGTTCCTTCAAATTTACCAATGTTCTTAATGAAACTAATTATATGTGCATCATCATTGAAAACCTACCAATGTTCTTGATTATCTAGCACAGATGGCCTAAAAATTGTACTTTTACTTTGCAATTTCGCTCATATAACTCATCAGGGAGTTCGAGTGTACTAGCCGTGTTTTCCAATGAATCTGTAAGTGAATTCATGCTCCTGGGAACAACCTCAATTGAAAAATCATTAAAGAGATAATAGAGTCCTAGACAACATTTCTATACATTCGTAATTGTTCATTCTTTGCCACAAATTGATTCTTGATCTGGGAAACTATTAATTCAAAATTTCAAAGTCACCCACAACACTAAGGCACTTAATCTTCAAATCACGAGTGATTTCAAGTGATAGAAAAAGAGCACCATACTCAACCACATTATTTGTGCAGTCAAATTCCAATCGATACGAGTATATGCTTTCCTCACCTATCAGTGAGGTCATAACTATGCTTCCCCAACACCATGCCTAGACCTAGCATCGTCAAAATGCATTTTCCATATCTTATCACTTGGTGCGGAGGCCTGATTTTAATCAACCCAGTAATTAGCTAAAACCACAAAATTTCTTACCTCATCATTGGAATACATATCCTTTTCAAAAGCATCTTCAGGATCTTCTACATGATTCTTCATTTATGGCTCATTATGTAAAGTAATATATGATACCACTTCTATTGGGATGGTGGCATAATATAAGTCCATGTGAATTTTTCCACCAAGCCTATCATCCCACTCACGTGACAAAGCCATGCAAAAGCATGCCCCAAGCATCAGGAACATCGATGGAAAGCGCATCCATGACCATCTCAATATCGAGATATGCTGCCAATCTGACCTTTAAATTTTCAATCACACCATGTGCGTTGATCATTTTAGAGTCTAATCCACAAATATTCTTAAAAGGTTGAGAAGGGGTTAATTCTAATTTGTACACAACTCTTAATGGCATCACATTAGCCGTATCACAGAATATAACATGCAATTGTGCAAGGTCAAATCATTTATTTGAAGGGCTATATAGAAAGGAGGATATCCGTCACTTTCTTTCTCAAACACACTTTGAATCATAATAGGAGGATCCTTCTCAATTATCCTATCAAGTGACTTGGGAGCATTTATTTCTCTTAGTTTTATCCTAAACAACTTAGTGGCTCAATTATGCATAGAAGGAATTTCCAATAGTTCTTCCAAAGGAATGGGCATGCTAACTATTAGATGCTCCTTAGGGAAGATAGGTAGATTGACTATCACAAATCAAAATACATAGCAAAATGCACCACCAAGACAAATGGAGATAGCATGAAAGCACAATATTTTCTCATTAATGTATGTGTATATTAATACAATGAGATGGTTCTTAGGTTCCAAATTCTCAAGGTGTCTCTTGGAATCCCTCATAATTGTCCATATTCTCTAACCTTGATGGATTAGATTCCAACAAACCCCCACTTAATCTGAAGGGGTGTATCTGAGTCCCAGAAAATAGAGCCGAATAACTGGAAGTGGATAGCTACCACTGCTAAACATTTCCAACTTGACAACCTAACTATGCCAAGCAATCTAACAAAAGCTAAAATCTCCTGCTAAATACAAGTGCTCTCTGAAGTGGTGGTTTTGGTTGAACACAAACCAAAAGGGGCTAGCAGAAGCTGATGTCTTCTACTACGTGGGTGGTTTAAGGATGAACAAAAACTTTGGAACTTGGCTCAAAGGCTCAGAGGTTCTTGGAACATTTTTAAAGGATAGCATAAGTTATATGTATTCTACTGAATGAGTGGTTTTAAGCTTATCACAAAACTCCAGAACTTGGCTCGAAGGCTTAGAGGTTCTTGGAACATTCTGAAAGGTTAGTAGAATCTAGTGCAATATTCTACTAAGTGGATATTCATGGCTCTGGCTATGGCTCTGTGTATAGATTTGAGTTTGGCGATATTAAGACTTTGGATCTTATGTAGAATCGTTTTTTCTTGCTCACTTGTTTCTTATTTTTCATCATCCCCCCTTGTTAGGAACAATGTGAGAAGAGAATGTCTCAACTGCAAGATGTTTCAATACTCGTGAATGAACTCTCTGGTATGACATATATATCTTCTTGGTTGTTGACGACCATTTCCAACAAGCAATCCACCCATAATGAATCTTATCTCTTGCAGGTTTCTCTAGAATGAAGCATTTGTTTGAAGAATGGGTGTGCTTTTGTAATGTCCCTTATTAGGAATTTTATTAAAATTGCAATTTTCCTCTTTTTTTCCCTTGTTCGACCTTGGACTAGTTTTGATCTCTAGGTCCCAAATTTGCCCCAAATGATCCCAAATATTCTGAGAATGTGTATGAATGATATTAGAACATAAATATGTGTTTCAGGGATTCCTTTTGACCTTTAAAATACTTCTGCAAATCCTCTTTCAATTCTGATCAATGTAGGTAACTTTACTAGTGATTTTTCTTTGACTAGTATTGGTCTCTAGGTCTCAAATTGACTCCAAATGCCTTCAAATATTCAAGGAAGGTGTATGAATGATATTAGAACTTGAATATGATGTTTATGGATGACATATGGCCACCAAAAGACCTCTGCAAACTCTCTTAATATTCTGGACCAATTATGCAATTTTACTAGTAATTTGGGGCTCAAATCCCCTTGGGGTAAACAATGAAAATGGCTTCCCAAATGCCTCCAAACCCACTCAAATTTATGAACAGAGGTATGTAATGTGTTAAGTATGTTATTAAAGTCTCATATGCAGCATTAATGGATTATTACAACTGTTCTCACCCTCTCCCATTCAACTGCAAAAATCTCCAATTCGACCCTTGGGGAAATGGCACTATTTCACCTCCCAATACAACTAAACTGAGTAAAAATGCTTCAAATGCTCAAGTACAGTACATGAAACTTGTAGAAGACATCCATGTCAGTATATTGATCACAAATATATCAGAGAATCATCCATTCATTCGAAATCATCATCAATACATTGGCTCACAACAAGGTAGTGGAGAAATGGCATTGTTCTTCCATTAAAAATGAGATTTATACATTTCTACTTGGAATTTCGACCTGAAACTTTTTGGAGATGAAGAACAGAGTATTTAATTCATATTACAAAAGAAATGGGGCATTAAAAGCTTCCCCAAAGAGTACAATAGCTCACCAAAAACGCCCTCCCTCAAGGATCAAGAATATGCCATCAAAACTGGAAATGGTTGAAGGAGTGAGCTGCAATAGAAGAAACCATGAGCTTCCCTGTAGCTTACACCTGCAAATAAAGAATCCATTAAAGCTCCAAATGAAAGGTCTGAATGGCCTTTCCAATTACCAACTTGGATGGGAATCTTTCACCCTCGAAATTGGCTAAGGCAAGAAACTAGTCATCCACTAGCTCTCCCTCTTCACAAATGCAATTGCAAATTCTACAAATGATCAAAAGCTGGTTTCATTCTTTGTTATTGACATTTATAAACTTCTAATGTCCTCCATGGGTCAAATTCCTTCCAAGAGACTCATGCCAACTCATGTTGGGAAGAGATTCCAAAAAAACGCCACTTGTACAACAATTCCTAGTCTCCCACTTCCACCAAATCACATGTGGAAGCATCTTAGCTGCCTTAACACCCTTGAGCGCCCTCTTGAAGTCTATTTTTAGCCCTGACATGTCATATATGTCATATGTCAGCCTTCAGGTCTGAATTGTGTCATAGGTGTCATAGCATCTTCATCATTGTTGTCATAGAGCTAGGGAATCTAGCCCAAGTGTCTCACTAGCTCCAAATTGCCTCTTCCTCTTCCATGAGAGTTACTCTTCCTCTATATTTCACCTTGAATAATACCTTTTGGACTCCCCCAAGTATGTTACCATTCACCTTGAATTCGAATTGGTGAGAGAATGATGCCAAATGTAGTGGAAAAATCTAGCCATATGTGGGTCCCACTTCCTCCATGTGTCTTCATGATGAAATGCCACTTTGATTTTCACTTGTATATATTTATTTAGCTCATTTATTAAATATTTATGTCTTTCTAATGTTCAAACATAATTTATTATCCCCATTATTCCAAATCCCAAAGCTTCCACCCCAAACCTAGGAAGCTAGTAATTTTCCTCCTTGGCAATTATTTGACCTTTAGCATCAATTTGACAAACTCTAATGAATAGGGCCAATGTGATTAGGACATTGTGACCCAATACCAAATTTGGGACATGACAGCTTTCCACAATGCTTGCATGGATGAAGATCAAAACATTGATATTTCATGTGTCCAAATCGATCATAATGTTGGCATGTCAAACTCTAAACTGGAGTGGATGAACATGAACTCTTGTTGAGGAATCCAACACTCTGAAACAAGATTGACTTGGAGAAATCGGGGATGTGAACTGTCACTTCCTTGTTGTATCCAAGACCGGTTCTATTCTTGTTGTGGTTGATCTCTTCCCATGGTATGATGACGAACTTGGAAAGAAAAAGCGAAACCTCTATATGCATAACTTCATCTTTATTTTCTTTGGCTTATGAATTGGAGCCACTGATTTGCTTATGTGCTTCTGAAGAGAAGTCATTCTATGCAGGATTGCTGAAAGGAATCATAATGAAGATTGAACTATAAACATGAACAAGTTCAAAATGTTGATTTTCATCATGCTGGAGCTGCAACTAAAGTTGTAGAAAATCAAGTGTCTGTTGAATCTTACACACAATTTCGAATATGAGTGGGGTAGCCTTGTCAATCATGACAATGTTGTCAACAAAATAAATAAGTTGAGTGTTCAGTAACTCTACCAAACCAACTATTATCGCTATTATCAAACTGGAGACTTCCTCAACTAGTGAAGGGATTCTTGCAACTCTACCCTTTTACAATCACTCAACAATTAAATCTTAAATTCATAAAGTGAAAAAGGTGTCAGGTTCAACCAAGAATGCACCCAAGTATAATCCAGTTCCATTTAACGTTTACAATGGAACAATCGCAAGTACAAATATACAAGTTACAACTTAATGCATAAGCTGAAATTGAATTGATCTTTGAAAAATGATTTACCTCTGATTATTTTGATGATGCTCCAATGATATTAGCATTGTGGTGATGTTGTTCCAAAACAATGTTCATTAGATGCTCCTCATGAACTGCATGTCTTTAAGACAGTCAAACACTGCGAATAGAGATAAAACCTTTCACCTTGAACAAAGATCAACACGCACATGTATACTTTCTAGGATGCCCCATGCAAGTCTGATGAAAAAGCTCGAAATATTCTCCAGCAATACAATACAATAGTATGGGAATTTTTACATTCTATGTGGAGAACACAATGCTGATATGACTGTATTTTTAAACTGCTCAATCCTTTTGGCAGAGAATTAACCCCACAAGTTGGAAGAAATGAACCCAGAATTTTAATTGGTAGTCAAGTATTATAGTTTCCCATTCTTTTGACGAAACGGAGAGGGAGGAAGAAGAGGTGGACCAAAATCTAGGTTACATCGATCTTTCTCTTTCTTAATAGTCAATCAAAGGACGTCCTTCATGCAGAAAAGGGACTATGGTCGTTGGCCCCATGGAAATCGTATAGAAATTACAAATGGAATCTATAACCAAGATGCAGAGAAGAGGTCGTTTTCCAACATAAGCTCCAACACAAATTCCCACACACTAATCCTTGCACTTGATAGATCTAGTCTCAAACCTAAAAAATATGTCATTCTCCAGGATAACATGGGCCTTCCAAGAAGCAGTGAGTAACACTTCTCACGTTTTGTACTAACGTCATTCTAAATTCCAACTTCATGGCCCATCGACTTCATATTCTGCAACCTGACTATAAATCAAATTGTATATTTATCAAAGGCACTGATGTTCTAGCGTGAGTTTCAACGATAATATGTCATCAACCTTCAATGATCCATATACAATTGATGTAATATATAGTATGGCAGTTTCAATCTGCTCAATATAAAAGGTGGCGATTCATATTCAAGCGCAAGTTTCCACGCATTCCTTCAGGGAAACTGCCAAAAAAAAGTTGCACCATTTAGAGGTCGCGTACAGACTTGACAAAGGCTAGTGGGAACTCGGTCGTGGTAGCTCCAATCTCCATGTGGAGTCACGGACAAAAAATAGCTCCTCGTGTTCTATTATTCCATGAGATTTAAGGGCACTGGTATAAACACACAAAATCACTCAGAGGTGAATATACCGGTTCCTCATGTGTTGGCCTGGGGACAATACACAACAAAAACTCTTCTCTTTTCTTTTGGAACAGTCTCACGCCATAGAGAGTGCCCACAATAGAGAGAGACCACATAGCAATAAGACCAATCTACAAAGTGCAACAATAATTCACGAGGTGGAATCTTCATGTAACACCAAAAGAGTTATCCACGTGGCACCAAAAGAAAGATCTCATGCACCAAGAGAGAAGCTTCGTCGAATAGTTCACAGTTCGAGTAGTGTGCAACTTCAACGAATGGTTAAATCCAGTAGAGATCCCACACGCACTTCAATAGAGCCTATGCAACACAACAGTCTCAACACAGCAATAGAAGATGGATTCTGGCGATATTGGGTCACTACGTTGTATGGAAGGCAGAGATAGATGCATCTCTCTTTTCTCTTTCACGAAAGGAAAAGCTTTAGACAAAAAGTTGCAATGAACTATGAATTGATGCTTCTCTCACTATATTAATGTGCAAATCTTGCAAGGTTGATGAGAATCACTACTACATAATAGCACAGGAATTATGGGACATTGAGGATACGCCATAGCGTCATAGAATCCCTGATACCACTGTTAGATGCCCCTTAGGGAAGATAGGTAGATTGGCTATCACAAAGCCAAATACACAGAAAAATGCACCACCAAGACAAATGGAGATAGCATGAAAGCACGAAATTTCTCATTAATGTATGTGTATATTTATACAATGAAATGGCACTTGGGTTTCGAATTCCCAAGAGATCTCTTCGACTCCCTCACAATTGTTCATTTTATCTAACCCTGTCGGATTAGATTCCAACACTAACTTAGAGAGGAAACCAAATACGTTAACATTTATCCCATAGGTCTTGTCTTCATGGCTATTTTGGGCTTCGATTCCAAGAAATTTCAAAATTTCCTATTTTATTGAAGGGATCTTGACTAATTCCTTGAGATCCACAGGAATAGATGTGCTTGGGATACAACTTGAGGAGGACTTTTACTTTTTGTAACATGATTATGATCCTTATGCCACAAGTTTGTTTTAGTCGTTGCTACCTTGGGATTAGGAGGAAAACTATTCTTATAAGGTTTATTATTCTTTGGAAGACACTTAGAGGTTGGTCATGGAGCATGTTGCTCAACACTCATATTTTTGGGGAACTTTTCTTTAATAGGTTATTGGGGAGGATTAGGAAAACTAGTATAAGCACTTTCATATTCATGTTGGTAGTATTTCTCTTGATTAATCATTTCTTCCTTCTTACATTTTACAAGAGTTTCCATCATGGTCATAGCCTAGCATAAATTTGACATGAATTTAATTGTAATTCCAGACATCGTTTCATCTAGAACTAGAAGAGCACATGAAGGCACAAACTAGAAAAGATCTTTGCAACTTATAAGGATGGGAAGGCTCCTCAATGGAGAAAATGTGACTCAAACCAAATCGCTATGGTTCTCAATGGTGACACCTTGGGTAAATATGATACCCAACAAGCAAAATGAAATGCTCTGAGAGGAATTGGCCTCCTCTACAATGAAATGCGATTTGTAGAAAGAGAAAATTAAATTTTGATTTTATTTTTGTGTGATAAACCGTTTGGGAAATTTCGGAAATGAAATGAGGTACTTACCTTGATCCAGAATGGCTGGAAGAGTTCCTCCCAAATCTCGATGACACTAAATATATTTTCTTATTCCTCTTCTCAATTCACACTTGTGAAAATCCAGTGAAATTCTACTTGCAAAACAAATGAGACAATTGTCAGAAAAACCAAATCGCAATGACTGAAAATAATTTCATTGATTTGCAAATAAAATGATCTATAGAAGACAAAGAAGAATGGGAAAAGAATAATAGCCAAAATAAATTTTCTCATTCATAGATTACTCCCTATCGGAGAAAGAGCCCCCAATATGCCAAAGTCATCAATTAGATAAATCACCCCTCCTTTCCCTACAGATGAAAACCCCAATAGAAATTGTCCTCGAGAAGAAGAAAAATGGATCTAGTAGCAAAGGAGATCACAAAGAAAAAAATAATTCCACATTCATGTGAAGATATAAAAAAAATGAGCCATCAAACAAATTTTATTATTTCTCCCCTTACAAATAGTGGGTTCACTCTCTTTTATAGATAAGAGAGAACCAAATACTTAACCGGATTTTTAATGGATGATTCATATTAAAATATAAGAAATAAAAGATCAATTGTGGAGATCTAACCTCTCACTTATACATGGATCAAGCTAGAAATACTCTAGTGAGGGGGGCGAATTACCTCATACACCCATAATACAAGACATAAGATATAACAATAATACAATATATGTCATCCCAGGGGGGAATTTCACCCCTATGGAATTATTTTAAAACTTTACATAGACATTTAACATGATAAAATAAGTCACTCATAGTGAAAGTCGCCCTCCTAGGGAGAAAGATGCCCCATAGGGGGAAATGAAGCTCGTGCTATGATGACACGAAGATATGCCATGAAATTCATCCAATAACATCTAGGGGGAATTCCAACATAACCCAATTCACATATTGCCATTCATTAGTCCCTTGCCACACATATCATACCTTAGTCACTTTTTAATTAATTAATTAATAGTTGGAAATCTCTGTAAATATTCAAAATGATCATAATTGAATCTTCCTTCACCCAAAATGATAATCTAACTACACAAATGGATCCCAAAATATCCAAAACACTAGGATCCACTACTCATAGTCTCATACACATCTAACCAATCTGTCATAGTCACTATGGACAAATCTCTAAATTTTAATTAAAATGGCTTAATTATTTCCCATTGACTTTATAAAAATAATGAATTAAGCTATTTTTTACAATATGATGCATGGAGTGGTCTAATTGGCCTCCAAAGGCACTCATATGCACACTAATAACTTGTAGTGGGGTCATGCTGTAGGTTTGACCCATTGACCAAGTCAAACATGACCAAAATTGAAACTGAGCACATGAATCAAGACTACTGCATGCAAGAGGTGTCAATTCACTTATCATGACAAGTAT
The DNA here is from genome assembly GCA_027924585.1 of Larix kaempferi. Lineage (NCBI taxonomy): Eukaryota > Viridiplantae > Streptophyta > Pinopsida > Pinales > Pinaceae > Larix > Larix kaempferi. The sequence goes on along the minus strand of BSBM01000486.1, from coordinate 40,487,319 downwards.
TGAAAGACAACTAAACACTAAATTATTTCATAGCATGGTAATCAACTCAAAAGAAAATCAAAAGTAGGACAATTACTTAATATAATTAAGCAACAAAAGTGATAGTTCCAAATGCATACTTCAATTCACATTAATCACAAATGTAAACTATAGATCAATCCCCTTTCTCTCTATTGGGTGAGGTGAAAAGTGATACTATACTGGCTTTGGTCAAAGTGATATTTGACTTTTGGATAGACTTAATTCACCTTTAGAGAACTGGGATTTACGGGGCAACTGTGACATTTGTTGGACTAGCGAACTGAAACAAACAAAGTTCGTTACTCAAGGAAACTTCCAATACAAATATGATAAATAATCCATAAAGGATAAATATATAATAAAATGTATAAAATTAATAAGAGATATGATAGATTACAAATAGGATATCTCGCATATATACTATTTAAATTGCACATAGAAATTCTTCGTAAAGAGTTGCAACTTTTAATAATTATTACTATTTTTATTTATTATTAATTAAAAATTTAATTAGTATTTATTAGTATTTGCATATTTTATATTCATAACATTTTCTTTCCTCTTAGAGATGCTTTGTCCTCAAAGCATGATTATGGAAGAATTTTATCCTTGTTCTTGCTTGTGATGCTTTCTCGTGATCTTTTGTGTTGGTAACTGCAACACTTGATGACATAAGACGACACATTCTTTTAAACATTGAGTGAAATTGTTGCATCATTTGTGAGGTAGTCCATCCGAGATCTACCTTCAATGAAATTGTTTGTTGATCGATTGTTCGGATAGAACTTCTCATTTTCTGCTTCCACCGAGTTTCTTGACATTGCTCCCATTCTGTTTTGAAATCACAACTCATTTGTTTATGTTCCTTTTGACCTTGTCGTCGGTCATATTGATTTTTATGATTTGGATGACGATAAGGCATCCTAATCTTTTGTAATTGTTCTTCGGAACCATATTGTATTGATGTTTGTAGTGATTTGTCAGTATAAACATTCTTCTGACTTGAGCACCATTTGACTCCGTATTGGTTCCCCTTTTTGGTGTTTGATGATTTGTCTATTGGGTCAGTCATCATTTCCTTGTCAGTTAATGATCCCTTGTGATCTAATTTTTCTTGTAACGATTTCTTATCATGCTTTAATTTTCTAATTTGTATGAGTAAATCTTGATTGTGTCTTCTTAAGCATAAGATTTATTCCTTATAATCTGAATTGTTGACTTCATTTTGAACATCTTGATTTTCTTGCTCTCTTTCTCTTAACAGTTTTATTTGCTCTAGCAATTCCTGATTAACCTTCTTCAAGGAGAAATTTCCTTCGTCTTTTTTTAATAATTTTTGTGGATATATTGAATCTCCTCTTCTAACTTTTGATTGCATTGTGTTGTATCCTTCGCCTTCTTGATTTGAGGCAACAATTTCTGATTATGATCTCTTAGACAAGAGATCTCTTCATCTCGTTCCTGTATTGTCCTTGTCAAAAAAAAGTTTAGCTGTTTCAAATTCCTTAATTTGTTTGGTGGAATCGTGAATACAATCTTTCAATTTGAAATTTTCTATCTTTATTAAAGCATTAAATAGTTTCTCTTTATCATTTTCAAATTGTAAATTTGTATTGCTTTCCTTGTGGTATCCTAATTCGCCTTCCAATTCTGTATTTGTGATTGCAATTGTGACTGACCTTGATTTTTTTTCATAATAAAATATTTACCACATATTGGACAAGAGTCATTGAAATTCTTAAAAACTATCACATACTAGAATTCCATCTCGCAATAAGTAAACTTAGTCCAAATTTAGACTTATATATGGAATCCATAATTCGCCACTCACTTCTTCCATAAATAGACAAATATGCTTCAATAACTTCCTTCAATATCTTCTCTTTTTTTGTCCAATAATTATTATTACTATTATTAAAAGTAATAATAATTATACCAATATGGAATACACCGAACTTTGTAAATCAAATAATAATAAAAATTGATCAAATATATATATATTCCAATAAAACCAATAATATATTTTATTATATAATTAATAAAATTTTGAATCTTTCTCTTTTTTTTTTTCTATTAAAGGGTTACTTTATATCCCATTTTAGCTCATGATTAGTATTTAATATATATATATATATATATTACACATTAGAAAAACCACGTGTTGGTTTTATAAAACCATGTATTGGTTTTACCCTTTTTTGTCTTTTTACTTTCAAATGTTTTCTTTCTTCTTTTTCTTTTTAACTTCTTTTCTTTTAAACTCCCCCCCCCACTTATTCTTATTTGCACAAAATAATTAATTACTTCAAATTGATGGCCAAAAGCCAAATTAGACAAGGTCTAAATAATGGTCAAAGGCCGGATCATATAACAGGCTCTGATACCACTGAAATGAACAAAGTTCGTTACTCAAGGAAACTTCCATTGTAAATATCATAAATAATCCATAAAAGATAAATATATAATAAAATGAATAAGAGATATGATATGATTACAAATAGGAGAGCCCGTATATATAATGTTTGAAGGGCACATAGTAACTCTTCATAAAGAGTTGCAACTTTTAATAATTATTACTATTTTTTTTTATTAACTAACAATTTAATTATTATTTATTAGTATTTTCATATTTTATATTCATAACACGAACAATAGGGAAGGAAGGTGTCTCACAAATAGATACAGTGCTTGAAAGGTACCCTTTCGACTCTAACAAGCCCCCCATTTATGTATTTCACAACATTTGAATTTCACATTTCACTTTCACTTTATTGCACTTTGCATTTCTTTGGATATATCATTGAAACACATTTTTCACATTTGTTTTTCCTTTTAGTTAGCTAGCCTACAAAGGTACCAGCCCTGGATATCCTTGTGGGCCCGAGATAATGACATGGCCCCAACTCCGCTGCCAACGAGCATCCATAGCCCCGTTGAAATTGCCACAATATTTCTCTTTTTACAGGAAAGTGGGCCCTTTTCACATTTTTGTGAGTTCTTGCTTTAAGTCTAGGGGATACACGTTCGGTGACATAAGCCTACCCAATTGCACTCAAAGATCATGTGTGCAAGACAAGAGAGATCCATAGGACTATAGACATATCCACACATTTCAAAGGCAAGACACGAACAAAACATTGAGGTTGTCCAATCAAAGAGGTCATAGTGGGGGAGGTCCTCAGGTTTTCACTCAAGTCCAAGACCATGTATTTTAAGAGTCAAACAAAAACAACAAATGGGTGGAAATAAGACTGTGTTGTGGAACCAAAAGGGGGGGAACTAATCTATACTTTACAAATTGATTAACCCAAATAAAATCATGCAAAAGAAACTTAACACTAAAGTCACTATATCACTCTAAGTGCAAGCCCAACTATAACAACCATAATAAAATAATGATCACCAATGCATGACAATAACCTAGCATAATCAGTCTGCCAATACAAGTATGAAATCCATGTTATACCTCATGCCATATACCTACTCAGAACTTGCAACTACAACTGCAATCCACTTGTAAGAACACTGCTATCTGTGCATGGAAAGGAAATAATACATCCAACTAACTACTATGCTCCAATGAACCAAGGTCTGAAAATGCATGACAAGGGAAGTCATGAAGAGGGTTCGAAATGACAAGGGTGGCCCCACAATTGCTGCCCCTGGATGATCTAGTTGAACATATATATATATCATCTACCACTAATATACTTTGATAAACATTTTCCTTAGGTGTAAGGACTAAGCTCATTACTGGTAATCTAGTTTGCAAAAATAAGCTGTAGCTCCCAACTACAAAGTATGTGATAACAGAGAGTTTTTCACTTGAAATAATTTGCCATGAAGGATGGATTTTGTGGATTGAGCATTGAAATTTGGAGTATTTTCAGCAGTTATCAAAGTCCAATACAAGTCCCACGAGCCTCAAGGGAACCTACTCATAGTTATAGAGGAAGAGCCATTTTCGCAGTGATTACCGTTACCCATAAAAGGGGTAGAGGGAATCAATAGTTTATTTACATGATTTCATTGTAGATGACTCATGAGTCATGATGATGATCATGAGATACATTTATAATTTTATTATATTTTTTTATGACTCAAGATTCAAGACATGATTCATTTTTTATGTGTGATGTATAACTAGACATGTTATATATCTTATATATCAGTTTTATTTCCATATTCATGTGGCAATGTGTTTATTTCATGTTCTTTTTGCTTTAGATGTTTAAAAATTTGAAAAAAATAAATATTTTAGTATTTTTTTAAGTTTGCTAATATATTGTCGATGTTTGTCAATGCATTTTCGAGATATTCTAAAACGATGTTTTCTGGACCCTAGTGATTTTTTTGTTGAGACGATGTTTTCTGGACCCTAGTGATTTTTTTGTCGAGACGATGTTTGCAACATTGCTTTAAATATTTTATAAATTTAATTTTTTAATTACTCAAAATAATGGAAAGAGAAATCTATTTGAAATCATAAAAAAATGGATAGGTAGAATTGGAGATATTAATCATTAATATTTCAAAATCAAGTTACAATAAAAATATTAAAAAATGATAAAATTACTTTGCATTAAAGCAATATTTTCAAAAACCCAAAATTGCAATTTCAACAAAAATTTTAGAACATATTTTTATGATAAAAAGAAAAATCAAAATCTTAAAATCTTCTTCAGAACTTAAAATTAATTGAAAAATCAGCATCTTAAAATCTTCTTCCAACTTAAAATCAATTGACTAAAGTGTAAACGATTTCAAACTAGAGTTTTTTAATCGTAAATAACCTGAAAGAATTGTGGAATTCGACTAAAGAGATGCATAATTTTTTATTGAACTTTGTTAGCCCAATGTAAGTTAATGCCTCGATTTTTTACTTTTCAACGTCGAAAATGGAAACATGTTTAATATTCATTGTTTAAATTGGCGATATATTTTTAGAGAAAATATGGTCTTAAACACTTGTTAGAAGCTAAAACACTAATTACCCAAAATCTTTCAAAAGCATTTTACATACACATGGTGTGGAATTCATGATGAGTAAAGTCTTCTTGGGAAACCTCTAGAATTAGTTGAGTCATTGATAGCTATGATTTGGATTATGGGAAAGTTCCAAATGGCTTGATGTGTGAAATTTAAAATGATAGCTTGACTTAATTCTTGGAAATATTATGCTCATAATTTATTAAGTTTGTGGTGAACAAGTAATAACTCGCTTATTTTTCAACTTCCTTACTAGGATTCCAACATTAGGTTCAGTCATGAGTTTCTTGTATATGTGACTTATATATATATAAAGAAAAAATAGTAACTTGTTATTCTATTTAGAAATCAAAGTTATATATTATAAATATACATTGTTTAAACATAGATGCTTTGTATCAGTCCAATGTTAGGATATCTCATCATTCAGTTATGTACTTTGTATGCATGCATGCATGTATCACAGTTATCAGTTTGATGCCTCCAGCACCTAGTCCTCAGTCTGCCAGCACCCGGGAGCTTCTTACCTTGCAGTTTTAGCCTTCCTAGTGCTTAGTGTGCCCTCCTTCCTTGATTTAAGGATACCACTTGAGAAGGGCGCCTTTTCTCACTTATCACTCCAGTTCACTTCAGTTAGCTAGTTGTCTTTCCTTGATTTAAGGCTAGATTGACTCCTAACTATTGTTATCACTCCGATGGACCTCCAGTGAGACTAGACTGCCTATTCCGACTCCAGTTAGCTCCTCATGCGCCCTCCATTGAGCCTCCTTCATTCAGTTAGTGCCTACATGTGCCAGTTACACCTACCACACTCAGTTTGACACCTGGTTGACTGTTACTTGTGCATTGATGATTCCACTGATCTAATGATGAGGACTCCTAGTTGGAGCCAAGCTATTCCATGCATATATTCGAATGACCTCCTTGGTTAATTCGAATTGCTCATTCATTGTGACAGTATTGTATTGTAATTCTACTATTCTAGATTATAGAGCATTGATGCATCTCTCTTGCACAGTTTTTACTCCAAATTGTCTTACATCTTTGTGATTGATATTCTTGTTCAATAGATCTGCTGTGACTAAATTTACATGGTATCAGAGCCATGGTAGGGACAAGATTTCTTTTCGACAAGTGTTCAAAATGAAGAGAGAGCAATCTTTGCTCACATTGCAGCAGTTTTCTGCAGTTGCAACACCTTCTGTAGTTGCAGCTATTGCTGAAAACATAGTGTTTGTTTGTTTGTGACTTGCAGGTTCTTACTTCCTTCATTTGCATTCGCTATTGCAGATATGGAGACTTCTTTTTCACAAAATTTTCTTACTCCATTCAACTCTGATGAATGGAAACCAAAGATGATTGCATTCTTGAAGAGACAATGTCTCTTTGATATGTGCATTGGTAATACAAGAGATTTTGATTCCGTTGAAGAGGAGAATGATTGGCTTAATGATTGTGACAGAGCTTTCGGGACAAATGTTTTGCTATGTCTCCTTGTATGTGCTACCTCAGTGCTACTGCTAAAAATCCAAGAGATCTATGGGCCCAACTCAATAGAGAATTTGGAAAGCAGGAAGAAGAGGATCATGCTAGCCTTTTGGAGAACAAGCCCAATGAAATCTCCTTATGTGCTCTCTCCGATTATGTATTGGCCTCATCCATTGTTCAAGATGAAGAAGAAACTGTAGATTCAACACTCATTCTCTCAAAGTCTTCTATTTCGAATTTTGAGCAAGATAAACCAGCTCATACTCTAGATTTCGAAGAGGTTCTTGAATCCTCTCTTTCACATGAGTTTGCCAACATGCAGAACAATGATCTACTTGATGTTTTGGAGGTAAAATCTGATTTTGGAGGTGAAGCATTCGTCCTCCTTAATTGCATGCCTCCTATAAACTTTTGTTCTATCATTTGCATAGTTTCTCAGAGTTTTACTGAAGATGAAGAGCACTACCATTCACTTGAGTTCAATTCTCATGCATTTTTTGCTAATTTTGGTTTTGATCTCACCCCTGTTGGTTCAAAGGAGATCTCAAGAAACCATTTGTCAAATATTGGAGCTTATTTAACTTCCACTGATAAGAAGTTCAAGTTTCAAGATCTATTTGATCTGATTGGAGCTATTCCTACCTCACTTGGTTCGAATCACAGGTTCCAGGATCATCCTCATATTTTCAAATTTGTTCTCACCATTTTCGGTATGAAGAGCAAGTTCATAAAGTCTCCACATTCGCTTGCATCCACTGATGGAGAATTCAAGAACATATTTTTGGAGCATGATCCATTTACTCCCAAGAGTAAGATACCTCCAGACATATCTACCTGAGTTTGGAGCAGTTAAATATTTTGGTGTGTTACAATCCATTTTGAGGGGGGGGTTTCCCATGATATTTTCTCCATTTCCTCAATTCATGAACTGTTATTTATTTGGATTATTATTGTATTGGGGTGACCTTTGGTCTCAGTTACCAGCACCCTATATTTTATTTTTTACATCATCGTATAGCTTGAGGGGGGGTGTTAGGATATCTCATCATTCAGTTATGTACTTTGCATGCATGCATCCCAGTCACCAATTTGATGCCTCTAGCACCTAGTCCCCAGTCTGACATCACCTGGGAGCTTCTTACCTTGCAGTTTTATTCCTCCTAGTGCTTAGTGGGGCCTCCTTCCTTGATTCAAGGATACCACTTGAGAAGGGCGCCTTTTCTCACCTATCACTCAGGTCCACTTCAGTTAGCTAGTTGTCTTTCCTTGATTTAAGGCTAGATTGACTCCTAACTGTTGTTATCACTTCGATGGACCTCCAATGAGACTAGACTGACTATTCTGACTCCAGTTAGCTCCTCATGTGCCCTCCACTGAGCCTCCTTCATTCAGTTAGTGCCTACATGTGCCAGTTACACCTACCACACTCAGTTAGACTCAGTTTGACACCTGGTTGACCGTTACTTGTGCATTGATGACTCCACTGATTTGATGATGAGGACTCCTAGTTGGAGCCAAGCTATTCCATGCATATATTCGAATGACCTCCTTGGTTAATTCGAATTGCTCATTCATTGTGACAGTATTGTATTGTAATTCTACTATTCTAGAATTATAGAGCACTGATGCATCTCTCTTGCACAGTTTTTACTCCAAATTGTCTTACATCTTTGTGATTGATATTCTTGTTCAATAGATCTGCTGTGACTAAATTTACATCCTCCCCTAATCTTCCTCAAAAAAACAACTAGATTGAAAAGTCCATACCACTTCCAATTATAATGCTTATGCATAATCATTTGAGTACAAAAACAAAGGAAAACATATCCAACTAAAAGACATAGCATAGCTATATGGCATTAATGTGACCCACGACAACTAATTCTCCATCTACCCATTCCTCAAAAGAGATAATACCATCAAATGGACCAATGGCATCTTTAGAGAGACGATCAGCTTCAAAATTGTACACCATATATACGTGCTAAAAGGTAAACACCCCAAATGATTAGATGAGGTTTTTTGTATGGGTCAGCCATAGAAGTAGATGAATAGCATGGATATCATGAATTACGGAAGCCCAATCAATTATAACTTTAGAATCACCAAAAATGTTAATGTTGCAGATGCCCTTTTTAGAAGAAAACCACAACAAACCCCACAAAGCTAGGAGCTCGACTTTCATGTTTGTGCCAACACCAACCCCCATCTTCATTAAAATTTGATGGTCCTCTTTAACACCCAGTATCATTCCAACTCCACAACAATCTTTTTTTGTAGCTCCATAAAAAAACCATATGATGAGCCAAAGTCAATCTCTGGTGCTCTCCCGATCCTCCTTGGTGTAGATTTGAGATAATTAGGATAATCATTCATAACGGTCAAGATTTTCCTACATATGATAAAGCTAGTAGGCTTAGAGTCCTCGAAAATATTCATGTTTCTGTAGTTGCATATAACCCAAATGGTGAAGATAGGCATCATTTTAAACTTATTATTTTTCTGTAACCATCTGCATAGACTATCATCAAGGTTCAACCCATACCAATCCTCTGTTACGCCCAATAACTATAAAATCTCATTCCAAATATTCCTGAAAAAAGGGCAAAATATAAACAAATGAGGAATATCCCCCTCATCATTCATACATAGGACGCAAATGTTAGGCCCGTAAAATCCTCTTTTCTGCCAATTAGACCAAGTTAGAACTCTATTATGTAAACAGATCCAAAGGAAGCATTTGATATTCAAAGGGATCTTCCAACACCATAGCTGCTGATGCCACCAATACAAGGAAGGAAGCACATGGTTTTTAAGGATTGATTCATAAACCAATTTTACAGTAAGGTTCCTATTTTCCTTCGGATGATCCTAGACTAAAAAGTCCCAATCCTCAGTTGGGATAACCCCTGATAATGAAAGTTGTCTGATATAGTTGTTCCATTCAATAGCCTCGTCATCCACCAGTCCTAAATCTTCAGCCGATAACCATTGTAGTGATCTATTGAGGTCCCTTCTTTGAATAGCTTGTGACAAGAACATAATACATTTGTTATTCAACTAATCCACCAAAGACGACGATAAAACACAGTTTTTGACTCCAACCATAGGGTCGATACCCACATGCACCTAGACGCCATTGCCAACTTTCCAGCTTAAATATCTGTTGATGAAGGGGAAAGTTACTACAATACTTCTCCAAACAATAGAGGTGTTCCTGTAGAGATAGGAAGGATTTCTAATCCATTGCAACGATGAAAAGGTTTTTAGATATTTGGTTCTAATGACGGTGCTCCATAAGCCCTGATTTGTTAAATCCCTCCATACACTTTTGGTCCGAAGAGATAGAGTAAAGATGTTTATATTAAGTAAACCCCAGCCACCAAGTCTTTTGGGCCAGGAGATGGAGTCCCAACCGGTTACATGGAACTTCCCAGATAGTGAATTGTCGGCCCATATGAAGTGGAAAATCTTGCTATGGATGGCATTCAGTAATATAACATCAGGAGGATTCATCAAACAAAGCCATTATGTAGGGATACTCATCAAAATTGATTGTACAAGAATAAGCCTCCCTCCCACGGAAAGCCACCTGTAAGCCCACATGTTAATTCTGCAATCAATTTTCTTCAGAAGCCAACCCCAGTCTTCAAGCTTGTATTTGTTTGGTTTCAAATAGTACCCCATGAATTTATACCTTGTTCCAAACTAACCATCTTATAAGGTAATAAATCTCCAATATCTCTAAGACAGGTCTCATCAGACCAATGATGCAAGAAATTTGATTTTTGAATACCGATGACCATCCTTGAGGCCTTACAAAAGTCATCAAAAATTCCTTTATAATACTTCCATTCGAAAACAGAAGCTGCACCAAAAATAAGTACGCCATCCACAAAGAGAAAATGAGTAAGGGAAATATTTCTAGAAATTTTTATACCTTTAATCTCGTTTTCCAGCTCCAGTTCCCCCATAAGTCTGCTAAGGCCCTCTGATGGCCAAAATTAAGAGTAGTGGTGACAATGGGAAACCTTGACGAATCCCTCTGGTGCCAGAAAATTGCTTAGTTGGAGTGCCATTTACTAGTATAGAAAATGAGATCGATGAAATACATTCCAGAATCCAATTTGTCACTGCCACGGGTATACCAATATTGTCACATCCCCTCCCTTGGATCCAATTTGAGGAAGGGAACATGATGCCAAATTCTGGGGATCTTACAAAAACTCAGCCCATTTCATCAAATTCATATAAATAAAAACACATGTGTAGGTGTATAACACAACAAAAGCAATATCCTACTACATGCATTTCTCTTCAAAAACATAACAGTCAATAATGAAATAACATTGCAGAGTTTAATACACATAAAGAATACTTATCTTCATTGTAAAATGGTCCCAAGCAACTAGCTATGTCACTGCAACGTTCCACCCAACCATAGGTCTCTGCCCAGCCTATATTCTTTTAGCATTTAGAGACCACCCCCGAGCTGGGCATGATTTCTACAAGGAAAAGGGGACATTCAAGCTCATACACAGCCAAATAATCATTGCATCTAATCCAAGCCAGTCCATAGCTGGGTTTATCAGGCTAAATATGAACCCTCTTCATTTATGGATGCTTGCACTCAAGCTCAAGCCAAAGCAATGGATACCCATAACCCATAACACATACCCCAACATACTCTATCTACACACAACAAACACCATCATTGGGCATGGATACACATTTTTAACAATGGGATTTGCAAACAAGATGGCCATGGGATTTCCCCAAATCGTTTCCAGCCAAAAAATGGATTGTGGGATGGAGAAAAATAATCACAAGGAGGAAAACAATTTATCCCCCAACTATCTAAGCATTCAGCGGCCAAAACGGTCTCTATGGAACCCCAATTCGATTCCCCTTCTCCCCCACTGGTATACAACACAAAAACGCCCATCTCCCAGTTGAGAATGAAGGAAAACACAGAATTTCGATGGAGATAAATGCCCAACCAACTCCCCACTCCCGAGAGAGCAAAACTGGTTGATGGATAATGGCATGGGGGGGGATTCCTGGCTCTTCTCTTGTCCAAGAAGCCAAAACACGATTTTCCATGCAGGGTGGCTTGCCCACACCCGAATTTGGACAACCATACCTCCCATTCCCCAAGGCATTAACTACCTCAACCAACTCTTGGGAGAAATGAATGAGTGGCACAAATTCAACATGGGTAGTTGAGGTTTTATGAGTTATCTCACTGACACTTGGCTTGACTTGATTGGATCCAAGGGTTTGAATGTTTCCCTCCCAATTCCTTGTAAAATAATGCCCCCATCTCTTGCTGCATTGCATAGCTAGTTGTGGGTATTTTATTAAAATGCATATTTACATGATATTTGCAATTCCAATGTGTTTGGCTAGCACGTAAACCATATGCATCAATAAATGGATGAAGAGGCCTTGGTCTTGAGCTCCTCACCATGATTTTATAACAACATTACATCATTTACATTTTGATGCAATGGGGTCAAAATTGGGATGTTACAATCCCCTCCCCCTTGGAATAACACCGTCCTCAGTGTTCCAACACTTAAGAATACATACCCACTTTACACATGTCCCAAAATTCACAAAATGTGGCAGGTTTGTCCTGCGTTTCCTCTTTTTGCTTGAAATTTCAGGACCAAGTCCTTTGGCTTCCACAAGATTCCCCTATTGGATTTGATCTTCCAGCTCTGTAGGTGGGCATTTCTCCACAGCATTCCCTTCCTTGTATTTACCTTCCAGCTGATCTACAAGTCTGTAATTTCATGGTCGCTATCTCTCTTGTTGTCCTGGAAACTATTTGAGGAATATTTTCAGCCAAATCAAATTGCTTTTGGCCCGTTGCCATGATCAATGTGCACAATTGGCTCTCACTTTTTCTCACCAACAACACTTGGCTCATAACAACTGCAATCAATGGCTTTCAATTTTTGACCTATAAGATTTGTCATGGCAATTCCTGTAGGGCCAAGCATAATACAATATTAAAATCAGTCAATTATTTGCCCAATTGACATGGAAAGTCTATGCTTTACTCATGAGACTTCCACACTTTTCATGCTTTCCCAACATACACATGAACTCATTCATGTTCATCCTTTCATAGGGAAATAACTGTTTCAGCATTCACAATTCATTGCAAGCAATTAAACACAATCTATTTTCATCCATGACATGCACTCAACAATATTTTGTTTCTAATATTCATCAGTAAAAAGGAAGAGAAGAGTAATAGTTTCCCCCTCTTAGTCTTGTTCCACTCTGGAGCCACACCATCATTGTGGCTCTATGCTCCTTAGCCTCTTTTACTTCAATGTGAATGCTTGACTTGCCCGTTCTTGGCTATGACACTTAGTGTCTAAGGTTTGTCTAAGGATTTACAACTAGGGAACCCTTCCTCATTGTTGCCTACAGAACCTTTGGCTGCTAGGACCCACACATGTCCACTAGCACCATCTTTCATTACTACTCATACTGAGCTCTTTAGGATGGTAACATGTCCACATGCATCCCTAGGATTCCTTCATAGTCCTTGCTTCCAGTAATACTTACAATCAAACATTGAATCAATTCAAATGTGTAGCTTATTTTCACCAGGTTTATCTCTAAACAAGAGTTTGAGAAATCATAACCAAATCATATACACATGTATATTCATAAGCAAGAAGTTGCAAGATAACCAAATAATTATCTATATTGGATGTCTTCACTTTATTCCACAGGCTCCTTCTTCGCTTTATAAGCCTTGGATTGCCCATTACAATAATGAATGTTAGGCCAGCACGCAAGCTACTCCAAAACCATTCGAATAGGCAATGCCAGGCTAGTACGCCGACTGGGATTATCGGGCATCCCATTTGTCAATATGCTAGGCCAGTACTTTGACTGGTTTTATCAAATATTTAAGGAATTTTTGGCCAGCATACGCACTGCTCCACAACATCAAGCAGTTAATTCTCAACCAGTTACTCTTTGGATTTACCAAGCATTTGTAGCGCCCAACCAGTTACTCTCTGGTTTTACCAAGCATTTGTAGCGCCCAACCAGTTACTCTTTGGTTTTACCAAGCATTTGTAGCGCCCAACCAGTTACTCTTTGGTTTTACCAACCATTTGTAGTTCCCAACCAGTTACTCTTTGGTTTTACCAAGCATTTGTAGCTCTTTTAGGGTCCTTACTTCCTGTAATGGCCAAGGTTTCCAACAAAGAAAAGACAGTGTATTAGATTGGTTGTCATAAGACTTGTTCATGAAATTTTTCATTATTCGAAAATGAATGAAAATCAAAAACTTATCTGTATTGTGCATTTCTTCTCTGGTTCACAAGATCCTACTTCGCTTTGCAAGTCTTGCGATCGCCTGCGGAACTGGATGCTGGCTAGCCCGAGGCCACTCCATGTCATCCAAATAATCATTTCCCAACCAGTTACTCTATGGATTTACCAGGCATTTATAGTGCCCAACCAGTTACTCTTCTGGGTTTACCAAGCACTTGGTGGTGCCCAACCAGTCCCATACCCAGTTGGCCCTCTCCATTGCTGAGCCAGCACATCTGTCTGGGTCATCAGCCAATGGAAGGAAACTGCTCCACCGATCATTATAGGTCAAGGCTCTACTATGGAGCCATAGGCTTCTCAGGGTTTCTAGTCAGTCTTGGTGCCCCACCTTACTACCGACCCAATAGAGATTTTATGCCTTCATCAACATCACCACACCTTCAAACACCACAGGCCTTCATACACACATCAACTCTTCATCCACACAAGGATGGCACTCCTTCTCCTGTGCAACCAGCGGTTCCCTTTAGGAACTCTATAGGTGACTTTCTTGACTGCAGGCTAGCATGGCCCCACAATACCCACTCAAAGTTTACCACTACTCATATAGTCCTCTTGAGTACCCTTTCTTCACTTTGCCTCCTAACGTGCAACACCAAATTGCATATGTGTAAGCTGATATCAAAAGAAAGATAAGCAGGCGCATCAGTATTGCTGCTCTAAAATTATAACCATATTTCATAACATTCACTATCAAGTATTGAAACACCAGGAATGCATTTATTCCCTTAGGGTGTAGTCAATATTGACAACCCTAACATAACCCAGCATCCAAAAGGTATGCATCCCTCTCTGATGTGAGTTATGTAGGCCTTAGTCACACTCAAGTAGTCTGGAATAATAAGAAAACATGCTCTGCATTTTAAATCTAATAACCAGACATGTATATTCTTAGTTAGGGTCACATAATACTCATTCGTTTTACAGATGTATCTTTCCTTCATTTGTGAAGAATGGGGGCTCCCTTCTCTGAGTCAACAGTCCTTCGGTTTGCCACCCCAATCTTTTCATGTTCCATAACCCACACATGCCTTCTTGGTATGCTTTCACCATCTCAGTCACATGGTTTCCCAACATGCAGTGCAGCTGGGATATTATCAAAATTTACTATGGCGTTTCACCTGAAACCCATTTCCAAAGCATGGGGTCCTTCCCATGGAGTTTGGCTTCTGCAGGCCATCACACATGGTCTTCCTGCAATGTGTCTTCCTAGCACACTTATCAAATAGCCAAATAGTCAACAACATTTTGACAATCAAATTCAAATTTGATTTCCCTAATCAGTCAATGGCATTAATAATTAAATTCAACATGAATTTACAATTATGTCTCCTACAAAAATTGATTTGTTTAACCATGAGGCCATCCTCATATTGTTTGACTCTTGTAAGTGGTATCACTATGTCCATTATGGTTTTACACTTTCTACCATACATGAACATCCACCTATGACATGTCCTCCTGACACAACTTTATATAATCCAAACATTCATTAGCAATTATTAGCAAAGTTTCAAATCTGAAATTTATAAATCTGTTTTCCTACAGAAATTAGATTTGCAACCATGAGAATATTCTCATAAACTTAAACCAGAAAATTTTCAGATTTGTTTCATGCATAAGTTACAATCGTGAGAACCTTTTCATAAACTTTGGCTTCTGCACATGGTAGATCCCGGTCTTTACTATGGACTTGTCCTCATTTCCAGACGCAATACTTTTCTACCTGAAATCTGAACTTCAATCATCCAAACATGTTGTGAGTATCTATGCATATAATCTTTCCATTGCTACAACATTCACTGAAGTGATCTCAGAATTATAACGCTCAATAATTCAACCACTTTCAGCTGTTAATATTTGAAATGCAATGAAATATATATATCTATATATGCATCATTATCATAATAGAATTGCAAGACACAGGTACACTATCCATGCAATTTAAATAAACTATAAATACTCATTGCTTCACATTTAATGCAAATCTGTCCTTCCAACAGAGCACTCTGGTAGCCCATCAACATGTCTACCTTCTTCATGTAATCATTCTTTTGCATTCACAATAGCTCATGAAATGGTCTCAGGATTAACAATAGTTCACCATTTCATCTATTATCTAATTGCATTGAAACATATATATATATATATATATATCACAACTATGAATTCACACAATGCGTCTCAACATGTGCACCCGCACATATGCATGCACATTCACAACATTTACATAATATTTTGATGTGCATTCACTCAATGCATAACCCCTCAATACAACCTTGCATTAATCCATGAATACTATGCATTCCATCATATTATGGCCTAACCATGGATGTCTCATATGGCATGCACTACCACAACAAGACCATAAGTCATCACTTGCTTTAGTTGTTAAACTCACAACCAACATACACAAATGGTATGATATAATTTCATATGAATGCATTGAGGTTTCTAAGAAACTATAGGGTGTAAGACTCATTTCATTTTCTTACCCACACCTCACCATACTCGGTAGGATGACATTAACATTGAGGCACTCAGTACCACATGCAAGCCAATCAACATAGTTTAAACATAGTTGAAGGGATCTTACCAAATCCTCTTTCAACACTCATGCAATTAAGCACAAATAACCATTACCTGCATGGTTGTCATTAACATCGCTTGATGTTACGTGATCAGTTGGCCTCTTACCAAGGCTACACAGTCCTTTTGCCAACCTCATGATCACAGATTTGTTGCACCATCCTTTCTTCATAAGGTTGTTGGTCAAATGCAACAATCATCATCCACATCCTTAGCCATGCTAATTCAGTTGTATTTGGTTCTACAACCAATGTGAACACCACTAATTATTAGCAACCACAATAATTATCTTAAGTGGTTAATTACATATGTAAAACCTTACTATTTTACAAATATGCAATATCATATACATGCACAAACAACTCACATGCACTGTGCAATGTTTATTAATATGCCATCTAGTGCATATTCATTTCACCTATCCAATCTCTTGCATTTTCAACATCCTTATGCCATAATTTATATGCATGACAATTTCAAAATTATAAATACAATAGCAAGAGGGTAGTGGAGGGATTCTTCCTTCCAATTTCCCATCATGTCATCGAGCTCCTCCTCCAAATCACAGTTGATCATTTTCTTGGCTTCCCTACCAAGCACACAAGGATTCATTAGCTGTGATTTCTCACCAAGTATCAATTTAGTATATACATATGTGTATAACATCCATTCTTGCTACTTTCCAAGCATGTAATTCTTATGTTATATCATAAATAATTTAAGGTGAGAAGTTTTCCTTTTTATAAACATTTCCTTACTGCTCCAATTGCTTTCAATATATATATGTATGGCCAAGTTCAACTTGACCTTTCTTAACTTCCCTGCACTTATGAGCAAAAAATGCATCCCATTGACGATGTCTCAGGGGGACGATGGGGGTCAAGGGCAGCACCCTCGTTTTTTTTTATTTTTATAAATCTTTCAATTTCGCGCAATCTGGCGCATAAGTTCAATGTCGTTTTTCCCATTTCTGGCACCTCCAAATCTTCCTGGAAATTGCTCAAATTTACCTGCATCGGCAGACTTGTGACTTCTCCTCCAACTTGTTTCGAAGCAACTCACCGAGTTATGCCGATCGGTGAACTCATCTATCTCCTCCGACCCGTTTCGGAGCAATTCACCGAGTTATGCCAATCAAAGAACTCGTCTATCTCCTCCAACCCGTTTCAGAGCAACTCACCAAGTTATGCCGATCAGAGAACTCAGAGTTTCTCGTCGATACGCTTTGGCGGACTCATATCAACTCGTCGACCCGCTTCGCCGAAAAATCACGTTTGGTCACCGATCGTTTCGCCAAAATTTCCTCTTTGACGCCGACATAGAATTAGACATAAAAATTTCAAAAAACACTTAGAAAAAAATTTGAAATTTGTCTTCATTTCCTCGGGCACTTTCGCAGACTTCGTTCCCGCAACTCAGCCAAATTCGCTAAAACATATCACCGCAATCTCGTCGACGCAACTTAGCGAGATTCACTGACCGTGTCGCCGCAATCTTGTCAGTGGCAAGGTAATTTTGAAGGGCAAAATTTCGCTAATTGGCTATATTTCGGATATTTTTTCAAAAAATAAATTCGCTATTTGGTCATTTTTAGTCTCTAATATTGCCTATATTTACATAAAATATGTTTTTTTATCATAATATTCGCCAAAATTTACACATTTCAATAGTAAATTGTATGTTTCATATTTAATATTCATCTACATATCTATCTACATGTTTTATTCAATCCAAAATAATCGCCTAGGATACTATATTTAAGTATAATATTAGAATCCTTAAAAAATACCCTGGTCGGTGCAACTCGGCGAGATTCGCCGAAACACATCGCCGCGATCTCGTCGGTGCAACTCGGCGAGATTAGCCAAAATGCATCGTCGCAATATCATCGGCGCAACTCGGTGAGATTCGCTGACACAGTCTTGGTAGAAAACTCAGAAACACTTAGAATTTTTTTTTGAAATTTTGAAATTTTTCTTAATGATCACTGCTGAGCAGGAAGCATACTTACCTCTACAATTTGCCTGATTTGGCCCATTAGGCCCAATGTTGTAGCCTACTCTATGATACCAATCTGTCACGTCCCCTCTCATGGATCCAATTCAAGGAAGGGAACATGATGCCAAATTCTAGGGCTCTTACAAAAACTCATCCCATTTCATCAAATTCATATAAATAAAAACACATGTGCAAGTGTATAACGCAGCAGAAGCAAGATCCTACTACATGCACATCCAACATGCATTTCTCTTCATAAACATAACAGCCAATAATGAAATAACATTGCAGAGTTTAATACACATAAAGAATACTTATCTTCATTGTAAGGTCCCAAGCAACTAGCTATGTCATTGCAACGTTCCACCCAACCATAGGTCTCTTCCCAGCCTGTATTCTTTCAACACTCAGAGACCACCCCCGAGCTCGGCATGATTTCTACAAGGAAAAGGGGACATTAAAGCTCATACATAGCCAAATAATCATTGCATCTAAGCCAAGCCAGTCCACAGCTAGGTTTATCAAACTAAATATGAACCCTCTTCATTTATGGAAGCTTGCACTCAAGCTCAAGTCAAAGCAATGGATACCTATAACCCATACCCCAACATACTCTATCTACACATAACAAACACCATCATTGGGCATGGATACACATTTTTAACAATGGGATTTGCAAACAAGATGGCCATGGGATTTCCCCAAATTGTTTCTAGCCAAAAAATGGATTATGGGATGGGGAAAATCAATCATAGGGAGGAAAACGATTTCTCCCCCAACTATCTAAGCATTCAGCGGCCAAAATGGTCTCTGTGGAACCCCAATTTGATTCCCCTTCTCCCCCACTGGTATACAACAAAAAAATTCCCATCTCTCAACTGAGAATGGAGGAAAACACAAAATTTCGATGGAGATAAATGCCCAACCATCTCCCCACTCCTGAGAGAGCAAAACTGGTTGATGGATAATAGCATGGGGGGGAATTCCTGTCTCTTCTCTTTCCCAAGAAGCCAAAACATGATTTTCCATGCAGGGTGGCTTGCCCATACCCGAATTTGGACAACCATACCTCCCATTCCTAAAGACAATAACTACCTCAACCAATTATTGGGAGAAATGAATGAGTGGCACAAAGTCAACATGGGTAGTTGAGGGTTTTATGGGTTCTCTCACTGACACTTGGCTTGACTTGATTGGCTCCAAGGTTTTGAACGTTTCCCTCCCAATTCCTTGTAAAATCATGCCCCAATCTCTTGTTTCATTGCATATCTAGTTGTGGGTATTTGATTAAAATGCATATTTACATGATATTTGCAATTCCATTGTGCCTAGCTAGCACGTAAACCATATGCATCAATAAATCGATGGCGGGGCCTTGGCCTTGAGCTCCTCACCATGATTTTATAACAACATTACATCCTTTACATTTTAATGCAATGGGATCAAACTCGGGATGTTACAAATCTAAATAAGAAATAGCCGAAGATAAGTCCAATAAAGGTGATCGTAGGCCTTTATAAGATCCATTTTCATAATTAGAGCTTGAAGGTTTTTAGCTTTGATTGAATGTAAACCTTCCTGTGCCACACCAATAGCATCAAGGATATGTCGGTTGTACAAGAATCCAAATTGCTCATGTGTAATGTGCTTTTCCAGGATCAGTTTAATTCTGTTAGAGAGAAGCTTGGTAATGACTTTATAGAGTGGGTTGCACAATGACATAGGTCGGAAGTCATTAAAGTCCACTGTCCTGTCCTTCTTTGGTATAAGGGTGATGTAGGTGGCATTAATCCCTTTAGGAAGATAAGCCTATACTCTAGATTCTTCAACCGTAGCATGTAGTTCACCTCCAAATAAGTCAAAAAAGTGGAGGAAGAATTCCATGGTCCATCCATCTAGACAGGGACTCTTCTCCTTCACGAAGCCCTTCGATATTTCTTTAATTTCTTCTAGTGATATCTCGTCTCCAAGCATGTTACCCTCTTCATCAAAAAATAATTTTGGTAATAGATTGACAATCTTTAGTTGCTCAACCAAGTTCTGAGAATGATCCTGTTTATAAATATTGGAAAATAGGAGGTTATCTAGCTCATAATAGCAGCCCAATCCTTGACAATATTTCCATCCTCACTATGTATCTTCCAAATAGAGTTGTTATTCCTGCGGTGCCAATGAATATTGCTGGAAAAACTTTGTATTTTGATCACCATGAGCTACCCATAAGGCCCAACTTTTCAATCTCCAAGTATTCTCCTATTGATTAAGAATAGCCCCTTTTTCCTTCACCAACTTTAATTCTTCCAGCTTTCTCGATGAAGAGAAAATACCACCCCCCAGAGTATTCTCAACGTCCTGTATCTGCTGTTCAATATTACATAAATATTCATTAATAGATTTCCTTTTATCTTTATCCCATTTAATTACTTCACCCTGCAATTTATTGAGTTTATGAATCAGTTGTTGAAAGGGACAATGATGTTCGATCTTATCCAAAATGTTCCATTGATTTTTGAAAAAATGACAAAAAGAGCTATCTTCAAGCCATGTATTGTTGACATTGAAAGGGTAGAGATAGCGACCACTCTCAAAGTATACCTGAAGATCCACAGCCTTGTGGTATGATATCCCCGTAGATATGCTCCATGAGCGATATCTACCAAATTGACATAACAACTACTCATTGATAAAAAACCGATCAAGCATCTTGGAAATCCCTGCATTCCCCATCCTCCCGTTTGACCAAGTTGGAACCAAAGCGGTCAGGACGATATCAATAAGTCCATCATTGTTAAAAATATCCTTGAAATAATAAGCCAAAGGATCCATAACCTTTTTAGATCCCCATATATCCAACTCAGACAGAGTAAGGTTAAGATCACCTCCAATAATGAGGAAATGATCATGAAAAATACCCTGTGCATAAAGGTTATCCCGGTGTATATATTAGGGGTATAGTAGTAGTGAGTTAGTTTGATTATGATCCTAGCTCAAGTCACTTTGATCAATGACCAAAGTCTTAATTATGGGACGATAAGTGTTTTAATTGTTTCTTAAAAATATTGATAAACATTTTAATAAATAAAATTTAAATGTATTGTCTATAGAATAATTTATGTCAAATCGAGTTTAGTAGCATATTAATCATTGTTGATTGATTGGCTCTTTTATGCATAAGGAATTGCAAATGATTCAATTGGTATTTGATATTACAGAGGTTGACTTAGAGTCAATTTGATTGGGATTTTAGGTAGTTCAAATTAATAAGCATGTATTGGGTTGGGTATAGAAGAGATTGAATAAACTCCAATCTTGATGTATTCATAACTATTCTTGTTTTTATTATAAGTTACTTATCAAAATGTTTTTATCTGTATCTCCTTATCATGTTTTTTTTAAATACATTAATATTAAAATAACATTTACATGTTTTTAAAAAATATTATCACAAAACATTTTCCCTATATTTTGAAATAAAGTTAATGTTTTCAAATTTGAAATTCCTTTAAATCAAATTTTCTACATGACAAGTACACTAGTCAACCACTAGTGTATTTCATTCTCAACCATTTGTTTAGGGTTTTGTGCTATTTTGAATACCTTGAAAGTTCATCATCATTGACATGGTGCCATTTTGAACACCTTATATACCCCAAGACTAAATATGGATGTAAGGAGCACACCAAAATATATCTAATAAAAATTTGGAAGTTTGAAGTCTATCTATGTAAACACTACGTTACTTTAAAATTAAAATGCGCAAGTACCAACCCCTCTCCCTAGTGCAATGTTAAACACAACATATGCTACATCATTAAATCTAAAGTTCTACATGTAAGAGGGTGTATATGAAACATATGTATTTGAGTGACCATGTAATTTTCATTTTGCAAATGAACTAACCACAACCCCATAACTTGCTCAAGAGTTAGGGAGAGAACTTTGAATTGCCACAACACTTTCATATAAGTTACAACAAGGATAGTAAGTGAAGAAAAAACAAAGTGACCATCATTAGCTATATACGTGATTCTAGCATACATAATGTCTAATCAATGTGTTTAGTTCTACCATGAAACACATGACTCTTTGTCATTGCGATCATGCTCTTGTTGTCACTATGGATAAAAATTGGATGTTCTTGTGATTGATGTATATATTACAAGATCCTTCTAAGCCAAATGGGTTGACAACTTGTTGTAGCGGCAACAATGTATTCATCTTCTACAGACGATAAAGACCTAGTTCTCTACTTCTTAATGCTTAAAGATATAGCTCCAGATCCATGTGAGAAAACATACCCAAAGGTTGATTTTTGATCATCCAATGATCCAATGCAATCAAAATCTATGTAGCCTTCTAGTTCAAACTAGTCAATGGAAGAATAATTCATAACAAAACTTGAAGTACCGCTTACATACCTTAAGATTATTTTGTTGCGTTCTAATGGGATTCATGATGATCTTGCATGACATGAGATACAAGACTCACTGCATACGTAATGTCCGATCTATTAGAATATTGAGAATATAATAAATTCATACAACAATACAAAACATGCATAGCATGAGCTGATCTAGTCTTCTATTATATTATAAGCAACAAATAACATGGACATAAATAAAAATGGAGATAAGAGAATAGACAAGAGAACACCAGATATATGTGGTAAAACATCAAATGGGGAAACATCCATGGGAAGGTTGAAATATTTTTAATCATCAATAATATCCAATCTTACAATAGAGCTCCCACACATGAGCATCACATCCCACTTTATAATCACACTACATGACACATCCTTGTGTTCATATGTGAATTCATGAATTCTTGATTGAATTTACAATGACTCCTCACCTCATTATATACCAATATGTAATAGAGGAATTACATCCCATAACACATGCGGAATAAATGTAATTTCAACTCTTTATATAATAAAAGGTAATAAGAGTATCCGTGAGATGTAGAATAGTCGGTGGCGGGTGATGGTTAAGACACCCCTAAGCGGAAAGGTCATTAGTTCAAAACCCCGCAAATACAAAAAATCCAACCATGCTAAGGGTTGGTGTGGTCCAGGTCGACTGTGATACCCGGGTGATTTTGACGGCTTAGATGCCCTTGGTTCGTGGTCTCTCAGCCAATGGCGAACCCTACTAGTCAGGGGGTACTACCACTTGCCAACAAAAAAAAAGGTAATAATAGTAAATTATTACATAATATGTGTGGGATAACTAATTTACATAATATTGGACATTATTACATTCCAAATACATTCAGTCATCATTACATATTCCAACACCCCCCCTTAACGATGATGGACCGATAGAATACAAAAAAAATTGGAGGAATATGGCATTGCATATCATCCCCCTTGATGAAAACTTCAAGAATGTCCAATGTCCATAAGTTGCAAATAAAAACACACTTCGCCTCATGGAGTAGATGGAGATAACAACCGCTTCTCACTAAACCATGAAATTGCACCTAAACCAAGTTGTATTATGAAATCAGCCACAATAGTGTATGGCCAATACAATAGAACATGTGGCAACAATATCCAACTGTAGAATGCCTAGATCTAAAGAGAAGCCATACAGACTACTAGATCCAACAACAAAATGCCTTGAACACCACAAAAATCATCACAACTGGAAATCAATTGATAGTTGAAAGATGCAAGAATAGTAGACCTCATCACGAATACAAAAACCACAGATCTATCCATCGAAATGTTTGGCCCAGAGATAATCATCATGACGTTAACAGTAGAATATGATGCTTCATTACATTATATCTGGAATATAGTGATTGAGATTACTTTACATTCCCTTTGAATGCCAACTTCAAACATACGAGATAAATAAGCAAATAGGATCACACTTTGCTACCAAGGATAATTTGAACAACGATGACCAATGCTGAAAGAACATAGATAATCAAAACATATGCTTAAGATAGGAAGGAATGCTAGAACCAAGCTACCCCATAACTCTTCACAAATACATAATAAGTGAAGTAAACAGAGAGCTAATCTACACAAGGAACTTCCAAGAGTAAAGCATAAACATGATAATCTTAAGACATGATATATGAAATGATCATATGGGATTGCTCAAGACCATATAAATGTTGAGTAAAAGATGATCCAAATAAATATCACAATATATATATAGATAGATCAAAAAGCTTACCATGACCAACATATAACAAATTAGGATCAAATCATGATATCACTTGTAAAAATATGAAATGTCTAGTCATTAAGCATGGGTTACTTTTTTGTTGTCATGTTAGCATGCAAGAGATCATGAATGCCATGAAAATGTCAATGCTTCCACATAGGAATGTTAGATACAAGAAACACAATAACTAGATGGAATCTCTGCAATACATGATAAATAAACTAAACCTTATTAAGAAAGGACAAGAATCTTATGACAATACATTACAATATAATACATAATATCACATAGATTCAAAGATTGATTTTACTCAAGACATTAGGAAGAGCCAATATGATCACATAACATAAGATATCACATAGATGGAAAATATAGCCGTTAAATACTTGTTAGATTAGAAAGCATTAAATAGTTTATTGCTCTCATCATGAGAAATGCTAGAGATACATGCTCATAAAAAGGCCAAAAAGACATTTACCACAAAGATAGGATAATAACAAGTTAATAAGAACAAGCTCCAACAACATGATAAAAAGAAGCTACACTCTAATGCGAAATAAACAAGAAGTTAATGACCAAAAACATATACAAGGTGTCCAAACATTAAATATTTATTATTTATGAAAATTTTGGATTTAAAAAAGGACATCTAAATATGCAAGAGCATAATGACCAAGATATGATACCATATTAGAAGCATCACCATTATTAGAAGAGTGAGACCATGTTAGAATATTGAGCAAAACAAATTGATCAAATAAAACAATGATATCACTTATAGATATGAAAATATAGACATCAAACAACTAAGTTCTAAGCATAGGTTTATTTCTTGATGTCGCCATTATCGTACTAGAGATCCATGCCCTTGAAAATGTCAAAACATCTTCCACATAAGAAGGTTAGAGACAAGTAAAACATGAACAAGACAACCCCTATAAACATGATGAATAAGAACAAAAACCCTAATGCAAAGAGATCAAGAAGCTCATGACAAAAATTTCAAGATAAGAAATGAATAAAAACTTAACTTTCTCACCAAAAACTGAAGCCCAACAACTGCTAAAAGACGGATCTATAACTCCGCAGTAGAAAATCAAAAGCCAAAAAATGGAAAATTTAAAATGACCATAACTCAGTCAATATTTCTCAAAATATTTATTATAGCATGTTTTCGGAAATGAAGAAGTTGTTATGCATCCACCTAGGCAAACAAAACAGAAATATGGGCACTCAATAAAAAGATATTTGCTTTGTAGTCCGCGCAACCGTCACAAAAAAAACTGGAAAATAGTTGATTTTAAAATAGCGATATCTCCACCATCCGAACTCCAAACGAGACGAATGTTTTTTTTAAATTGAGTATTTTTGCAAAAGAAAATTATATTTGCAATTTGTTTCTTCAAATTCTACACATAAAGTATCAAAAAACGGATCTGAAAGTCATTGCCCAACAAAATATGGAGTGCTTAAGTGAAATCATGAGAAAATGTTGCTTAAAAAATAAAATCTAAGATTTTTACTTAAGAACGTAGAATGCAATAACCTGCTTTGATACCATGTTAGAATATTGAGAATATGATAAAGTCATACAACAATACAAAGCATGCATAGCATGAGCTAATCTAGCCTTCTATCATATTATAAGCAACAAATAACATGAACATGAATAAAAATGAATATAAGAAAATAGACAAGAGAACACTAGATATACGTGGTAAAATACCAGATGGGGAAACATCCACAGGAAAGTTGAAATCTTATTAATCATCAATAATCTCCAATCTTACAATAGAACTCCCACACATGATCACATCCCACTCCATAATCACATTACATGACACATCCTTGTGTTTATATGTGAATTCTTGATTGAATTTACAGTGACTCATCACCTCATTATATACCTAGAGGTAATAGAGGAATTACATCCCATAATACATGTGGTATAAAAGTAATTTCACTTTTTTATATAATAAAAGGTAATAAGAGTGAATTATTACATAATATGTGTGGAATAACTATTTTACATAATATTGGACGTTATTACCTTCCAAATACATTCATTCATCATTACATATTCCAATATGATCTAGTTGTAGTAAGGTCCATTAGACTCCCAATCATGCTTCTATACAAAGTAGCATTCACTTTAGGACTTGCATCTTCCTTGGTTAAGTTTTTTCCAAGCGTTGATGGGGTTGCCACTGTCTTGCATACCTTCACCCCAAATTTCTCCAATAAAACTACGACATACTTGGCTTGAGAAATAAACATGCCTTTTGATTGTTGTTGCACTTCCACACCAAGAAAATTTTCCAAATCTGTCATTTCAAATTCTTATGCCATCACTACCTAAAATCATTTCATTAAACTTTCATTCTTGGTTGTATAAATTAGATCATCAACATAAATGAAAACAACAAGTATTGCATTTTCAACATGTTTGATATACAAGGTTGGCTATGAACTATTTTTATTGAAACCATTCTTCAAAAATAAGTGTCAATTCTTGCATGCCAAGCACGAGGGAACTTCTTCAATGCATACAAGCTCATTTTCAATTTATAAACCATTTGTTCTTTCCCTTCACTTTCATACCCTACTATCTATTCTACATAAACTTCTTTATCTATATACCCATTTAGAAAGATAAATTTTACATCCATTTGAGATACAATCTACTTGTGTCGAGCTACAATTGCCAACGCAATCTTGATGGTATCAGATCTTGACGTCGAAGATAATAAGATAATATAATTTTATTAATGTCCAAAAGGAGATTACTAAAGTAGGTCAAAGGGACTGTGGGTTACTATGATGTTAGTACAAAGTGAGAGAACTAAAGAGGCTCCTATAATAAATAGTATGCAGAAAGCAAAAATGAACTAAATCATGTAGAAACAAGCTCCAAGATCTAAGGCAAGATGCCCATCGGGGATAAAGATGAACAATACAAGAAAATACAAGATCTGGATTTGGAAGGTAGCAATGAGTAATGCAGTGTGTGTCTCACAATATGTTGGATTTGTTTCCCCTAGCATCCAAGGTCGAATTGAAGAAGCTCAAGATAGAGGATTAAATAGAGGAAGTGTCAGGAAAGAATATGGACGACAAACTATGTTGTTGAATGGAGGAGGAGGCACGTCACTGGAGTATGGACAATATCCACTGAAAACTAGTGGGAGATCTAGAGCGAATGTTTCAAAATAACCTACTCCTGGTTTTTATGCAAAACCCTTGGCAACAAGTGTTTCTTTGTGTCATTCCACAGAACCATATACATGATATTTTACTTTATAGATCCATTTGACACCAATTATTTGTTTATATTTTGGAACTTAAACTATTTCCCATGTGTTATTTCTTCGAATTGCTTCCATCTCATCATTCACAGCATCAACCCACACTTTTTCTTTTGTTTTTTCTTCAAAAGCAGTGGATTTTGCTGAAATATTACTAAATATAGCAAATTATCAAACTGATTGGAAGTTATTTGGTTTATATCGCTAAGGACTCTTACCTTTATTGGAGGACTTGAGCTGGAAAAAATATTTGAAATGGGTCTTAGAGTACAACTGCCTCTAGAACTTGTGCCACTAGATGAACTTGATCTTTGGTTAGTGCCTGTAGGAGGAGAAGTAGATATTATATCATCTCTATTAGCACATTCATTGGTTTTCCCTATTGTTCTCCTCATTTCCATTTCCATACTCCCTCTTCATTGAACAATACATCCCGACTTACAAATAGTTGAAAAGTTCAAGGATTATAGAACTTATAACCTTTAGATTCTTCAGAGTACCCCACAAAGGGCTTATAACTTGTTGGGAGTCTAAAATGGCTCCACTTTGTCCTTCATTTCTCCATTTTCCTATCATTTTCCAATTACTATTCACAACTAAGATACCATATTTAAGATCATTTGCACAAATCTTGACATTAGGTGTTTATTAGTCTTGCATTATATGTTTAGATAGGTTATGGATGAAAGTATGCTTGTAACTGCCTATATGAGTTTTGGATGCAGGTTTCTAGGTTGGGATAACATTTTTTAACATGGAGTTGCAGATCCCCCTTAAAGTGTAGAATGAAGTTGCAGATCCGTCTCAGTCAGAGGAACCAGTGGTTTAACTATTTGCACGAGTCAATTGGCTATCAATGGATATAGTTTGAATCTTTTGAGGAATCTGCAGCAATATTTTTCCATGAATATGCTTGACCATAGAGAAGAATAACCAATTTTCACTAAGGTAAGGAAGGCGTTGGACCAGTATTCTATTTTGTTATGTTGGAGCTCGTGATCCCTGCGTTGGAATGATGGTGTTGGTGATAGTATTGTATCTAAGTCAATACTTCCCTATTTTTGTGATTCTTTTGGGATAGATCAGCAATTGGTTTGAGATTTCGTCGGATGTGCATCTTAGGATATGGAAGAACTCGGTCATAAAGATCATAGTTTGTCTTTGGCATGAACTGGTTAAACTGTTTGAGAGCAGGCTGACTCTTTAGAGTTGGCCATGCTCCTCTTTTCCTTGCATAAACACACCTCATTTGTCAAAGGTGAGACAAATTATAAGTGTCGATAGTGAGGTTTTGCTCCAGATATTGTCTATTTTCTTCACATTAATAAAAAAAATTCCTCTACTTAGTGTGAGAAGGCATTAATTGAATTGGTATAATCAGAGCCTAAATCACACTGTGTCTAGTTGAAGAGAGGAGAGCCCCCTCATCTGAGGTCAAGTACAATATTGTAGAATAGTTTATTTGATTTTCTAAACTTGTGCGTTGAATTAGAATTTGATTACATTTAGTTTATCATAGATGTTATTGTTTTGTTTTCATTTACTTAATTGTGATCACAAATCAATTCTCCTTGCAAGTGTAAATGTATTCCTGAATGTGTGATTTTAAAATTTTACAAACTAGTACGTAAACATAGATCTTTCATAGAGATTGGGGAATTGAACCTGTATTAAGCATGAGTAGATCGGAGTTGGTTCCTCATTTCATGATTAAGTGATTTTTATTTTTATTTTTAATGTTTGCATTACCCAACCCACATAACCAATTAACACCAAAGGATTGATTTCAACTCTGCCTAGAAGAATAGGGACTGTATTGAATTGATGCGGCCGATCATTGCAATTAATTCAAATCATATATCTATGTTGGATCCAATTAGAGGGGTTAATGATTGGTATTGAGAAGGTGTGATTGAGTGTAGGTAGTTGTTTTTAATTTGATGGTGTGAGTTTCCTTTTTTAGATTTAATCTTCTGAAATTCATGTTGAATTAAGCTTTGACACCTCCACATATAGTGTAGATAGCCTTTAAAAGAAAATACTTACCATGGTTGAAAGTTAATGGTTTGATGGAATTGATGTCCTAGATAGAACATTTATTTACACCAACATAACCATTCCATGCTTCCTCAAGAGTGATATTTTTCACTAACTTAGTGGAACAATGATTTAAAATATATATTGTTGTCACCACTGCTTTTGCCCAAAAACTATTGGGAAGATTTTTTTTCCTTCAGAAGCTTTGTGCCATGTCCATAATGATATGATTCTTCCTTTCTAGTACAAAACTTTGCTAGGGGGTGTAGGTAGCAATCAGTTGTTGCTTGATGGCATGTGATCCACATAAATCAAAGAATTATTTTGAAGTGAATTCTCCTCCTCTATCTATGCCCATGATTTTGAATTGTTGAAAATAGTTAAAGGCTTATGATTTCTTATTCATAAAATAAATCCATGTGTGGCGATACAAGTCATCAATAAACGTCAAAAATCATATATTTTTGCTCAAAGATGGAATCTACATAGGGCCACATATTTCAACATGTACAAGCTCAAGGGGAAATTTTGTCTTCTGTGACTTGTTGACAAAGCTATCCGAGTGTTGCTTGCCAAGAGCCCAACCTAAACAGACTTATTTTCTTGATTTAATTACCAACAACCCCTTCACCATTCTCTTCTTGTGAAGTAATCTCAACCCTTGAAAACTCAAATCTCCATAGCGGTTGAGCCATAACCGTGAATCATCTGTGGTTGCTTTGAGTACATGCATTGCATTAAATACAATATTCAAAGGAAACATCGTGTTTCTTGTCATTAGAACCTTTGTCACAAGATGATAATTATTTGATTTTTCAAAAAAAATTGCAGCAACAATTTTCAAATAGAACCTTGTAATTTTTGTCAATGGGTTGTCCCACACTCAAAAGATGGTGTTGCAGTTTTGGTGCATGCAAACATCATGAATATATATTGTTTCTCCTAGTTAGTCCTAACAACAAGAGAACCTTTCCCATCAAATTAACCTCTTTGTCATTTTCAAATTTCACTTGGCTTGTAACAGATTCATTTATCTTGCTAAGCAAATGATGATTACCTTTCATATGATTTGAGAAACCACTATCTACAAACCATACATCTTTATCATCTTTGTTTGTTAGATCACATGTGAAAAATGTGATGTTTAGAATGCTCAACAATTCCTCGGTATAGTTGGATCTTAACCTATTCAAGTTAGATTTCTTCTTCCTACAAGTGCACTCAAACTCATAGTGCCTATTGATGTTTGTAGCTCAGACAAGTATTTCCATGAGATTGTGTCTTACTTATGGAAATTGTCATTAATATCTCTTAGGAACATAGGTAATTCACTTTGTCAATTATTAAAGTGAATGTCTTTTAGATTAGTTGGGGTTAATTTGGAGAAATGCCTAAGTTTTTGGCATTAATGATTTCAGTTAATTAAATGAATCTCAACCATTGATCTCAAGTGAGTGAAATCTAATCCTAGCCATCAGATTTAGGGTTTTGGTTCATCCCAATAGTTTAAAAGGAAACTAATGTGAGAGGAGAAGACACACAATCACAGGAGAGTGAAACTCAAGCATTGAGTTGGAGAGAAGGACTTTTCTACTTTCCAAATTTGGCCAAGAGAAAGATTGCAACATATAGAGAAATATTCCAGGGGGACCGTACTAGTCAAGCAGATTTCCAAGAAAAATTTTCTCTATGCAATTCATACGAGATCCGTATTGATTCGCAGGAGTCGTATGAACAAAGACACATGTGAATCGTTTGCAGGTTGCGGTTGTGTAGACAAAGCTGTAGACATGTAGTGCATAGGGAGCACATGTATCAACAAATTCGCAGAGATACACGTTTGTATGGGTCGTCCAAAAACATCATACATGATCTAGATGGATATCGGTGGCCACCCACCTATTCCAGTGGATCATAACAATTTTTTTGAGTTTGGCAACGTTTTACTGTTTTTCGGGTCCTGAACTTCTGGGGACATTTTGAAGCCCTAAATGGATTTTTTTTGTGATCCATTTTCCATATGTTAGCTTTACGTTAAGATCTAGTTGGACATCACATCTTGTACTCATTGGTTAGACCTTTCCAATGAGATACCGAGCACCCTAAATAGAGATTGTATGCAAACGTTATGCTCCCAAGAAGTGTACCAATTAACCACCTCAAGTCCTGCAAACCTTTTTATGGTTCATCTCATAGGGTTAGGTTTTTGGATGTTTAGGGTTTTTTCCCTTATGTCTATGATAAAAAGGCCCTTTCAGCCTCCTTTTGTAATCATATTGTGGCAAATGAGCATATCATCCACATCTTTTATCATAGATATAGCTACCACCATTCTAGCTGCTTTTATTTTACAGTCTGTTTTATTTCATTAATTTAATAGAATCCGAGTTTACTGTTTCACTGTGTTCCTTGGAATATATTTTTGTTGTGTTGATATATATGCTCTTTCATTTCGTTCTTGCATAAATCTGGATCAGTATAGGTCGTATGACACAACAACAGGAAGCTAAGTTTTTTGAACAATTTTGCTGGTTGGAGGAGGGCATTTTGCTAGGTTTGCTATTGTGTTTTCTCAAGGTCATTTTCCCAGATCCTTTGTAAGCTTGGGAATTTTTGAATGGACATCTAATTTGAAGGGCATAAAATCCGTGTTTCTTATTTTACTGAGTAGATATATTTTCCATTGTTATTGCTTCCACTAAGAAAAATTATGTTAATTAATCATAGTAGTATAAATAAATCAGTGAGCTGAAATTTAATATTTGAGCAAGTAAAATCACTAGGAGTTTATTTGACTAGAACCGGGGTTTAAAAAATTTAACATGGTATCAAAGCTCACACTATGAAAAGGAAACATATATGAAGCCTACAACAATAGATCTTGGTGGGTGCTCGAAGGAATAAGCACATGATAGTTATTTTGTGTAGATCTAGTTATGGTAGCAATCAGTCTTAGATTTGAAGACATATTAGATCGGGCATCTAACTTCCTGTCATGGAAAGCGAAGGTTACATTGCTTTTGAAGGAATATGAACTTTGAGACATTGTAGAGAATGCAATGGCCTCACCAATAGATCCAACACAATTTGAATCTCATGAGAAGAAGAATATTAAATCCCAGAGAGTGATCCTAGATGATGTGAAGGATACCATGATTCCTCATGTATCATATAAAACAACGACCCATGCAATGTACAAAGCTCTAGTGGATTTGTTCCATAGGAACACCATTAACAAGTAGATGATTTTGAGAAACAAGATTAAATATGTTTGGATGACTAAATATGAAAATTTTACTAGTTATCTCATGAAGATCACTCGGATACGTGATCAACTTGTAGCCATTGGGGAGAAAGTAGCTAATGTAGAGCTTGTTAGTGTGGCATTGAATTGATTCACCAAGCCTTGGGAACCATTCGTAAAAGGACTCTGTGCTCATGAGAAAATCCCCACCTAAGAGAGGCTATGGCACGATTACATCCATGAAGAGACTCAAGAGGAGTCCAACGCATGCAACCAGGGAGGTAGCGATGAGAACATGGCCCTTGTGAGCAAGTCAAGGAAGGGCAAAGGAAATGGTTTCAACAAAAAGGTTAATAGTGATGGGAAAGCCTCACAACCGAGGAAGAAGAAAGACTTGAGTAAAATCAATTGTTTCATATGCCATAAGAATGAGCACCATGCATCTTAGTGTCCATAGATTAAGGGAAAGGGAAAGACACAACAAGTAGCACCATCTACAAAGACTTAACTGAGTTTGTTGCGAAGCTTGAGAGATATTTTTCACTAGTTTCCTACCTTTCTACCAACATAGTTGCTAGGAGTGCATGGTACTTGGATAGTGGTGCATCTTGTCACATGATGGAAGCATGAGGGCTATTCAACAAATTGACAGAGTCAAACTTAGGGATCCATGTGGACTTGGTGATGATGCCAAGTTTGCAATGAAGGGAGAGGGAATAGTTTCATTCCAACTTGAGTTAGGAGGTTCGTTTGATTCCCACAATGTGCTATTTGTACCATGACTGAAGAAGAACTTGTTCTCAATCTCAGTTATGGAGGAAAGAGGTTTTGTCATTATCTTTAGGAGATGGCAAGTGTTCATACATCTAGAGGGAGCTAGCCTTGAAATAGTAGTGAGGATTGGGGTTAGAGAGGGAAACTTATAAAGGTTGCAAGGAAATCTTGTTCAGGATTTAGTACATGATAGCGACAACATGTGTGAGCCATGGCACATGAGGATGGGACACCTTCACTATAGTGCATTGCTAATTCTAAGGGAGAATGTCAATGGTCTTCCATATTTTAGCGTTGAGAGGCATGGCGTATGCAGAGGATGTGCACTTCGCAAGAATGTCAAGTCTACTTTTCCAACCAGCGAGAGTAGGTCCAAGGGGATTTTGGAGCTCATTCATTCATATGTATGTGGGACGATGTTAGTTGTATCAATGTAGGGAACATCTTATTATGTGGCATTCATTGATGATTTTTCTAGAAAAGCTTGGATCTTCTTTATGAATACCAAGGATGAGGTCTTCGGTCGGTTCTAGGAGTTCAGGGCCCAAGTGGAGAACCTGACAGGTGAGAAGATCAAGGTCTTGCAGTTAAATAATGGGGGAGAGTACACCTCAAATGGCTTCAAGGATTTTTGCGAGGCATGGATCAAGAAGGAGAAGAAAGTCTCATACAACACACAGTAGAATGGGGTTGCGGAAAGAAAGAACCGGTCCATCATCAATACTGCAAAGGCTATGCTTCATGATCAGGGACTTCCTATGTTTCTTTGGGTAGAAACATGTCACACAAAAATGTATTTGTAGAACAAGAGTCCTCATAGGATATTGGAGGACAAGACTCTTGAGGAGGAATTCACAAGAGTGAAACCAGAGATCAGACATCTCAAGATCTTTGGTTGTCCAGTTTACATCCATGTGCCTATGGAAAAGGGTACAAAGCTTGAACATTCAAGAGAAAAGGGTATATTGGGTACAATGAGACCTCAAAGGCTTATGGGATCTTCATGCCAGCACATTGGAAGACAGTGGTGATCCAAGATGGTAAGTTTGAGGAGAACTTGACATCTAGGAAGTCTCATGAGTTACCACCAATGGTAGAAGACAAGGAGCAGGTGGCTCCAAAGGGAGAACAAAGTTCACAGATTTCTAGTATAGGGAGTCATCATTTAGGTGAGGAGAAGGAGTTGCCTCTTTCTAGTTCTGTTAGGAGACCCAAATGGTTTGAGTAGACATTGAGGGATGCTTGGGAGCATGTTGAGGCTCCCAAGAGACCATTTGGGAAGAGTAAGCCTTCAAGAAAGTTTCTGAACTATATGGAATTAATGAGTAGCATCATTGATTCTGAGCCTTCCAGTTTTGAGGAAGAAACCGTCCAACAGGTTTGGAGGGATTCCATGGTGGAGGAGTGCACTTTCATCATGAAGAATGATGTTTGGGACATTGTCCCTAGACTGGATGGGAAGTATGTGGTGACTTCTAGGTGGCTCTTCAAGATCAAGCATGCTATAGATGGAAGTTTCGAGAAGCTCAAGGCGAGGTTTGTGGCAAGAGGGTTCTCTTAGAAAGAGGGAGTGGACTATGAGGAGACATTTTCTCCTATCACTAGATATGCTTCCATTTGAGTTATGATATCTATTGCCTCATTCATGAGATGGAGGATTCACCAGATCGACGTGAAGACAACCTTCGTCAATGGGATCATTCAGGAGGAAGTATATATAGAGAAACCTCGGGGCTTCGAGGTACATGGGAGGGAGTCTCATGTGTTCAAGCTCAAGAAAGCCTTGTATGGACTCAAACAAGCACCCAAGGTGTGGTATTCTAGGATTAACGAATATTCGCAGAGTATGGGCTTCACCAAAAGTGAGGTGGATCCCAACTTGTACTTCATACTTGTTGGGACTAATCCACTCATCTTGGTGTTGTATGTAGATGACTTGTTTCTCACAGGTGCAGAGGAGCTTATAGTAGGTTGCAAGTCAATTTTGGCTACATAGTTTGAGATGAAAGATATTGGATTGATGCATTATTTCTTGGGTTAGAGGTATGGGAAAGATCGGTTGAAATCTTCCTTGGTCAAGGGAAGTACACAGTGGTGATCCTGAAGAGATTCAGGATGGAGGAGGGTAGACTGATGGCTACACCTATGGTATCTAACTTGAAGAAGATTGATTCTTTAGATTCAGAGTTGGTGGATCCTAGACTATACAATTAGCTGATTGGATCATTGTTGTATTTAGTCAACACTAGGACAAATATATGTTTTGCTCAGAACACCTTGATTCAGTTGATGTTGGAGTTGAGGCAAGTGCAATGGGGTAGTAGTGAAGCATGTGCTCAGATATTTGAGGGGCACAATGGAGTATGGATTGAGGTATCTTGGAGGTGATGGAGTGTTGCTGGAGGGTTATTCCAACTCAGATTGGGCAGGGAGTGTAATAGATTGGAAGAGCACCTCAAGGTGTTGCTTCAACATGGGCTCAATAGTGATTTTTTGGTTCAACAAGAAGCAGACTTTCATACCACTCAGTTCAATAGATGTAGAGTACATGGCGTGAGTATGGAAATTTGTGAACCTCTTTGGCTTCGCAAATTGCTTACATGATTATTTGATCAATAGTTGGAGCCTACGATGATTCACTACGATAATTGGAGTTGTATCAAACTCTCTGAGAATCTAGTATTTCATGACAGGTCCAAGCATATTGAGATCATATATCATTTCATTAGAGACATGGTCTAGAAGGGAGTAGTCAAGCTCCAGTACATTTCCTCAGATGAGTAGGTTGCAAACATTCTCACCAAGCCCTTGGTGAAAGGGAAGTTTGTCTTCTTTAGAGATAAGCTAGGAATGGTGGAGAATACCTTCCTCGCCAAGAAGGAGTGTTGATGTTTATATCTCAAACATGAATTTCCATGAAGGTATGTCTTACTTATGGAAATATTCATTATACATCTCAGGAACCTAGGGAATTCACTTTATTAAAGTCAATTTTTAAAGTGAATGTCATTTTAGATTAACTGGAGTTAATTTGGAGAAATGCCTAAGTTTTTGACATTAAATTAATCTCAACTATTGATCTGACAAGTGAGTGAGATCTAATCTCATCCATTGGAGTTAAGGTTTTGGTTCATCCCAATAGCATAAAAGAAACCAAGGTGAAAGGAGAAGACACACAATCACAAGAGAGTGAAACTAAAGCTTTGACTTGGAGAGAATGACTTTTCTACCTTATAGATTTGGACAAGAAAGAGATTGCAGCAAATAGAGAAATATTCCAGACCTGAGGACCGTACCTGTCAGGCATAGGTCCAAGCAAATTGTTGTCTGTACAGTTCGTATGGAATCCGTACAGATTCGCAAGAGTCGTATGGACACAGATACGGGTGAACCATTTGCATGTCGCGGTTGTGCAGACATAACCGACCTAGGGGTTAAATTTGACGGGCACCCTTGCCCATCGGCCAATTTTTTTTTATGGTTTTGTTTGTGAAAGTGCCCTTCTTCTAACGTTTAATAATTAATTTTACCCTTCTACTAAAATCTATTATTAATGTTGTGTTCTACTGTATTTTGAAGTTGCCCACTATTCTTAACACCTTATTATGAAGCCGATTTGTTAAAAGACTGTTCAATTAATTTGTTTTTGAACTTCAATACGAGTCAATGCAAAATGGTCAAAACCACCTCCAAGAGTGGTATGGAGACGGCCACATTCCAACACACCCTCAACTAATACTCCAAGAGTGGTATGGAGATGGACACATTCCAACACACACTCAACTAATACTAACTTTGTCTTTTGATGCATTCATCGGGATGGCATGTTACCCACAAAATCTGCTATTTCAATCACACTAAATGATAACAATGAACTTACAGAGATTGGGAAATGGAGTTCGACAACATAATTCAATCACACTAAATGATAACAACGAACTTACAGAGATTGGGAAATGGACTTCGACAACATAATTCAAGGCATGTTACCCACAAAATCTGCTATTTCAATCACACTAAATGATAACAACGAACTTACAGAGATTGGGAAATGGAGTTCGACAACATAATTCAAAAAAGGTGCTCACCGATCTCAACTAATCACACAATGATTTGCAGAAATTTGAGTTGGGAGATGAATGCCCATTCAATGGGCTTGGGATTTGAATTTTTTTACTTATCCATATTTTATGGTAGCCTTTTTGGAAAAAAATATATTTTTATTAGTTTAAAATTTGAAAATTACAATGAATTTTACTGAGACAGAAATAAAAAATAAATTAATTTAGCAAAATAACCTATTAAGATCACTCGTTGGCTCGTAAATGAAGAGAAAATGAGGGTGCATGAGAATCTCCATAGCCATGCTAACACTCCTCTTTTGTCCACCACTCAATCCTGGTAAGATGCCAATTTCCGATCAGAGTGTTCGCACAGTCCTGCAAACCCATCCATTTCCATAATGGTGCTCTCAACAGTGGCCATCTTCTCCTCTCTTGGAATTTTGTCAGGTAGTATGATATGGGCATAATAATGGATTGACTCTTGCACTGTAGACAAAATCCTACACACAAAATCAATAATACCTTTGACTAAATACACAACAGGAAACCCAAAATAAGAAATAAATCCACAGTTCCATATGAAGGCATCCTCTTACCATTGACAAGGATTTCTCTTGTCTGAAAACGATTATTGGACAACCTCCCTAAACAAGTTAACCATCTCAGAAGGGATAGATTCTGAAGGGAATAGAAACATGATTCATTGAGATAAACTAAACACTAAAGGAAAACAAGATGCAATCATGTGTTTAAAGCATAAGAATAAATTCAAAGAACAAGAAACAAGAACACAGAAAAATAAATTCAAAGAACAAGAAGCAAGAACAATTCCATCAATATTCAAGTATTTTGAAGAAAAGGAGAATTATCTAAAATCCGGTTCCCAAAATATCTTTTCTTGTAACCTAATTGGGTGTATGTGCAGAACCATATGTTTGAAGGCTGTAGGACTGATCAAGTTGGGGATGATGAATCAACACCTGTTGTTTTTTTTAGAAGCCAGGGAATTATAGCAAACATATGCTGCTAGTTGTTTTATTATTATTTTGATCAGAGTTAGTACATCATTTTAGAACACCAATAAGGGAGATGATGCCATTAAGTGTTTATTCACTGATCCCCTCAAATGGCAAGAAACAATAAAACAAATTCAAAGTAGCAAGAAACAGGCATTCCAACAGTAAAATAAATAGTTTCAGAAAAGTTTAAGAAAATCTTAAACAAATACGTTTAATTATCATTACGGAAGGCTGCAATCGATCTGATACCTCATCTCTAATTGAAATGCCTCCAAATTTATCTGTGCCTAAGCATATTTTGACGAAATGTTTCCAAATTCTTCCGAATTAAGACCAAATTTGCTTCAAATTGTCTGCTACCCACTTAGATTATACAACAATTAGATTATCTGCTCAACTCAAATCCCCATTGACACACTGCGACGTCAAACCCAACACAGTTGAACAATTCGCTTCCATAAATTTATTTTCCTGATAGATTTGTGGCACAGATTCGAAGGAAAATGCTTCAGGCTTTCTCCCCATACAATTTCGAACCAGGTTCGGGTGCTTCATTCCTTCAATTTACTAAGATGCCATCTAACTACGAGCACAGTTCTGGATAAATAATAAACTTGAGAGTCTGAGACTATTAGATAGTGCAATGTAAAGACATAATTTAATGATGGGACTCCCACCTACCGTCTTTAAGGCCTCACAACGTTTCTCATTAATACTTGCCTGAGTGCCCAGTCAAGAAATTCAAAACCTTCTAACATTGGGCAGGCCAAGATGGGTCACCGACATTGTCTTATCTTAACCGGATTAGGGGAGGGAGGCCAATAAGTGAGCGTTTTTTTTACTCATTTTTATGTAACTTAATTCTTCATGTTCCCGAGCTTGTTTTTTCTCCAAATTTTTATGATATATACTTTGGCATGTTCTCTATTCAACCATATTGGTCTTGAGGTGTGACGAATCCAAATGGATGCCATGTAAGCCACAAAGTTCCAAGTTGTCTAGTCCTAATGTCACCATAGTGTATTTTTGCTTGGGGCCAATGGGTGAACATTGATGTGACTTAAAGTAGATGAGACTTAAAATGAAATTTCTGATCTCAAATATTCATTTTATTTCAAAATGTAAAAAAAAAATTTTTTTAAGTAATTTTAAAAACATGAAAATATTGACATTTACTTGTACATACTTTTATGAATAACAAATGGTACTAAGTATTTCAACTTATATCTCCACTACTGGTACCCGTACAACTATAGAACTCTCTCCCCCAATCGTTTCATCTAAAAATATAGATATTGATCAATAAAGACCGAGATGGGACACCACTATTATCTCTGCAAGATTCGACAAAAATGCTCGTTAATTTAAAAATCTCGGTTGTCATCAATAAAGGCTTCCTTCCACTGGAAAAGTCTTAACACTAATATATATAATATAAAATTTAGTTACGGGAAAGTTTTAAATCTGCCCGGAAATTTGATTAGCCAGAAAATTATTTACACATCAGCAATGACGTGCTTAGTGAATAAGCAGCTGTATATTACGGTTAAAACCACCGAAAACGGGTAAACGGGCGTCAATTTTAACCCCTTGAGATCAGCGAACATGCAGTGTGTAGGGAGAGTCTGTATCGATAGATCTATAGACAGACGCGCCCATACAGGCCGTATAACAACGTTATACAGGCCATACGACATAGCAGCAGGCAGTTAGGTTTGTTGAGCAGTTTTGCAGGTTGAAGGAGGGCATTTTGCCACGTTTGCTATTGTATTTTTCTGGGCCATTTTCTCAATAAGGGAGTCCTTGTAAGCTTAGAAATTATTAAATGAAAAGCTGATTTGAAGGTCAAAAGTTTTGTGTTTGTTATTTTATTGAGTAGTCTCTTTTCCATTGATGTTGCTTCCGCTAAGAAAAATTATGTTAATTAATCATAGGTACAAATAAATCAATGAGCTGAAATTTAATATTTGAGCAACGAAAATCAGTAGGAGTTTATTTGTCTAGATCTTGGGTTTAGAAAATTTAACAGTAACCTGGAAATACCCACATTTGACATTTCTACTGTTTGCATAACTCCTGCCTTTTCGTCTACCACAAACATTCAATGCCTAGGGCGTGTCTGTATCGGTAGATCCATAGAGAGACGTGTCCATGGAAGGCTCACCATGTGTTTTATTTTGTTGAGGAGAAAGAGGAGTTTTTCATCAATTTTAATAGAATATTGGAAGGCTTGTACCAAGTTCTCCGTAAAACACTGCATATGCTCCTCATATGACTGCAAAAATCCTACCAGCTCAACCACTTTCAATGTGGTATGATCTTTGCTTTCTTCTATACCTATGGCCACTGGATCATACTTTGGAAGAAAAGGCCTCAAATTTTTGTCTATACTTCTCTGTTTTATTAGAGATTCCCCTTGAGATCTTAATCCATTCACAATATCTTGAGTCCTAGTAATAAAAGCATGAATTGACTTGGTTTCTTTATGTTTTAAGTTTCAAATTATTTTCTTAAAGTTTGAAGTCTAATCAGTTTCACTTTGTCTGAATCTTGGTAGACAGATTGAAAAATGTCCCAAGAATCCTTTAATTTTGTCACATCAGCAATCGAGGGGAAAATTGACACATTCAATGCATACTGTATAGCAAAGAGGGCTCGATTATCCTTTTCCAATTCTCTTTTAACTGAGTTCTTTGATCTGCATTCAAAGCATTTAGAGCATTTTGATCTGCAGGCTCAGCAAACAGTGTCCACTAACTCCCAAAGATCTTGAGACATCAATGAGTGTTCTTTTTGATGCTCCAATATTCATAATTGTCTCCTACAAACTGCAGAATCTGCAAGGCAAATTGCCATTTGCCATTCTTCCTTGGCAATTTCTGCACAATCACTTTTTGCAACCTGTGCTCTGATATCAATTGAAGTAGAAAGAGGTAGAAGAAACAGAATATGCTCTGTTACAGTAAACAACTATTTTGGAAATTTACATAACACAGATGACAAATCTGTATCCTCTGTTACAGTAACCAACTATTTTGGAATTTCACATAACGCATATGACAAAGCTGAAAGAACAGAGTATCATTATAACTGTAAGTAAAAAAAAAAAATAAAGTATGCTTGAAAAAACATCCCTGTGTGAAGATCTGATCAATTAAAAAAAACTGCTGCGAAAGGCACATTGCAGTGGAGAAATTTGTAGACTTCCGCGACAGGTTTGCTATTACAAGTCTTC
This sequence comes from Larix kaempferi, assembly GCA_027924585.1. NCBI lineage: Eukaryota > Viridiplantae > Streptophyta > Pinopsida > Pinales > Pinaceae > Larix > Larix kaempferi. The sequence continues at coordinate 40,445,006 of BSBM01000486.1, read as the reverse complement.
TGTATTTCTTCTCCAAGAAAGGGTTTTTTTCTTCTTAACACACTAAAACAAACTACGCTGCAATACACTTTATAAAAGACAAAGAGAAAGAACGATTAACAGGACTTCCTTAAGCAAAAGATGGAAATCTGTTGATAGTTTACTCATTTTAGCTAAACAGAATGTCTAAAAATAGCTCGAAGCTCCAGTTATCTCCCAAAATTACTCAACCAAGGAACTTAGTCACAAATGGAAGAGCTTAGACATCGACTGAAACATTAACTCCTTCAAACATGCCTTGTAGCATCTGGAGTTTCAGTTTGGCTCACTTACTCTTACTGGATCGCAGCAGAGTATTTATGCTATTTGTAGGCACACTCCAGTGGAAAGGAGCAGTTCTAGCATACAACTAGATGATCAGACTCCATGTCCAGAAAATTTGGAGTAATATCCATCTCACAGGCCTCATATTCTTATGGAACAAGGGATGCATGATAATTTTGCATGGAGCTTGTTCCAAGCTCAATCTGGGGAGGTGTTAGCTTTTAACGCTGATTTAACAACACGCATGACAGATAAAGTAGAATTCGTCAACAAAATGGCCCTTCTTGTCTATGTTGAACAAGACATTATGGACATTACTTGATTCCTGATTAAAAGTTTGATGTATATCTCATATTTCTCAATGTAATATGAGAAGCATTTTGAAAAGAAAAAAGGTCATTGCATGTATTTCTAATCAAAAGATCTGTCAATAGGAATTCATTTTCAATTTGTGCTATTGGTTAGATATGTCTTGGTCTTGGTTTGATGCTATGTCTTGGTCCTGGTTTGATGCTTCGACTTCTGAGAAAAGTAAATAGGATTTGTTGTTTTTGACCGAAATGATTGAATGAATATTTGATTTTATTCCCTGTTAATTAGTCATCTTCATCTTTGTTTTTTTGTTGTTTGAGGCCTCTCAATTCCACACTCTCTTCATTATTCAATACGAAAAAAGCACCCCAAATACTCATCTGCTGGTCTTTGCATTTTCTTGCTAGTCACTTCCCAAGCTAGAAAAGCATTTTGCTATTTAGAAAGCTTAAATATCTTAATTAATCCACTGAGTACATGATCTGTATTATAGTAAATTTGCTATTATAAATCAATGATTATATGGCCTTTGTAGAAATGGTATGCTGGCATAAGTTCTTACTTGGAAGCAAAGGAAATCACATAGCATGGTATTGTCCTGTTTAATGTTTTGGAATATATTTGGCATGTACTTTAAGCTTGTTTTTCCCTCAACTGTGTTAGAATTCTGAATAACAGCTTCCTGTTTTTTTTCTTACTATGCCGCTAAGCACCCATGAACTTTTAATGACCATCTTGTAGTTTGCATATGCTCTTCTGGGCCAAATGTACTAGTATGTCAAGTGTCGGAAGAAGGCAGGGAGCTTGAGAAGATATCTCAAAATCTTTTAGGGTAGCTTGTACTCATTGAAAATCATTTGTCTGCAAAATAGGTCCTAGGATGCTACAATGTGCACAACTAAGTACAATAAAACAATGAAACATCTTTACTGTACATATGCTACTGGATTAACCTTTAGTATCAGCTGGAACAGTGCTTTCCTTTTTGGAATTCATGGGTTTCAAGAAATACTCATTATGTCCTTGCAGCTCTGGTTCAAGGGACTAAAATATGCCCGGGAAGAAGAACCCTATGGTTAGGCCGCTTCTTATCAAGTGTCAATATATCTCAGCACTGAAGGAATATCTTCTCTGTCTTGAATTATTTTCACATTTTGTTGCATCCAGAGGAGCGAGGTGCTCTATAGCCCAGTACAGGGGAAATGTTGTCACGCTTACCAAAAATAAAAATTAATTAAAAAAATTCATGTCAGCTCATAAAAGAAAAAATTTAAACCAAATGAAAGTAATTAAAAAATCCATGTCAGCTCATAAAATAAAAAAATTAAAACCAGCATAGATCCATCTTAAACCCGGATCTATCAAGCACCGAGAGGGATCAAATTTATGGAGGTGTAATTTTATTAGATGTATAAAAAATTTAAGTTCAAAAAAATTACACTTCAAGAAATCGGAACCCTCTCGGTGCTTGATAGATCTGAATTTAAGATGGAGCTATGCTGGTTTATGTAACATTGATGAAGACTGCCCAATGCCAACCTTGGATAACATTGAAGATGTGTAGAATGCTAAAATATTACATCTCAATAACATCTTCATTCACGGAGCTCCTTGTTGTAAAATGTTCATTTTACTGTTTTTCAATGCATTCTGTAGTTTACTGTTGCAGCATTTCACCCTCTTTTGATGCAAAGACCTTATTTTGTTTACATATTCTTGAAGTTCCACAAGTATACTCCTGCATTTTAATTCCATGGTGTGATTGTCAATAATATATAAGCGCAGAGGTACGTTTCAGCCCCAGCTTCACCAGCTCAAGATCAACACTTCTTTGGTTTGTTTTTTCTCCTTCAAGGAGTTGATGCTTAGTTTGTACTTCATTCAAGAAGTTGATGCTTTGTTTTTTCTTTGCTCTTAATCTCCCAAAGCCATGCAACTTATAATTTAGCATTAGGAAAGGCACTTGGTCAACGTATAGCAATTGCAAGTTGGCAGAGGAGAATTTAGAAGTGAATCTTGGAAGACTGTTAAGGGAACCTCTGTTTCAATAGTCACATGGTACTTTCACGACTCATCAATTTTTTTTTTGTATACGCTTTGGATTCATGTGATGAAACTGAATTCAAGAACTGGCATAAAAAAAGTGGGTGATGTGGGCTACAGTTAAATAGATTGTTCCCTGAAAGTTTGGATGTTGCACCAATAATATATTTTAAATTCCAATTTGTCAACAAAACTAAGGGACACATCTGACAATGTTACTAAGGCAACTTGATGAGCAATGCAATGATCACATATTAATTTTGGCCCATCTCATCGTAGTTTTACTCATGCCATTTAAAGCAGTCACAAGCTTAGGTGCTTCTAGGTCTTTGAATCCAAAAATATAACATAAATAACATCTTTTTAAAATTTTAAATCTAAATAATACAATAATAATAATTTATTTTTAGATTACAGTTTAATAAAAAATCAAATTAATGTAGGAAACTCTCTTGTTTGGGGACAAAGGACCCAGGACCCCTCTGCCTAGCTATTTGATTACTAATATATAACATAAATCACAAAATGCCTTTCTGAGATAAAATCACACTAATGCTCTCATCAAACATAAAAGAGATGAAATGACTCTTCCACTTCTTCAGATATTTAGGAACAACAAAACCAAATGCATTTGCTACCACATACATGAGAACTCCACATGTTTTTTGTTGTCTATATTTAGCATGTTTAGGAACAACAAAACCAAATGCATTTGCTGCCATATACATAAGAACTCCACATTTTTTATGGGTATATTTAACATTTTTAGAGACATGGCAACCAAACAGATTCATATGTTTTGAAAATTATTTTTCTTAGCATGTTTAGAGACATGGCAAGCGATCAGATTCATATGTTCTGAAAATTATTTTGCTTTGACTCATATGTTCTGAGATTCATATGGCAAGCATAAAAATGTTTTGTTTAGGAAGTTAGTAAATTGACATGTATACCTAACAACAAACATAAAATCCATTTCAAAATTAGATTGAGCAACCAACATACTTCATTCAAAGCTGATCTTGACTAAAATAATCTCCATTAAGGTGCATATGGAGTTATAGTAATCTCCACTAAGGAGGATAATAACAGTGGACTATATTAATCCCATACGCTATTGGACTATATCTTAATCTCATACACTACTGGACTACTTCCACTGGCCCCGAACTCCAGCCAAGACAGCATTGAGCAAGAATGCCGAAGAGTACACCAGAGTTCCCTTGTCAATCCACCTGGCAGAAAAGCCCATCAGCTTTTGACGTTCTGTACCCATTCTCACCCTTAACGCAGGTTTGTGATCATATTCTGGCGAATACTCGCCGAGCAGGTAACTGCCAATTCCCCACTTCACCCAAACCAAGCCTTGCAAAGCAGTATATACCCATTTACCAAAAGCCTTTATGCCCAAAGCTCCTGCCACTGCGCTGCAAGATGCAATACACGCAATCTCCAAAACTATTACTGCCGTGAGAATAAGCCTCTTTCTCCCACTAATTTTCTTGGAAAACACTTCCAAACAATCCATACCCAAACCAATACAAATAGCTGCTATTATCATAGCAACTCTAGGTTTAGAGGGTGGCATGGATTGTATTTCATACCATTTGCCATTGCCACCAACTGCAACAAGCACAGCCCAAATAATAGAGCAAATCAAGTTGACACAACCCACTATAAAAGATAAGGTTCGGAAGCCCAGAAGAGTACCTCTAAAGCTCAGCACTTGGCAAACACTGGTGTTGATGTTATTGGCATCCAGCTCCACAGACACTTGAGCGCCGGTTAAAAACGCATTGGCAGCAAACCCATTTCCTTTGCTGTCCACAACATAACGTCTTATTGCTCTTCTGGCTACGAGAGAGCTAGAAAAGCCATCCACTTTGAACAACCCAGTTAATACAAGGTTGATCGATACTTCTATGAACCTTGGCACTATGAAGGAGGCAGTTGTGTATAATACTCTTTCTGCCCTAATTTCCGGACTCCCAGCCAAGTAGCTTTCCAGGGCATCCGAAACCATGACTTCAGTTCCTCTCTCTTCTTGATCTTTAGACTTGAAAAATCTCACTAGCAGCTCTGTCCAGTCATCACACAATGGAATGCAGATGCATATAGGTTTTTCTTGAATGGGCCTCGTAAATTCAAAATCAAGCACTTCAGCGACTGCAGGCGTTTCAACATTGATATCAACTTCTTTCAATATCGGTCCATTCTCAGTCTCCTCCACATGAAACAGACCCTGGTTGCACCCATGGCAGACATTTTTCATGCACGGCCTAGATGACAGTAAGCACAATGTATTAGACAGTTTTTTTACTGTTCTTGGCATCCTACGAGCAAGCTCAATCGTGATCTCTTCTACTGTCCAGAATAAGATGCAATTGCAGTTGCATTCACACAGCTCTACGGTGACTGATGCTGATTCCAATGCAGATTGGGCTGGCACAGATTTTAAGACAAGGCATTGCAGTAGGATGGAGTTCACATTATGGGTATTGTAGATATATTTCATGAATTTCCTAATGGAAGAATTCGATAGCTGGCTTGACAGCATTACAACAGAGGCATCTCGATATTCCTTCTTCCTGCGACCCAAGTATATGTCTGGTTTTCGAGGTCTGAGAGTGGTCAGCCCAAACACATTTATCTCCTCCAGATCATCGGTTAGTGTGGCCATTACATCTCTGGCACCCATCTCCAAATAAAGCCTTCCTCTTAACATACTTGTAATAAAAAGCGCTATATTGCCTAAGCAAGTGATTCCTACAGCAGGAAAATTAACCCATCCTGTCACCGTTTCACTTAATTCCAGCTGTGCTATAGCCATACCAAATAACCATCCCAGCCAAACAACGAACGTTACAGTCAACAACTGCATCTGCATCATTATCATGTATCCGTTTCCCTGCAGATCTTTGAACATACCCATTCCAAAATACAATCTGAGGGGAAAGTTTTCTCTGGAGAAATTCTTGCTCTTGGAGTTAATTGAAATTGGGCTTACAAACTTCCAATAAGGCCAAACAGACAAAACTTCTCAAGCTTAAACAACAAAGTTCACACAAACTTCCAACCTAATAAACAAAAGAACGATTGATCCCTGCACTCAAACCATTCTGTGTTTAGAAACTTGTATAACAAAGTCAGCCGACATGGTTTGCATAAAGTTTTGGATGGCCCACAGTAAAGTTCCTGTAAAACTAATTCCTGCACCCATTCCATATTGTACTGCAAAGTTAAATTGTACAAATGATATGGATGGGATGGCTTTCACTATGACGCAACCAGGCTTCAAATTTGAAGCCTCCAGGGCCCTTCAGAGGCCATTTTACACGTCATAGAAGACCATCTCAAATTTTACCATGCAAAAAAAATTTAATTTCATGGTAAGCTCGTCAATAATTAAATTAACCACTATGGTTTAAAATTGCAACAAAAGGGTAGCTTCAAATTTCACCTATCAACAGTTTTCAGTGGGAAATTGGGAATGCAGCTACTAGCTAGGTGACTTGGGAGTGGGACTCGGTTACTCTCCAATATCTACGTGTTCGATCATCGATGGATCATGGACCATTGGGTCTCTAATAATATCATTGACCAACTTACATGGACGGGCTTACAATGTGCAGCCCATGGCTTGAACGCTTCTAAGTTCTCGTGTTTGCAGCGAGCGCTTACATGTTTAACACATTTAATGGCAGCAACAACTTTATTAAACATGGTTAGTGGCTCATATGTGTTGTTGGCAGCGGGCTTACCAAGTTATCAGTTATCACATACCAATTCGTGAATTCTGACTCCGTGAGTTAATTGAGTATTCAATGTATAACATATTATGTTAATGTGCCCTGAATTTGACATTTTGGACAAAATCCACAATCCAAAAACTTCTTATAATGTTGCAGGCTACTGCTCCCGCCCGTGGTCCCTACCCACAGCCCTATGTTTTCTTTGTTGTATCAAGTTAATCTTACCGTCTACGGCTCCCATCCTCACACCTTGTGTTTTCTATGTTGTATCAAGTCAATCCTGCAACTCTCAAGTCCCACCTTGTGTTTTCTTTGTTGTATCAAATCAATGCTCGAATTCCATGCCTCCATGGCTCCAACCATCAATATATAATATCACAGGAATACAAACAAGCTTTTTCTTATACCCCTACTCCAATGTGGTCAATCTACTTCCAAGTTCCACCTACCCTATCTCCTCCAGTCCTCCAGGAGAGTTTGCAAAGCGAAGCTACTAATGCCAGCGTGCCATAAACATATATAAAGAAATTCATTTTCTTTGAGGAGCTCAACATCAAGGCTGATTGGATTGCTGACATCCTATGAATTTACAGGTATGTATATCATTTTATCCATTCATGATCCTATCAATTATTTAAAAATTTTGTTATTTGATTAAAATTATGTATCTTCAAAGTTCAAACACAATATTATTATTTGATTGAAATTTTGTTACTTCAAATGGGCCTTAGAGGCTTCAAATTTGAAGCCTGGACCCGAGAGTGGGTTTGTCACAAATCTTCATAATAGGCTTTTTAGAACGGCATTTATCAATTCCCAACTGTAGCAACAACAACAATTGCTTCTTTCTTCATATGTTCTGTGTATACGCATATGATTTTGTGTGCTCCTTTCCTTGCCCTATTTTCCACTGTTGCTTGATCGAAGCTCTTGAGAATTTAATTTCCCTTTAACTTTCCTGAAATGGAGGGGACAAGGAAGACCATTGTTTTCACTCTGAAACCGAGTGCTTCCCCGTGCAGCTGCCATCGGCCAAAGTTGCATCCCTATAAGAAACAGGCCCCAACTTTACCAAAAAGACTGGGGATTTGGGGAAGTTCCCACTCTGCCAACCTCCATGCATCTAGTTAATGAGTCAGATCAATAATCCATACTTTGTAACTAAAACTGTATTGCATGAGCTATTTTCCCCAATTGCCCAGTCATCGAATCGACACCTTCCTCTAGTACACGGTTTAAGATTCTTAGTATTTATTAATATGAAGACCACCGATGCTACTACACTTACAATCCCAACTAGCTATCGAATTTCAATATGATTGAGAATATGCAACAACATCTGGTGAAGGACAATGCTGAAAGATGGCAATTTTTTTAGAATGCCCAGTTCCCACTCCTGCGCTTGACTATATGAACTGGGACAATTTTTTTTTTGTAATCTTGATTTTTAGAACGACAATGCTACTTTACCTTTTGATTTTGTTGCCCTTATCGGTTGGTTTGGAATAGAACAAGAACTTCAACCATCTATGCATCTCCTCTCTACTTGGTCTACCTACGTTTTACTTATGCTTCACAACCCATCCTCTACTCCATCATACCACAGAGTTAGTTTGTAGAATGAGATCTAGTGGGAGGGCTATAGAGAAGAAGCATCTAGGGTCCTTAATCAGCTATTGAGAACAAAAGCTGCTTGGAGTCAGACAGTTCTCTTTGCTCAAACCATAACATAGCATGTAACATGTAAGGAGCGCTTAAACTTATTCTATCCCAAGTATGTGTGGCATTCATAGTGTTGAATGAAAAATTAAAACATATATTGTTGTCATTGGCATTCAATTCTATCATAGGGTACACAATTAGAGTGACAAAGAAACTTGCTATTAGTTTTCAATCCAATCCAACTTCTTTGTTGAAGTGTTCTCTCTAATAAACTTGCGTGAAGGAGGATTATAAATGGCATAGGCAATGCAATTGTTTGATAGAGGTGCATGAATTAGCAACAGATACAGACCAAACTCAATGTCCAATCATTTTTTGGCTTTTGAAACAATTTCTTCCTTTTTTTGCTTACATTATCATTTTTTCCATTGTTAAGTAGGCTAGAATTTATATTAGTTTGAAGAACGCTAGTGATTTACAAAGATTTAACTTTTCCAAGAATAAGCATCACGTTGCTTTTAGAAGAGTTGAAGAACCCAATTCTTCATCGAGCTTGTACTGTTCGAAGCAGCTTAGGAACCCATTTTAAGAGGTAATAAATATTATTATACTGGTTAAAAGTTGGATTGGAATTGGGCTAGCAAGCTAACTGTAGCTGCACTGTTGCAAAAACAACGATCTATAAAATTACTTATGGCAATTCACACTGAACATCTGGAAAGTGGATTTTCTATGTGTCTCCTAAGTTATGTTTCACTAATAAATTCCTCATGTCCAAGCAAATTATGAAAGAGTAAAATAGTATTAATTTTGGCTGTAAGGATGAAAGTTGGATTGGAATGGGGTTAGCAAGTTAACTGCATTATTATACTGGTTAAATGTTTGAGAGGCAAGATCAACTTGGGAAATTGCTAAGATGGAAAAGGTGGCATAATGGCCTAGAGACAGAGCCGCTAGATTGGAGTGAAATATGGTTGTGTTATATGACATATATAACGTTCAATGTTGCCATATCCACTACAAAATAAAGTCTCTCAACTTTACTACATAAATAAACAATGAAATTTTAATGTACTAGTACATTTTCAAATGAAAAGAATGACTTATTTTTACATGGAATCATTGAAGGGTTCAATATCTCATAACCCTTCACCTTCAAAGCGAAATGAGACCCCACACTTCAAATTTGATCCCTGGACGCAACAATTATGTTTCCTTTCAAATAAAACATTTCGTTGTAATTTTGATTTGTTTTTCCACAAAATTTCTTAAGAATTTGGTAGTACTCTCGGTCATGATTATTATGATTTAAAGATTTTTCAAATTTGGTCGAAATCAATCAAATCACTAAAATAAATTTATTACAAAATATTATTTTAATAAAATTCATATATTCTCAATAAATTAAAAATTAAAAAACTCTTATTAAAACTAGTATATATTTATCTTAAATTTCATCTATCAATTATTCAACTTTTAATTGTTTTCACTATTAGCACTCTCTATGCATTCAGGGTAAAAAGATAACAAAAAAGCCTTACTTTTCTGGTGATTTTGGATCCAAAACTGGTTAAAATTCTTGTTGGAAATTGCTATTTTCCCATTTTTGTAATTTCAGCAATTGAGATTGTTTGTATTGCCCAATTTTAAAACTACCCAGATCGTTGACAGCTCCCTCTCTTTGGCTTAAAATAAATACAGAGAGTTTTATGTAGTCAAAGCAGCATTATTTTAACTCAATAATGAATAATAAAACATTTTTTTTCCTTCATATTTTTAATTTAAAAATATTTATGTTTATATCATAAAAAGAGTAATTTTTTTTTTATTATTAAAATTTGGTTATAAAGAAATTGGATTTTAATGATTTTAAATCTTAACATAATTTTAATATGTGAGAAATAGATAAAAAAATTATACTAAAAATTTAAATTATAATAAAATAATAATATTTAAAATTTCTATTAAATTAATAAAAAATATTACAAAATTAATATATATATATATATATATATATATATATATAATTAATTTAAAATGTGTTTTTAATATAAATGTTATCATATATTTTTTATAATTGTTATTTTAAATTATTTTCTTAAAAAAATCGAGAAAATAAATATATATATTTTTATGACAATTATATATATAGAGAATGTGTTTTTATGTAGATGCATTACCGTTTGATTCAAATTATGAATAGCAACAGGAAAAAAAAGTTTATCTTCTTATAGTTCAAGGACAATGTCATGAAACATGAAACAAGGTTCACTTTCACTTCGACTTAAAGAGAGCACCTTATCCACTCTTCAAGAAAGTATTCTAAAACCATAATAGTTTATATTTTTTTTCTGATTTTTGTTGAATTCGGGTCAAAAAGGTGCAAACCATAATAGTTTGTATTTTTTTTTTGTTTTTGCGAGATTCTGACCAAAGAAGTGCAAACCATTGCATTTTTAGACAAAGCCCTTTTCAAGCTAGGCCTGTCTGGACTAGCCAAGGATGTTAACTTTAAAAATAATTACAAAATATTATAACAAGAAGAAAAAATGTGGTTGTAAATAAGAAAGCATTCAACAATGAAAACTTCAAATTTGTCACATCATATAGACCACAATAATCTTTATATTATATACTACACCATTAATATAATGTATTAATGGTGTAGTATAACTTATATTAGACTTCACACTATAATATAATTTATATTAGACTTCCAACAACATTAACATAGGAAAATGGGACATGTTTTTACCTCTTCTTGAGTCTTGGGATGCAATATTGTCTTAACGTATTTTCTCTAATTCAACGAGAGTTTCATGTTTGTTATATCTCTTTTAATTTCCATGGCCAAAATAAAATTTGCAATGCCAAGACATTTCATATCAAACTTAGAACACTGGTGAGCTTTGACATCCTTGTTGTTTCCAATCAACATACAAGTGTTGACCTTTGTAGCATTGGATAGGTACTTCCACGTGTAAATCTAAGTGTCAAATGTGTGTGATTTCCTATATTTCCAATTGCGTAAATTTGTTAGATCTCAGTGCGTTTTCAGTTAATAATTGCAGAAAATTATTTGGATCTGAAAATTAACATGGTATCAGAGTGTGGATTTCGCTTTGAGCAAGAGATCACGGTTAGACAGATTTACATAAAAATTTAAAAAAAAAACTAAAACTAAAAACTGTCGTATGGTACGATCGCCCTAAATGATGTAGGTGCTCCGTACGACCTCGTCGTGAGCTGCAAGTGGTTCGGGTTGATATTTGTGGAGGCGAAGAGACCATGCACATGCAATGAATGATCTGACAAAAAAGGAATTATGTGCTCACAAAAGAGACGCACCTAGAAAATGCAGATCCTAATAAATCAGTAAACAAAAAAAATGATAGTATTGACATAACTTGAATATCAATCACAAAGCTACAACTGTAAATCTCACACTAAAAAAAATACTTTGTTTCTGAATAAAAACGCTCTGTCATCAATATTATTTCTGAAAACATAAAAAAACAAAGTATCCTCTATTTTATAACAAAGAAAGTGATAGTTGCTCACTCAGAACTGATAGAACAACAAAATTTTCTGATACAAAATAATAACAAAAACACTCTGCTTTTACAAATGGTAACACTCTTATTAAATAGGAAATGGATGGCCTAATGAAAGAAAACAACGCAACTTAGAAAGAAAATGTGGTAGCTGCTAAACAACAAATGACAGAGTCGGTTACACAGCTGGAAATGTTAAGTTAAATGCATGCCGAAAACTTAGGCATCATGTTTTTCAATCTCCCCTTGATGTCAAGTTTTTGAATTCCCAACAGTGCTACGAGTTTCTCCAATCAATCCTTTGGAAGAGCCTTATTAAAAATGTGTGCAAGCTGATCTTCAGATTTACAAAATTCAAAAGAGATAAATTCTTGTTGGACAAGCTCTCTAATGAAGTGATGTCGAATGTCAATATGTTTGCTCCTGTTATGGAAAACTGGATTCTTTGTCATAGAGATTGTGCTTTGATTGTCACAATGAACTTTAATGGGTTTACGCATTTCCATGCCCAATTTTTCTAGAAATCTTGCCATCCAAATGGCTTGAGTGCTTGCAGATGATGTTGTAATGTACTTTGCTTCGGCTGTAGAAAGAGCAACTGTGGGTTGTTTTTTGCTGCTCCAGGAAACAAGATTTCCTCCAAAAAGAAAAACATATCCTGAAGTACTTTTGCGATCATCCAAGCTACTGCCCAATCTGCATCTGTGTATGCTACACCATTGAAAATATCAGTAGCATTATAAAATAATCCAAAAAATCTAGTACCACTTACATATCTGAGTATTCTTTTAACTGCTTTCCAATGAGACTCATGAGGTTGGTTCATAAACCTAACAACCAGATTTACAGAAAACATAATGTCTGGTCTAGTAGTTTTCATATACATTAAGCTACCAACCATGGATCTATAAAGAGTGGCATTATAGAGAGAAGTTTCATCTTCTTTGATCTTTCATCAATTTTCTCCCAACAACAAGAGGAGTGCTCGTAACTTTATACCCTCGCATGTTAAACCTCCTCAACATGTCTTCAACATATTTGGTTTGGCAAATGGATATACCTTCAACTGTTTGTCTAATTTGCATGCCCAAAAAATATTGCGTTTCTCCCAAATTAGACATCTTAAATTCAGATTTCATTTCTTCTTTAAACTCCTTCAGAAGTGATATTGAGGTGCCCATAAATATTAAGTCATCTACATAAAAGTAGAGAATAATAAAATATGATCCAATGACCTTTTTGTAGACTGCACTCTCAGAAGAACGTTTAATAAAACCACGATCATGAAGGTATTTATCAATCCTAGAGTACCAAGCTCAAGGGGCTTGTTTAAGACCATAAAGTTCCTTCTTAAGCCTATACACCTTATCTTCTTTACCTTCAATAATAAATCCTTGAGGTTGTTCAACATAAAATTCTTCCAGGCAATATCCATTTAAGAAAGCAGATTTAACATCATTTGATAAGATGTGATAACGTGGAGGAGAATGACGAAAGGCGGGAGCCCTGTATCCCAGCGATGCACTGCCTGGAATGACATTTGCCTTTATGATTACAGTAGTACGAGATAGTGTAGGGTACACTTTCGAGCATGACATACACCATGAAAAGACTGGGAGCATTTGTCGTTCACTCATCCCTTGTCCTTCTTTCGATCCCAGGATCGGGGTAATTACTATGAGGATGACGAACCTGTACTTGTCGGCAGTTTATCATCATCAAGCAATTAATGCCATGATAACCTTCATGGCCTCTTTTGTGGTCGCCCTACTTATTCCTCATCCTATCTGCATTCTCATTTATCGGGCTAACCTTCACAGAGAACGCAGGGTAGATTCTGTTAAGAACCAAGAAGGGTGGATTTTCTGGTATTGTTTTTCAGCTCTTCTCTGTGTTATCCTTATGGCACCGAAACGTAAGCCCACCTCTCCGCCAGGGGGTGATTCATCATCCAATTGCAGAGCCAATATTGGACGGGTGACTCGGGCTTCCTCTAAGTCTCGTCTGCGGGAAGCGGCTGAGTTTTTCCGTGATAGAATTCCTCCTTCCGTCCGCGAAGAAATTGAAAGAACTAAAAAGGGGTTATGGGAGAATGTTTAGGCCCTGTCTGTGGGTGAAATTGTCCAGGACTTGGAGGACTGGGTGGTTGATCCAGGTACCACGGCAGGCCGTGCTTATCTCTATGAACGAACTCTCATGACTCATTGGGTTACAAAGAATATGCTAGCCAGTGTTCTGATGGACACTACAAATAAGCGTCTAGGCGATGAGGAACCAGTCAGATCCTGGAAGGTGCACAATTTGGACTGTAGGTTGATACATTCCAAAGTGGATGTCATTGCTAAAAAACTGGGTATTACATTCGTCATTCAAGGTGGGTGGGATGGTGATGGTAGTGGCGACAGTTATGGGGGTGCTGCTTCTCGGCCTGGATCTGCAGGAATCGTGGACGTGCCCCAGCCTCTGGCGTCTACGAAATATCCAACTCCGAATTCGGCTGGTCAAATTCCTCAAACTGTTACCATAGATTAAGGTGCTTTACTTCAGTTTTTGTTATAACCCTCTTTGTAGTCTTCGTAATGATGTATGGTCAATATTGTGTTCTCAGACAGTCGTATCAATATGGAGTTATGGCTTCGGCCCTCAAAATTTTTTGGACAGTCAGTCATGTTTTAATTTTTATGTCTTTTACCTGTTTGGCTCACAAAGCCGGGAATAATTTGGGTCAACTTTGCTACATTTGGTGGAGCTCTGGTTTCTTGTTTGAACTCTATTGGTCGGGAAAGCCTATGACATTGTGGTCTAGCTATGTAACCTCTCTCAGTCAGTAATATATAGAATGCTTTATTTACAAAAAAAGAAAAACATCCATTTGATAAACTATTAGTTTTAATTGAGATGCAATGGAAAGAAAAATTCTTTCAATTTCCATTCTTGGTACAGGAGAAAACGTCTCTTCATAGTCGATGCCTTCTTGTTACACATACCCCTTTGCAACTAGAAGTGCCTTGTATTTTGAAATGCTTCCATCCATATTAAATTTGAGCTTGTAAATCCACTTTACTCCAATGGTAGATTTTCCATGAGGGAGTTCAACTAATACCGATGTGTCATTTTTCTGTATTTGAGACATTTCATCCTCCATTGCTTACACCCATGGCTCAACAAAACAAGCTTCTTTAAAATTGACATTTTCAACATTTGCAGAAGAAACAAGAGCAAAATGATCATTAGCATACCTTGATGTCTCATAAATTTCCTTCAAACTTCTGGTTTTTCTAGGAGGACTAGATGGAGATGTTGCTTGTGTATCAACCTGAGAACTTGGTGATGCATTAGATGAAGATACCTTTGATGGACAACCCCTTGTAGATGAATCTGAAATTGTCACTATAGATGGATGCTTTGATTGACCATTATCATCAAGGATTAAATTTTCAGTATGTGGAGTAATCATTTTATCTTCACTTTCATCCGTAAAATAAACTCCCCCTTCATCAAATATCACATCTCTACTTACATAAAGCTTATCAGTATCATAACACCTATAAGCCTTACTTTCATCTAAGTATCCAATAAAAATACATTTCACAATTTTTCTATCTAGCTTTTGTCTTTGTTAAGAAGGAATATGAACATAACATGTAGACCCAAAACATTTCAAATGAGAAACAGTTGGCTTTTTACAAAACCAAGCTTCATAAGGAATAGAGTTTTTTACCATTTTTGTAGGACTTCTGTTGAGAATATATACTGTTGAATGCATTGCATTTTTCCAATACATGTTTGTCAAATACATTTCTTTTAAAATACATCTAGCCATCTCTACAATTGTTATGTTTCTCCTTCCTGCTATACCATTTTGTTGAGAAGTATAAGTTGCAGTTAAATCCTTTTTTATGCCATGTGAACTGCAAAAATATTTAAAATCATTGGAGGTGAACTCTCCTCCTCTACCAGTTCTTAAGAATTTCAAAAAGTACCCTAATTCCTTCTCAACACGTGCTTTAAATTTTTGAAAACAACTAAAAGCTTGAGACTTCTCACTTAGAAAATAAACCCAAGACATCCTTGAAAAGTCATCGACAAAAAGAAGGAAATATTTGTTCTTTGCAAGGGACAAAGTTTGCATTGGGCCACAAATATCTGCATGTACTAAGGCCAAAGGCTCAGCTGCTCTAAATTGATGAAAATGAAAGCTATATGTGTGTTGCTTCCCTATTACATAACCTTCACATAGCTTGTTTTTAGGATTTATAAAAGAAGATAAACCTCTTACTAAATTCTTCTTTTGCATCATAGAAAGCGATCCAAAATTAAGGTTTCCTAACCTTTTGTGCCAAATCCAAGACTCATTAACTGAGGCCTTCAAACAAGTTACATTTGATTCCATTCTTAACAAAAACATCCTATTTTTTGTCATAGAAACTTCAACAACTAAGACAATGTTGTTAAAAATCTTACAAAACCTTCCTTCAAAAATAGTCTTGTAATTTTTAGAGTTTAACTGCCCTATGCTAATCAAATTAGGCCTTAAACGTGGAACAAACAAAGTATCTTGTACATACATAACACCTCCATTCTTGACTTTTATTGCCAGGGTACCTTTACCCATAATATCTGCTTCATTATCATTGCCAAAATTTACTTTCTCCTTTACACTCTCATCTAACTTTACAAATGGAATTTTGTTTTCAGTCATATAATTTGAGCAGCCACTATCTAAATACCATATAAAATCATCTTTAGCTTCAAGGTAGTTACATGTTTGAGAGATTTCACCTTCTTCCTTACTAAAATTTGCTTGAGAGGAGTCTCTTTTCTTCTTAAAATAGTAGTTTTCAAGGTGACCATCTTTATTACAGTAGCTGCAATGAAAAAGGCCTTTGCCAGATCTATTGCTTCTTCCTCTACCTCGACCCCCTCTTCCTTTGCCTCTGTCATGACCTCCACCTCCCCTAAAAAAAGGAGCAGAAGCTTCAGTCATGGCAGTTTAAAACTGCTTCTTCTTCTCATCAACTTTCAACTTACTTTGGAAAACTTGATAAAAAAGTTCCTCTTTTTTTTTCAATCTATCTTCATGAACTTGAAGACTGCCAACTAAATCAGGAAGAGTTAGCTGAGATAAATCCCTTGACTCTTCTATAGCAATAGTAATTGGATCAAACTTTTTGCAAGACTTCTTTAAACCTTTTCAACAATTTTCCTATCTTTAAGTGTTTCACCATGAGCATGAATAGCATTTACAATATTTTGAACTCTAGTGATAAAAAATTCAACATTTTCACTTTCTTTCATAGATAGAGACTCAAAATCTCTTCTCAACATTTGAAGTTTAACAACCTTTACCTTGACAGATCCTTTATAAGCCTTTTCCAAAGTTCCCAAGCATTATGGGACTTTCCACATTCTGCAATTTTCGGAAACACAGAAATATCAACTCCTGTTTGAAGAATATACAAAGCTTTAGCATCTTTCTTTTGGTTTTCCTTCAACTCCGTCTTTTGATTAGCTGATAATGCATTATAAGCAGCTTCATCAGCTGGCTCTGTGTATCCTGCAGAAACAAGTAACCATAAATTTTGTGAGATTAACAAAGTTCTCATCTTCATGCTCCAATACTCATAATTTTCCTCACAGAAAAGAGGAATATGGTACTGCACGGAATTATTATTCTGAGACATTGTCTCCTTTCCCTGAAGCTACAATCAACCACAAACAACTGCTCTGATACCAAATGAAGGATTTGACAAAAAAAAAGAATTATGTGCTCACAAAAGAGACACACCCAGAAAATGCAGATCCTAATAAACCAGTAAAAAAAAATGATAGTATTGACAGAAATTGAATATCAATCACAAAGCTACAAATGTAAATCTCATAGTAAAAAAAATACTCTGTTTTTTAATAAAAACACTTTCGGCGTCATGTTTTTCAAGGCAATATCAGATCGTGGCTGAAGGCTGGTACGAAGGAGTTGGGCGGGTCCGGAAGAGGCTAAGACGCAACCACAAGATGGTAGCGGTTGGCAGGTGACAGCAGCCGCAGGTGGGCGTGGAAGTCCACGGGCACATATGGCCTTACATCGGCGACTGCAGAGTAGCGGGCCAATTATTGCATGGTTGAGGGGCTTATTAAAAGAGGGTTGTTGAAGTTTAATCCGGGAGGGACTTTTACTATATACATTAAGTTTCAGAGAGAAGGGATTTCATTCTTCCTCACAAAGAAGAAGAAAACAAGGCAACTAATAATAAGAGAATGAAAATAGAAGAAGAGGACAACAAAATGTGAGGAAAGAAGAAAAGGAAACTGAGTGAGTGGTGAACCTGGCAATGAAAAAAACTAGAAGAAACCCAAGTCTTTGTTTTGGACTCTTCTTGATATTATTGTAAACATCATTAAGACTTTGAATAATTTCGCAGCTCAATTTAGGGGCTTTTGTTTTTTTTAAAGAGCATTTGGCTTTGTAATTTTGTAAATAGTTAGTTTTAGAATTTGAGTTTTCCCTTGTGACTATGTTTTAAAATTTGTGTTTGCTTTAACAATGTGCTTTATTTGAAGTAGATTTGCAGCCTTGGTTGTTTGTTTTATTAAAAATCCTAACTGGGTCTGCAGTAGGAGGTCTTTTGACTATATTTAAGTAATATTTAAATGCACCATGAACAACAATATTTATCTTGGAAACCCAAATGGGAAAACCAATATTTGATGGGGATATTCTTTTTGCTCGGGAAATGTTTGCAAGAGTGAGCTATGCATTCCCAATCAAGGATTTAATGCATTCTTACTCACAATAAAAAAAATACATATCGACTTTGGCTTAGAGACAACTGTCAATCTTTGAACATGCTTTCTCTTCTAAGTCCTTAATGTTCTATTATTGCGCTACTTCTTCATTTCCTCTCAAGCACTTTTGCTGTCTTCTTCCTTCTTGGAATTTATTTCCAATAGCACTCTATTATTCCTTGGAAGGCCAACCATCAAATGAGTCCTTTCATCTTCCATGGCTTTTGGCTCTAGGACAAACTTTGCAAAATCATTTTTTTATTACGAAGTTTAAAATATGAGAGGCTAGTTTAATTCAAAATGGATCGGTTGATTTGCAAGTGAGTTAAAGGTATTAAAATTTCTATCCATATTATCCATGTCCTTCATCTTGGGGTTGTAAAGGTTCCTTTTGAAAAATATCTTATCAACTAAAAACATTGCCTGATATAAGTCTACAACTTGTGCCACGAAGCTTTTACTGAATCGACATCTTGAAATTAATTAGAAATGAATCAAAAGGCTTATTTTATAGAAAACCTAGACTTCTTTTCCATATTATTCCAATCACACTGAAAGGTATTTTGTGGCTTAGTATAAGAGAGAATACAAGAATAGATTGTCCTCCAGAGCTAGATCCATATTAATCTTCTATAATTTAAGAGTATGTACTATGAACTTATCAATTCTAGTGCCCATCAACTTGTAGATGCCATATATTTTGCTCCAAAAACTTACTCTTAAATACATTTCTTAGTGGAAAATATGCCTAACCACCGAGTTTCACAATTTAAAATGGTTATAAAATGGAGATCAATCAAGACTTCCTTCTTAAACCCTAGTATGGCCAATAATTTCATATGATCTATGTGTAGTTTGTCATACAACAATAATATCTCTTAATCTCTCATCTTTCAAGTATAGCAATGTCAAATGATAGAACTCCCTTGGCCAAACCCCATAGCTCTAGTCCATGCAACAAGAACATACCACAAAACAAAGGCCATTGCAAATTGGATACCAATTGTTAAAATTACAACTACAATATAAACTAGTATAACAAAAGAAAATAACCAATAATAAATTACTATCAAATAATAATAGAGAAATATTATCATTAAATTTAAGAAATAAGAAAGCATTCACCTATGGACACTTCATATTCATTGGGTCATACAAAAGACAACAAACTTTATATTTCACAACACATTAATGATACAATATATTAGACATCAATACTATCCTTCCATGAGCTCCAAGATGTATTCACCAAATGTCTTATTCTCTTGGATCTCACTGCCACACTCTACAACCATATAAAAAAATATAAACAATAGAATTCTTGTGACACAAACCATGGCTACAAATCCATGTGTTAAACCGTGTCCATAAATCATGTATTAAAAGCACCCAAATCACCTGTTATCCATTATCTAGAAAGGAGATTGACACATTTTCCAATAGAGGTGACTACAAAACATAAAGACGGTCATCATTACCCTCCACTAAGAGAAAAGAGCACCAAGGTACTCAAAGCAAGTAGGGGAGGG
Source organism: Larix kaempferi (assembly GCA_027924585.1). Classification (NCBI taxonomy): domain Eukaryota; kingdom Viridiplantae; phylum Streptophyta; class Pinopsida; order Pinales; family Pinaceae; genus Larix; species Larix kaempferi. Next base: position 40,425,065 of record BSBM01000486.1, on the reverse strand, counting down.
ATGCCAGTTGTTGGACCCCCCACTTGGCTCCACTCCCCATTCCACGTGGCCACCTCGACAGGTGGCGTTTGCGGGCTGAGATGGCAGTGCCACTTGTTGGGTAGTTGGGCGCTTTAATGCCACACGTGTGGCACGCTTTTCCACAGTCGCATGCACTTTCTCCTGCAGTCTTCTTCATCCCTAGTGTTATTCTGCTCGGGCCCGATGTGTGGCCATTCTGATGCCTTGGTCCCTGTTCACCTCTCCCTCCGCTGCGGTAATATCCTGCCCTGGTCCCTATTCACCTCGCCCTCCGCTGCAGTGATATCCTGCTCTGGTCCCTATTCACCTCGCCCTCTGCTATGGTGATATCCTGCTATGGTTCTGTGCTGGTTTCTATTGCTTGGTTGCTCGGTTGCGGTCGCCTTGCGTTCATTGGTGCGCATGTTGTTGTTCAATGGTGGCCACGACATGGATACTTGCCCCATGCTCACGACTCACCAGAGGTTGGTGATAAAGTGGATAGCCCACCCTGTTGGCAATTATCCTCAGTTCGGTGGTGGAGATGGTGGGTTCCTGCTCTTGTGGGTTCGGTGGTGGAGATGGTGGCTTCGTGCTCAAGTTCGTTCAGTGGCTTTCAGTGGTGGATATGGTGGCTTCCTGCTCGGGTTCGTTCAGTGGCTTTCGGTGATGGCTTCCTGCCTGAGCTCGTTTAATGGATTCCTGCTCGGTGGTGGCTTCCTGCTCGAGCTCGTGGGTGTCTTCGTGGGTCCGTGCTCACTGGTTTCTGCGCGGCCGCATGGCGGTGGCTTTGTTCGATGGCTCACTGGTAGGAATCTCCTACCAGCTATCTCTACGACTGTGTTTTTCAACACTTTCAACCTGCTGCTAGGAATTGTGTGGACCTTGTTTGCTACATTTCTATGATAATGTTGCATTTCTTAATAGGTTTATGTTGCAGTAGTGTTCATGTTGGGTTTGTGTTATTGGTTTATGTTTCATTCGTTGCAGTGGGGTTTCGGTGAATTACTCCGAACTGCTGGTTTAATTTTGAACTGCTTGGTGGTTTTCGTTTGCGTTCTGGGGTTGCCGGGAATTGATATTATGGGCCTGCTCCTGCTTGTGCTTGTTCTAATCCATGTTATGCTGGAAATTCTTCGATTGGTTATGTTGGAAATGGCACAATACAGAATATTGTTTTTTTATGGAACAATACATAACATTGTTTTATTGAAATGTCAAGTTTGAATTCCATTTCACATTACGAGTTTATTTGTTGAATAACTGATAATAGCAAGGTTTACGTTGCAGTAGGGTTTATGTAGGGTTTGTTTTGTATGTTTATGTTGCATTCGATGCAGCATGGTTTTGTGGGTTTACGTTTGAACTGTTTGGTGGTTTTGGTTTGCGTTCTGGGGCTGTCGGGAATTGGTGAATAATGAATGTGCTCCTTATTATGCTCGAATTATGCTCTTGTTAATGCTCGAATTATGCTCCTTGTGCTCCTTATTATGCTCGAATTATGCTCCTGTTAATGCTCGAATTATGCTCCTTGTGCTCCTTATTATGTTGGGAACTATGGTGAATAATGAATTCGGTTTTGTGCATTCAAGTTTGAATTGCATTTCGCATGAAGATTTTATTTGTTGAATAATTGATAATAGTATGGTTTATGTTGCAAAAGGGTTTATGAATTTATCATGTTGTTAGTTTATGTTGCAATCCCTAAAGTAGGGTTAGGGTTAAGGTGAATTTTTTAGGGTTTATGAATTTATTGTGTTGTTGGTTTGTGTTGCAATCTCTGCAGTAGGGTTAGGGTTAAGGTGAATTTTTTAGGGTTTATGAATTTATTGTGTTGTAATCCCTTTAGTAGGGTTAGGGTTTATGAATTTATTGTGATGTTGGTTCATGTTGCAATCCAAAATTTTTATTATGCAAATTTTTTATTCAAAACTGTTATGCAAAATTGTCATGCAAAAGTGTTGTTGAATATTATGCTAGGCCTTCTTATTACAGAGTTAAAAAATTGTTATAATGCATAATTGATATGCAAAATTGTTGATGAAGGATATGCTAAGCCTGCCTATTACAGAGTTCCATAATTGTTATTATGCAAAATTATTATGAAAACTTGTTGTTGAAATGTTTATTTAGGGCACATTACAGAGTTCTGTTGAAATGGTGAAATTGCATTTTGCATGAAGATTTTATGGGTTGAATAATTGATAATAGTTTACATGGCATAATTGTAAATATGAGTGTTTTTCCTATGAGAGGAATTTGAGCATTGTGACAAGTAATGGCCATAAAAACGAATGGTACTCATGGGCCAAGTCATAGTTTGAGGCTAAAAAGTAGGGACTTATTCCCTAATATTTTATTTTAGGGCCCATAGGCATTGCACAACCAACTAAACCATGACTCAAACCTTGCAGAAGTAATCATTGGCCTGCAAGAGGCATTTAGAGTCAGTTTCAAGGATTAGGTAAAACAAAGGTGGGTCTTGTGTCCCAAGCCATTTCTCAAAGTCAAAACATTGTATTTAGGTCATACTCATTGCTCTTAGGTGTAATAAGTCATGCATGAGAGCCCTCCATGGAACATTCCTTAGAGAAGCATTATTTTTCTTAGGAGAGAAATATGGGTTTGATTTTAGCATTTAGAAATAGTGATGGACCTCATGGGCGAAGCCATTACTTCGGCCAAACCATGTATTTATAGACTAACGAATATGTTTTGTTATCATAAGCCATGTATGGAGCCTTTAACCACAACATATTCCCTAAACAAGGAATACTAGGCCTACAAAAGGATATGGGCATGTTTTTATGAGTTAGCATCGCATGTATGGGTATCACAACTGTCACGTACCCAAATTCTGAGAATATTATCTATTTGCAAAATACTTTATGTTAAGTTTTAATTACAAAGTTTTGTAATTATGACCAAGTTTGGTCAAGGATGAATGTAATTACTGATTATTATTATTTAATAAATTAAAACAGGAGACAAACACCCAAGGGAACTGTTAAATGAGTGTTCACTGACCCACTAGGAGGAATGGAAGCTGTTAGAAGGTATGGGATAGATGGCATCATTTGCACTCCACCACTAGCTGTTGGTTATGGGATAACTACCCCTAAAAATGTGGCATTATCCCCTAGGTGGTGGGAGTGAGTAGGCAGCTCATTTAATGACCAGTTAACAACTGAAAGTCCTAGGTAGCCTACATAAGGAAAATTCGAATTGAGCCGGTAGCTCCTCTTACAATATATTTTTCTGCAGAAATATTCCTCAAGTGCATCAAGTGATCACTGAAAGATTCGAATAGGGAGGCTATGCGAGAGTGCAACTGTAAGTCTGCAAATTATTCTGAGAAGGAGAACAAGAGGTGCTGGTGCAGGTCCCTTTGATTGCTAAGTCTCTAAGACTAGATGACTATTTCTACTGCAAGTTGAGGTCCTAAGCTTCTAAGTTTCTTCCTCCTGGTGTTTCAGTGAATAGGCTCGGGGGTCCTAAGGCAAGTAACTTGGCTGTCTTCAGGAATTGGTTGGGTGGAACAGGTTCCTTGGGTTGTTTGTTTCCCTACACTTAACCAAGTTCCACTATTCCTACTTTGTTTATAGCTTAATGTTTCTGCTTAGTCATACTCTGTATTGTAAAAGAATTTATTTTATTTTCTGATCTATGTTTGATACTGAATGATAAAGCGTTGTTAAAGATCTGATTAGATAACCATCTCTATATTTTTCCCCATGCTGTTCTCTGCATAGTACTCTAGTATAGAGAAGCAAATTAATGATAGATGAGAGATAGGCAGATCGCCATTGATTGGACAAATGATTTCAGTAAGTGTTCTGTTTAAAATTTTGTCCTATGTTTAAAAACGGTAAAACATTATAGTATAGCACAAATTGCAGCATAGAATTCATGTAAATAATAATTGAAAGAAAAACACAGTATGCTTCTGACAGTTCCATATATTTCTCTTGTCTCTATTCATTAAGATAGCAAGCAAATGCAATCAAAACTAAACATTTCATGTTTTTCCAAGTAATTGTATTTTCAAGAATTATAACAGCTATAAGAACTAATCACTATATAGATTTCTTGACATTATATATATTTTATTTCTTCACTAATTTCCTGCTTTGATTTCAAGTATCGAATATCTATTACAATAGTATCAAACCCTAATTCTGTATACACACCATAATTTCTATCTCAAGTCTTCTATGACAAACTGTAGACATTATTCAGAGAATGATAACATTATGACTTATTAAACCCTAGTCATCACTTTCTAGAACCATACTACCTTTTATATATGGTAAGTTTAATATCTAAGAATTATCTAATAGTTAGCCGAAGGCACGATTACATATTCATGTATAAACTTTAGCTTTCAATCCCTAGCATTACACTTATACATTATCAAAATTATGAATACAAAGATTTAGTCTTGGATACAAGTCCTGGCACAAGCCTGATAGAAATCGTAAGCTTCAGGTAGAGTATCCTTTATGAAATCAAAACTAGAGTATGGAGGCATATCCATTTCAACATCTTTTAGTAGTCAACCATTTTTTTTTATCTTTTTCCAAAAACATAACTTTCCATTGAAAGAAAGCGAACCGTAGTTTACAAGTGCAAAAAGAACCCTCGATTCTAGATTTCCATTCAAACTTATAACAGAGTAATACATTACAACCTTAGAAGGTTCTCTTTATTACATAGAGTTACCCTTGACATTTTAACATTAAACCAAGATCGTGGAACCACGAATCTACACATGGTTTTACCCTGAAATTAACAACTCACAGTATAGAGACCAACTCAAATCAGTTCCAACACTATAGTAAAAAAAAAACAATACTAAGCCGAGCATCAAATACAAGACTGAGGATCAACCTCTTGCAGATTAATGTCAAACAAAACAAGTTTAAACTTCTTTCAGCCATCACTGATACAAGTCGAAGATTTCCAACTCCCGGCACATAGAAAAACACATCAAAGGCACCTACGAGGCTTTCCAAGAACCACCGGAGCTTACCAGGAAACAGTAGTAGCTTTCCTTTTCTCAAACCCTTTGCATAAAAACCTTCCAATGAAGTGGGCACCTGCCAAATTACAAGTTCGAAGGGTTAAAAGCTTGCAAACGCAAATAAAAAGCAAGTTCACTGTATTACTTTCATTATCAACTTACTTACCCTTTAGAACGAAGTTTCTGAGCTTAGAAGCTTCACTCTTGTAAAGACGACAAAGCCTGATTTTAATTGCAGCATTCACGAATGCAAGGACTCAGAAGACGATACCACCCTTTGGAAGAATCGAAACCCCAATGCAAAACCACTCTCAACAGCTGACATAAACCACATTTTCGTATTACTGTATCGTAGCTCTATGGCAAGGAGTTAGCCTGCAACTATTAATGAAACTACATCTCACAGGTCACAGGATCGAAACCCTGGAAGGGAATTTCCTTCGACCCTACATTTTGGCAGCCTGTCGGCCTCAACTCAATGTAACAATGAAAGACCAAGAAGACTTCCTACCACTACATACAACAAGGTTAGGGTTACACAAATCAACGATCAAGATTTGGTGTGATCAACGAGTAAGAAAGGTACCAACAATGCTACGTTGAAAGCCGAGCAACATCGCATTAATAGCTCATTAATTACTTCAACCGCGAAATGGCCAACACTACATGCCAAGTGAACATTACCATGTACAGCATGGAAGAGAGGCGTTACAACATTCATGCCAGCTAGAACTCTCAGTTACATTATAGATCAAGTTCACGTGGTTGCACTACGTGGGCTGACAACCAGTCTTTCCACTATGGAGTTCGGTCATAACATTTAATACATGATTGTAACCCTGTCAACCTGTCAATAGCAAATTCAATGCACATCAACTCATCACTCCAATAACGATACTTTGGTGATTTCAATAACATACGTTAATAATTTTTAGGACAAGAGTTAAGTCATAGAGTTTGGTTCAATCTATTGCTTAAGTCATAACCTTACAAAGGTTTGTTTGCATCGTATTCATTTGTTTGTATAGGATAATATCCTATATGTGCTATAGTATAGCTAGGATTGCATTTGGAAATTCATATCATTGTTATTGTTTATCATATCATTGCATATTGAAATTTCATATCAATGTAGTGTTGCAGATACATAGTAACTATAGAATAATTCTATTTTCATTTCTATAATTTTGCATAAACAATAGGATGAAGTTTTATGACGATAGTCATCTGATAATAATTGCAACGTAATAACAAGTACTAGGACAACGTGAAATGATAATACTGAAGAGCTTCGTAAGGCAGTATAAAAACTAGGTTTAGAACCATGTATCCATACCTCCAGTAACTGGTGTCGCAAGGAAGTACTTAGTTTTTCTATTTTTACGTTGACGATGAATTGAAAGACACAAGTACTCTTAAAACATGTAGTCTTATAGGATTTCTTACCTGTGGTCTGCACATGGTAACAAGATTCAAATGACTTAGCTAAACATAGTTAAGTTAACTCCAGGGTACCTCATAGGACCCCTTCATCATCATGCAAGCAAACTGTCAGTACATCATCAATTACATCATATTAATATAAACGTATGTACAGTATATAAGTACTTTAGAACTCAGATAGATTGAAGACTGCACTTATTGATGTTACAATCATAAAATATCTTGCAATAAAAGATTAGCATCTATTTAAATTCCGCATTAGCAATTCAATTTATATTATGTGTTATATGTATTAATTTTGATAGGTCATCATTGTCGACTATTCTAGTTAAGAGATTTAATTAGTTATTTATTCCGCATTGCTAATTTCGATAATTATTGCTATAAAAACAAAAAATAATGGTTCAAACCCAAACACTAGGAATATAGTCCCCAACCATAATTACTTTGGGGCTCATAAACCATCCCTAAGTTAACCCTCAATCTCAACCCAACACCTATAGAGGGGAAATCTAACATATTAGAGGAATATTAGAGAAATTTAAGTAATGATTTAGGCCCTAAAAAAAGAACCTTTGGCCTACAAGATGCTTATGTCTCCAATTTTAACAATTATGAACAGTAGTGATGGGTTCAAACACCCAATTTATAGTTTAGGACCAAAACCATGGGTTTCTATCCTAATTATTACTTGAAGGTTTATAGTCCATGTTTAAGGATCTGGACCATGCCACATACATCATAGAAGGAATATAGGGCTATATATTTATTGCTCCATATAGAAGGAATATAGGGCTCTATAGAAGGAAGGAAACATATGGGTGTCATCTCTGAAGAGTTGTACATTAAAAAAACACATTTAAAAAAACACATTTAAAAAAACTTTAAAGTTAGGTCTATAAAATATTGTCAAATGCAACATTAAATACCAAAACAGTGAATATATAAAATTTATGTCATACTAACCTCATCCAAGGAATTGTTGATGAAATTTTTAATCAGGGCACATGACAACGTTCTGTTGAAATGATGAAATTACATTTTGCATGAAGAATTTATGGTATATTAAACCATATGATAAACCCCTGATTACAATGCCGCAAATAGTAGGGAACGCTGTGACCTAGGATTGTATCCAAAATGGCCATGTTACAAACAATAGAGTAAGTGATTACAAAATCCACATCGCAATGTGGACACAACAAAAATTATGGCACCCCTATATGACACCCCAATGCTTGATGACCTCCAAGATCTTCATTGCCCAATCTTGTTGAGTTTCCTGCTTCAGCCAAGTTGGTTGGCCTACCTAACAATGGATGATTAGGTTGTGGCTGATTGCCTCCATATGATATCCAATTTGCTTCTTGTAGCCATGGAGGAATTGAGTAGCCACAGTGCACCCTTGTGCTACTAAGCCTTGCATTAGGTGGAGCCCCCTGATAATCATACATACGATTGACACCTGCACTAGTAGGAGGGAATAAAGTGGGCATGCGCACTTGTTGATAGCGGGGGACTTGGATGTTTAGGAGGTCTTGGAAACATGGAGTATTATCTGCAATATGTTCCAATGTGTTTGGTATCATCCTGCTTTCCTCCACTATGTTTGCATCAATGGAAACCCTTTCTGCAAGCCCTTATTCTTTTTGAAGCAATTGTTGAGCCTTTCTCAATTCCTTTTCCTGCCTTGCCATATGTTTTTGGTGGGCCTTTTCTTGTCTTTATTTCTCTCTTTCAAGCCTTTCTCGTGCTCGAACATATGTTGTAGCAATCCTTGTAGGCTTCTTTTCTTTAGCTAAGTCCTTCTTTTTCCGTTTCAAATCCTGGATTTCAAGTTTCTTATGCTCAGACTCAATTAATAGTTTTTATAGTCTTCTGAGGTGAGTAACTGTGAACTTCGGCATAGACGAAGATTGTCCACTGTTGCTTGCCTTCTTTTTGCTGACACTCTCTCTACTGGTAGCTTTAGGAACTGACCAAGCAACTAGCCCTTCGTTGACACTTGCTGCTCCTTGCTTGACACTTGCCTTTAAATATTTGGGTCAATGTTCTCCACATCTATTTGAACCATATTGTCCTCTTTAGTTGGAACCTCATTATGGATAGTATCTTCTTCCATATTTCCATTGTCCACAAAATAATGAACAATTTCATCGTCCAATTCTCTTGGTTGTGAAGGCATGTTCATGCTTTCTTCATTGGTTCTTGAGACATTATTTTTGTCCAAATTCATCATGGATTTTGCCATCCATGATGGTGGGGTAACCTAGCTTGGCAAAGTCAATTCTCCACTATTGCTTCTTGGAGCATGATCAACATTGTCATTTCCAACCACATTCTCATTGACATTCTCATTGACAGTTGCATGATCAATAGAGACATTAAGAAGATCACATGCAGAAGTTACAGGTGTTTCAGTTGGTCTAAAAACCTCCATGTTATTATCAAATGGTTCATTGTTATATTGTGTTTCACTTACATGTTCATCATCATCACCACAACAGGGTCCTCCTTGAGAGAGGGATATCATATTATTAGCAGCAACAACGTCTTCCTCTACTTCCACATCTTCTTGGCCATCAACATGTGCTTGGACATCCCCTTCTTCCTTACCATCCAGTGCAAATGCCTGGCTACAACTAGTATCATGCATGAGAGCCTCAAAATTCAGTGGCCATATTCCAGTTTTCTTAAACCCAGCCTTGATATTTGAAGGTGTGAGAGCCCTTTTAAAGGCTTTACTTGCAAGCTCGGCTAGCTCAAACCTTTTTACCTCCACCCCTGGATTATTTTCCATCCACGAAGCTCACTCACCCCTGAAATAGTTCTTGAAAGGCCCGAACACACTGACATCTAGGGGTTGCAATCTGTGAGTGGTATGAGCAGGCAGTGTCAACAGGTCGATGCCCAAATTGTTAGCCTCCTCAATTGTTTGCACAGCAATGTCACTTCCATGTCCATCTAAAACCAGCAGGTGTCTATTTACAGGTGAGACACCGCCTAATATAGATGCAGCAAAGTGAGTAAGCCAATTCAAAAAGAGTTCTTTAGTCATCCATGCATGGGGATGTGCATCCATGCATGCACCTGGTTCACAATTTTGTATATAGTTTTTGAGTTGAGTTTTACCTTTAAATAGATAAAATCCAGGGATTGAAGCACCAATTGCATTGACATAGCATAGAATAGTGATCCACTCCCTGCTCCTAGGAAAAATCTTTGGCACATTACGATGCCCTCTCTTCGAAATTACACTCATGCCACAGTTCCTTCTTGCCTGTAAACTTGTTTCATCATAGTTCTATATATGGTCTGGAGCATAACAATGTTTCTCGTATGCACTAGAAAGGGTGGATGCCTGTAACAATGTTTGCAGGGTGTAGATTTAGAGCCCTGTCTCTATCTAGGCCCTCAGATGTACGCAACACAAGGTCTCGATGCCTTTTTTTAAACGCAAAGCACCATGACTTACCAGGAAACCCATCTTTGAAGGGGTTTGGCCTCCCTTGACAGATTTGAGCTACTGTGGATTTTAATTGTATCAGCTCTAGCCCATGTCCCATTTGAGCCATCTCCTTACACCACTGAACCACCTCGGCCTCCTCCTCTTCACTCATAAGTATAACAGGCCCTCTGCGCTTTGTATGTGTGAGCCCATTTATCCAATAATGTACTGATGAGGTAGCAACTCCATGTTTTTTAGCAGCTGCACGAATGGAATATCCATTGAACTCTATATCATCAATCGCAACTAACATGTATTCTTTTGTCTGGCCTCTTATTGCACTGATTTTCTTGGTTGAACTTGTCCCTTGAACTGTGGTTGATGGTGTGTGAAGAACCTGCAACAATTAATTAATGAAAATACACGAGATAGCAGAAATAACAGAACTCGGAATCACTTTATTGATCACATGCCACTTCGAGGGGGCAACCTCCTTTGAGCAAGCTCAATACAAATAACTTCACGGTACCTTCATTGGCCTCAACACACACTTATATACTAAGTCTATGCGCAATACTATGGTTCAATACCATGGGACATATAAAACTACGGGACGACTTACAAAGCATATGCATCCAATACTATGGGTCAATACCATGGGCTAATACAAACTATGGATCAACAAATACTACGGGACGACTTACAAAGCATATATGTCCAACAACAATATACTAACAACGTAAAGAGAAGTGTTGACACGGGTTCCTAACATCCCCTCTCCCTTAGAAAAAGCTTTGTTCTCAAATCCTGAGATGTGGAAATTGATGCAAAATCGGAAGGAGTGGTTCCCTGTAGCATCCTCGAGTTGCATTCCGGCCCACTGACACCTTTTGAGTTTAAGGGAGGATGGCTTGGAAGGTTGTAGACGAAGAAGAACCATATCAGTTGCGTGAAAAGTGCGCTCAGAATAGTGTTGATCAGCTTGTTGTTTCAGTCAAATTCTTGCCATGTGAAGATTGTCCCGCAGAATGAGAAGAATCTGATTGCAGTTTCGAAGAACCGAGTCAATTGCGTGAACTAGGGAGCTGCTGAAGGTGTATGGAAGAAGAACTGGTGGTGCCTGTCCATAGACTGCTTTATATGGTGTCCTTTTAAATGTGGTAATGTACCTCCAAAGCGCTTATAGGAAATCCATAGAAATCGTTGTCCAAATTTGTGTAGGGATAGGCAAGGGTTCGAGCAATCCCAAAAGGAGTGTCGTTTCACCCTTGTTGACCTGGCAAGTATCACAATCAACCACCATCTATTGAATTGTCATTTTCAATCCCTGCCAAAAGAAGTGACATTGTTATCGGTCATACGGTTTGAGGAACCCAAAGTGCCCGACCGATGGAGAAGCATGGAGTTCATAGAAGAGATAGCCTTGTTGAACAGATTGCAACCAATTTGGGACAAGCAGAGAAATAGATGTAAGAGAAACTAGGTCATCAAATGTGCGAGAAGGAGCATCTGCCACCATATTATCCTTACCCTTCTTGTAAGTGATCGCATAAGCATAACCCATGAGTTGTGTAACCCATGTTAGGTGTGCTGGGGAGGAGACCCATTGTTCCAAAAAAAATTCCAGACTCTGGAGATCAGTCTTGATGCAAAAATAATTCCCGAATAGGTATGGCTGCCACTTCTGTACTGCATGCAAAATAGCCATAATTTCCTTCTGAGATGTAGATGCCTCTAAATTCTTACTGGAAAGGTCTCTTGAAGGTGGCAAGCCCCCTGGTTTAGCAAAGACACCTGCATATCTATCCAAGGAAGTAGTGGAGACCGATGATGGGTTCATCTGAATAGAATGGAGCTGAGCAGTGACACCATGTGAATTCTTCTTAAGGATCTTTTCCAGGCGATGTGAACTAATGATGCGGAGAGACCTTGGTTGTAAGCCCATAAATTTGTGTTGTTTCCCATTGACTGAAAACTGCATCCAAAGTTTAGCAAAATCCCATAAGATGGGGCCAAGAGTGCGTAACCATTGAACGCCCAAAACCACATCACATCCACCTAAGGACAAGGCAAACATATCCGAGCGCAGGTTATAATATTCTAGAGAGATACGCACATTGTGACACTTCCCCTTGCAAGGTAAGGTGCCCCCATTGGCAATCATGACTTCAAAGTTGGAGCAAGGATGGATAAAACAATCAGCTTGTTTGACGATCCGATAATAATGAAATTATGAGTGCTACCAGAATCAATGAGTATTGTAAGAGGGATCTGCTTGAAGTAACCCCTGACCCGCATTGTTTGGGGGTTGGTGATGCCAGATAAAGCATGGAAAAATATCTCTGGTTGGTCGTCCTGATATGGGGGGTCAATAGGTGGCTGTTGAATGTCGACTTGATCATCTATTGTATTGGGAGCATCTTCACAAAGTTCAGAGCCAGGCGGAGAATCCACATCCAAGACATAGAGTTTTTTCTCAGCACATCTATGCCCCCGAGTGAATTTATCATCACAATTATAACAAAGCCCTTTTTCTCGACGTGCCCGCATCTCTGCTTCAAAAAAATGCTTGATAGGAGTTGGTCGAGGAGCTGGCGTGATGGGAGGTTGTTGGGAACCCATATTTCTGAAGGGAACAAAGGTGGGTTTGGAGCGTTGTTAGGCTGCGATCTTGTCCTCTGCCAACTTAGCCAACCCTAGGACTTCCATCATTGTGTTGGGACAGAACATTTTAACCTCTGAGCGGATTTCATCCTTGAGACCACTAATAAACCAACTCCTATAGAATTCATCAGACAATCCTTCTGTGTGATTGGCTAGTTTCTCAAATTCTGTCTGATACTCTTGCACAATACCACATTGGCGAAGTTTAGTGAGTGCTCCTGTGAAGTCATCAAATGCACTAGGACCCAATCGTTGCAAAATGAGTTTGAAAAAATCTGTCCATTTGGGCTCGTCATGAGCCTTGATGTACCAATAGTGCCATTGAAGAGCTTCATGTTCCAAATGAAAGGACGCAAGTTGAACTTTGGTGACATCAAAAGTATTATGCAGACTGAAATACTGTTTTGCACGATAGATCCATCCAGTCGGATCAATACCATTCAAGCGAGGAAAATCAAGCTTCAAACCACGGAAATTGCTGGAAGAAGAGAACCCATTGTCTGATGAAGACTTAGACTGTCGTTTGTTGTTCATGGCTGAATGCTCAAGATGGAGGCCGAGAAATTTTGCATCCAAATCTTGGAGTTTGGTTTGGATGGTTGCAAGTGCTTCCTCCATGGTTTTTTCTCTAGGGCGGGTGACAACCATAACCAGTAGTTTTCTTTTTTGAGTGGGTAGATAAACAAAAACAAAAACTTTTTTAATAAAGGAAAATTTGGATTTGGGCAAAACTCTGATGGGTAATTTGGGTTTGACTAGGTTTTGGATACTTTCTGATGAACAGGGAAGCAAAAAATGGGGATTTCAGAAGCGGGGTGAAAGAATGAGAAAATTTAGCAGAGAGGGACAAAGAAGCAGAAATATGAAATGAACACTATGGTCAAATTTGAAGGTGAGTGGGTGAAAATTGAAGAAGTTATGGAAAACCCTAAAAATAGACAAATGTGAGATTTCTGGATTTGGGAAGTGGAATTTGGGATATGGTCCTCAAGAATGAAATATGCGGAATGGGATTGCAGGGGTGTCAGGGAAATTTCAAGGGAAACGAAGTTAAAACAAGGGAGATATGGCGAAAAAACATTTTTTTCTTCTTCCAGAAATGGATATGCAACGACACGGAAGGGATCGGAACAAATAGATCTGCAATGGTGCGGAAGGAATCGACAATAGATGGATTTGAAACGACCCGGAAGGGATCGACAATAGATAGATCTGAAACGACGCGGAAGTTATCGGCAACAGTTTTGGACAGAGGAAATTTGCGATTTATCAGCAGAAAATAGATATGGACCCCGTATGCTCAGATTCCTAATGGTTCAGGCGATTCACTCGACCACCAATGCTGTATAACGGCTTGCGTATTGGGGCAGTACCCCTCACTCAATGGCTCAGGTAAAACTGATAACTGTTTTGCCACAAATGATAGCTCTTGGTTTACCTCACAGGTGGGAACTAGTCAATTAGGTAGGGGTCATTGACCTTTTTATTGGTAGGTCCTCTCAATGGGCCAGCTACTTTGGGGTTCTTGTGGTACTCCTCACAATGAGTTTTAGTGCTTATGCCCAAGTACTTCCCATAGTTAAACGGATAGGGATTTGTTATCTCGCCAAATAAATTTGTCGAGTTGATCATTTTTAGATGATAGGATGTCATTGGAAAATTCATTTCTAAATTTCTTAAGGCTCATTGTTGATAGCTTTATGCACGTAATAAAGTTTGAAAAACATCAGATTGGGTTCTCATTTCGAAAATTTCAAAAGACAGGTTTCTGTAGCCAAGCACTTAATTAAAACGGTTCCTAAGCCACCGGAAGCTCTGCTTTCAGCAGCTTAAACAAAATTTTCAAAGCTCTCCTAGCCACCGAAAGTGAAAGGAAATTTTAAAATGAAAGCAGATCATATAAGAAGATACTCGTACCATTGCAATTTTTAAAAAAACAAAGCTTATGATTTTGATTGCCTTGGAGAGGATCCGCAAGTGAAAGCTATCATACAATTGTCAAGTCAAGTTTTCCTAGCTATGCGCAAGAGTAAATACAGTGGCACCGTGTGACTGTAAATACAATAGCAGAAAATGACTACTTTGTACATGAAGAATTGCAGCAGTTTCAATAAGGAAAATGAAGAATGTTCTAGAGATGGTAAATTTGCAGAAGCTACCACTATAATAAAGAAAAGAGGACCTTCCCTCCGTTTATGTCTTGCATTCCAAAAGCACACATTATTGGGAGCAAAGGATTTTTCTGCCACATGCTGAGATGAACTAGAAAGGAGTTTTTTTCTCTATTTACAACTTGGTTTTCGGAAAATGCCATGGGTATTTCAAGGAAATAGACCGCTGCAAGAGAAGTATTAAAACAACAAACAGACCAAATGACTCTCAGAAAAGTACAAAAATGTAGATTTGTTTCGATAGCTTAGGCAGACATGGCAATTGTTCATTAGCTACCGAAAACCCAGCTTTCGGTAGCTTAAAAAAATTGTCCACAGCTACCGAAAGCACAAAGACAAGCAAAATGATGATATTTTTGCTCTGATCAAATGTTTTCACTACCAAATCATTTGAGGAATATTTTAAGTGCCTTTTCATCATCTGGAAGATTGCTGCGGCTGTCAAAGGCACGAAGACTACCAAGATGGAGGCAAGGATATTTGCTGCAAAAATGGCGTTTTTACTCTGCAAAGTCATCATTTTAAAATGATGATTCTGAGCGTCTAGAGAATATTTTTGAAAAACGCTTGGAGGTTTTTGTTCCTAAAATGTCAGAGAACAATAAACTCTCTCCGTTTTCCTACAGGTGTTGCAGATTGAGAGAATGGAATCCGTCACTGAGCCCCATTTTTCGGATCCCAGAATCTGCCTGTTTGACACATGTTTTTGAAATGCAGATCTCGGGCAAATGAAAACGAATTTCAAAGATATGAGAGAGGTTTTTGCTCACAAAAAAATCAATGTACAATAAAATATTTTAATTTATACACAGGTGTCACATATTTGGAGAACTGAACCCATCTCTGAGCCTCTTTTTCAGCAGTTTCAGCAAAAATGGCGTTTTTATTGTGCAAAGTCATCATTTTAAAATGATGATTCTAAGCGATTGGAGAATCATTCTGCAAAACGGGCGGAGATGTTTGTGCCTAACACGTCAGAGAACAATAACATCTCTCAGTTTCCTACAGGTGTCACAGATTGGGAGAATCGAATCCATCTCTGAGCCCCAGTTTTCAGCAATTTGGCCAAATTAAAGAGGATTTTCCCCTAGTTTATTGAAAAGGGTTTTGATTTCTATTTTTAATGATTTCGACCCAGCTTCTTAGGATTTGGGAAGATGTTGTAAAGGCTATAAAGCCTAGAACTTGAGAGCAAAAAAAAGGGTTCGACTTTGAAGACTCTAAGACACTCTTTTTGGTAGAAAGACCTCTTTTTAATATATTCAGTAATACAAGCTTCGTTCACTGTTGTTTTCAGACCATTATCTTCTTCTTTCTGTGCTTATGAGCATAGGTTCTCTTGTCTATGTTTACTTTAAAGCTGGTGATTGTCATCTCACTTTCGTATCAGTAAACTAGGATCATAAGTAACTACTGCTAGTTCTATTGACCCTTCATATGTATTGTTTTATATATGTATGTTTCTGGTTAATATAGTTAGTTTTTCTCCACCCATCTAATTCAGCAAAACTATCTGATTAATGGATTTTGAAGGCCTTGTCCTATCTGGATATTACTAAGTTGTCTTGAGTGAGTAAATCAGTGAGTGAGTCATTCATCTTGATCCGATTATACACCCATCATTGAAGATAAGATTAAGTTACCAGGCTCTTTCGACTGCAACCTAGAAAGACTCCTGGAGAGCTATCAAATTGGCGTTGTTTCCGGGGATAGGAGATTGAAGCCTAGCTTCCTTGGGAGAATGACATAGATCCAGCTTTGATGATAGACAAAGCCTGGACATTTTCTTGGTTGTAATCATCTATCTGGCGACTCCATGAAGGACAGATCCAGTGGCAGCTCCATTTCCCAGAAATCTGTTGGCGAATCCAATGGTATGACATGAACAAAATCTTAGCAAAGAGGTATGCTTTCTGCAATTTTTGAAAGATCGTTGGTTTTCCTAATCCAGTGCCTAGTAGAGATGAATGGGATGGAAGCCTTCCCATATTTCAAGGAGAAGAATGGGAAGTGCCAGCTGAACATTTGCTTGACTTTCATGATTGCATTCATCGGTTTCAAATTATACATGAAGATGTTAGGATTAAGCTCTTCTGGTTTTCATTAGAGGGGATTGCGCGTGATTGGTTCCGATCTTTTCCTATTGCAAGTATCAATTCTCTGGCAAGATTTCATGTTGCATTTCATTCAATTTGTAAAGAAAACTTTTCAGCCGATCTTTTATACCCTGAATGTTGTCACGAATTTAGTTTGTTGAATAAAGGTTCAGATTGTCATGAAGGACATGCTGAAATAGGGGACACCTCTTATTGTGATCAAAATATCAATGAACTTCAGGATGATAATCATATTAGAGATTTTTTTGACATTGCATCAAATATATCTACTGACTTAGGATGTCATGAAGTTGAGATTGTCCCCTTTGAAGACTTGAAAGATGATGAGCAGATTGACAGAACAACGGGTGAAAGTATTGAATCTACAGTAGATGCTGAGGGCAACTCAAATTTTTCTAATTTACAGACAAAGAAAGATTTCAGCATATACAAAGAGGGAGAGGGTGTGCTGAAAATTTCCGATCAGTAGTCCATTTTTTATGACTCTCTAACAGAGGTTGAGCAGTCCATATTCAACATTGAAGGCATCCAGCATCACTTCAATTTTTAGTCGAATCAACAGTTCAAAGAGGTATTCTTTTATGGTTTTAATGACCCTATCACAAAATTTTTGGAACTCATGAACAACATATATGTTAAAGTATTTTGGTCAGATGAAAATTGGTTTTGTCATCATTTCAAACTACTTTTCTGTTGGCTATGCATTCCATTATTTTTTGGGTCAAAATCAAGAAATAGTTCAGTGAATAAATTTCTGATATGGCTTCATTGGAAGCATGAGTTTACTTGATTAAGCATCGGTACAATGGTTAGAGTAGGGTAGCGTAGATGAATAAGCTCATAGCTGAGCATTTCAAGTTTGCATAATGCATGATGCTTGCATTTAGTATTGTGGTTGCAGTTTTGAAATAAATACTCCATGCCCAATGGATGTAAGGCGTTGCTAGCAAGTTTACAGTTGAACATTTGTGGATAGATTGCAGAGATTTGGGGGCAGTTTAAATGACTCCATGCCCAATGGAACACTAGACTAGGTTCTGTATTTTGTTTATCCAGGAAATGCATAAGATCTGTGGTTCTTGAAACCTCACAGGGAGATTTTCATCCCCGAGTAGGAGCCAAATGTTATCTCCCCAAATAAATTTGTCAAGTTGATCATTTTTAGATGATAGGATGTCATTGGAAAATTCATTTCTAAATTTCTTAAGGCTCATTGTTGATAGCTTTATGCATGTAATAAAGTTTGAAAAACATCATATTGGGTTCTCGTTTCAAAAATTTCAAAAGACGGGTTTTGGTAGCCAAGCATTTATTTAAAACGGTTCCTAAGCCACCGAAAGCTCTGCTTTCGGCAGCTTAAACAAAATTTTCAGGGCTCTCCTAGCGACTGAAAGTGAAAGAAAATTTTAAAATGAAAGTAGATCAGATAAGAAGATACCCATACCATTGCAATTTTTTAAAAACAAAGCTTATGATTTTGATTTCCTTGGAGAGGATCCGCAAGTGAAAGCTATCATACAACTGTCAAGTCAAGTTTTCCTAGTTGTGCGCAAGAGTAAATACAGTGGCACTGTGTGACTGTAAATATAATAGCAGAAAATGACTACTATGTACATGAAGAATTGCAGCAGTTTCAATCAGGAAAATGAAGAATGTTCTAGAGATGGTAAATTTGCAGAAGCTACCTCTATAACAAAGAAAAGAGGACCTTCCCTCCGTTTATGTCTTGCATTCCAAGAACACACATTATTAGGAGCAAAGGATTTTTCTGCCACATGCTGAGATGATCTAGAAATGAGTTTTTTTCTCTATTTACAACTTGGTTTTCGGAAAATGCCATGGGTATTTCAAGCAAATAGACTGCTGCAAGAGAAGTATTAAAACAAAAAACAAACCAAATGACTCTCAGAAAACTACAAAAATGTAGATTTGTTTCGATAGCTTAGGAAGACATGGCAATTGTTCATTAGCTACCGAAAACCCAGCTTTCGGCAGCTTACAGTATGGAAGAAAATTGTCCACGGTTACCGAAAGCACAGAGACAAGCATAATGATGATATTTTCGCTCTGATAAAATGTTTTCACCGCAAAATCATTTGAGGAAGATTTTAAGTGCCTTGTCATCATTTGGAAGATTGCTGCAGCTGTCAAAGACACGAAGACTACCAAGATGGAGGCAAGGATATTTGCTGCAAAAATGGCTTTTTTACTTTACAGAGTCATCATTTTAAAATGATGATTCTGAGCGTCTGGAGAATCGTTTTGAAAAACAATTGGAGGTTTTTGTTCCTAACATGTCAGAGAACAATAACCTCTCTCTGTTTTCCTACAGGTGTTGCAGATTGAGAGGATCAAATCCGTCACTGAGCCCCATTTTCGGATCCCAGAATCTACCTGTTTGACACATGTTTTTGAAATGCAGATCTCGGGAAAATGAAAATGAATTTCAAAGATCTGAGAGAGGTTTTTGCTCACAAACAATCAATGTACAATAAAATCTTTCAGTTTATACACAGGTGTCACATATCTGGAGAACTGAACCCATCTCTGAGCCTCTTTTTCAGCAGTTTCAGCAAAAATGGCGTTTTTACTGTGCGAAGTCATCATTTTAAAATGATGATTCTGAGCGACTGGAGAATCATTCTGCAAAACGGGCGGAGGTTTTTGTGCCTAATATGTCAAAGAACAATAAACTCTCTCAGTTTTCCTACATGTGTCACAGATTGGGAGAATCAAATCCATATCTGAGCCCCATTTTTCAGTAGTTTGGCCAAATTAAAGAGGATTTTTCTCCTAGTTTATTGAAAAGGGTTTTGATTTTCTATTTTTAGTGATTTCAACCCAGCTTCTTAGGATCTGGGAAGATGTTATAAAGGCTATAAATCCTAGAACTTGAGAGCAAAAAAAATGGTTCGACTTTGAAGACTCTAAGACACTCTTTTTGGTAGAAAGACCTCTTTTTAATATATTTAGTAACACAACTTTCTTTCACTGTTGTTTTCAGACCATTATCTTCTTCTTTCTGTGCTTATGAGCAGAGGTTCTCTTTTCTATGTTTACTTTAAAGCTGGTGATTGTCATCTCACTTTCGTATCAGTAAACTAGGATCATAAGTAACTACTACTAGTTCTATTGACCCTTCATATGTATTGTTTTATATATGTATGTTTCTGGTTAATATAGTTAGTTTTTCTCCACCCATCTAATTTAGCAAAACTATATGATTAATGGATTTTGAAGGCCTTGTCCTATCTGGATGTTACTAAGTTGTCTTGAGTAAGGAAATCAGTGAGTGAGTCATTCATCTTGATCCGATTATACACCCATCATTGAAGATAAGATTAAGTTACCAGGCCCTTTCGACTGCAACCTAGAAAGACTCTTGGAGAGCTAACAAGATTATTCCCAGATCTGAACCTGCAATAGATGCAAAAAAAAAATTTGTAGAAATTTCACCCAACGAGCCCAAGAAAGTGCTCTGATACTAGATGTGAAGAACTTGCAACAATTAATTAATGAAAATACACGAGATAGCAGAAATAACAGAACTTAGAATTGTTTTATTGATCACAGGCCACTTCGAGGGGGCAACCTCCTTTGAGCAAGCTCAATACAAATAACTTCACGGTACCTTCATTGGCCTCAAAACACACTTATATACTAATTCTATGCCCAATACAATGGGTCAATACCATGGGACATATAATACTACGGGACGACTTACAAAGCATATGCATCCAATACTATGGGTCAATACCATGGGATAATACAAACTATGGATCAACAAATACTACGAGACAACTTACAAAGCATATGCATCCAACAACAATATACTAACAAAGTAAAGAGAAGGGTTGACACGGGTTCCTAACATGGTGGGACAACAATGTCCTCTTCCACCGTATGGTCATTCTCAACAACATTGTTGGGAGCATTGTTTGCATTTGAATGATCCACCTTGTCCTCGTCCGATGAGGTGCACCGTAGCTGGGCACCCCTACTCAGTCGATGACTTGTTCTCCTTTCATTGTTGACTCTTTCCATGCCTGCAACTACTTGCAGATTTATAAGGGAAGTTGATTATACAAGGAAATTGGAAGCTGATTATAACAGAAATAGAAATCACATAAAAATAGAAACTGATTATAACAGAAATAGAAGTAACAATACTATTATGCAGTTACTTGGTTATACTGTGCACACACTCTCTGATGGTATGTCTCCATTATGCACACACTCTGCAGTTTGAATGTTTGAAATGCAACTTCAGTAAGGGTTGCGGTTCTTTTATAGTTGTTTGTTGTTGAATTCGATTGGTAAGAAGGGTGCACATGGATTGCAATCTCTCAAATTTGAATGTGTGTTGTGGATTGATTTAAATGTGATCCAATGGCTAGGGATTTGTCATGGTCGATCCTTGTGCTTTCATCTGTTTAATGATCCTTATGCTTTCATCTATTTAATGGGTGCATTTAATGGGTAGGTGTCATTTATTGAACACATTGGGTTGAATTTTTGAACTACCATGTAGTTATGGCTGACATTCAAGGTGTCATTTGTTGAACATGGATGGATGTGGCCCTAGATATTTAGCACCAATAGATTTTGTGATGGCTCCAATAGAGATCTGTGGGGGTTGATTTGATAGGTACCTTGCAGTGGTGGCAAATTCGATGAGGGTTATTTTGTAGTTCATGTACTTTCGTATGGGTAAGAAGATCTGTAGGTAGTTGGGACAAGATGTTTTGTACTCTTTTGCACATAAAGACTATTTATGGACACATGTTGGCCCAGTCAATTAATGGGCAATTTTTGAACATAATTTAAAGTTTTACTGCACTTAATATGAAATATTTATGTATAATATGTGAGTGTTTTTATGTCATTATTTGGTGGTTGTGTGGGACCAGTACTATGACAACTACTGGTCCCTGTTCAACAATAGACATCCCTCCCCTAGATCATAAACAAGAGTATAGAGCTCTTGTATCATATTAAAACATTCCTCAAGTACTCTGTTGTAATACATAATATTTTCTTATACTAGATTAATTACATAATATTTACTTATACTAGATTAATTGTTAAAAAAATCAAATCTCTTGAAAGATGATTTGGTATGGCAGGTATTATTAAATGCAACATGAAAAATAAAACTCATTTACTTTGTTGATGGCAATTGTGAGGCAAAACTAACATTAGTGTTTACTTCCTACAAATTGAACTCATGCTTTCTATATCCAATCTAATCAATGCTTCAATTACATTGATAGCTTAATCTATGAAAATGTTTTCTCAAGTTGAAAAAAAGTATTGAACTTTAGTATGTGAAATTTACTTTTATTAGTTTTGTCATCATCCTTTATCTTTATGTGTGAAATGGCCAATCCAGTGTTTGTAAGATGGGTGTAATTTATAGAAAGTTTAATTATCATTGAGAAATTTATACTACATCCAATTATAAACTTTATTGTGGAGACCAGCCATGCTATTTATCCAATTTTGTTATAATTTTTTCACAATTTGAACTGGGTTGAATAACTATTAATGATGATGTTTCATGGAATTGTATGTGGGGCTAACCATAATGAGTTGAGAAACTAGATGATAGTGATGACGTTCTATGGAATTGTAGAGTGTAGAGTGGGGCCAACCATAATCATAAAAAAGAGAACTTCAATGTGGGTCCAACTATTAACTTTATTTTAGAATCCAAACATATTGTCGATTTAAGTTAAATGTTCTATGTTTTGGACTGGTTTTTCGGTGATTTTTTTTACTAAAATCTGACTGAAATTGTTGAAATAACAGATATAGGTTGTTGAAATTGCACAATTGAGGTGTCCAAGAGTTTTTGAGGGCTCTGAATCCATTTTTGCAATAAAAAAATGCACTTTGAACAATGGAAAATTGTGATTTTAGCAAAGATTCAATCACCAGATTCCGACAAAAATGACCAAAAAAATCCAAAACATAGAATGATTAGCCAATTCCAAATATGTCCAACTCTTCCATAAAAGTTTGCAAGTACATTATGAAGTGAGTGGAATAATTTGATGTTTGACAATGGTCTAACATAAAATTTATTCTAAAGGCGAAGAGTATCACAAATTTCCATCCATAATATTAATTGAGTAGAAAAACTAAATGTTATCTTTTGGAAAACTTGAATATGTGCCCATCATAAACTTGATTGTGGAGCCAAAGAAAAAGGTTTTGATTTTCCATTCATCCTAGGAAGTTTATGTCTACAACTTTGATGCTTGAATTTATATATAATTTACAATAAATTAATAATAGAACCACCATTATAATAATGGGAATCGAGATGTTAATGTTAAAATGGTAAAAATCGTCAAACTAGGTAGAACCCCAGTCTCAAAGTTGTATCTTAATGTTTTTAGATACATCATACAAAGAAAAAATGATTGCTTTTAAATGCAAAAGCTTCGTAGAAACTTCGGAGTGATCCCTCACTCTCCAAGTTTTTGTCATTCTTATCTTTACAACACACAAAAGGTTAGTATCATTACAAAGAACATACTAAATTGTGGAAGATGACAACTCAAATATAACCACGCAAGAGGCAATATCTATTTCTAACACTCCAAGTGTGTGAAGAGCCCAACTAGAAGAAGCTAAGCAAGGACACTACATGAGCAAACTAGAAAAATTAGAACAACTAAATAGATCTAGTGTTGATCAATTTTCACACATTCCTTGGAATCTGAATCTAAAATTTTTACAAGTTGTAGAGGACATCTTCCTTTATCCTCCCTCAAAATTTTATCAAACGATATTGTGTTCAAATGGGTTAAATAATTCAATTACAAACCACTATAGGAAGAATTCAAGGAATTATAAGTTGCAAATGAGGACAAAGAGCAATAAGAAAAGTCTTGGCCGTGCAAGCTAGTTCAAGCCAAGAGATAGCCACAACAAAATCTAAGAATAAGAAGAAGACCTAGAGGTAAGGCATGCATGAGAAAGGAAAATGAGGACAAAAAAAGAAAACAAACACAAAATAGTAAAGATGAAGTAGCCCCCTTAAGATTAAATTGAGTACAATGACAATGTAAAGACAACCACACAATAAGCAGTAGTTACTTCTAACACTTGTGTGAAGTGCCTTGTCTACCAATATATTTCAATTGGACCCCGTGATAACAAATAAACCAAAAGGCCTAATTGTCATTTCACCATGGGACCTTGTAACTAGTGATCTCACAATCACACGTGTGAGTCTAATTGGGAATTTTTGGAAGGCTTGAAATTGTGTCGTGAGTTTAAGAACTTGAGTAAGACTAGTTTGAGGAGTTTAGTATGGGGCCATAGCGAGTACTTGTTGTGAATATATTTGATTTAATATGGTTTCAATTGGGCTCTCATGACATCTTCATCTCATACTTGTAAAAACTACTCCCTTAAAAGAAACATACACTACAACAATGATCATCACTATATTACATCACTTAGAGCACATGAAGAACAATATTATACAAGGTTACATGTACCAAGATATAGAGCTCCTCACCAATATTCCCACTTATTATCTTCAATAAGAGTCATACCATCATGCCTCATTGAAATTACGACGACACTTTACACAACCAACAATTCAAGGGTTATGCATGTGACACTAGGTTTTACAATGATATACCATTTACATTATGCAACAACACTTCACTTACATTATGAAACAACACTTCACTGTTACTCCAAATGTGGAGATACATAGGGATAAGAAATGGATGTCATCATAACATTTCACACTGGTAATACCTCTCCGAACTAGATCCATGCAAACTACCTTCTACAAGACGAGGCATCCAATGAGTTTGCCATTACATCCTTGCAAATCCCCGTCTCTTCTATTACATAGTTGCATTCTTGTAAGTTATCCTCAACAATATACATCTTCAACAAGTGCATAAGACTTTCTACCTAAATACCTTGTTCTACTCATGTACCGAGAAAAGCAGTTGTTGCACTAGTACAAAATGAGGAATTAATGACTAAAATTCGACTATAAACAACTATTTTTGAGTTGGTGACTAATAGTATCCGATTTCCACTATCTTCTAGCTAGCTGTATTTCACTAGTCATTAATTGGTTGACTTATTAGTCATTGATTTAGTCATTGATAGTCACTGATTTAGTCATCGATAGTCACTGATTTAGTCATTGATTGCCACAATTAATGACCAAATATACGACTAAATAAACTACTAGATGATAACATATTAATGACTAAGCTAAATACGACTAAACGTTAGTTGCGCTATAAGATACTGGAAATTAGCTACTAATAGTCATATATATGCGAATTTAGTCATTTTCTTAGTCACTAATTTATGATATGGTACAGAGGAATCGAACCACCAATCTCCTGCCTATAATTAGGCAGGTGCTCTACCATTGAGCTAGCACCCTTTATGAAGTTGTTATTGCTTGACAATAATGATATTCAAACAAATTTTGCATCATTCAAGCATACAAAATAATGATTACCAAGTTACTATAGATCCATAATGGCTTACCTTGTACTAGTCCTTCAAGACTATCAATTCCAGACACTGTAACCGTATCCTTGTCTCTATTTTCATATGTGAAACTTAGTTTTAATGGTAAAAAAACATCACGAAAACAAAATATTTAGAGAATTAAGGGGAAAATACAATTCTATTACAGCTTGGGTCAAGAAATCAATCCCACACAATATTAGGAAGGTAACGCATATCAATTAGCTTCCCTTGATCACAGTTTCCTTGAAACAATACAGATTGGTAAAAGCAGTCCCTAAACTTGATAGAATGGAAAAATACCACACTTCAACCTTGTCTCCATGAATTTGAAACCATTGCAAACTCATAAATATGGAAAAAAGGCTATAGACTTCATGTTTTCTTCATAGAACAAAGCCTCCCTTTCTAGTTCACATTGTAGCTAGGGTTTTACCCCTAGCTTGTGCAAATGAGCACCTACTAAGGAGAATGGACTCCTTAGTAGCAGTTCAGTAAGTGTAATTAATTAAGCTAAAACAACAATTAAATTATTTCTAAAACATGCATGAAACATAAACATCAAATTTAAAGAATGGCTTTTTTGTATTGATATTACCTTCAATGTGAAGGTTTGATGAAGCCCTTTGCAGTGTCCAAGAGGATGCTCCAAGCTTCAATATGCTCCTTCTCCTTCTCCAATGATGGGAATGGGACAAAAGTGGCTCTCAAGGTGAAAGTAGTTCAATGGTGAACTAGGGTTTCGAGAGAGATTTTGGCAGAGTAAGGATGCTTGTGATTGTGGATATGGAATAAGGGATCTCCATCACCTATTTATAGTTTTTTGGTGGTGGAGTGCTAACCCATGGTTTTGGGAAACACATGGTTTTGTGCAGCTGGATAGGGTTTTTTTCTCCTTTTCCTCATTATTTTATATTTTTTCTTCATTTTTTAGGGGTTTTTGCTATTTTTAGAGGAAAAAGGGGGTTTTTTAGCCTTTTTTAGGCTATTTTGGTGGTTTTGTGGCCTTTTGGAGGCATTTTAGGCCTTTTGGAGGCTTTTTAATAGGATTTTTTGGGATTTTAAGGGAAATATGGTAGGAAAATGGACAAATGAGCCATATAATGTGGTAGATGAGGTAGTGAGCACTTTTTGGGTGTTAACAGATTGCCCCCTGATGTGCGAGGTCAGGAGCTCATCGTATGGCCGATGGACATCATAAGTCATGAATGGTTTTCCTGGGATGTGGAGAGAAGAGAAGAAACAAACTGAAGCCCGGAACAACGATCCCGAACAACTGCAAGAACTAAAAGTACATAGCCTCAATAATGGATGATGAATCATCTGATCATATGGACGAGGCGGGCATTCCCATGCTCGTATCAGGATATAACATAACAATAACAATGGGGTCCAAAAATGGGGACCTGAAATATACATGACCTCAAATACTGACTGAGGAATAATCTCAATATATGGACGAGGCGGGCATACCCATGCTCGTATCAAGATATATAAACAGAACTGTGAGGCCCGAAAAAGGGGACCTGTAAGATACATGACCACTGTGTACATCATAAGAGTCCAGAGGGGACACAAATCTGGGACATACTGCTGAGCGGATCATGTGGGAACTGCAGAACTGGTGCACTGGAACAATCAACAGTGCTACTGAGTGTGGTACCAAAGGAACTGATGAGCTGCTGGATCATAGTGACTGGGGTCATACTCTCCATGGTACACTGGACTGGAACTGAAATGGGTACTCAAAGAAGCAGAGAACTGGATGGCTTCCGAATACAATCGCCAACGCAGCCCGGACATCCTCGGGAACATACAACTAGGCGTTCCTGAAGTGACTCACCAATGTGCTAGAGTCAGGGGAAATCCGGGGTCTTCGACTAAAAATTGATGGGATATAATCCTACGCGATCCTCAACGATGCGATCAAGGTGCTGAAGTCGAGCATGTGAGGAACAACCACTCAGAGAGGCAATGATGATTCCTCTCGGAATGATCCGTAGGCACTTACCACAGATGATGATAAGTCCAAGGCGTAGGGACCTCTGGGCCTATCCTCTGGAATAGAGGAGCTGTCGTCGACAGAGGGAGACCTGCAACTATCAAGGCAATGATGTTTCCTTGACAGGAGCGCGAGGTTCAAGACCGAAATGTGAGTGCTGATGGCAGGACTGATAAACTGTGGGGGGACAACTGGGCAAGTAGAGTGGATGGACTCAAACTTCCTTTGTTCAGAGCATGATAATGGGGATGATCTGGCAGCATATGAAACTGACTAAGGGGAGAGGGATCATAGCTGTATTGGATCTGGGGAGATGATTGGTCTGAGGGAGACTCAAGCTGGGGTAAAATGGCAGGAGACTGCAGAATACTCTGAACAAAGGCGACTTGATTGGGGGTGCTGCCAGGATGATTGATCAAAGTGCCAGGAGGCACGGGGGAAAAACTTCTTCATGGGTTAAGGAACTAGAAGAAGTGTGTGTAAAATGGTACTGTCGTGTGGATTTTACGAGCCCAGGACAGTTCATGCTCGTGGTTGCTTTCAATTTTAAGGAGTCTGAAAGCGATAAGAAGACTCTGAAATGATGGAATGGTACTGTCGTGTGGATTTTACGAGCCCAGGACAGTTCATGCTCGTGGTTGCTTTCAATTTTAGAGAGTCTGAAAGCAAGTAAGAAGACTCCAGGGGGTTGCTTTTTCGTAGATTTAGTCTCCAAGGCCCAAAGAAGCATAAAAGGATGCAATGAAGAACTCTTCTAGCCGGTGTGACTAGAGTATTCCTTTTTCGTGATTAGTCTACCAGGTCCGGAAAAGGGTTAAACTTATACCAGATAGACGCCCTTTCAGGTACTTTAACGAGCATGAAAGGAAGCAAGATTGCTCGGCGATCTTTTCATTCTTTTAGGAGTCAGAAAAGAGCTTAACGGAAACTCCCTAAATGCCTTTTTCGTAAAGGACTTGTCCGGCCCGAAAAAGGGATAAAATTATACCGAACAAAAGGAATGGCCAGGCAAGGAGGAAGCGTTCAATCAAGGATCAATAATGGTGACCAAGAACGAGAGTGTTGGGGAACACTGGTGGGCCTCCTTGCGGAGTAGATGATATGGTGGTAAAATAACGAGACATTTGCAGTATGACAGGAGTGAATGGCTCATGTGCAAAAGTGGAACAATCCGATAGCGGCCGATGTGGCACGCAAACCGAGGAAGCAAGGTGTCGGGACACAATGTTGAAATTGGACCTAGTGAGAGCGAGAAATGATCTCAAGCATCATCACGAGCTCGGAAAAATGAATCCGGCGATATAAAGGATGTCAAAAACGGGTAACGGCCGATGTGGCACGCAAACCGAGGTGACGGGGGCATTTTGGGAAAATGCCCAGAAAATCTAGAGGTGAGAGCGAGAAATGATCTCAAGCATCATCACCAGCTCGGAAAAATGAATCCGATGATATAAAACATGTGAAAAACGGAGAACGACCGATGTGGCACGCAAACCGAGGTGACTAGTGGCGTCGGAAAAATGGGCAAAAATTGACGGAACAAAAATAATGCAACGAGGTGACCATCATGACGGTCTCGTCGTGTTGATTCCGGTGGTGGAAACGGTTTGTAAAACGGACTCCGTATGGGGCCAGAATGACCAAAACAAGAAAAAGTCAACGGACTATAAATAGTGGTGGGTCCAACATGACATGTGTCATTTGTACTTGTTGACTTTGACTTGTGATTGGAGTGGACCAGAGCTTAGGTGGCATTTCTGGACGATCCGTCTGGCTGATTTCAGATCCGTGAGATACAGGTATTTCATTAAACTCAGACCTGCATAATTGTTTGGGTCGGGGGTTGGGTAGTGGGTCCCAGGGTTTATTTGTACGGTCCATGTGGGGTGGACCGCGGGTTGTTACATGGTGTGATTGATATGCCAATCTAGGATTGTGTTGGCCATTTGGTCTGCGACACTATTTTGGGCTCTGGGGACATGTGTGAATGTGATGGATTCAAATTGTCGACTGAGTTGTTTTGTGCGCAGGAATTTTCTAAAAAGGCAGGGATCACGCACCTGGTAGTAGTTGTTGAGTTGGGAGACAAGTAGCTGGGAGTCAAGGAACACATGAAGGTGACATATGCCCATTTGGAGGGCGGCAGTCAAGAGACCGGTCACAGCGTCATACTCCGCCTGGTTATTGGTAGCAGCGCCTATACATATCCCGTCAAGGTGAATCATTTCGTTGAAAGGGGAGTACAAGACCCATGCTGCAGAAGCCAGGTTGGGAGACCAGCGGCTTGCGCCATCAGCGAAGCCAGTGTAACAAAGTGGAAGGTGGTCCATCTGTAATCATGCAGAAAGGATGAATGTAAGATGATGGTAAAAAAAATGAAAAACAAAAAGAGAGCAAACTGTACAATGCGGACCGACATGGGGCCGCGAGTTATTCTATGGATAGAGACTCCTTAGGATGCAACCCATCATGGGGGTTGCATAAAGGAAGGTCTTCAGAGTTGGTGTCAGTACGAACATGGAGTTCCTCTGGACGTGTGTCTATGTGATGTTTGAGAATGGCGGGGTCGAACCCAGGCATTCCGTTAGAGGGCCAAGAAAAGACATCACGGAACTCTTGGAAGAGGTGTGTATAATCCTCAATCTCCCGCTCGCTGCAGGAGGCTCCTAAAGTGATGAGTTCAAAGACATATCCTGGGAACTTTGAGGGAGGAAGAGGATGTTGTTTCTGACGAACGGGGGGTACATCAGGCCATGTGTCAATGTGGTGCTCTATAATGGCGGGGTCAAGACCAGGCATTTCGGTATAGGACCAGGCAAAGACATCACGGAATTCTTTGAAAAGGTTTGTGTAGTCCTCAATCTCTTGTTGACTGCAGAATGCGCCTAAAGTGATGAGTTCAGGGGCATGTCCTGGGGCAGCGATATCAACTTGGATGACAGGTGAGATGTTGGCCATGTTACCCTCCTCGAAGGCGTCAGGAGCAGGAATAGGGTCCTTGAACCAGTCGACCTTGGTGGGGAGGAAGTCTTTGGATTCAACCGCGTATTGGGTAGCGGAGCTAGAGGAAGACGCTTCTGGGATGAAGTAGGAGCGATGATGCATATCATCCCAAGGGTAATCCGGGGCAGTAAGGGCCTCAAGAATCTCCTCATCGGTACGGAAAGTTTGCGTCGTCAAATCGGTTGACGAGGGGGAAGTGGTAGAAGAAATCATATAGATGGTATTAATCTCTTCAGAAGGGGAAGAGTCTGGGGGGTAGATCTCCTCAATGGTAGGTGGTGCCGTCTCAAGATCCAGATTGTTCATCTCATAGAGAGCTGCTCTGTAATCTGGGAGATCGGGACAATGATGTGAATAATGCCCGTAAATACCGCATATGGCGCAGGACTGGTTGGTACGTAGGGACTTATCTTTAGGCTTGGGAGCGGGGTTTAGTTCGACAGTGGGGATGTTAGGGTCATCGTCGAGCATCTGCATGTGCTTCTGCAATGCTGGTAACTGTGGGCATTGGTGGGTTGCATGGCCTAACTCGTCGCACAGCGAGCATTTGGGAGGAGCACGAAAGACTGGAGAGTTTTTACTGTCTTTGGAGGTGGTACAGCAGTGTAAGGTTGTGGTCCTCTGCCCCCAGTGGGTCTGGGAGTAGGAGGGGGTGTCGTGGAGGACGAAGGGGTAGAGACACCAGGAGGTGGCTGAGAGGTAGTAGCCATGGGTTGCACCGGTTGGAGGACGACATCTGGTGTCGGCGGGCGAACGGGAGGCGAAAGATACCAGACAGGTAATCCCAAGGTTAACCCCGGGAGGCTAAGGGTAGCCATAACCGGGGCGCTTACTACTCCTGATGGAGGGACTAGAAAGGGGATGGTATGGATCGGTGTAACACCAATGTGGCTAGGTACCAATGGTGGTTTTGGCAACAAGGGTGGTTGATTATTAGTTGGTAGGTTGTCATGGGACAAGGTACATAAGTCAGACATTTCGGGCGTAGATGATGGCGGAGGAATGGATTGAAAGGTGGAGGTCATCGGCGCGTCTGAGTAGACTCCAGGCCCCGTAGAGGAAACAAACGAGGTGGTGGCAGGAGAAACAGGTTGTTCAACCATGGGGAGAACATTTTCCGGTGCCGCGGGAGCACTGGGATCATAGTAGGTGAGCTGGTCAATCTTAACCACGCGTCCGTCATGGGGGAACATCATGGTGCGAAAGACAGAAGAGGCAACCGCCCGCATGGCATACATGTAGCTGCGGCCAAGTAAAAGGTTATAATCCAATTGGGCATTGATTACCTCAATGTCAATGAGTACAGTTTTGCCACCTAACTGGACGGGGACATTGGCTAGGAGGCCTTGGGGCTGAGCCGAACGACCGTCGTAGGCGCGTAATGCAGTGGTGGACTGCTGGAGAGGAGGGGATCCTAGCTTCTGCCATACAAATGTAGACATAACGCATGTGGAGGCACCCTCATCGATGATGCACCGATGGATGACAAGATTCCTAACGGAGACAGTAACTTGGAATGCTAAGCTGGAAGGTAGGCGTGGTTCAGACTGGTCTAAATCAAATGCCATCAAATGCGAATCGGTTGGGTCAATCCCCCCAATGACGGAAAGTAAAGTCTTGCGCTGGGAAGGGCAGTTCTTCAGGACTTCTAACGCAGACATGGCTGCGGGAGATTGGGCTAGGTCGTCTACGATGTTGTAGTTTGACGCAGCACGCGCATTAGGGTTATTGTTGATTCGGCGAAGTGGGAAACGAGGTGCTTTCGCAGCGCCGTCTATGGGAGGCGGAGGTATACGTAACGCCTGATCGGTGGGATGGGCGTTAGTAGGTTTATCCGTGGGAGTGGCTTCAGAGGTGGAGCCATATTGGTTCCGACGGGTCTGTAGGTTGACGTCAGCAGATGACATCATCAGCAAGTGGTGGGTACCTGAGTCAAACATGGGTTGATCAGGAGCGGCGTATGTGATTTGTTGTTGTTGGGGTTGCGCGTTAGCTTGAGGGGCCAACGGCTGAGTGTTCATCACGCCTTGGGTTGGTAAGGGATTTTGCAGCACCAAAGGGGGTTGTTGAGGTTGGGGAGGGTTGGGCGGCGCTTGGGGAGCCGCATGCCCTTGACGATGGGCCTCGTCAACCCAAAGTTTCCGAGCTCGCTCTAAGTGTGGACAAGCGTGTGTGTAATGGCCATAGACCCCACAAATAGAACAAGGGTGGTTCGTTCGCAGATTGGGGTTTTTAGCCTGCTTGGGCGGGCGATCAGGGTTTTGATTAGCGGGGGCCGCGTTGTTGTTGTCGGGGGGATTAGCCGGTTGACCAGCTTGGTCTGTAGGTTGGTTGTTCCCCCGATTACGGCCCTTGCCGTGGTTCTGTTGGCCCTGGTTGCGTTGGTTATTTTGGTTTTGCTGCGGGTTTTGTTGGGCGTAAACTTGCCCTTGGGCAGCAGGGGGATTCTGAGGTTGCACAGGTGCGGGATTCAGGCTGCGGTGGATGGTATGCAGGTTGAGGCTGAGCAGGTGCAGCAACTTGAGGAGGTTGCTGATATGGCTGCGGAGCGGGTTGTGGGTGTGCCGCAGGGGCTGCCTGGGGCGGATAATAAGCGGGTTGGGCTTGTAAAGGCGCAGGGGCTGGGGCAGCCTGCAGATGGTAGTAAGACTGAGGTGCGACTGGGGGAGCATAAGCAGGAGTCGCATAACCGAAGCATTGAGGTGGACATGAGGGTCCATGGGAATGGTGGTGTGTCATGGGAGCATATGAGTTGGTTGCTCCAGACTGTGAGGTAGCCCGCGACAGGTCGGGGCCAGGGGTAGGTCGTGCTATAGAAAATGGTTGAGGATGCGAAGAAACACGACCGATGATGCCGTCTGCAGCGTGGGATGCCCCCGGCGCATCGTGCTGGGAGGACGCGCCGCGAGGGGCGTCAGGTATAATGGTATAAAGGTAACCCGACTGGGCGTAAATGAGGTCGAACTGCTGTGCCTTAAGGATGGCCTCTTCTTCAGACTGGGGTCTTTCTGAAGCTACATCCTTAGCAATAACAGGAAGCAGGGACTTGAGGAACCAATCGAGGAAGATACGGTCGTCTAGTTTAATCTTGCATAAGCTACGGCGTCGACGCCACTCATGGATGTGGTCCGTGATATGGGTAGCCGTGTTTTGTCTACAAGAGAGAAGGATCTCAACGCCCGCGTCATAGCGGACAGGCAACTGGAAGAACTGCAGGAAGGTCGAGGCCAGGGAAGCAAAGGTGGCGTGGGTCCCATGAGCCTGCTCAATATACCACTTGGCTGCAGAACCAGTGAAGGTGTGCTGTAAGAGACGTAGGCGAACAGAGTCATCCACGATGGAGTTAGAAGAACACCATAGGTGGAAAGACATGATATGGTTTTGTGGGTCCTCACCGGCCTTGCCCTCGAACTTAGGGATGTCCGAGGGGAGCTTGGTAGGCATATGAAGCCACGTAGGGTTGTGTCGAATAGGATCGTTGGTCAGTCTGGCCAGGTCAGGTAGGTTGAGGCTAGCCATGAATGGAAAACTGGAAGAAGGATGTGACACTGTAGTGCTTTGGACCAAGTTGGGGCCAGTGCCCCCAAGTGGAGGGACAAGATTTAGGGTGGTGCCCCCAAGTGGGGGAACTGAGGTAGTGGAGGATGGTCCAGCACCACCATGGGTAGTGTGAGCCACTGATGTAGTGGGGATAGGTATTCCCGCTGCGGGAATAGGTACTGTAAGGGGAACAGTAGTTGAGGGTCCCATGGAGGGCATACCCAAAACAGGTGTAGTAACTGGTGTAGTGGTGGATGTGCCACCAATGGTCCCTATAACAAACGGAGTGGAAGTCGTGCCAGCCATGGGGCTAGTAGGGGCAGTGTAAATAGGGTTCTCAGACTCTTCGTCAGAATCAGAGGCAAAGTAAGGGGCGTCACTATCTGGTGACGGAGTCCTACGTCGCTGACGAGTGGAGTCAAGTGACAAGGCTCTAGACCTATGATGAATGGTATCAACAGATGATGATCGGAATCTGTGACGGGTGGTGTCAAGAGAACCGTGCTGTGGGGGCTCGCCCCTGAGGCGCCGAGAATGTCTCGGGGACTCAATGGTGACAGATGGTGTCAAATCTCTGTGGGTTGAGGTGAGTATAAAAACAGCTCAAAAAATCCTAATGCAACCGAGTGTGCAGAAGGAGAGCTAAAAAGCAAGGCACTCAGGCCAACAACCAACTCAAAAAACCCACTGCAACAGCTGTGCTACAATAGGTGGAGTAACAACAAAGATGGTCAGAATACCAACAAGCAGCAGATTTCCTAAAAAGAAAAAATGGTGGAATCACTAGACCAAAGGGAGGTAAAGGAGCATGCAAACACCTAACTAAAAGTATTCTGACTCAACTAAACATATCCTCTGCAAGGTGATGAAATCCAAGTCAGACAATATGAGTAGGAAAGCCAAGTGGCTATGATATCCCCCTACCGGGAGGGACACCGGGTAGTCAATCCTAGAAGAATGGCAACTAAGATACCCCGTTCATGACACGTCCAGAAAGGTGAATCTGCCGTTTAGTTCGTTGACCGCAATACCCCTATACAGGGATATCCCGCGAACCGCGAAAGGTAGCCCTTCGGTTACTGAATGGAATGCGGTATTCCACTCAGGCCTCCGGAACCAGTCTCCCGACTTCAACCCTCCTAAGGGAGAGGCCCTCTGACAAACTGGTCGTGACCGTGCCAAAAAGTACTAGGGGATTTTGGTTCCCTATTTGGACAACAACTATGTCTCAAGTGAAAGTGACCGAGGGGTGTTATTGGAAGCCTATCCCCCCGACCCTACCTAACTACAATGATTCTTTTGTGTTCCCCAAGTGGGGTTAGAATGTTGGTTCAATTAGGTACTTTTTAAGGCTCACTTGATTTATGTGACAGAGTGTGTGCGCGTGAGGTGATGAACCCAAAAAATAGAAGTGCCACAAGGGGGGCAACTTCCAACTATCAATAATGCTGAAATTGAAAGTTTAACTTGCAAAATTTTCTGAACTTAAAAATACTGAAATTTTAAAAGAATTCTGTAAAGGGAACAGAAATTATGTTGCAGAAAGGCTGTAAGGAAGTGAGGCTGCAGGTAGGACAGAGGGCTGTTCAGATGCAGAAAATATTGCAGCAAAAAGGGGCTGGGCTCAAAACAGGAAAAGAGCAGAAATCAGACCGCGGGTTTGTGGCGAAACAGAACAGGCAGACCGCGGGTTTGAGGGAAACAGCGGCGGTCAGGTCGCGGCTTTCGGGCCAACAGACGCAGTCGGGACGCAGAAAATAGGGAAAAAGACGCAGTCAGGTCGCGGCAAAAGGGCTAACAGACGCAGTCAGGACGCCCGAAAGAGGCAGATAGCCGCAGTCGGGACGCGGGAAAATGGCCGACAGGCGCAGTCAGATCGCGGCAAACAGGCTGATTAGCCACGGTCGGATCGCAGGTAACAGACTTGAATCCGCCGGCAGGGCGTCGGAAGCAGTTTGAGAGCCGCGGTCGGATCGCAGGTAAAGGCCTGAAAGGCGCGGTCGGGACGCGACTGCAGAGGGAAAAGACGCGGTATGCGGCGGCCGAAAGGGACAGCCGAAAGTAAAAAATTCAAAACGGAAACCAGAAATTCAAAATCCCCAGCGGAGTCGCCAAAACTGTAGCTAGGGTTTTACCCCTAGCTTGTGCAAATGAGCACCTACTAAGGAGAATGGAATCCTTAGTAGCAGTTCAGTAAGTGTAATTAATTAAGCTAAAACAACAATTAAATTATTTCTAAAACATGCATGAAACATAAACATCAAATTTAAAGAATGGCTTTTTTGTATTGATATTACCTTCAATGTGAAGGTTTGATGAAGCCCTTTGCAGTGTCCAAGAGGATGCTCCAAGCTTCAATATGCTCCTTCTCCTTCTCCAATGATGGGAATGGGCCAAAAGTGGCTCTCAAGGTGAAAGTAGTTCAATGGTGAACTAGGGTTTCGAGAGAGATTTTGGCAGAGTAAGGGTGCTTGTGATTGTGGATATGGAATAAGGGATCTCCATCACCTATTTATAGTTTTTTGGTGGTGGAGTGCTGACCCATGGTTTTGGGAAACACATGGTTTTGTGCAGCTGGATAGGGTTTTTTTCTCCTTTTCCTCATTATTTTATATTTTTTCTTCCTTTTTTAGGGGTTTTTGCTATTTTTAGAGGAAAAAGGGGTTTTTTTAGCCTTTTTTAGGCTATTTTGGTGGTTTTGTGGCCTTTTGGAGGCATTTTAGGCCTTTTGGAGGCTTTTTAATAGGATTTTTTGGGATTTTAAGGGAAATATGGTAGGAAAATGGACAAATGAGCCATATAATGTGGTAGATGAGGTAGTGAGCACTTTTTGGGTGTTAACACACATCACACTTTCATCATGACCCATCAAGGTCCCATAAGCATAAATATGTCCATAGCATAAAAGCAACAACAGAAGCCAGAAGTCAACAAAAATCATGATTACAAAAAAATGTCGAATGAATACCAAACAAATCAATCCTACTCATGAATTGGAAGCCTACATCTAGCATAAATGTATACAGAAGCTAACTCATCTAGAGATTAGAAGTAATCTAGAGTCTACCTGGTTAGTGTCACAAGATAGGATCAAGTTTTTAACAGGATACATGTTCAAAATATAAACATATCTATTCTACTTTGCAACAAAAAATTCAAGCAAGCATACAAACCTTCAAATTCAAAATAGTGAATACTACTTTCTTCAAGATTAGTAAATGTCATGGCATGAGCCCTAGATCTTTCCCGGACTTCAAACAATGTCAGAAACACTGCTTCATCAAACAACTAAACAAATATCAGTGAATATTCCTCCATCAAACCCACCATCATGAAAAAATTGATGTTCTCGGACGCAAGAGACAGAGATGGCAATATAAATAAAAGCCTCTAAACATTATGCATGTAAAGAATAAGATGCAATCCATTTAAGCCACAATTTGATAGAAACTTACCTCAAAAGTTTCATAAAAGAGTTGGTTTCTCAGCACAATGACATAATTAATCTTAAATAGAAGAATTCTAGTTGCACATTTAAAAGAAAGAGATAAAAAATAATGAACCAAAGATGATATACTTTGCCATCATTTTGTTTTTAATCCACCCTCAAAAACATCTACGAATAGAAAACAATGATGTTTAAAGAGAACTTACCCTACTACCACGAGGAGGAGTCCCAACTCTTTGTGTCTCAGAGTTTCCATAACCGGTTCTTGGTTTTTTCTTTGCTAGCTTAAGAATCTGGAAAGAGCACATCAGTGTTTCATCAACACTCATCATTGCACCGGCATCAATGTTTCATCAACACTCATCATTGCACCGGCATCAATGTTTCATCAACACTCATCATTGCACTGGCATTGTCGAATTCACCACAGTAATTTGGAGCTGAGAATACTGTAACAAGCTTCCTATCAGCAAAAAATTCATAACCATCCTCCACCATCTGCACAACAAGGAACCCCATCAGGTATTTAATCGTGACTATTTTTACTTTTTAAGCAAATAATTATCAAAATATATTTTCACAATACCTTCAGTTTCTTGAAACCATATTTTTCTCAAAGCATCATACTACACATGAACTTATCTTCCAACAATAAGAAGACAGATAAGGAAGTCAAAATCAAATTATAAGATAACCTGATGTGCAAGACATATGAGATCCATATCAAGCTTTTGGAGAAGGTCAGACACCCTGTCAGGACCAAATGTGTAAGAAACACCTCTGTCATTCACCCCCCAGCCTTCAATTTCTCTACTAGGGTCTGACCAAAGAAGTTCACATAACAACCCTGTATCTAGCACATCTGCAGGTAGAGATATGCTCCTTATTTGTTCCAAATTTCTCAGTTTAGGTGAAATACCACCATGCATGCATAGGATCTTTTCACCTATAACAACAGCAACTGGAAGACAGTTGAAACAGTCTGTAAAACGTTTCCATAATCTAACAGTGAATATGCGCTTGCATTCATCATAGAAGCCATATATGCGATTGATTGAGACACATTCATGATTTCCCCTCAGAAGGAAATTTTTTTTGGGTATTTAATTTTGTAAGCAAGGAGGAGACATATTGTCTCTAGGCTTTGTTTGCCCCGGTCCACATAATCCCCCAAGAATAAGTAATTTGATTTTGGTGTTAAACCACCATATTCAAAAAGGCGTAGAAAATCAGAACATTGGCCATGAACATCACCTACAAGAGCAATATGTAAACATTGAAATAATTGGAAAATGGCATGCAACCAATGCTAATGAAAGGAACAATCCAAAGAAGTGCAATAACTTCATAAAGATTCACATTTAAGTTCCAAGACCTGTGCTAGAAAGAATGGTACATAAAATAGATCCTTTGTTTGTGAACTTAATATGGATGAAGGAACCATGATAAAAGTACACAAAAGCCTATCAATAAGTCAAGGCTGCATTCTAAGTAATAAGAATAAACCATCTCTCACCACCTACCACTCACCTATCTATTCTTTCTGGTCAGTGTGAGTGACAAGAAAAAGGTAGGCAGGTATACGCATAGATCCAAATAGGAGCTGAGTCTTTGATCTCATGTGGTGGCCTTTACTGGATCATCTCTTTCCAAAGGACCTCTAAGAGCCTTTTAATGGCTCACTTAGGGATTGAGGATAGATCATTTTATAAAAATTCAACTCCAGCTACATACAACAATGTTGTTGTTCACGATAAGGAGAATAATGGTCCCCCCAAAGAGAACATGAAAGTTCGTACCAATGATCTACGAGGTTATGACTGTCCTTCCTTTGGCAATATAACAACCAGAACATCCTCAAAGCTAGGCTAGGGTTGTATGATCCCAATAAATTAAGGAGCTATATGAGCTTTGGTTTACATGGTCAACTTTGAAGGGCAATAAAAGAATCCTTAAAAAGCTTGAATGGCTATGTTTTTTGAACAGAATGTGTATTTTTTTAACTGTAGAGGAGCTTAGCCAATCAAGATTCTAGAGAAGCCACATTCCCATATCTGCAGCCTATATATTTCTCTATTCCTAGGTATTAGCCAAAATGCAGATGCATTAAGTATATTATGAATGTATCTCACTTGAGGACTTAGAGTTCCTTGAATTGTCCAAGGAAAACTGCAAGAGATGGCTGGATTATATGGTGACAAAAAGCCATTTCTTGTACCACCTCTTTCATGAGAATATATGGACAAAAGGTCACCTCAATCCTGCACAAGCATAATAAAGTTGTCAAGGAATCATTGGAGTAGGTCAGCTAGCAACTTCCATATAACCCTATGATAAAAGAACTGCCAATGAAGAATTTTTTTAGAACACTAACCTTGAAAGAAGGTAAGGAGAATATCTTTGAGATCAAATCTCCTAATGGAAGGCCAACTAAACAGGAGGATATTGAAGGGAAATTTGTCTCCCACTACAAAATGGTGTTTCAGTGTCAAGGACTCACTAAGGAATGTATGGTGGCCA
The DNA here is from genome assembly GCA_027924585.1 of Larix kaempferi. Taxonomy (NCBI): domain Eukaryota; kingdom Viridiplantae; phylum Streptophyta; class Pinopsida; order Pinales; family Pinaceae; genus Larix; species Larix kaempferi. The sequence goes on along the minus strand of BSBM01000486.1, from coordinate 40,385,163 downwards.
TGCAGACTTGTCTTGATGTGGTCCCTCATGGACTTTCTAAAGCCCAAAAATGGGTGTGTTTGCAGTCATTGACCCTGAATGAGTTAACAGTGGCTTCGTCGGTTATGGTTGAGCAGAAGTCACCTGGCTTAGATGATTTTTCCTGTGAATTTTACATGGTTACTTGGGACTCTTTCAATCCAGACTGGCTCCTAGTGTCAATATACTATACTGTCCACGTGAATCAAGATGTTCAATATCAAACACCCTAGTCTCAGTAGCTCTTAAGATGGGAAAGTAAAAGAGGACATAAATTATGGATGATATTGGTTGGTCATCACATACACCAATATCTACAGAAAATCAACTACCCTATTTTGATGATTCTTAAAATGAAGAGTATCAGGAAACCTCAAAAGAAGCAAAACATAACGAAAATCAAACCACCTACTCAGCAACAATCCAGTAGGTCAAAAATATGTGAAATTATATACTATTGGACAACACCCAACCCAACCCTTCCGCACTCTCAGCAATATTGGGAGCAATGTGACTGCCTTCCTTGCACCCCATACCAAAGTGGGCTCTCAGTGCACCTTAGATGGCACAGGTTGGATGAAAAATTCAAAAATGTGCACGTTCAAGCTAGGAAGGAAATACAAAACTTAAGGCACTATTTAGCCTTTCCAATCAATGTGGCAAGGAGGCAAGGCATGGTAGATATGCTATTGTCAATGTTGGCTTCTAAGGCCTTATGAAAAAAATTGTTGTCTTAAGCAATTCAATACATGCAAGAGGCCCTACAATGTATTCAGGCTTGTCTCAGAGTCGATATCTGAAAGGATCTTATAAAGCATATTTCATGGGAGGAACAGTCATTAGTCATATAGTCAAGTCCATCAATCTCCCCTACACTCATGTTTCAAGTGCCAAAACCTCAATTGCAACAATAAGCAATGCCACCTCCTAACAATGAATGAGGATGCTAGTAATAAGATAAGAACTAAACTTCACAATGGAGATCGATGGGGTCAATTTTCCACAGATTCCTATGATAGGCAAGACATCTGGACTGCTCCAGTTGTCAACGGAGTGTACCAGCACTCAATTGCAGAGTACAGGACTGTCTTCAACCATGGTTTCAATGCACGACTTGATATCTCAAGCCAGAACTCCATTAAGGCATTGAATAAGTTGGAAAGGGGTTTAACAACACTAATAGCACTATCAGGAATAGATCCAAACGAATATTACATGTTAGTGAAAATACTAAATAGGGTTGAGGTGATAGAAGGGTTATCAGAGAAGGTTGTAGAAACTCATTCTAACTTTCTTTTTGCACACTTGCACAAGGTTTTTCATTATGACAAACAATTGCAACAATAAATGTCACCCAGATCTACTTCTACCTATACGCATCCTTTTAATGTACGAGGACAATGATATGGCTAAATAGAATTTTATAGGTCATTACTAAAACAATTTGCTACACTTATTTAAACTCGTTATTGTGCATTATCTTCATGCACTAGCCATCCCTCGTAATATTCTATGGAAATCATCTAGTCATATTTCAAATATGCGAACCGATTGCCCAAGTTTACTTGCTGGAGAAGATTGTTTTTTGTTTAAAATGGAGATCTATCACTTTCAAATCATAGATTCCAAAATTGTTGGTCAATCAACAGACTATAGGAGTCATGTTGCTAACTGGGAAAGATCCTCTGAAGTACATGAGGATGCCCAGAATACAAAAGGTATTAAGATCAATTCAAAGCAACATAGGGAGCGTAATCTAAGTGAAAGAAAACTAGTCATAGTTGAGGTGTTTCAAGGAACTTGAGGAAAACGTTAATCATACTACCTCCATTTACATTTATTAAGTTTTAGTGTATATTCAATTGTTTGGCCTAAATACATCCTTTGAAAATAATTTTTATGTACATGCAGTTCAATACCATGTATGGTTTTGCTGAAATTTGATGTTTGAACATTGCATTGCATCAGGGTTCTTTTCATTTTACACTCAGATATACATAGATTATAATTTTCACTACTAACTATAGGAATATCACTTACAATTTGAATCTTGATCGCCTTTCCATCCCACTTTTCCAGTCTCATGGTCATGTCCCTAGGGATTGTATGTTGTTATCAAACTAAGAATTCTGCATAAAAGTTCAATTGATTAGCACAAATAAAACTCATTTTAGGCTTCGTATGAGTAGTGAAAAGTGAAAGAGAACTTAATAAAAGTAACAATGGTTGATATCATATCTTTAAATACAGTTACAACAACAAATAGAAAAAGGGAAATTGGCTGAATGTTGGCCTCAAGTGAAGAATAAATCAAAACACATGCACTAGAAACTAACCACACGCTGCATTTCTACTTAGCCATATAAATAACCTATAGATCCAAATAGTTGGATGTAAAACATAAGTGGATCAAATCATATTTTATTCAAGATACTGATTGCATCAAAGTAAACAATTCATAATAGGTTACAATAGACCTCATCCTACACAATGGTGTTAGTAGTGATAGGGTCTAGAAGCTGAAGGAAAGGTGGTCCTTCATTGCTGCAAACTACTCCTTTGAATAACCTATCTCTGAAAATATCTCCCCCTTTCATAACTTGTACAATATATAGAAGAATGAGATAGTAAGAATATGTAAGACATAAAATAGAAGGGATTAAGAATAGTATTTTCTGTTACCCCCCATTACGCATGGTGAGGTTGTATGTGAGAGAGATTGGATGGATGAGAGCCTGAATGATGTTTCCATAGGATATCATGGGCAAGTATGAGGGTTCAGATCTGATGTTCCAGTAAATAGAGATAAAGGTCTTCATTCCTGGGCATTATTTGGACTGACCTGATCCCCGCATCAGTGGTTAAGAGCAATTTAATCAAATATGGGTTGTTCTGAGCGGTTCCGGGCATGTCTGAGGAGCAAGTCAGCAGTTATGGGCATGTTGTCACCATCAAGCAGTGGGATAACAGTCGCATATACCCACAAAGATCAGTTCTGGGCAGCAAGAGGCCTATTTTCTTGTAGAATCAATCCATTCTGGGCATCATCCACCAATTCTTAGTTGTCTTAAGACCTCAAGCACCAATAAAAATCAACCATCTTGAATGCTGGACACAAAAAAGGCATAAATCTTAGTGCTGGGCTAATCCTATTATTAAAAGAATCATTTCTGGGCATGTTTCTAACCCAGGTAGTAGCAAATAAACCTAACCTTGATCCTAATCAACATAAGAAGCATATCTGGGAAATTTCTAGGCACACTTTGTCATTGTTAAAGATTATTATGGGATGTTTATGCCATATTGAAACTCTGTCCTAACCTCCAGACAACAGTTAACAACCTCAATCAACAATTTTGGGCAGAGTATAAGGCAATTTTCTCAAATAAGAGTCACAAACAACCCTAGAAACGTCATCATTGGAGCTTATTTTAACATTTGAAGACAACATCCAACATTGTGAAGATTGTTTATGCCTTATTGACGCAAGCTGTCACCTTGTGTAAGCCCTAGAAGATCTGTTGGAGGTTTTCTTGTTGCACATTACATTCATTCCTGTAGCATATTTTAGTATGAAGGAAGATTCAACAGGTTGTTCCCCCTTGGAAATGTTTTCACTTGATGTTTGGAGCCTGGATTCATGTTTAGGGCAGCATTGGAGCAAACTTTTGTTGGAGCATCCCCTTCCCTTTGGATTTTATTATGCTTGGGTGAAACCTATGGAGGATTTATACATGTTTTATTTCCATAATAGATGGGACATCTCAATTGGAGCTCTATTCTTATAGTTGCATTGTAATGACTACAATTAATATGTAAAATAATAAAATATGTATGATTTTATGTAAAAGTCACCATCAAGGCTATATAATCTACGCCCTTCTTATTGTAAATCAACATTCATCTTTTATTCAATTCAAATATTTATATACATATACTTGGTGTATTTCTTTTTTTTGAGCATTCAACTATACGTTTCTGCATTTTCTGAACAAAACAAAAACACATGAATTATAGACAAGACTAGGCACTTGGTTCATAACCACTCCACTCTAAAAAATCATTTTATGTAGATAGCCTAGAAAATGGAGATGATTAAAAACTAGAATGAAGCACTTTGTGTTATTAATAGAATATAATTGTATATTGAAACCAAAATGAATAAATAAAATGCAAAATATTTGATCTTGTAGACAAGCCTTGATATCACTTAGAAAAACAACTCCTTAATTTTATTAAGAAATTACCATACTCAATGGATGGAAAACATTTTTTAAAGAGGAAACAGACTGTGCACCTTTCAATCTAGCTAATAATCATTCGTGTTCAAATATTCAAGACTTGCAATGTCAATTACAAAATTGAATCACCTCATACAGTATAACAACTACCCAAATAAATAATCTCACTTGAGGGAATTTGTTCACAAAAATTGCTAGTCATAAGAAACTTTATTAGAATCACTACAATTCATTCAATCGGTTATTATCATCATATTAGAGTCTAGAAAATAAAAAGGAAAAAAAATAATTAAAGAATGGTTGCACCGAAAATAAAACATTCCAATATGCCTTACATGAAAAATTTCTTGGTAATCATGCTTAATATGAAATATTTATGGACAGTAATAGCTTTGTCAATAGCCTGTATGCCAATGGTTGTATACCAAATGAAAACTGTCAATGGAAAAATCCCAATGGTATGCTAAGAGCTGCTTTGGACAGACTGCTAACTACACTTGTCTAAAATAAATTAGGTTTCAACAATTGCAAAGCTATTTATATACAAGCAAAGGTAATCCTTTATGACCTAATCGACTTCATTGGAAGTTATTTTTAACAAAATCCTTCACATGTTTATGCAAGAGCCAAAAAAGGGTTCATTATCTCATTTTAATCTAGCTGCAAATGTTGTAAACAGTACACTCTGAACATTTACAATGTTGTGTCACAACATTTTCTATGTTGTTGAAAGTTAAACTTCCAGAAAGTTTGCAAGTGTTCACTATTTTAGAAGTCAAGTTTTTGGGTACTGCGAAGAAAGTTGTGAGTCCACAATGGATTTTTGCAGGTTGTTGGTTTCACAATGGGAGCTTTGAGGATATTGCAACAAGAAGGTTTACAAATGGTGAAAACATAATTTTGTGAGTGCCACAAAGATGGCTTGTTGATTGCAACTATTCTACAAAGGAGAAAAGCTTGCACATGCAAAATTGTTGGTGCATTTGCAGAAGCAGGAAAGTGAACAGATGTAATATGTGAAAGCTAAAAGTCATATAACCACGTGAAGTTGCAGAGATAGTTATGTTGTCCATTGGAATTCTAAGAAAAAATATGTAACCACCGTTGAAATGAACAAATGTGTATTATCTTATGTGCATGTTGTGTGTATTGAGGAGACATTGTGTAGCTGGTATTATGGTCAATCAAAACATTAAAAAATTGCCAGGGGGGTTGTTGATCCTAGTTCAATATTGGCAATGATATAAGCCTACACCTGAACTATATTTTGACTCAACCTCTGCAAGTGATTGTATTGTGAGTGCAAAGCTATTTTATATTGGGACTGTCCAACAAGAGCTACCGTAACTCTACTAACCTACAACAATAATGATGCCTGAAATTGGTTATGGTGATTTAGACGTATTGAAGGATGTAAGGAAGGTGTTCAAAAAAATAGTTTGACAAATATCTCTTGTTAGTGATTCAAAAGAAAATGTGAAGAAATAGGTTGAACAAGGACCTGCAACTTGAAATTTGGAACCAAATGCAGCAGGTACAGAAGTTGGCAATGACCCAACATAGTTTCAGTCATTTGGTGTGTGAACCTAGTGTCTATGGGGAATGGAATCACTGCTCATTGATCCATTGAACCTGAATATATCTCTGTTAAACAAACAAGATTGCATTTCCATAGAAGAAGGGACCATGGTATCAAAGGGATTTCAAGAATGCATCTTGGTCAGCTTGGGTGACATGCAGATGCATTAGAGGTTGACATTGGAGGCTCTGTAAATGCAGGTGAAACATCTTAAGACCAAGGAATTAAAAGGAAATCATCTGATCTCCTTGATTTTAAGGAAAATAATAAGATTTCATCTGCAATAAAAACATTCTATGTGTCTCTCGTGAAGGTACAGGCAGCGCCCAATCAACGTTGTGATGATACAGGATCACTTATTGGGGCAACCAAGAGTGTGGTAGTTTCTTTTTCCAAAAAGAAAAAATCATGACAGTCTTGATGTGGACGAGAATTGTAGCTCAATCGAGTTTGAATCATCACTTTCTTCAAAGTGTCAATACTTGGGGAAATTTGTGGATGACATGACATCAATTATATATGACAACCATAAGCGCATGTGCAATACAACAATAGTGAATTGTTTCTATGCTTTTGGAAATACTACACAACTATATGGATGTGAAGAGGATGCTTTGCCATTTTGATTGGTAGTGGGATCTTTTCACTTGCATCTACAGTCATGAGTGACCTTATTCACACAAATCCAACTTGCTATTCTGTTTTAGATGTTGTTGGTCTTCCTAATGCTTTTGAGGATGCCATTCCTCCCTAGTTTACCATTCAACTGCTATGTCAACTTACAGAGGTTAATGTTATAATTAGTACATGGGAATGGTGATTCAATAAGAAGATCACTAAATTAATTAAAACATAAACATATAATTATATTCATATGGGGAATGTTACAATATCGAGGATCACTTGCGTTTGGAAGTGGTTGCACAAGCTAGTAATGAACTAACCAGTCAATCCAGTCCCAAGTTCAAGTAAACTTGTTGCTTTTCCCTCCCCTTTCCCAGAAAGGGGACTGAGTTATCAACCTGTCTGATTAAGGATCTAATCAGTTCAATCAAGTCTGCAATTACTGAGATAATTTATCTAGTTACTCTATTTAAGCATGAAAATCTGCATGTAATATATATTAGATGGAGTATTATGCTTTTAATTTTGTATGCAACTTCTACAAGTTTGAAGTAGAATGACAAGTCTGATTTTGAATTTAAAAGGAAGCAATCTGAAGCTTTATACCCCCAGACTTTGAAAATATTGCACTTTCTCCTTCAAGAGCACCTTACTATAGAAATACATTTTCCCAGCAAAAGGTACAAATAAAATTGCAGGTTGAAATTCTATGAGGGCAATGCACATCTAAATGACATAAAGATCTCAAGCCTCAATGGAGAGCTACAGATAGAAAAATCAAGAAATTGTCCAATTTGGCGGTCGCTTTAATGCTTGCTTGGCAAGTCTACAATTTCACAATAACACATCCTCTAATTAATCTAAAGAAATGAAATTTTATGGGATTAGAAACATTCTTCAACAAAGAAAGCTATCAGATGTGTTCACTAAAAGGCACATAATTTTCACCACCATTTCAGCCAAATGTTGTACATATGCACTATTGTGGCCTTCTCAATAGGAATGCATCCTTTTACCTTCCAAGGTAGCAACACAATATACCTAGTGTACTGACAACCTATAACTATTAATTTCAAGTACCTAGAAGCCAACAAAATAGCTCTGACAGCTACAAAAATATTCTTGCACCAGCAAGACAATTACAAGCTATCCAGACAGCCTGAGGTAGGCAAATGCCAGAAGACTACTACACCACACACTGAAACCTTTAGAGCATAAAATCCCCCATGTTTGACAACTAAAAGCACATCTTCTGAAGGTTACGTCACTTACTCCTTTCGATGAACATTTGCTTCCTGTTCAGCTCTCCTCTGTTTCCGCAATTCCTCTCTTTGTTCTATGTTTTCTCTTAACATTTTGACCTCTTCAGGTGTCTTCTTAACTACATCCAACCAAAAAAAGCAACTTACTCCCAATGGTAACAATATGAAGCATATGTACATGAATGCTATTGATCTACTCTTCACTATGCTTAATAAAACAAGGTCTCTATTGGTAATGTTGTTCACCAACAAATAAAATATAATGATTAAACATGTACATAATTATTTCGAAACACCAATAAACAGAATTCTTGCGAATTAAATACAAAAGATATGATCCTCTTACATCATCTTACATTAAGAACAGAGAGTCCTAGGACCTAGATGCTTAATCTAGCAATCATTCTTTGTGATAATATTGTGTTAGAAATTTCTCAAATGTATAGGGGATCCATTCTGGAAAATGTGGGGTGTGGTCAATGGTGCACATGCACTATAGGAGAAACATGGATAAAAGTTGAGAGAAATAACTCAAGCCTAAAGTAAATTCAAATAGCTATTTTCTCCATTGAATGAAACAAGTTCTTAAAAATAACTTGAATTTCATAGCTATGGGTCAAACCACTGCCAGCTTATGGCCTAACCTAGATCCACAGATAAAGGTTATTATTTCTAGAAACAAAGTTTACAACGAAAAAAAATGTGTCTAAACTACCTGGTTCATGTCAAGTTCATTGTTAACGTAAGCAAACCAATCTTACGCTCACTAGATCCTTCTAGAAAGCAAGAACAAGCATCCCTATTATGCATTCCCAATATCTATTCTTTCAACATCACATGAAATCACTAATAACAATGCTAAATAAGAAAAAATGAAAGGACAACAAGCAACAAACCAAATTCATGGAAGATAATATCTCCAGAACATAGGCCTTCTTAAACTTTCACAAGTTGCAAAGTCATCTGTGGTCCTATTTCATGAAGCTTCACAGAACTTTGAGTAGATGCTCGATTTACTCGCCCACAATCATTCACAAGTCTCACTGTTGCTGCCTCATCCTCCATCTCGCTTTCTGATCCATAATTTGGCCAGTCAACAATGAGGATTCAGTAAGAAAATAATTTCACAAATGGAAGCACTTCCTGTACACAAAACTGTAACCCTTTCAACTTGCTACATATCTTATTGATTGTCCCTGTACAAAAATTCAAACAAATGTATACTAGCACATGCACTAAAAACTAACAGGAGTAAAAATCAACAACTTATAGCCAGAAAAATCTACACAGGGGCAAAGATTTTCCTCTAAAACCCTGAAGTTGAACAAGATTCATTTTGCTCACACAAGGTTGTTGATTGCACTTCTGCAAGTGAGAAGAGTGTTCCAGCGTGTGCTGTTAGAGGGAGCAATACTGTAATATAATATCTGCTATGGAGAGCCCCCCATAAAAGCTTATATATGATCGGAGTAGGAATAGGTCCAAACCAATGGCATGGGCACCTTTTCTAGGTGAGTCTTTCAAGCAGGTGACACACATTATCATCACTTGAAAACATTAAGTGTCTTGCACCAAATTTGTTGTGGGATTAATTTTTAATTTAATTGAAAAAAATGAAATCGCATGCATGTTTTTAATGTTAGCCAAGTTTTTGCCAAGTCCATCCACCTTTTTCCTGAGTTCTTCGTTGAATCCAAATTTTTGACCATCCAAGTTACTCCCGATTCTCAGTTTTGCGGCATCATTTCATATCACCCTTGTGTTGTGGAAGGGAATTGTCCCCATGTATATGAATACTGTGTTAGTGGATCCAACTTGGAGATAACCTGTATCTGCAGATCATATCTAGATTTGGCAAGATTCACCTTTGAGGCAACCTGGATCCACAGATTGAATCTGGATCTGGCAGGATCCACCTGGAAATGCATCTCAAATTTGGAAATAGGCAAGATTCTCCAAGGAAACATATCTTGCATACTTTAAGTGCCCAGCCCATGTGTATCTCAAAAATACATTTGTATGGAAACAGGCTAATCTGCACTTGTGTTTGCTTGATGAAATGATAAAAAGGTTAATGCACACTTGTACTCGCTTGTTGAAAACTTGAAACAATAAAAAGGTCAATGTGCACTTGTGCGTGTTTGTTGAAACAATAAAAAAAGTTAAAGTAACTTTCCCTAATCCCTTCATCGCACTTTAGTCACAGGTATGCCATTGTTCTGTGCATAAATGGACTGAAGATCATTCTCCTCTCAATTAGTTTGTGGAATCTTGTAAATGTTATTCTGTGCACGGATGTTGTTACTATTATATAATCTCATTCTCCTCTCAATAGGTTTATGGATTGAATTTCAGTTAGCAGTATATTGTGACCCTAAATGGAGAATATGAATAAAAATTGTTGTTCTACACATACAAATAAGATAAAATAAGATAATTTTATTAATGGTCGGTGATCTACCCACATTTTCTATTGAATTCATGTGAAATGGAGCATTAAATGGAATATGTGAGTAAACTTATAGATAAAAAATAGTGCCATTGCTGGCATAGTCCTTGGCACTGGGAGCAACGACCCTAGAATGCAATTAAGGGGTGCCGTCATTGGAGATGAAAAATTGTCTCCTTGTCCTAATGTAATTAATACGCTCTCATGATGGCCTGTTAACCATCATTTCGATAATGATCGCAGGTTCAAAACTCCACTCTATCTCAAAAACAACTAAACCCTCATCGCTCGATTGACAAATGCTTATATTACATAGATCTCATATGTGATTGGCCTAGAGTTCGAATCCTGGCCATATGCCAAATGTAATTGGCCCACATAATACCAAAAGAACAACTCCGCTTTCAAAATTCAAATCTGAGACATCTCCAGGCACTCCATGAGTTCTCGGTCATTAACTTTTAGGCAATGTGGAACGTGGGATTGAGTCGTGAGTGCTATTTGGAGGGAAAAATATTAAAATCAATATGAGCTAAAATATATAAGAAGACTAAAAAATATTAAAATCAATATGATCTCAAATATATAAAATATATAAGAAAGAAACAAGAATATATAAGATGGAAAATTTAAAAATTGCAAAAAACTTGGAGGAGTTCGATTTAGAAGAGGGCCTCCCAAACAATATGAGATAGAGGTGACAATGCTTAATATAGACAATCTAACATATATACAAAGTGTAGAAAGTATGGATGTCTTAAAAATTTGTGCCCTAACAAGGAGGAAGATGATATGATTGAGGATGCAACTCAGGCTTAACACATATGGCAATGGAAAAACCCTTTCATACAAATTTTAGATGATCAATAAACCGGGAATAAGGAGGAGTAGGTCAAGATATCCTATGGGCATGTTGGGATAGAATAATCTTCATCTGTCATCTGAAGAAAATATTTGTGGGTTTAAAATTCCTTGAGAAAAATTGAGGAGGAGAAAATTCAAATCCTCAAAAGTGCTCCCAAGGATATTAGAGTGAGGTTGGTAGAAAATATGAATGGGAGACAATGAGAATATTCAAATGGGAGAGGATTAATGGAGAAACCCAGGCTACTATAGGGAACTTTAATGTTTCAAAGAGAAATGAAGATAAGTAAGGGAGCATAACCAGTAGGTTTCCCTAATCCTACCACTATCATTTAGGAGAAACCTATTGGAAGGGGTAGACCATAAAGGATTTCCATTCAAATATGAAGAACATAAAATTTTCTCGATTCATAGTGCCCAAATCTGTCTTGTATGAAAGGGGAGGGAAAGCGTACGACCTTGGTAGGGCTTGTTCCAATTTATTCATACATATAGAAAGGAGTATAGTCAATAGGGTTATAATGAGAACCCTAGACTCATAAATTGAGGAAGAATATCTTGCATTATTTGTAGTTAACTGACATACAACGGTCCATGATACCTTTATCGACTGTGGAAACAAAGTACAGTAAAGGTTAAACAAACTAAAAAACAGAGGAATCATACTGGTAACAAGCTAGTCGTCAATAGAAAATTTTACTTGTCTAAACCCTCACAACTTCCATCTCCTTCTTATGCTTATAAGTTCATAGCTATGTACTTGTTCATAGCTATGTACTTGTGAAAGTCCATATTCAACAAAAGAAAACATAAGAATATTAAATTCATAACAAACATAAAAGAATGCAGATGTTTCCTGACAGTAAAAAGGTTTAATGAAAGAGCATACCTTATGGTATAAACTAGTTCCCTTGAGGAGTGCTCTTGATTTACTTCAGTGTGTTGAGAAAATGCAACCAGAAGTGATGGGTTCACTGTAATTTCAAATCATGCCATGGGTTTCGGGCTTACGCCTAAAGTGGTGGTGGTTCATAGGTCTCGTAAAAATCTCATTGACAACTAGTAAAGGACCAAACCCTACTTCTGACAGCAAAAATCTAAATTGAAACAAAACCAAGAAAGTCTGAACACTCCAATATAAGAACCTACTTCACCTTAACAAATCTCTCCCAATTTTTCTTTTCCCCCGGTCTTTCTTCAGTCCAAATTTTTGTCCGCCAATATGAATTTGATTTTTTTAAATTTGTTAATATTATTATATTATATAAATATAATGTTTCACTATAATATATTTATATATTAAAAACATAATGTATTAATATTATATATAAGCTTAACATATTAATTATATAGTAACATTTGTATATATTAACATACTATAATATCATATATAAAATATAATTAATATATACCTATATATTAAACTATATTATATTTAATACAAATTAACTATGAAAAATAAAGGTATGAAACCACTAAAACAGTGTTGGTGTAGCTTCCCATGAATTTTTCAAGCTTTTGTTTAATGACCTCTAGCAAACGTGCAACACCATCACTCTAAAGGTCTAGAGAAGGTCTTACCATTTAGAGGATAGGAAGAGGCCTCCATACCTTGTTCCCCTATACTTTTCCCAAAATATGGATAGTAAGGAAATTCCATTCTCTTAATAATAAGTTTTATTTTTAAAAGTTTTAGATTATAATTAAATTTTATAATAAGAAATTTTGTTTTTTAAATAGTAAAAAATTAAATAATAAATTTATTCTTTAAAAGATTAGAAAATAAAATGTAAAACGGAAAAGATTATTTAAGGAAAAGAGATTATAAAAAGATATAGAGTTTAAAGGGAAAGGGAAAATCTTTATTTATTTTTTAAATTGGAGAACATTGGTTATTTTGCACAAAGACATGCCGGGGGATATTATTGATATTTCTAGACATAGACAAAGTGAGAAAACTAATGATAGACTTGATTGGAAATTTTATTGATGGATGCAAAAAATGGTGGATTTTAATTGGCAAGACACAATTTACTCCAACTTGTTGAAACTTTGACTGACTGCCGAAAGGGTCAAACGGTGACCGTTTTGGTAAAACAAAATTCGAGCGTGATCAACGTGATGAGATGAACACAATGGTACCAAGTAACTGACATGACAATGACCATACGAAAAGACGACAAATCTTCATAACTTGACTTGACCATGACATGGTAACAAGAAAATGTAACTTGGTGGACCTGCCGAGGGGGTCATATGACAATGAAAATGGCGAAAAAGGTATGGACACAAAAAGCACATCGAACTGGATGTGACACTATAGGCATAATATATTTGAAGTTCAATAATGCTTAATTATCCCATTGTCCATGGTTTTTCTAATTATAATCTACAATAAAATTTGATTTGTGACAAATTCATTACAAAACACTTAAGTGTCACAAGCAAGAGAAAGTGGCATGATAACACCTAGCATTGTAGAGTTCTATGTACATTAAACGCTTGAATTCATTAAGGCCATGCCGGTTTGGGTAAATCCCCCTCACAAATATGAAAGTGCCAAGTCAATTGCTAGAATTCTTGGACAATGTCAATTACAAGACCTGGGTTGAGCATACTATAATTTTAGATCATTAATTTTCCCTTGGTTTTAGAAACCATATCTAGTGTTCTAAACTTCAAAATGAGCACCACATTCCATTTCCAGGCCAAATATCCCCTATGGAGGGCCAATATGGTGGTTTGGGACCAGACACATGGACCATGACCCCCATAGTGAGATCACTAAATCCATTTGCATTGTTAAAATTTAGTAAAATATTGTACAAATTCATTATCAAAATTGTAATTTTCCATTTTCAGTGTGACACAACTAAAAATGACTAACATAAACGACTAATTCACATTAATCGTTGTTAGCTAGTTATATTTATATTCCCGTGACTAATTTAGTCATTTTTATTTTAGTCACTTGTTATCTAGTCATATATTTTATCCGGTGACTAAATTAGTCATTTATCTTAGTCGTTTTTAGTTGTCTTATTTAAAATTGCTCAATTTTAGTCGTTTATCCCTTGAAAAAATAGTGGTGACTGACTTTTTTAGTCGCCTAGTCACTTATATCTCATTTTGTACTAGTGTTGGCTCCGCTTAGGGGTGGTAGTCATGTAGTTGTGTTGGCACTTTTATTTTCAAGGGAGGTGTTGGCAATCTTGGTTGATTGCATTGTCATAACGATCTACATAAGTATCTTTAATCTTGAGTTCAACTTAGGGGGTGGTCTCTTAACCAAGCCCTTGTTGGATCATCTCTATGCCATGTCCTATCCCTATACTGGTAAAAATGGCTCTTGGCCTTGCTTGGGGGTGGTAGTCATATAATTGTACTAAGATTTCCCTCTTAAAATAGAGGTGTTTGAAAAGTTGGTTGGTTGCACCATGATAATTCTCTACCTAAGTATCCTTGTGTCTTGAGTTCCACTTTGGGGGGAGATATCTTAACAACATCTCTATGCCATGCCTTTCTCCTATACTGGTAAAAACGGCTCTTGGTCCCTCTTGGGGGTGCTAGTCATCTAACTATGCTAACACTTCCCTTTGAAGGAGAGGTGTTGGAAATTTTCATCGATTACACCACGAAAGGCTTTACGTAAGTAAATTCACATCTTTAGTTCTACTATGGAGGGGAGTGATGTAGGGGCATCATACATGGACCCTCCAATTTGACTCTCATCATGTGCAGAATTGTAATGGGATTCCATGTTGTTTTAGAAATCTCATTGCTTTGATCCTCAATCCCATCAGGTAGCTTGTTTGGAATGTTAGCGAAATGTGGCCTAGGTTCCTAAGGAAATATCATCCCTTCGATCATCTCCCATTTGTTGATTAATACTTTCCTTTCATGTATTTTTGGAATCATTAGGTATGTTGCTGATCCGGATTTATGTGGGAACAAAATGAAAGAGCAGATACATAATGATATACATAGATATATTGCAAAGAACACAGTGATACAACAAACACATATTCTATTAAATAGCATAAATAGAATAGATTGTAAAATAAAAGTAGCTACAATGGTAGTAGCTATCTCTGAGAAGAGATGTGGCCACTATGCTCATTTGTGCCAAGCTGAATACAAAAAGAGGCTGAAAGGGCCTATTTATCATAAGCATGAGGGAAATAATCCCAAACATCCAAAAACCTAACCCTGGAAGATGAACCGTCATAAAGTTTGTGGCCCCAGGGTGGTTAGTTGAACAGTCAACTTCCCAGGGTCATAAATTTTGCATACTATCTTTGTTTGGGGCGCTCGGTAGCCCGTTGGAAAGTTCTATTTGAGATTTACAACTTTCTACTAGGAAAAAAGTGCCATTTGGCCCCACAATTGGCCAAAAAATGTCATTTAGGGCCTCAAAACAGCCCCGAAAGTTTGGGACTTGAAAAACCATAGAAAAATTACTAGAAAATTGACAAAATGGGAAACTGGTTTGAGCCAGTGGAATAGGTGGGTGGCCCCTGATATCCATTTGGATCATTCCTCCCCCATTAGGAAGCAATGGTCTCCATTGAGTCAAATCCCTTATCATATGTCGAGTTGTGTGTCGAGTTGAGCTTCTGGTGCAGCATTTGCTGAAGTGAAAAGGATGCCTTACTTTGACATCTTCAGAGGGTTGTAATTGTTGTTGATGGATGCGCTGGAGCTATTCAACAGTTTTGGTTGTTGTGGTATCCTTGGTATGCACCGGTGTGGATGGTTTCTTTTTGGAGGAGAACCTTGAATGCGTGGCCTTGCACTGTAGAGGTACCCGAATAGGCGATGCTGCACTGACTTTGTGTTCTTCTTGTTCTACTGAGTAGAAGGATAATATGCAGAGGTTGTGGATGTCTCTGCGATTTGATGTTCTCCTTCAGTGGCAATTGCAAATAACAAAAATTTTCCAGTGTGGCAGATTATCTTCCTGCTTTGATTGGTTGGGGTAGGTGCAACTATCTCTGGTATCCGATAGAGTTGTCCTCCCAAAGTGACAATGACACTGCGAGGTCCTGATTCATATATAGCATTACGCTTCCACATATATGATTGTCCTAAAAGAACATCACATACTTCAAGTGGGGCCACATCACACAATACCTCATATTTGAATGGCTTGATGTCGTATGGTAGGAGACATTGATGACTGATGCAGATCCCTCGTCCTTGGCTTAGCCAACCAATGGTGTATGGTTGCGGGTGTGGTGTTATTGGTAGCTCCAATATCTTGATGACATATACCGAGATTAGGTTCTTTTGGATGTCGTTGTCCACAACAAAATGTAGGAGAATTCCCTTCACCCACATCTATGAGTGGAAGAGGCGCTCCTCTACCTCCAACTCTTCAAGTTCCTCTAGTTGAATCTGTGTGGTAGCAACAATGACATTAGGTTCTGCATCAATGATCAACATCCCTTTGTCTGCAGCTGTGAGATTGGGTTATGAATCAAAATCAGAATTGAGATCTGATCTTGAAACTTTGATCTCAGCCACCAATGATTGTTTTGAGCGACATTCATTAGTGTTGTGCTAGGGGCTTTGGTGGAACTCGCACCACTTCCCAGTATCCTTCTTTGTCTTTCCGTTCCCCTTCTTCGCTTGTGGTTGGGAATGGTTTTCCTTTCCCTATCCCATGTTCTGCAAGCCAGAGTTTCCCTTGCCCTGCTTTTGCACAGGTCCGAAGTCGTGCTTGCTCAAAATTTTTGCTCAATTTTGACAGCATACTGATAGGCAGATCCGAGTAAAGAGATGTGCAGGAAATCCATCTCTATTTGTATGTACCGATGTAGGCCACTGTGATATTTCAGTACTAGGTTCCGCTCGTAGTCCTTGATACCCAGATTTGTGCGCAAGGTATGAAAGTTGTTGGTGTACTCCAACACCATTTGGTCCCTCTCTTGACGCAGAATGGTCCATTTTGTAAACTGGTCATCATAGTTTCCCACAAGGTTCGAAGGATCTAGGTGAAATTATCCATCATCTCATTTCTCTGTCGCGCGAGGGATTCCTCGAGCAAAAACTTGATAGGATCTCCTGCTCCATCGTCTCTCTTTTCTTCCACCATGGGAGGTTGTTTGGGGCGGCGAGAGTGGTCTTCCCCAAGTGAAGACTATTTCGAGACCCAACTCTCTATATCCTGACCTCGTCAGGGACATGCACCAAGAAACAATCAAAGAGAAGATTGCTCTGATACCACTGATTCGGATTTATGTGGGAATGAAATGAAAGAGAAGATACATAATGATATACATAGATATATTGCAAAGAACACAGTGATACAACAAACACATATTCTATTAAATAGCATAAATAAAATGGACTGTAAAATAAAAGTAGCTAGAATGGTAGTAGCTATCTCTACGAAGAGATGTGGCCGCTATGCTCATTTGTGCCAAGATGAATACAAAACGAGGCTGAAAGGGACTATTTATCATAAGAATGAGGGAAAGAATCCCAAACATCAAAAAACCTAACCCTAGAAGATGAATCGTCATAAAGTTTGTGGCCCCAAGGTGGTTAGTTGAACAGGGCAACTTCCTGGGTTCATAACTTTTGCATACGATCTCCGTTTGGGGCGCTCGGTAGCCCGTTGGAAAGGTCTATCCGAGATTTACAAATTTCGAATGGGGCCAAATGTATACTTTTCTATAGGACCCCCAAATCACCAAAAAACGTCATTTAGGGCATTCAAACGGCCCCGAAAGTTTGGGACTTGAAAAACCATAGAAAAATTACTAGAAAATTGGCAAAATGGGAAACTATTTTGAGCCAGTGGAATAGGTGGGTGGCCACCGATATCCATCTAGATCAATTGCTCTGTGCCTTGCATGATCTTTTCTAAATCATTGGACTTCCCTTTATTCATCGAACAAACTTTTTTATCACTGCGGCTTTCCTTTAATCAACTTTAATGTTTGATGGGGCCTGAATTTAAAGACCACATGATTTTTAACAACTCATTAATTAGTGTTCTAGGTTGATCTTTGTAGTGTTTAATTTTTTATTGTTTTAGGTATGAAGAGAGGCACTTAACATTACTTTAGAGGTCAAGTCCTTAGGCTTATTAAAAGAAGGTTGTTGAAATTTAATATGGGAGGTACTTTTAATTTATACACTAATTTTAAGAGAGAAGGGAATCCATTCTTCCTCACAAAGAAGAAACATAGACAACAAAGAATAAGACAAGGAAAAATAGAGGAAGAGGAGTGCATAGTAGTAGGAAAGAAGAAAATGAATCTAAGTAAGAGAACTATTTGGCATCAACAAAAAGCTACAAGAAACCCAAGTGAAATAAATCCCTTTTTAGACTCTTGTTGAAATTATTATAAGCCTTGTAGAGAGTTAGACTAGTTAGCCATTCCAATTTAGTTACTTTGAGGAAAATGGTATTTGGATTTGTGATTTTATAGCATAGTACCATGGGGTTGCATTAGAATGTCTCTTAACCAAGCCCTAACAACAATGTCTTTATGCCATGTTTTTCTCTTGTACTAGTAAAAGTAATTCTTGACCCCTCTTGGCATTGTTAGTCATATTGCTATGCTATCACTTCCCTTTTAAGTGGCACAATTGGTTCATTGCTCCATGATAAGGCTCTACCTAAGTAGCCTTATGTCTTGAGTTCTAACAATCACAAAGTTTGTCTCTTCATTGTGTATTTAGTGACATTGTTAGCTCTCTCAGATATGACATTCACACAACCAACGTATCACAACTATCAACAAACAAGATCTATTCAACAAGAAAAAATAGAAACTCACCATGGAAATCACTCCCAACATGCCTCATCACATGTTTTTTTTTTGCTACCGCAACCATGATCTCCCATGATCTCTACTTTGTTGTCTCCTCAAACCTTCAAACATGCACCATGTTGCAACATTGTATGTAATATTTCACAATGGCCTTATTGAGAGTAATGCATATCAATTCAATATAAATTCGAGATTAGAATACAAGAACACAGATTGTTCAACAAATTAGGATGCATAATGATACCAATCAAAGTCCCCTTTAATCCAAGGGATTACATGAGGTTACTAGTAGTAAAGCAATACATAACAAGATACAAGATACATACATGCATACAGATATGAGAAGAACACAAGTAATGGTGGAAGAAGTAACAGGTTGCTTTATATTATGAGACCATCATACACAAGAAGCATCATTACATCTTCTGTCTCACCAGCCTAATATATACTATAAATAAGTATTTATTCAATTACAACTTCCTAACTGTCTGGTCGGTTCACCTAACTAACTCGACCAACTTAGCCGACTAATCTATAGTCTGTCAGGAGGACCTAATCAACTGACCAACTAGGATCCTCCAACATCTCCCCCACTCCAAAACATTTCTTCATCCCGAAGAGAATAGGGAGATGTGACTTTTATACAAGTTTTAGAGAATTACAAAAAAAATAAAAATCAAGATGCTTCGCTTGGTGGAGTAAATTCAACACATTCTTCAACCATGGATATGGAAGAGAGAGCGAGGTGGTCTTGAAAGTCATACCACTTGGTGAGGACAGTCCTAATATTTGTTTCCAAAACGGTAAGTTCTGATAGTCGAATTAGCTTAACTTGCAGAGGTTGATCCAACATATTATGAATGGCCGGTCCAAATTTTTGTGTTTAAATTTTGGTTGATCTCTTTAGTTTGTAAATGCAACTAGTGAGCTTACTGACCTCTTCTTGTGCTCACTTTCCTTCATGTATCCACTGGTACTCGTTTCTTCTTAATTGGTCTTGTCCTTGTTGCTCCATGATAATTTGGTCGTCTAAAATCTGTGTTGCGGCTGGGTTTGTTGATTGCTTATGCCTATAAAGCTAATTTAAAGTGTTATGCATATTCTAAATCTCTATTTTCCCATAATATGAGCACTGATTATTAACAACGATTGATGCTTTGGATGTTTGTTCCTCATATTCTTTTGAATTTTTGTCGCATTCTTCAAATGTTGTGAACTAGTCGGCGATGAGGAAGTCAATTTCATCTTGTTGTTTTTGAACTAGCTAGTCATGAATTTTTTCTCAACTTTCTACGTAAAATTCAACTAGATTTTGCAGTTTGTCAACGGTTTTCTCCAGGAGAGGATCTAGTAATGGTCTGATAATTTGCTCTAATTTTGTTGCACACTATCCCCACATTTGCTTATTCCTCCTTTATTGCTTTCAAATTTGTGGAGCTTTCTAACCAACTTTTGCTACATTCTTTGGTAGTGACCTTGATAAAGCCATCAAGTTCCTACTTTGAATCTTTAGAAGGCAAGAAGACAAATTTATTTGATTTTGATTTGGTTTTTGGTTGTACCATCAAGGTTATCCTGGTGTTGTTCTTAGACTTCTTGTTTTTGTTGCTTTTCTTGGATGACTTCTTTTGGTCTTTACTAGGGTTCAGGGTTGTCTATGGAGCGGTTAATGTAGCTGCAGTTGAGGAGGGAGGTGTATATGACTGTGGGGCTGAAATAGTCGAGGTCAGGATTGTTGTACAAGAAAGTTCTATAGTTGAAGGAGTTGTCGTAGGTAAGGTTGAGGGTAAATTCGAAGTAGGGGGATTCGTCTTAGGGGGGTGTCGCAGGAGGAACCAACAGAATCAAGGCAGGTATAGAGGGTATTCAGGGTATCATTAAAGGGACCATCAACGTCGGGTCGATAATAATGGGGAAAGTGGAGGAGTCGTGATGATAGTATAGGTTGGTAATGTTGAAGTCGACGTGGAAGAATGGGAAGCTGTGATTATAGTCTAATCAATTGTCGACAGAATGGGTATTGGTGCAATAAAGGGGTCTATATTAGATGTAGTAAATAGGAAATATATGTTTAGGGAGGTGATTAATGGTTCATAATACAAAATATGTGTTCATGCTAAGCTTGCTTGCAAAGGGTTTTGTAGAGGACTTCAATTGTAGTCGAAGGGGAAACAAAAGGTTTGATCATTGTATTGAGGGGAGGAAGTTTTACTTTGCTTGGAGAATTAGAAATAGGAATTCCAAGCTTGGTTGTACTAGTTGACTAGTTAGGAGGGTTTGTAAACAACTTGGATATATAAGGAATGAATTGTGAGTATGTAGCAATAAACTGACAAAATTTAGGTGTCATTGTGAAATGTTCAGTATTGGATGCGGGTACCTCTTGTCGTTCTTCTTCTTCAAGTTGAGCTGGAGATGGAATTGGAGAGTCATCTATCAAGTTGAAAGGAATTATTCCTTACGAGAGTTGAGTTATCTTAATTTTATTTTGTGGAGGTGGTTGTGTTGCAATAGAAGTCTTTGAGATGGATGTCTACGATGGTTGAATCCTTCTTAATTTGCAAGTCTATGGTCACCTTGTTCTTTGCTACTTCAACTAATATATGCTTAGCCCAGTATGTAATATCATATTCTATGGCTTCTACCAAGAGTTGTTTTCTTTTCTTGGAATTTTGTATGGTCGATTTTCCTTTAAGATTGTGTTGATATATAAATATATTTTCAGCAACTTGGTCAAATGTTTTCATAAGTTAGGGTTCATCAAAATCGGGCTTGACTTTGTCTTTGATGAGTAGTTCTTCTTCATCGTCTTCAGTTTTCTCTCGCAAAGGTTCACCAATTGGTTATTTATTCTTACTAGCGACAGGTACAACTGCTAATGGATTGATTGGTTCATCATCTGGGAAAAGAGCTGTACTATATAGTGTTGTTTCTCTCTAGTCTTCTAACTCTTCGTTTGTTAGCGGTTCAATGATATCCATATGGTGAGATTTGGCTATAATCGGTATCGGGATGGAAATATTTTTTCTGTCTTGACAAATCAGTAAACAACTCATGAATATTAGGATAATAATCAAGGTCATGTCCATCCCCTGCTGCACTTTGCATGTACCATACTTTTGTATGGTCAAGGGCAAGCTCAATGTGTGATCCTTGAGGTAAACAATGACGAATGTGTTGTGGTACTCTCCATGTGGTACATCTAGTTTTGATTTCTTGAAACCATAGTTCTAAGTAGGTCTTTTCTTTGGCTACATTGTAAGATGGTCCTTTTCCTACAAATATTTGAAAGTTTAGCATTAGTGGGGGTTGGATGTTAGTGAACTCTGCTTTGTCGACTAGAATAAATTTGTCCATTACTATCCATAAGAGTAACAATGGGAATTTGATGGCATGTCTTGCGTCCTAGCACTTCTCGCAGTTATATTTTACTAATTGTGCTAAGTGTTCATCCTAATTGAATATTTTGGCCTCAGTCATGACCTGTTTAACAACTTCCAACATGTCGAGCCTTAAGTCGGATGACCGGCCATAATTTCTCAAGCATAGTGATATTATTATCGCATCCCACTTGACTAAATCATACTAGACTTTACTGATGATAAGCCCTTTTGATTTTTTCCCTACAGATTTCCGCGTGAATTCTTTAACTAGAGGCAATGGTTTATTCGCTACGAGTACTACTGGTCCTTTACTTGATAGGAAAGTAATCACAACAATGAGTGAATATGTGATCGGAATGGCCTTGTTGATCCAAATTTTTTCATCGTGGTATCTACAAATAATGATTTTTTCTATAATTTCTTTCAGGTTGTTGAATGGGGCTATGAAGGGTACATTTATATAACCATAAATATTTGCGGTAATGAGTTTCTGAGCAGGTTCTATATATTCGTTGTTTGTCGTAGATACCCCATGCATTTATTTCTACATAGTGTTTTCCCCAATTCGGATCGTCTAGTTTTGATTTCTTTATTCTATGGATTTTGGCTTCCAGGGGGATCATGGCCGCTTCCTCTTATCACATTCTAGTTTTTTGTTTTGTGGATTTAGTCTTGGAAACTGCGTTGGATTTATTTGGTGCCATAACCGGTTCTCCGGTGGACAAGGTTGAGATAAAATATATGATTTTAGGGATAGCTTTCTCTAGTTAAAACTATGTGGAGAAATCAATCCAAGGGTCTTCAAATACTGGTGCTTTTATAGGAGCTTTGTTTTGTGAGCATTTAACATAGGAAGGTGATAGTATTAAATACAAACTTTGTAAATTACAGCTTGTTCGCACGCTTTGTGAAACTTCCAAGTGAATTTTTCTTCATGAATTAGTCAGCGTACTTGGTAGCCATTGCTCCCGTCGGTGGTCTTGTCGGTATCTGGGTGCATGTCTTTTTTCATCCCTGATCGATCATCTGGGCGATATCTTGTTCGGTTGTGTGTTAGATAGCTTCATTGACTACTTCCTTGTATATTTGGTCCTTAAGTCATCACTATGAGCAAGTTGTCACACACTCTCCCATCTGTCCAATTCCAGGAAGGGAACATGGCACTAGAATCTGGGGCTTTCACATAAAATTCAGCCCATTCATTAGATTCACAGTAATTAAATAAATGTGTGCAGATGCAAATCAAACAAATATGCATAGCGGAATTAAAACTCATCTACACACACATCATATGCATACAACATATAGAAATCAATCATCAATTTAAACATTTCAGAAGTAGATACATAGATAGAAGAACACTTATCTTCATTGTGCAATTGTCCCAAACAACTAGCTATGTCGCTGCAACGTTCCACCCAACTGTAGGCCAGTTGTGTTCATCAATTTTCTCAACACAACTTCCACCCCCGAGCTGGGCATGATTCTTACAAGGAAAGGGGACATTCAAGCTCATACACTGCCAAAGCAATCATTCTTCCAAGCCAAGCCAGCCCACAACTGGGTTTATCAGGCAAATTCTGAACCCTCTGCATTTATGGATGCTTGGACTCAAGCTCAAGCCAAAGCAACAGATACCCATTACCCATACCCCAACATACTCTTTTTGCACACAGCAAAAACAGTCATTGGGCAAGGATACACATTCACAGCAAAGGTATTTTACAAAACAGGCTCCATGGGTTTTCCCCAAAACGTGGGCACACCAAAAACGGATTGTGGATGGGGAAATCGTCCACAGGGAACCAACCCGATTTTCCATGGGTATTTTGGGCATCTAAATGGCCAAAACGGCCCTAATGAAACCCCAAATCAAGCTCCCATACTCCCAGCCACTCAGCAACACAAAAACGCCCTCTTCCCAACTAAAAAACAAGGGAAAATCAGGAAAACATGGAGGAAAAACGCCTAGGCAGCTCCAAAAAATGTGAGAGAGGCAAAACTGGTTCATGGATGGTTTGGGGAGCAATTCAAGGCTGTTTTCTTGCCCAAGAAGCAAAACACATTTTTCCATGGAGGGTGGCTTGCCCATACTCGAATTTGGACATCCATACCTCCCCATTCCCCAAGGCATTAACTACTTCACCCAACTCTTGGGAGAAATGAATGATTGGGTACAAAAGTCAACATGGGTAGTTGAGGGTTTGATCGGTTCTCTCATTGACACTTGGATTGACTTGATTGACTCAAGGGTTTGAATGTTTTACCTCCCAATTCCTTGTAAAATCATGCCCCCATCTCTTGTTGCATTGCATAGCTAGTTGTGGGTATTTTATTAAAATGCATATTTACAATTCCAATGTGCCTGGCTAGCACGTAAACCATATGCATCAATAAATCGATGGCGGGGCCTTGGCCTTGAGCTCCTCACCACGATTTTATAACAATATTACATTATTTACATTTTAATACAATGGGGTCAAAATCGGGATATTACACAAGTTTTTTGGTCCATTTTTGATGCATGTTTTCATTCTCACGCTTTGCCTCTTCCACCCAGTTAACCCCCATGTGTGTTGAATCGTGTCCACCCTACCAAAATCCATGTCTCAGTTCTTCTTTTTATATGTTTTGGAATGTTAGTTATGTAGCTACTTTTTGTTTTAAATTTAAATTAAATTAGTTAATTTTCTGTAATTCTGTGCAAGCTTAAGGAGATGATGTTCAGCTAATGATGATATAGTCTCTAGTCAACATCGTGCCTCTTTCATAGTCATTAATGTTCTGGAGCTACTTTGTTCACACCCTTTTTGAAGGCTCGACCTTGCAATGTTTTTAATTTGATCGAGCCATTATTGTTGAGATCCTCAACGATATAGGGTCCTAACCAACCAGTCTCGAGTTGTTTAGGTTTTCCTTTTATTCAACTGTTCTATAAGAGTACTAGGTCACCGACTGAGATATCATTTGTTTTGATATTTCTGCCATCTTATGCTTTTTGTTGTAGATTTTGTACTTCCTGATGATAGATGGCGAGTAGTCTTTGTTCGTCTAACTTTTGCAGATCAAACATTTTGTCTTGCATAGCTTGAACAATGTCAATATGTAATACTTGAGCAATAACTAGAGCTTGTTTCTTAAAATGAAGACAACTCAAAGACAACCACGCAAGGGGCAATATCTATTTCTGACACTCAAACTGTGTGAAGAGCCCAACTAGAAGAAGCTAAGGAACACCACTATAGGAGCAAACTAGAAAAAATAGAACAACTAAATAGGTCTAGTGTTGATCAGTTCTCACACATTCCTTGGAATCTGAATCTAATTTTTTTACAAGTTGTAGAGGACATCTTCCTCTATCTTCCCTCAAAATTTTATCAAACGATATTGTGTTTAAATGGCTCAAATAATTCAATTACAAATCACTATAGAATGAATTCAAGGAATTCGACGTTGCAAATGAGGACAAAGAGGAATAAAAAAAGTCTTGGCCTTGCAATCTAGTTCAAGCCAAGAGATAGCCACGACAAAATCTAAGAATAAGAAAAAGACCTAGAGGTAAGGCATGCATGAGAAAGGAAAATAAGGACATAAAAAGAAAACAAACACAAAATACGAAGAGAAGGAAGCCCTTGATAGACTAGAAGAAGATGCAATTGCCTTGGTTTATGTTGGCACGCCACAAGGTATACCCCTCAAGATTACCAAAAGAAGCTCACCAGGAGGACAACAAAGAAGAGCCACAAAGTCAAAATTTTAATACCCCCATTTTGATCCTTGGAATTATTGGCTTGACATGTAAATAATGTAAATATGTGGTGTATGATTCCTAGCATGGAGCTCAAGGCCAAGGCCCCACTAGTGAATGCTCGACTCATAAAGACAATTATTTTATATATTTTGGACATGTGCCAGTTGGCCCTGAAAAAATGTAACATCATGCAAATATTTATAATAAAAATAAAATTTCTAAGAGCTGGCTATGGAAGCAACTAAAATGAGGGGGTTGTGTTTATGCACTAGGGATAGGTGAGAGGTGTGTGGGATCCAATCCTTTATTTCCAAGTGTCATATATTGAGAACCCCTTGTGCTATAAATGGTAAGCAACTACCAAAGTGGACTTCCATGTTGGTATTTATTTCTGTTGTAAGAAGGTAGTTGGGAAATCAGCTCATGAATTTAATGGAGCATGGGATAAATGCATAAATTCGTATGGCTAAGTATGAGATTTTTTTTTGTACCCGAAAATCAATCTTCCCCATGGGAATTCAATTTTTTCACTCCAATCCCATTGTTTGGCAACCATACACCAATTCTAAGCATGTTATGCATTCCCAGCAAGGGAAATTGCAGAAATCGCAACTTGAAAAAGAGTCATGTTTCAAAGTGTAAAAAATGCCCAGAAACTTGTGTTAGTCGTGAAATCGAGTGGGGGATCCATAGACGTGAACCCTGGGGCGAATTTGAGAGTGTTAGAAGCTTGAAAATCCATGGGAGAACCCAAATTCGGAAGGTCGAAAAGTTAATTTCGTGGCTGCAAATTTGTTTTTCCAGAAATCATAAAATAAAAAGGGGAAATTGAAATTAGAGAGAGATGAGAGGTTGGAATGGTTTGATAATCCCAGTGTAGGAAAATATCTATGAAGGTTTAGCAGCTTGGACCTTTCTATTCACACCCTGAATAGCACTGGAGGGAAGGGGCGCTCGAAGAACTGTGTAGCAGAGAAGGGGACCTTCCTTGTGTTGGGTGTGGTAGGTAATGTGGGTGCCAAGGCTATCTAAGACCAATTGAGATGCCCGTAGCTAAGTGGTTGAGCTCACTAACTTAGCATTCACCTTCATTTCCTCTCCGTATGCTTGATAAACCTAGTTGTGTGCTGGCTTAGCATGAGAATGTGTTCCTATGGTTGTGAGTGAGCATTTGTAGTTCCTCCTTAGTGGATACATAGCCCATCTCGGTTGTGGCCTCTCAGTAGAGAGATAAAGTGTTGGACAGAGTGCCTATGGATGGGTGGAACGTTGCTCTTCCATATCCAATTGCTTGGACGAATTCATTTAAAAAGATAAGTGTTTATTGTTGATTTACTGTTGTGTTGAAAATGTACGAATTATTATAGTTATTATTCCTGTGATGAAAATGTTAGTGTACACATGGTGTGTGTGTGGAATGAATTTATCTTCGACTGTGTATTTTTATTTATGCATCTGCACATGCATTTAAATGCTTTTGAATTTCATAATATGGTCGTGGGGCAAAATTTAGAACCCCCATAATCCGTTCATGTCCCCGTCGTCGGTTGGATTGATCGGTGGGGACGTGACAAAAACTAGGTGTCAAGCAACCAGGAAATTGGCCATTGTCAAGCATACACCTAACATAGACCTTGAAAAGGGTGCCCCACCTTCTAGCCTAGCAAGGGACCTTGGAAAATCCCATGAGGGGTCTCAAACTTACAAGAATGAGCCTAGCATAGAATATCTCATGGGCCCAACTAGAAGAAACTAAGGCAAAGGCCCTAAAATGGAGGGCAATTATATTAGGAAAATAAGAATTGGAGATCACACCTACAAAGGGTTCCAAAGCACAATTTGAGCAGTGTAGTTTGAACTTATAGGACAAATTCCATATACTTAAGATGCAAGATTTGGAGGGAAGAAAACAACTAGAAAATGAGAATGAGGGATTACAGATCAATAGTTAGAGCAAGAAGACTGAGAAGGGAAATGGTTAGTTTTTTGAGATTTTTTTTCTTGCAAAAGGGCTTGCAAAACCTTCAGTTGGGAGGTGATGATGGGCCTTCAGATTGTCTTTTATTTATCCCATCCTATAAAAAAATTGATACATTTTACCCCAAGCCTTGAGAATCATAGAAAAAAATTATGCATTTTTATGATTACTAAGGTTATTGTGACATGTGCTTGTCTATCTATGCATGATTCTCTTAAATTATTTATTATACATGTGATGAAATTTGTTCTTCAATTGTTTTGGGTATTTATGCATGTACTTCACATAAAGACTAATATGGTTCAAAAGCTAAGCCTATAGGAAATCAATCATTGATGACAAAATCGATTCCTCCTCACTTATGACTCAAGAGAACCCACCTACATGATGAACATTTCAAGGGATCTTGTTCCTAAGGAATTGGAATTACACAAGGAGGCTTAGATTCCATGAGAGAAAATGTATTTTTTAGGTGTAGCTCCCATCAATCAAGGCATTGATTGGAAGATTTAGCTAGGACTCTCTTTCAAACATAAATAGAGGCATAAGCGATAGAATAAGGGTTCAAGTTTAGTATTGTAATTTCATTTCCCTTTTGATTAAACTGTTGTAAATTCAAATTGCCTCTTAATACAAAATTTTCAAGTTGAATGCTCATTGTAAATAGTAGTTTTATGTTGAGGGATTCAACCCATTTCTTGCTTCGAGGTTTGAGACTTCTCCAAAGCTATAATGGAGGTTGAATACCCTATACATATATATTAGATGTCTACAATATTCTTTTCTTTTAATGGTTATTATTTATCTATGTGTTTCCCTTCAATTGCTTGTTATGTATTTCCTTCAATTCATGTACTTTCATTTCCAACATTCATTTGCTATTGTGTATTTCTTATAACAATTACATTGAAGTATGTTTGATGTAATCTCTATGATTGGTAATGGTTGTAAGGATTGAATGATCTAGTAGCAGCCTTAGGCATTCACCCTACTCTTCACCCAAGAACAATGATATTAGACCTCTCTTTGACCTTGCACATTGTCAAGGCAGTTAAGAGTGAAGATCATGAACTCAATGGGATGAAGAGTCAAGGGGGATGAACTATCAAAGTTGAGAATCTGCTTTGTTAGCATAGATAAGATTTAATAGCTTTGTTACCATTGATAGATTTAGTAGTTGCATATCATTTGTAGGAATATAATACATTTGAGCAAGTTAAGACCTTTTGGTTGCACATACAATACATGGCAGCTCTAAAGCATTACACCCCCATGTTGATAATTTAAGTATTAGTTAGGGAATGAAGCAATTATGGATTCACTGAAACACCTTGGCCCAACACTTAATGATATTGCCTTTAAGGAGTCCTTGGGATTCCATAATGGTTCTTGAATATTGTTGTATACCTTGGCTCATTACTCTCATCTACACTTTGCAATGATAGATATACCCAACCGCCAATAATGGAGATTAACCAAAGCTTCCTTCTGAAACACTAATATGACCAATGATCTTTACTTGATCTATGTGAAACTTGTTAAGCAACAATAATATCTCTCAATCTCTCAACTTCCAAGTGTAGCAATGCAAAATGACAAAATTCCCTTGGCAAAACCCTAGGACTCCAAGGCATACAATAAGAACACACCACAAGACAAATCCCACTGTGAATCTAATACCTGTTGTTAACTTTAAAATCTACAACACAAATATTATAACAACAAGAGAGAGTATTACCATGGCTAAATAACAATAACCAATAATAAATTATTATTGAACAATATAGAAATATCGTCATAAAAATCAAGAGATAAGAGAACATTCACCAATATACATATCATATTCATTAATTTTAAAAAACCACATCAAAATTTACATTCCATAACACATCAATATACAACTTATTACACGTCAATACACTCTTTCTCTAAACTCCAAAATGTATTTACGAAATATAATGAAATAAAATATTCATGACTTAAACCATATACTACAAATACCCAAAACCATGTATTAAACCTCTATTGATAAACCATGTGGTAAAACCACTCATTATCCATTATCTAAAAACATGATTGACACATTTTTCAATAAAACATTATTGACACATTTTTCAATAAATGAGATTGCAAAACATAAAGAAAATTTATACTACACCCAAGTATAAACTTTATTTCTTTATTGAGGATCCCAACCATATCATTTATCCTACTTTGTTATAAATGTTTTACAATATGAACTAGATGTTAATATGATGTTTGCTAGAATAGTACAATATGAACTAGATGTTAATATGATGTTTGCTAGAATAGTGTAGTGAGGCCAATCATACTCAAAAGTTTGTAACTACAAAATAAAAATAAAAATGAATATCTTTTAATGGCTAAATTTACATTCACACATATAAATTAAATGAAAATTAATTAATTATTTCTAAGAACTTTAATGTAGGTTAAATTATTAATATCTATTAATAACTAAGTTTACATTCACATATATATAATTCAAATAAAAATTAATTAATTACTACTTAAAACTTTAATGTAAGTTAAATGATTAATCTATTATAAAAATCCAACCATATCATACTTTAATTTTTATGATTATTGATTTTAATATGGAAGCCAACCATATCATAGCTTTAACTTTTCCATAAAAAAGTTTGAAGACATTATAATTTCAACAACCTAAATTTTATTCTCTTGGAAAACTCTAATATGTGCTTATCATGAACTTTATTTACTGTGAATATATGTTAACCATAAACTTCATTATTTTTTCTTGCAAAACTCTAATATGTGTTTATTATGAACTTTATTCATTGTAAATAAACTTCATTTTGAAGCAAGACTAAAGGTTTTGCTTTTCCATTTAATTTAGAAACTTTATGTCCACAACTTTGAAAAAGTTTAAAAAGTTTGGTACAAAATAATTAGTGAATAATTTAAAATAAATTAATAAGAAAATCAACACCATAACATTGGAAATTGGGATGATATCATTATAGTAGTAATAATCTGTAAACTAGGTAAAACTTCCACTCTTAAAGATATTTTTTATGCTTCTATATACACCATACAATGATATTGAGGATCACTTTTACATACAAAAGTTTTATAGAAATTTTGTGAGTGACCCTCACTCTCTAAGTTTTATTAGTGTTCATCTTGGCCAGACACTAAATCTTTATAAAGAACATATTAAATTGAGTATGATGACAATGCAAAGACAAAAGTTATTTCTAACACTTGTGTGAAGAGCCTTGGCTACCAATATATTTCAATTGGACCTCATGATAGCTAAATAGGTCTAGTGTTGATTAGTTCTCACACATTCCTTGGAATTCGAGTCTAAAAGTTTTACAAGTTGTAGAGGACATTTTCCTCTATCTTTCCTCAAAATTTTACCAAATGATATTGCGTTTAAATGGGTCAAATAATTCAATTACAAAGCACTATAGGATGAATTCAAGGAATTCTAAGTTGCAAATGAGGACTGCTGCCGCTTAATACACACCTGGGGGAACGTGGAAGGAAACCTTCAATCCGCTTGGTGTGTCCTTGGGGGCAAGTTAGAGTGTCCTTGGGGGCAAGTTAGAGTCAAGTGCTATCACCTGATTACTTGACTCCTCCGTCTAGGATACTCCTAGTGAAGCCAAGGGGGGTGGTCCCTATAAAAGAAACTATGGCTTTAAACTATATATATAAAAAAAAGGAGTAAAATTTATTCTAGGAGTTTATGAAATTGGAAAATATTGTTAGAAATACTAATTACTTCTGTTAGCTTAGCTTTAGCTTTAGCTTTTACTTTAGTTCCTATTTAGAAGTTCAATTAATAAAACATGCAACAACATGCAAAAGCTAGGTTAGACTTTTTAGGGTTTCCATAAGTGTTTAAATACACATTCAGTTTTGGTTTGTATTGCATTAGTTGATCTCTCGTTTATCAATAAATATTGAAGAGCCGTAGCTCATTCTGCATAATCTTTGCGTTTATTTCTGCTTCCAACCTTCAAATACCGGAACAAATAAATAATTGCAATTGAATTTAAATACAACAACACATAAGATTGAAACCATTCACAACATTTCATAGATTAACTTAACCATGATAACACATAATTACCAGTGCCGAGATTGTACATGTGATGCAGTTGTGTTGTGTCGTGAAAGTATTGCAAAATCTTGTTTCCAATTTTAAAATTATTAATGTGTATTAAAGGAGTGGGTTTATTCGAGGTTTGGCCCAAAATAAACTTAACCTCTTGAACTGAGCGGTTTAACCAAGTGTCCAACAAGGCGAGGCATAACCTGCTTACAGTAGCCTTTTGACTCTATGGTGTCAACCCATGCAACCTCCCGAGTTCTTGAAATTGAGTTTAATTGGATTTTCCTATTAAACTAGTGCTTATCTTCCTTTCTGGTTGACCAATTGATCAGACTAAGTTGCAGAGCACAAGAGCATAGTCGAATTTTAAGCGTTGGTTTATTTTATTTAAACAAGATAGATTTTCTACTTGATTAGATCTATCTCCAAGAATCTATTTTCCGGCCGAGTTCCAGTACTCGAGCAAGCGCTTTTCGTGGCACCGTACTTTAGGAAAGCAAGGACCAAATTACTATAAAAGCAAGAAATTGTTAAAAAATGAGAAAAAAAAGTCCCAAGAACTCTTGTGGCCCATCGTTGATGAAACGGATCCAACAAGTTAAATTTTAGTCCTATGTTTATTTTATTAAAAGCAAAAACTAAAAATAAAGCAAAAATAAACGTGAGGTCTTGAGAACACTTGTGATCCACCATTGAAACTGAATCAACAAGGTAAATTTTAGTTTGTTCTTTTCTTATTATGAGCAAAAAAAATAAAACCTAAACTAACAAAACCAAAACACACCAAAAAAAGAGATGACACTGATCTCCCCTAGGGGGATGGGGTGTGGGCGCTGGTTAGCCCACTTGCTCTCGTTTTAAAATATTTTACAATGCTCTTTTTTAGAAATACTTGTAGTCCCTTGAAGATTTGGGAGTAACAAGTTCACAATAAATTCAGAGAGAATGATCTAGATGAAGAGGGGGGTTCCCAAATTGCTTCAGATGGCCTTGAAAGCCTCCAGATCTCAGATTTTGGTCACTTTCATGTTCAAACCTGCTAAAAAATGAAAAAAAAAAACAGCAAATGTTATTTGTTATAAAATGGCCAAAAAACTTAAAACGTGTATTTGGCCATACTACAAAAATTTATAAAAAAAATTCTAAGTTAACTAGCTATAAAATGGAAAAAATGAACTAAGTAAGGCAAGCTATAAAACTTGCCTTCTTAGGATCTTTGCTTGCCTTTTTAAGAGATGGCAAGCAAATGATTAAGCAATAGATTTGCTTGATAAAACTTAAAAAAAAAAAAAAAAAACTTCTTTTTACCTCTTTAGATTTATTCTTTAAACTTTGCAAAAGAAGAAAAGCAACCTGGATCTAGATTATCAAATGAAACTTTATAATTTTTAGATTTCTATTATTCAGATCTACTTGTATAAATAACTCTTAAATCAAGACCTAAATACCAGTAGGAATCGTAATCGAGAGACAATAGAAGAAGTGGATCGAGAAGTTTGAACCCATGGGCGTTGAGCATTGAAGATGGGCAATGGAGTCTCTTTCCTAATGCACTGGTGGAATCGAGTGTCTTGATCGGATCTACTGGATGGAGTATAGAGCTAACATGCTCACCACATCCTCCAGCTTAAGCAACCTGCAAAATCACAACACAACTAGCAAAGAGGATTAAAAGTAGATGTGTAGATGAACAATATAAAACTTGAGAAATAATAGATTCAAACAAGATATCATACTACTTCTATCATTTTAATATCATTGACAAAAGTAAGCAATCTATAAAGCATTACTCACTATTCCTTATGAAAGCTAATTTCCCTTTAAAGGACAAATGGATCCCAACAATTGCAAGCATGAAATAGAAGAGATACAAGTTACCTCATGTTATCAAAGCACACCACATCAGTACGAGGAAAACAATAGGATAAGCCTCCAAAGCCTTCTTGTTAACTCAATCAAAAATATTACAATACTCTTCTAGTAGAGGTTTCACCTTTTCGATCCTTACAATGGAGAAGACCAACTCTTTATATAAGCATTACAAGTATGAGGGCTGTGCATGGGTGAAGGAGGAGTTAACTTGGACTCCAAAAATGCGATTGGTATTTGACTAGAAGCCAATATAATGAGGATTGTGGCACCTATCAAAGAGGTAGGCACATCCTAACATTGTAAATATCACTCCAAAGAAGAGTTGCCACATGAGCTTGATGTCTACGCATGAGAGAATGCGCCCTTAAAGACTTGAGAGTTAATGTGAAGTCAATCCATTTATTTAAGTTTTGATTGGATTGTCATCTCATGGGAGTGCACCACCTCTCCATGAGGTAGGTGCCTAGCTCATTAGTATCATCACATCCAACCAATACATGCTACGTGAAGAAGGCTGCCCATGTGAGAGAGGGGCACACCTATATTCAATGTTTGACTTTTAAACAAACTCCAGAGTGGCGCTTTAGTTTAGGAAAATAATCGCCCACCATAAAATACCATATGCCAACGCATTTGGCACATGTTTTTTTACCTTTTTAATTATTATTTTTTGTTTATATTGGTGCAATTTGTCGCACCATTAGCATTAAAATGGCATTTTGTAGGCTCGATAAGAAAAAAAATGCTCCACGTGATAATTTAATCACTCGAAACATAGGAATTTTGGATCCTAAGGAAAAGAGGGCGCTCTGAGCATGAAAACGAGCATTCAAGCACTAAATTCCGCTTTCGTATCACATATTTATCAAAATTTGAAAATTTCCAATTAAACCATTAAAATGACTCTAATTTTGCGGAAAAAAAATTATTTTTCTCAGAATTGACTCAAACGCCTAGGGGACCTAGTATGTGTCCATACGACTCATTATTGATGTCTAGCATGAAAACATACATAGACACCTAGGCTTTAATAACCTCCTAAGGTTTGACACCAAGGTGAATACTTTAGCTTTGGAGGTGAGTAAAAAACTCAGGAATTATACGTCGTTGAAGCGCAACGTATAATTCCTAAGGAAAAAACACTCTGGAGTATCCCCCTAACAGATAAACCTAAGGCAATCCAAGCCTGTTACAAAAATACCATGCTTAGACCAACTTATTACAATTCCCCATGGGGGTATGGCACGGGGGCTTCACTAGAAGGCAATATAGTATCACGTTCATTCATATTGCGGTATTAAATATTCAAGAAAACCTAAACATTATATTGCTTATATATTAAGGGGCAAAGGGTTTTTTTTTATTTAATGTAACAATACAAAAATACTTTGGGGCCTTTTTTATATGGGCGGGCTGACAAATATCCACCAAATGGAGATGGCGAGATCACGGCGGGATGAGAAATTGGGTTGAGGAAAGGCTCGGGCTTACCAATACGCAGGGAAATCGCGTCTTGAGGCATGCTTGAGTCCAGGGGTTTTGTGGTGAAGTGGGTTTCCAGTCGATCATAGTCGAGAGACAGTGGTCATTGACAACCAATTGTTACCAATAGCACTCAGCTAGTTATTACCAATAGCCCTGGGAAGCTCTAAGCCTCCAGGGCCTGTTATAGGCCCTCGATAGGCCTTGGGGGCTTGAATACCCAACCACTCGTGCCTATTACAGGCCTTGGGAGGTTTAGTCAGGTTCCTAGAGCTTGTTACAGGCCCCAGGGGCTTGGATACCTAGCCCACAACAAGCTTAGTTAGCGATTGGGGAACTTCAACATGCAATCTAAATGTTTTACTATGTGCATTGGCTCTAGTGACATACAAGAAGTGATCTCCTATCTCTTCATTAGACCATTAGATGTTGCAAATCATAATGATATGTAGTTGAGTAATTGCATTGTGGGTGAAGTAATGTGCATCCACAATATACATCGAAAGAAGCAAGGTGCATTGTGGAATGCATGTGGGGTCATAAGAGGGTTATCATATCAATATACTAGGTAGAAATATAAAGGGGTATAAAAAATGTAAATGAAAAAAATGATACATACAATATCTAGTGAAAATAGGGATTTTTTTAAATTGGGAAGACATATTGGGAGGGGGTTTAAAAAAACGTTTGGAAGGTATTTTCCAATATTTAGTGAAATTAGGGGTATTGTTTCATATGCCACAAACGAATGTGCTATGATAGCGGTTTATTGAGTGAAGCCCCCGTGGGGCATGGACACGCAAAAACTTTTAAAAAGGGCCCAATTATGTCCTGATAGACTTCAGCTGAAAAAGAACAAGTAACATGTTCATCTTTGACACGCTCGTTTGAAAGTCCAACTAAGTGCAACTCAAGTGGTAACAAGGACAAAGAGGAATAAGCAAAGTCTTGGCCTTTCAAGCTAGTTCAAGCCAAGAGATAACCACAACAAAAACTAAGAATAAGAAGAATACCTATAGGTAAGGCATGCCTGAGAAAGAAAAATAAGGACAAAAAAAGAAAACAAACACAAAATAGGAAGAGAAGGAAGCCCTTGCTAGAATAGAGGAAGATGTAGTTGCCTTGGTTTAGATGGGCACACCACAAGGTTTCCCCCTCAATATTACTACAAGAATCTCATCAAGAAGACAATAAATAAGAGCCACAAATTCAAAACTAGGTGTCAAGCAACCATGAAATTGGCCATTGTCAAGCACACACCTAACATAGACCTTGAAAAGGATGCCCCACCTTCTAGCCTAGCAAGGGACCTTGGGAAATCCCATGAGGGGTCTCAAACTTACAAGAATGAGCCTAGCATAGAAGACCTCACAGGATCAATTAGAACAAACTAAGGAAGAGGCCCTCAAATGGAAGGCAATTATAGTAGGAAAATAGGAATTGTATATCACACCTACTAAGGGTTCCAAAGCACAATCTGAGCAGTGGATTTTGAACTTGTAGGAGAAATCCCAAATACCTAAGATGCAAGATTTGGAGGGAAGAAAACAACTAGAAAATGACAATGAAAGATTACAGATCAACAATCAGAGCAAGAAGATTGAGAAGAGCAATAGATAGTTTTTTGAGATAGTGTTTTCTTGCAAAACCTTCAGTGGAGGGTGATTATGGGCCTTTAGATTGTCTTTTATTTAGCCCATCCTATAAAATAATTCGATACATTTTACCCCAAGACTTGAGATTCATAGAGAACAATTATGCATTTTTATGATCACTAAGGTTATTGTGAGAAGTGCTCATCTATCTATGCATGATTCTCTTAAATGATTGACTATGCATGTGATGAACTTTGTTCTTGAATTTTTTTGAGTATTTATACATGTACTTCACATAAATACTAATATGGTTCAAAAGCTAAGGCTATAGGAAATCAATCATTGAAGAAAAAATTGATTCCTCCTCACTTATGACTCAAGAGAACCCACCTACAGGATGAACATTTCAAGGGATCTTGTTCCTAAGGAATTGGAATTACACAAGGAGGCTTAGATTCCATTAGACAAAATGTATCTTTTTAGGGGTAGCTCCCATCAATCAAGGCATTGATTGGAAGATTTAGCTAAGACTTTTTTTAAAACATAAATAGAGGCATAAGCGACAGAATAGGGGTTCAAGTTAGTATTGTAATTTCATTTTCCTTTTGATTAAATTGTTGTAAATTCAAATTGCCTCTTAATACAAAATTTTCAAGTCAAATTTTTCATTGTAAATAGTAGTTTTGTGTTGAGGGATTCACCCTGTTGCTTACTTCAAGGTTTGGGACTGCTCCAAAGCTATAATGGAGGTTGAATACCCTCTACATATATATTAGATGTCTACTATATTATTTTCTTTTAATGGTTATAATTTTATCTATGTGTTTCCCTTCAATTGCTTGTTATTTATTTCCTTCAATTCATGTACTTTCATTTCTAACGTTCATTTTCTATTGTGTATTTCTAATAACAATTACTTTGAAGTATGTTTGATGTAATCTCTATGATTGGTAATGGTTGTAAGGACCTTTTGGTTGCACATATGGTGCGTGGCACCTCTAAAGCATTATACCCCCATGTTGATAGTTTAAGTATTAGTTAGGGAATGAAGCAATTCATGCATCACCCAACACTTCAATGGCAGTGTCTTTAAGGAGTCATTGGGATTCCATAATGGTTCTTGAATATTGTTGTATACCTTGTCTCATTACTCTCATCTACACTTCGCAATGATAGATCTAACCAACCACCAAGAATGGAGATCGACAAAGCTTCCTTCTAAAACCCTAATATGACCAATGATCTTTAGTTGATCTATGTAACTTGTCAAGCAACAATAATATCTCTCAACTTCCAAGTGTAGTAATGCAAAATGGCAAAATTCTATTGGCAAAACCCTTGGACTCCAAGCCATACAATAAGAACACACCACAAGACAAAGCCCAATGTGAATCTCATACAAATTGTTAACTTTAAAACCTACAACAAAAATATTATAACAACAAGAGAGAATATTACCATGGTTAAATAACAATAACCAACAATAAATTATTATCAAACAATATAGAAATATGATCATAAAAATCAAGATATAAGATAACATTCACCAATATACACATCATATTCATTAATATAAAAAACCACATCAAATTTTACATTACATAACACATTAATATACAACTTATTACACATCAATACAAATTTTCTTTAAACTCCAAAATGTATTTATAAAATATAATAAAATATTCATGACACAAACCATATACTACAAATACCCAAAACCATATATTAAATCTATACTAATAAACCATGTGCTAAAACCGCTCATTATCCATTATCTAAAAAAATAATTAACACATTTTTCAATAAATAAGATTGCAAAACATAAAGAAATTTATACTACACCACCATAGTATAAACTTTATTTATTTATGGAGGAGCCCAACCATACCTTTTATCCAACTTTGTTATAAATGTTTTACAATGTGAGCTAGATGTTAATATGATGTTGGCTAGAATCGTGTACTGAGGCCAACCATACTCAGAATTTTGCAGCTACAAATTAATGAATATCAATTAATCCCAAAAACAAATAAAACCTCAATGAGTTCATCCTTTTACTGTTCAACTTCTCCATATTTCTTTTCTATGAAAATAACAGCTCCACTTAAGTACTCATGTGCTTGTGCTTATCTGGTAGCCATGCCTTTATCCCTTCACTCTTAAAAAACTCCCATATCTAAGAAAAAATACAGTTTCTTTAGATTTTTAATCTGGCGTTTCCCTGTTTTCCTTAATAAGTGACTTTTGGTGTTTTGTCATCGAATACTGAACTAGGAGACAAATTTGACCAAACAACAGGCTATAATTACACTATCTATTGTGTTTGAGCAAAAAATCATTGCTGATTAGAAGTGCAGAGAGCTCTCTCTGCATTCTATGTCGAAATGGGTTTCATCGCAGATTGGCAAGGAAGTGGATACATGATGATGGAGATGCACTTGTTAATTATAAAGTTGATTGTTGGGTTGGGATGGTTATTTGCTATTGCTTCAGCACAGCTCGAATTAAGCGAAACACTGACAGGAGCTGTTAGCTTTCCTGATGGAGGGATCACTTGCATAGGCAATATAGCTCTTTTTATAGCAAGCTTATTAAGGAAAAGGTTTTATTTGGAAATGGGTGTCAGGGATTTCATGGCCACTGTAACTGGTTCGGCCAAACTCAACGATATAAATGGGTTTGGAGTGACCACTCTACAGTGGCAGATGTTGGATCGAGATGCTTCTGTTGTAATGCTATCCAGCGATGTGTCGAATTCTTCCATGAGGCAATTCATGAAATATATCTATAATACCCATCGCGTTACCTCCATCCTTCTGAAATGCCTTCCTCTAAAATCTGCATTAAAAGATGCATCCATTAAATTAATATTAGAATCTGCATCAGCAGATATATGTAGATGCAACATGTGCAACTGCATTGTCTTGTGGACGGTGGAAGATATCACAATCATGCTTGCTGGTAGGTTGCCTGGAACACTGAAACGGCTGTCTGAGTCCATGTGCCTATTGCCATCTCCGCCATGCCTGAGAGAAGGCTGCCATGGGTGCAACCAGGGCTTGTTGCAGATTGAGGCGACAAGGAACGGGCAGAGTATGACAGTGATTGAGCAGAGATCGACAGATATAGATCAAAGATTCCCTGTTGCAGTCTGTGAAGCACTTGATTTTGAATTTACCACAACCATCCAAGAAGAGGCTATTTGCATCTGCATTCCAGTGAAACCTGCATTCTGTGATGATTGGACAAAGCTGCTGATGAGATCTTTTAAATCTAAAGATAAGGAAGAAAGAGGAGCCACAGTCATGGATTCCGATACCTTGCAAAACTACTTGGCTAATGGCAGAGAAGATAGAGTAGAAGAAGTAATATACAGAACTACCTCATTAGTAATGCCAAGGTTCACAGAAATATTGATCAACCTTGTACTAACAGGCTGGTTCAAAGTGGATGGCTTCTCTAGTTCTCTGGTAGCCAGAAGGGCAATAAAACGTTATGTTGTGGACAGCAAAGGAAATGGGTTTGTTGGCAATGCCTTTCTAACCAGTGCAGCTGTGGTCATGGCCAAGTCCAATGCTGGCAACACTAGTGTTTGCCAAGTGTTGAGCTTTAGAGGTACTCGTTTAGATATCAGAAGCTTATCATTTATAGTTGGTTGTGTTAACTTGATTTGCTCATTTAGTTGGGCCATGCTTATTGCATTTGAGGGTGGCACTGGCAAATGGTATGAAATACAAGCCATG
Organism: Larix kaempferi; assembly: GCA_027924585.1. Taxonomy (NCBI): domain Eukaryota; kingdom Viridiplantae; phylum Streptophyta; class Pinopsida; order Pinales; family Pinaceae; genus Larix; species Larix kaempferi. The sequence continues at coordinate 40,344,424 of BSBM01000486.1, read as the reverse complement.
CCACCTTCTAAACCTATAATTGCTGTTATAGTAGCAGCCATTTGTATTGCTTTGGGCATGGACTGTTTGGAATTGTTTTACAAGAAAATTGGTGGGAGGAGGCTCGTGATTCATGGGAGAAAGAGGCTTATGCTGTGGGCAGTGATTGTTTTGGAGATAATGTGCATTGTATGCTGCAGTGCAGTAGCAGGAGTTTTCGGTATAAAGAAGGGCTTTGGGAGATGGGTGTATAGTGCTCTTCAAGGCCTGGTTTGGGTTAAGTGGGGAATTGGCAGTTATCTTCTAGGGGACTATTCACCAGAATATGTTCACAGACCTTCCAGTACGACCACGTTGGAATCTGGCTTTGAAACTCTGGGTTACTCTTCTGCCAAGTGGGTTGACCATGGAAGTCTGGTGTACTCTTCTGCATTCTTGCTTAACGCTGTCTTGGCTGGAGTTCGGGGTAAGTGGAACTAGTCAATTTTTAAAAAATAGGTCAGGGTTTAAACATATAACTCCATGCTTGTTATGCTTACTTGGAAATATGTAACCCTTGGTTTTCGCTGTTAGTAGGACAATAAAACTACCGTGTTTAAAGAGAGAAAGAACTCTAATGGCTTGAATGAGTGTATTCATTTAACGTAATTGGCTGAAGTTCATTCTTGGAATCTTCTGATATCTTTCTAATGGGAGTGGATTATTAACAACTAAGTATTGCTACATTAGCTTACACCATGTAATTACTTAATTTCTATGTGAATTTCAAGAATCATGATCTTTTGCCATTGATGGGCTATAGAGTCAAAATAGTTGTAGGAATTTAATTTCTACCTAATTAAACATTTTTTTTCCAGAATAGAATCAACTAAATTCAACAAACATGAGTCTAACCTAGTTGGGTTTGGTTGCATCAATAGTAGCTAGGTGCTCTACTAAGGTGTTGTGATTGAATGTACAACTCAAGAAACTTGATCATTCCAAATGCTTGATAAACCTAGGTTTAAGATAAATCTATGTTGGTGATCAAACCTAGTGAATCTGATCAAACCTGGCCTGAACTCAATTCTTCATCTTTTTTTATAAAAAGCTAAAAATGACTCTTTGAGCTTATTTTTGAACTGTTTTTTCAGTGAAAATTGTTATGGCACTGTTAGACAGCTTCCAACACACAGCCATGCCACAACTACAACATTGTTTTTCAGTGAAAGTTGTTAATGCACTGTGAGACAGCCTCCAACACACACCTATGCCACAACTACAACATTGAGGAGATTTTTCACACAATCCACCGATGGCACACATTTGTTCTTATTTTTGGCTTAATTTCACCAACTAGATGCTGAGCACAAACTTCAGAAAATCAGAGCTTGTTTCTACACATTTAAAATTCAGGCATCTTTTTCTCATTTTGCTTCATGCTCTGATCCACGGTGTTTTTAATGTGTCATGTACTTAGTTATTAAATTTTGAACATCAGAAAACAAAATACACTAAGACCGTGGTCATGGTGTATGGTGTTTTTAAGGTATCATGTACTTAGTTATACAATTTTGAATATAAAAAAATACACTATAAATTTATCTTTCTGAATTTTGATATGAAGTCATTGTAAAAATGTTTACATAAATATTATGTATCTCACTCAATGTCTCCACGGAGAATTATATCATAAATTGTTATACTATTAAAAAGCCATATATTAACATAATTTTATATATGTTTTTTCATAAATAAAAATTATTATTTTCTAAATTTTAATTTTAATATATATATATATATGATAATTAAAAAAAAATCTTATATTAAAGTCTTTTGTAACCATCTTTCTCTTCTTCCTTTTGATCTCCTTGTAAATTAAGGACCCTGCAATATATTGTACATAGATATGTAGAATACACTTGCATCCTATTTTGTTTGGAGTTAATGACGATACCTAAGATATGAAGTTCTGGAAAGCAGCCAAAGCTCTTATGGTATGTAAGAAATTTTAAAATATTTTTTTAATAATTAAATTTAAAATAAAATTTATTGAATATTTAATATTTACGATAAAAAACAATTATTTTCACATTTTCATGTATTTGAGATTAATTATTTTAAAAATAATCTTAAATTCTATTTTCATATCATCGTTATTAATACGAGACTATTCATATTTCATCTCACAAAGACGAAAATCTTGTAAAATTTCTTTGTATATTGATATACATTTCTATCTTTTCCAACCATAAAAGTCCCATTTGTGTTTGTCCTTGCAACGTAGTGCCATTAATGGTAGTTTATCTGCTTCCAACTTTTTAGCATGATAGGTCTACTCTTAAGCATTTTTAGCATGACAGGTCTACTCTTAAGCAAATAAAAATTTGGCCAGGGTTGACCGTCTATAGCATTAGGGTTTAAAGTAGTATAATAAATATATATTTTTTAAAATCATCATATATTATTTTTGGAGAATATCACTATCTTTTTTCTTTAATGAAGATTTTTCACTCTTTTGGGAAGTAAAGTGTTGTTGAAGTAAACAAACAGGGTGCAATGTTTACACATCAGTCACTTCAACGACACTTTCTTCAGCGAGTGATTTGAACATTCTCACCGTGGCTTGGAAACTCTGCACTGAGCTTACATTATGGATATCATACGATCTAAATACTGATGTTTTCAGTGGTAGGGTAGTTGGCATTTGTGGAGGTTAAGTCGCCACATGTTATTTGTTCGATTTTTGCAGGTTGAGGTTGAGGGTGGGAGCCATGGAAGGGAATTAAACTGACCCATGGGGTGTCCAGGATGGTCCTCATCTTTTTACAAACTTGGTGACAGCATCTGCCGAGTGGGCAGATCATTCTTCCACTCAACATTAGGGCTGGCCCTGGCCTAAGTTATAGGCCTATCCTTCATGTGTGGGGTTTCCTAACTGTAAAAAAAATGTTAAGCTCTAAATAGACAGATTCTCCACTCTCCCTATGTTCTATGGAATAAAGTATAACTGCTGTTTCCTTGTACACTGCGGTTGCTCTATTAAGTTGAAATAGAGTTTGGTGTTATAAACTGTGGGTAAGAAGGATGTTCAAACTGATAATGTTAGGCTCTAAATAGACAGATTCTCCACTCTCCCTATGTTCCATGGAATAAAGTATCACTGTTGTTTCCTTGTACTCTGCGGTTGCTCTATTAAGTTGAAGTAGGGTTTGGTGTTATAAACTGTGGGTAGAAAGGATGTTCAAACTGATAATTAGAAATGGGAATCGGAGGCAATACTTGGAATGTCTGTATATGAGTTCATGTGCTACGGATGTAGAATTGACCATACTTTGTTGAACAACATGTTAAGATTCTAAGAATGGATTTAACTGAGGATATGCAGGAGATTTTGTTGACGTTTTCTGAACCCATGTGTGGTTTCCATACTTCTGTGAAACCAGTACAGAAAACAAGCACAACAATTTCAACTATCTGTGATTGGTACCTGGAGAATGTTGTTGCACATATGCTCAAGCTGGAGAGAAAAGGATTATTATTTGAAACAAATTCATGAGTTGGAGCCTCTGATGAAATTTTCAATTCAGGAACGAGAAGAATTAGTTCTCTGCTGGCCAAAGTTGCTGGATAAGTCCTCAATGCAAATAATCCTTTACTATGCTCACTATTGTCAGACTTCACAAAACAAACCGTGGGCATCCAAGTATTCTTAGAATCTTAGGCACAATAGTCCTGTTTGCTGAGTATATTGTGGAATCATTGTAACATGTGACTCATAAGCAAATAGCTAGCACATAAAAACCATGACCTCTGTGTTAAAATATGGAACACAGATAAAAGAAGAGAAACACAATGGGCAATAGCTTGCCTTCTCAATATTAACCACAAGTATATATAGCATTACATCACACCAAAAACCATGGGTAAATACCATGGAACAGTAAATACTATGGGACAACAAGGTGTCCTAGTCATACTTAACTAACTAATGACTTAACTAATTAATGCACCAATAACGGATAGTGGACCGGTGAGATTACAATTCTTAACATACCCCCTTAATCTCAACCGGGACAATATTCAACACTATCAATGCCTAAGTGCTGTGCCTGCTGGTCTATGTCTCAGCTAGGCATACATTTCATTCAAATAAACTTAAGATTACTTTCTTCCTTGGTGTGTACTTGGACTGCTTCTTCTTTGTCTTATTGAACTTAATGCTAAGTAGGTGTTCTTCAACATCTTGTTTAGCTTCTGCAAAATACATAGTTTTATTGTTTTTCGTTGGTGCTGGAACATAGTGCAAGTCTTCTTCTTCTTCTTCTGTTTCAACATATTGTATGTTGTTGTCCATTTTACCTGCACACTCAAAATTTTTGTCAGAAAAAAAAGATGAATATATTTCAGCTCTTCTTGGAGAGCATTCACATCTTCCTCTTCTGTTGTTTCAATGATTTTCAGCTCTTCTTGGAGAGCTTTCACTTCTTCGTGATCCTCATCTTCGTGTTCCTCATCTTCGAGTTATTCATCTTCCTCTTCTGGTGTTTCAATGGCAGCTACATCATCATTCTCATTAACTGTTGCAGCTTGTACCCACTGTGCATCCTTTACTGCTTCCTCAAAAACTGTGGGCTGATAGGGAAACAAAGCATACTGTAGATGCTCATCAATAATAGGAGTATGCTCATAAAGCTCCCTCAAACTTCTGGTTTTCTGGTTCTGTGATGAACTTTATGCTGGTTCAACTTATATGCCACTATCAACTATCTCTTTCTCTGAGAGACTATCCCTGCTGCTATCAACTATCTCTTTCTCTAAGAGACTATCACTCACGTCACTGGGGACATCTACATTGACAGGTTTGTTTTCACTGTCATAAGCAAACAGAGCTAGATCAACAAGCTTTGTTGAGCTTACTTGATCATCGGCTGCCTCATAAACACAGTCTTCTTGGCTGTCTTCCACTTCACTGTGGGATTCCTAGTGCTTTGCCTGACTTGCAAAGTCATCTTCTTCCACAACTGGTTCCTCTTCACTAAACTCTGCTTCATCTTCTTCTACATTAGGTTCCTCTTCACTAAACTCTGCTTTCAATATATCCCATGCTTCTTTTGGAGTATAAACTTCTAAAATGTTATGAAAGATGGAATAATCTATACTATTTTGTATGAGACTTAAGGCAATAACTTGCCTTCTTTCTTTTTGATACTCTGTCAAATTCTCAAATGCTTCTATATCACTAGGATCCTCTTCAACTACAAAATGCCACAAATCTTGTGACCTTAACAAGTTCCTTGCTTTTAAAGACCATAGTTCATAATTGTCTCCTTCAAAAATGTCTGCCATAATCCTACTGGTGTTAACAGATTTCTTACCTCTTCGATTTCTTCTGGTAGCTCTACTAGCACCATCTTCAAGATTCAATCTTCTTGGTTTTCTTTGATATCAGCGGTCCTTCAGACTTCAGATCCTTGGAAGCTGGATAGAAACCCCAAATCTTCTCCACCCTTTTCTACACAGGCTCTTCTTGGATCGATCTCTGCAAGACTCAATCTTCTTCAATCTGATCTAAACAATGCTGGTACTTTCCATTTTGTATGACTATCTTTAAACAGAGTGGCGCAACTTCTTTAGCTAACACAATGCGCCAGAGCAAAATCCGTGTAAGTGAACAGTGTTTGGTGCACTTTTCCTTAACAACAAGTGCGCAAGTGGCTCTCTTTGCCTTAATAGAAGGTGCGCCGGTGGATCTCTTTGCCTTAACAGAAGGTGCGCCGGTGGCTCTCTTTTTCTTAACAGAAAGTGAGCCGATGGCTCTCTTTGCCTTAACAGAAACTGAGCCGGTGGCTCTATCGGAAAAATAATAATAATAAAAAAATTTGATGCAGCCCCAAAGCTGTGAAGCTTCTCCTCCACGCCGATGTGTTCCATCTTGATCTACGTGTGTGTGATGTCCACTATGTGAAAAGGCTTACCCAACAACAGGTATGGATCAGGCCATACGCTCTGATACCATGTTAAAATATGGAACACAGATAAAAAAAGAGAAACACAATGGGCAATAGCTTGCCTTCTCAATGTTTAGCATTACATCACACCAAAAACCATGGGTAAATACCATGAAATAGTAAATACTATGGGACAACAAGGTGTCCTAGTCATACTTAACTAATTAATGCACCAATAACGGATAGTGGAATGGTGAGATTAAAATTCTTAACACTCTGTGCTTCTCAAAAGACGGTTCAAGCTGTTGGAACACCTCCTGATGATTCAGAAATTGCAATGATTGTTGAAATGGGATTCTCAAGGGTAAGGGCAGAAGAAGCCCTTAGAAATGTCCACTCAAACCGTGTAGAGCTGGCAATGGATTGGTTATTTATTCATCCAGAGGAGCCCTTGCAAGAAGATGATGAACTTGCTCGAGTATTAGCTCTGTCGTAGGGAGTACTAAATCTTCAGCTAAGGAAGAGATGGCTACAAGCCAAAAGGATATTGACCAGGGAAAGGAGTTGGTACAAGCTCCTTCTGCTGATGAGATTTTTTCCACTTGAATTAAGTTGCTCCATACTAAGGGTTCTCTAGCTTTTCCTTAGAAGGACTTGCTGTTAATGTCATGCACTCTAAATGATGGTCAGGAAAGAGCGAAAGTCATATCATTTCTTGTATTGCAACTGAAACATTGCAATTTGGATCCTGGAAAGGATAATAGCATGCTGTCCCTGGCATCTCTTGTTTTAGCTCTAATTTTGTATGGAGACAATGCAGTTTGTGAAGTTGCAGCTGACAATGGTTTTGTTAGTGTTTGGCTGAATATCTTGTCTAGCTTTTACCTGCAGGCATCAAAAAGTGAGAGCCTGCCAGATTTTAAGTATGTGATGCCCATGCTAACAGTTGTTGATGATTTGCTACAGTTGAAGCAAAAATTCGATTCTAATATTATGAGCTCTGAACAGTCCCCAAAAAAGGATGGTGATGGTGAAAATCCTGAGAACTTGTTGGAGTCTAATCAGCAAAATCATACAGAGCACATGTTGAATGTGACTGTAAGGTACCTAACTAATAAATGAAAGGCAGTAGAGGTTGCTTTGATTAGGGAAAAATTTGCAGAGATTTAAATAAAAACTGTAGTAATGAACAACATATAAGCACACAATCATTTAGGGGAAACCCTTTGGGTAGAAAAACCCCACAAAGTTGACTCAAATGTATTAATTTATAGGGTTTATAGGGGAAACCCTTCGAGGAGAAAAACCCCACACAAGCCTACTCAAATGTATTAATCATTTACTAAAATGGTTATAATACATTACAATGCTCTTGATAAGAGTGTTCAACAGCATAACCATTCTAGAGAAATTTTGGCAACGCACACTTCCCTTCAACCCTAGCATTCAATAAATAGACACAAATAACAAACCATAAACTATTTATGTTTTTCCAATTCCATATGTTAGAAATCATCGGCAATTGTTTGACCAACTGCTGGTGCTGCTTAGCATTTATTATCTGCTAGTCATCTGCACTAATTCTCTGCCATTGCTTAGCAGTTATTTCATACCACTCCATAGAAATTTATTCTCTACTCCATTTCAGCATTATTACATGCTCAGCTATAAAATTGCAAGATATATGACACACATGTTCCAACACTGAAGAAAAGAAAAAAAAGCTATTGACATAGTCTGCAACTTCATTAAGATGCATTTACCCTCGGGGCCTTGGCTACTGTACACGCTCTTTTCCAGCTATGTGCAAGGCTATCAAGGGTGCATGCCATAGCATTGCGTTTTCTTGAAATAGGTGGATTGGTTGCTTTGCTGAGCTTGCCTACTCGTTGCCTATTTTCAGGGTTTGATAGTGTTGCTTCAACTATTGTTTGTTATATTCCTGGGGATCCTCATAGGCTTCAAACGATATGGAGTCAGAAATTCGGCACAATCTTGTTTCAGCTTTAAATAGAAATGTAAGTGGAAAAGTGAGTCCTCGTACTTCTCTCAAACTTGGCACCTATTATCTCCAGAAATCCTGCTGTTTTGATGGGAGTTGGATAAATGTTCTTGGTTTTGGTTTTGGAAAAATAGCCATAAAGATAGTTAGTGACTATCGTATAACATATTAATGTGTTTCCACATTCTTTTACTTGTTTAGTTTTATTATAATTTTTATAACATTGTGTAATTGTTCAGTTGTTCAAGGCCAAGGCCAAAACCTGAGACAACTCATTGAATACAATAGTCTAGGAGAATGTCAAAAGGGTAATTTTGATTTTAAGTTAAATTTCATTAAAATTAAAGGGTAATTAGGTATCTATATTGTGAAGAAGGTATATTAATTATTTTTTAATTAATTGAAATTATTTAATAAAAATGTTTTTATACATATAATTAGATTTAAATAAATATATAAAACTTAAAATTAAAATTAAGAAATACAATAATGAAAAAAGATAAATAATAATAATAATAATAATAATGTATATAAATTTTTCTTAAGTTTGATAAAAAAAATTGGATCCAATTCTATGAAACAATAACCTTAAATAACTTCTATATGATATTTTATGGAAAAACAAAATCTCTTAGTAAAAGATTCCATATCCAGTTGGCAAGTTTAAATTTTCATAATCTTTTTTAAACAAGTGAAGATTGGGATCCACAATCATATTCTCAAACACCATGTATATAATTATTTAAAAGTAGTATATTGACGTGCACAATCTAATTTTAAGGTTACCATGTAATAAGGCACCAAATTGATGTATGAGATCCCTTTGCTTATAGGATAACTTGATGTGTGAGATCCCTTTGTTTATAGGATAAGTGACCCCCTCCATGTAATGACTTAGTCTATAAAGCTCCACATTACTTAATTTGTTCAACCCAATCATAAGATGCCTAGTTTGTTCTAGCCTTGAGACTAATAAATGGTTAATAAACTCATGTTGCACATACCTTTCCAATTCAGTAACCTCAAAGCGCTTAATCTTCTCAACCACTCATTGTGTCCAATCCTCTATGGTTTAGTTGCCACAAAGTGTTCAACAGTTCCAACTTTGTCAACCTCAAAATGCTCAAGCCTTTACAAGTTCATAACAATGTATATCATCCTCCTTGGGTGATATACAAAATAGTTTTGTCTCCAACAATGCCAAGTGGTTCCCATTCATTTTCCAACCAATAGACCAAACTATATAGTTTTTCTTCTGGAGGATGAAACGAATTAATTTGATGCCGAAATTTTCTAAGAATGTGGATATAGTAGTTAGCTTCCTACTATCAAAATGTCATTGCTAAAGTACACCATATGATAATGTTATGGTCAAATTACATCTACAAATGTTTCACATTTTTTAGGGGTAAACGAATCACTATGATGTTGAATTTTGGTGGGCACACGTGCATATGTGATAGATCATCATAGTGAAAATTCCATCTTCATCTAACTTCATATGCCCCCATTATACCAAAAATACAAACTTGGTTTTAACACTTGCCTGCTTCAATAGCAGTGAGTGTGCTTCGATAGCAACTATTTATTTTGGGATTTTATGCATTTTTATTGTATTATGGGAACTGCAACAACTTGTAGAATGGTCATTTCACTATCTTGTAGCAACCATGTGCATATTGCATTTGGGATAAATGCAGGAACAAGCTTGCATTTCACAACATACCTTCATCTTCTACAATGTGTTCTTATGCTCTTTTGTTTTTTTCTTTATATTTAATTCAACCCAATGTTTTGGCATGAAAATTGGATCCAAGTACCATATGTTTTAAATAACAACTCCATATTTTAGGCTTTTGAGTCTTGTAAAATCTCTGGCATTGGTTTTCTTCTAGTGTCTCAAACTTGGGCTCTTGCTACCATCGGTTCTTTCCAATTGCTCAAACATGGTTTTGAATTGATTAAAGTGTTATTAATCCTAGGACTAGTAACAATAGGGTAGCTCCCATCTTTGAACTTGGATTTGATACCATATGATCCATTAACAATAGGAATATGGCTCATTTGTCTCACCAACACAAATACTAAATTGTGGAATCAATTTAATTGTAAAAATCTACTTGCTATTTTGCTAGCATTAATTTTGATTGTAATAAAAACTTGTAAATTGTAATTTAAATACAAAATGTAACTGAAGTACACAATTATGAACATAGCAATAATGTAGAGATCACCCTTTAAACCCAATCTTGGGAAAACCAACAAAATATGCTGCATTTGGCTCATTGTTGAAGTATGTAAGAGAAAACCATACATGTAGTACGAGCCACACTCTCTCTATCTTAGAATTCAAGTCTTAATGCTCTTATCTATAAATATAGATTACTGCAATTTTGGAGAAATTCTATACAACTCAACTTGAACTTTGTTCTATTTCTCTTCTATAGAAATTATTAAGACTTTGGAGTATTATGAATGCATCTTGAAATACAAATAGGAACATGGAAACAATATGACTTGCCCACATCTTTGATGGAAAGCAATGCAAATTATGTCTTGTTCTTAGTGTTGCTTCCTATGTATCTATGTATCTATTGCTTCTTCTCCAACCCTCTTCATCTAAACTAACACCATTCATTTAATTTATTATGATCATGACCATGCTATCGAATTGAGACTTCACATGCTCCTTCAATATCATGGACTTTGTTCCTTTGAGAATAGAACTAGATCACAATCCTTGTTCTCACAACGATCCTCATGTTGCAATTGCCACATGTGTCTTCTTAGCAGGTCTAGCTCCACCATGAACAAAGATTTTTTCTTCTGTCCATTTATCCTTTAGCATTATCCTCCTAGACAAAGTTCTCTTCCGCAACTTCTACAGTCACCTTCAACAACTATGTGCCCCCTTCTTGAGCTCACATTGTTTCCCTTCATTTGCCATGAAGAATAGGAATTGGAAACCAAGGTGATGACCTCTCTTCTTCTTCTTCTACTATAGCCTTTCATCTCTTCGCTTCCATAGGGATGAGGTTTTAAGCACCATTTATTTCCTTCTCTCATATCTCATGGTCATTCACATTCCTCTCCCAATTCATTTCTTAATCCACAAGAGAGATGCAAAATGTTTTTTCCTCGAACAATTCCAAGAGGTTCCCATTCATTTTGTACCAATAGACCCAACTATATTTTTACATTTTGGAGGGTAAAACGAATGGATATGACATTGGAATTTCTTGAGCACTTGAAGATGGTGGTCAACTTCCTATTGTCAAACTTATATTTCCAAAGTAAAATGCATGACCGAGTTATGGTTGAATTACATCTACAACCATTTTGTATTTTTAGGGGTAGCCATTGAATATGACTATGAATTTTGGTAGCCATGTGTGCATATTTGACTACTCACCATCAATTCTATAAAAGTTGTGCATTTTTGGATTTTATGCATTTTTAATATAAGATAGGATATGTAGAAAATTGTAGCATTATACAATACAAATTTTTCGTGTCACTACAACCCTGAAATTCCTTGTTGATTTTTTTTAACAATGAATGTCAATTATTTGTGTTGCCATTGCATAGTCTTTGCATCATAGTTGTTGGAATATGTAATGATGACTAGTGTAATGTTCTTGGTTGTATCTATCAAAGAAGACATAAAACTCTTCATAACTCTCTAAAATTATAAAAATGAGTTATCTCACATGCATCATGAAGTAGAATTATCTTATTACCATTCTTTATATAAGAGAAGTGGAAAAATATTTATCCCACATGTATTATGGATGATTTATCCATCCCTGTAGCAATGTAATAGAGGTGAAGGAGGCCCTTTTGCAGTACACACATTGTTGTGTCGTTGTGACATGAAGTATAGATGGAGTGTGATATGTGGGTGCTCAAGATTGTAAGAGTGGAAGTCCTTTGAAGTATAAAAAGATCAATTCTTCCCGTGGTTGTTTCCCCAGTTGGGGTTATACCACGTAAAATTGATGTACTCTATTTTATCTTTCCTTTCCTCTCTTGCTATTTTTATTGTTTTTATTGATTATTTGGTTCTTGTGTTGATAGGAGATTAGACTAGTAAGATTATGATTATTGATTTGCATGTTAGTAAACTTTTTTGGTTAGATTATTGAGACATGCATTAACATATCATAATAAATTTACTAACATGTAAATCAATAATCAGAATCTTACTAGTCTAATCTCTCATGAGCATAAGCATCAATAATCAATAACAAGTGCAAAAGAGGAAAGGAAAGAGAAAATAAAGTACACAAAATTTAAGTAGTAAAACCCCAAATGGGGAAACATGCATAGGAAGGCTTAATCTTCTTATTCTTCAAAAAAAATCCACTCTTACAATCTTGAACATCCACACATCACATTCCATCTGCACTTCATGTCACATTGACACACAGTAACGTGCATACCCAAAAGGCTCTCCTTCACCTCTATTATATAACTAGAGGTATGGATAGATCACATCCCATAATACATGTGGGATAAATATTTTTCCACTTCTATTATATAAAGAATGGTAATAAGAGAATTATACTTCATGATGCATGTGAAATAAATCCTTTTGATAATTTTAGATAGCTATGAAGAGTTTTATGCCTTCTTTGGTAGATACAACAACAACATCTCACTAGTCATCATTACATATTTCAACATTCTCCCTTAATGATGACTAGGGATAAGGAACACAATAACATCCTCCTTGATAACAACTTCTAGAATTCCCAATAAGATGTGGATATGAACACACTTCACCTTATGGATTTGATGAAGATAACATCCGCCTCTCATTGATCATGAAATTGCACTTGAACCGAGTTGTATGATGAACTCTGCAGAACACCACAATAGTGTACACAAACCTCATATGGCCTATACAACAAAAAATGTGGCCGATAGAAAATCAACACAACGTAACCCAATTGATAGTTAAAATAATTCTGCAATAGACCTCATTATGAATACAAGAAGCTCGGATGGCCTATACATCGACAATGCATTGCGTAGGCAATCTTCACAACCAAGCTAAAAGATGCACCCTACAATGAGATCTCATAGCGAATACAAGAACCCTAGATGGTCATGTACATCATAAATGTGTCACATAGATAATTGTGACTTTACAAGATGAAGATGGCCTTTCATTACATTACATTAATTGGAAGGAGGTGACATTATATGGTATTTTATTAAATTAAATTCCTTCTTAATTACAACTTCAACCATTATTATCGAATAAAGTGGCAAAAGTTTTCAACTTTGTTGCTATCAAAGATAATTTGTAGAGAGGAACAATGTTGAATGAGCAGAGATAGAAACATCAATATGCTAAGAAAGTCATGAATAATCTACAAAAGCAAGTTGTCCAATAACTCTTCACAAAGACCCCTATTAAGAAAGTGAAGAAAACATAGAGCTAATCTGCACGAAACAACTTCCAAGTGTAAAGCATAACATGAACCACTCATAATGACAAGGAAATTCAAGACATGAAATTTGAAAGATAGAAGGACATGAAATTTATTTTACATAAATAAAGGTTAGAAACAACATACAAGGATGTGAGAAATTGATATCACTTATAAATTAAAAATATTGCCATCAAGCAACTAAATCTTTGGCATCAATTGGTTTCTTGTTGTCACCATGTCAAAATACTAGAGATACATGCTCTTGAAAATACCAAACATCTTCCAAACAAGAAGGTTATTTGAAAGAAAATCGGTAACAAGAGACAACCTCTACAAACATGATGATTAAAACTAAGAAACTATAAACCAATGCATTAAAGACAAAAAGCTATGGCAACATGTGAAAAAAATAAGCAAGTTGGCATTCCACATGTTTGTCGAAATTGCTTTTACAAAAAATAAATGAAAGAGCATATAATATTCATCGATATCATATAAATATTGATAAAAATTGTTTAATAAATCAATATTTATTTGAATTTTGATAAAAACTTATCAAAATAATTAAATGGCAAACTTTTATATGTGCAAATGTTTTTAAGATATATATATATATATATATATATATCATCTTAAGTAAACTTATTTATATGAAATACAACATAAATATTTATGAGGATGGACTACTTGAGCTACAAAGTTTGAAAGAAAACTACAAATGCTACTGAACAATAGTTCAAAATACAACGTTAATTTCCACCCAAATCTGAATGTTGTTGTAATGCATATCTTAGCATGTTGATGTTATGTTATTGTAATGTCGTAGTTCCTCCATCTGTGTTCCTTGTCCCTAGTCATCATTAAGGGGGAATGTTGGAATATGAAATTATGACTAGTGTGATGTTGTTGGTTGTATATATCGAAAAAAGGCATAAAACTCTTCATAATTCTCTAAAATTATAAAAAAAGGGTTATCTGACATGCATCATGAAGTATAATTCTCTTATTATCATTCTTTATATAAGAGAAGTGGAAACATATTTATCCCACATGTGTTACGAGATGTGATCTATCCATACCTCTAGCTATATAATAGCGGTGAAGGATACCCTTTTGGGAATGGACATTATTGTGTGTCATTGTGGCATGAAGTGAAGATGGAGTGTGATCTATGGGTGCTCAAGATTGTGAGTTGAAGTTTCCTAAATAATAAGAAGATCAAGCATTTCTGTGGATGTTTCCTCATTTGAGGTTTTACCAAGTAAATTTGGTGTGATCTCTTTTATCTTTCCTTTCCTCTCTTGTATTTGTTATTCATTATTGATGCTTGGGTTGATAATATATTATGCTAGTAATATTTGGTTATTGATTTACATGTTAGTAACAAATTGGTGTATCTTTATGCATATGTAGCAATAATATAACATGGTTTAGAGTTGGTTACTAAGCTCTACCTCCTTCTATAATATTTTCAAAATTTTCTTTTCAAGCATCAAATTTCTTCAATGATTTGTATTGGGTCCTCCTCTTATGGATCTACAATCAGATTTGGACAACCACTTAGCTTTATATTGAATCTGTACATTTCTCACATTTATGTGCATTTAAAAAAAAAATCTGACCTCACCATTGTTTGAAATAGGGGATTTTGTTAAAATCAATTATTTGTTAATCAAATTTGACTTTCATTTGCTCAAAATTAAATTAATTAGCCTAGTTTAGCCTAAGATTTTTTTTCTTAATTTAATTTTTTTTCTTCCATTTTTAGGTTTCGTAATTTACCAACCCTGATACATGATTAATCACTGAAGATCAAATGAAAAATATTTGGTTGAACATATGTTAGAGCAGAAGATTGCAATTCTAGGGTTTGTATGCTAGGGTTTTAGTAAAAATTTTCAGGAAGAGATCATGTTGCAAGCTAGGATTTTGAATGGCAGCCAGGGGAGAGGAGACATCATGGTGAAGGAATTGGGGAGGGGATCAAGCCACTCCCCAACAAAACATCAAGATGAAGGAAGGGAAATGACGAAAAGTAGAGTGAGGGATGGAATGGGAGGTGAAGGGTCAATCCCATGAGCCATGGCTCAATCCAATAGAGGAGACAAGAGAAGGTCAAGTCGATGTATTCCTAAGATGACACAAATACCCTTGATCCAAGTTAAATCAGAGAAACTAAGACATCAAATCTAGTATATGAAGGATCATGCTTTGATTGGTAAGTTCTTAGGAATCTAGCCCACAGAGAAGGCATTGATCTAGTGGATTAATACCACATGGAATCCAAAAGGCCATTATGACTTGCAGTTAGGATCAAAAGATTTTTTAATGATTGATTTCTTTAACTTATAATATCTTTGAAGGAGGCCCATACTTCTATTCTGCGGGCATGTTTTGGCGATCACTAAAGGAATTCTTTAGCCTAGATAAGGAAGATATTGCAATAGCTTGGGTCTAGATTTAGTTATATTCTTTTCCAATTGAGTACTGGGATCCATAGATCTTGATAGACATTGGGAACTCCTTGGGTGACTTTGTGAAAATTTTGGAGCAAACAAAAACAATGAGATACACATCATACACGAGGAACTATGTGTACATGGACATATCAAAGGACCTTCCAGAGGCAATTAGTCTCACTTAGGAAGAGGAGGACTGGAGGCAAACACTGGACTATGTAAATGTTCCTTTTCATTACCGCAGATGCCATGAGCATGGTCATTTGTTTATAGATTGCCCCATGAATAATCCGCCTCTGACACCAAAGTAGAAGGGGGAGAAGGATGCAGAAGGATTCGTGAAGGTCAATAATAGAAGAAGGCATGGAAATAAACAAGTGACCATGGATTTGAGAAATCCTACCAACACCACTAATAGTTTTGTGGTGTTGGATGGGATTCCTGACAATGTGGGGGAGCTGCAAACTGAGGAGATTGGAGGGAATTCAAGGGGAAAAGGGGATGACATGGAGGAAAATCAAGGGAAAAAAGATCAACAATTGGCCCTTACAAGTATAGTGTAGGAGGATGTAGTTATGACTGAGGAAGAGGACGAGGATACGGAACTAGGGGAATTGGATCTGGATGGGATTGAGGAGGCTTGCAACAACAAGAAAAAGGGATATGTGCCTTTTAGACAAGTGCAATTGCTCCATGATGTGATTCCGAAGTCCAATGTTTCGAACTAGCTAAGGATTGCAACAAGAAATCCCAATGAGAATAAGAGAAAATTTAAAGAAATTGGGGGAAACAGGGGGAGAAGAAGCAACAAACAAAGAATAGTGGAAGTTGGGGGTATGCTAGTTGATTCAGGACAGTGTCCGACTATCAAGGTAGACTTGGCCACGGTAAGAAATTCCAATTAATGAATCTAGTTTCATGGAATATTTGAAGATTGAATAGTCCTCAGAAGACAATAATCCTTAGGAAAAAACTCATGAAAGAAAAATCAATAGTACTTTTTCTTCAAGAGACTAAGTGCTTAGAGGAATACATACATATATTGGGAGAGAAAGATATGGGGAGGAAGTAATGCGATAGAAATAGATGCTCAAGGATCAGCAGGGGATGTAGCTATCTTGTGGGATCCGAGTAAGGTACTCCTATCAAATTTTCTTGCTACTTAGTGTTCTTTGTCGGTTGAGTTTAGGATCCCAGGATCTTTGGTGTGTGGGGTGATTACCAATGTATATGGTCCCCAGTTTCTCTCCCAAAAGATTGAGTTTCTATCGGATCTAGAACGCCTCAATATTTGAGTGGGTCAGAAACATTGGGTCTTAGGAGGATATTTTAATATTATAAAGTCCCTATTGGAAAAAAAGGGGGGACGTAGAAGATTGGTGACTTTTAATCAGGAATTGCGGATTTGATAGATAGGATAAAATTAGTAGATATTGAGACTGGTAATAGCCTATTCACATGGAATAATAAGAGAAGTGGTGATCGACATGTGGCTTCTCATATTGATCATTTTCTAGTGTCTAAATTGGTTATATCTAGGGGAGGATATTTGTCTACTCTGGTGCTTCCTTCAGCTGGATCCGGTCATTGGACGATTAGTCTATTGTGGAGTAGGATTGGGGTCCCGACAAAGAGGCCCTTTCGATTTGAACAATTATGGATGTCACATCCAAACTTTAAATATTAAGTGAAACAATGGTGGAAGGAAATTGAGGTCTCAAATGGGACATGTATGTACAAATTCCAGCAAAAGTTGAAGGCCATCAAGAATAAGGTGAAGGAATGGAATAAGTTGAAAATTTTTGGAAATATCTTTCAGGACAAAAAATAGTTGGAAGAAAGGTTGGAGAAAATTCAACTAAAAGGGATGCATGAAGGTTTTGATGAGGGATTGAAAATAAAGGAGGCTCGAGTCATGGACCAAATATACCAAAGGGATATACATGAGGAAATTCTATGGAAACAAAAATCAAGAAATATATGGTTAATGGAAGGAGAACACAATACAAAGTTCTTCCACAAATCAACAATTCAAAATAGGTAGAAGAATAAAACCCTAATGTTGAAGAGAGAAGATGAGAAGAGGCTATAAACCCATGAGGAAATTGAGTTGGAATTGATACAACACTTCAAGGAACTCATGGGGGAACCAATCCTGAATATATTGGAGGATATCAAGAGAATTACTTGAAATATTCCGGCTCTGGTAACACAAGCCCAAAATGATTTATTGATGTGGCCAGTGGAATTAGTAGAAGTTGAAAAGGCAGTAGGGAAAATGGCGGATGGAAGAGCTCTAGGCCCGGATGGATTTACAACCAAATTTTTTCACCACTTCTAGGATATGTCATATGATAAAGGATGAAATGGTTGGAATAGTGGAAAATTACCGTGGGACAGGATGAACGTTCCGTACTTTTAATGCAACATTCCTATCCTTGATTCCCAAAAGTGACGGATTGAACACTCCAGGTAAATTCAGACCGAAGTCTTTATGCAATGTAATTTATAAGATTATAACTAAAGTAATTGCTAATAGAATAAAGCCTCTTTTTCCCACTCCGATTTCCCCATAGAAATCTGATTTTGTTGAGGGCCGCCAAATTCTTGATGGGATCATTTTAGTTCATGAAGTAATTCATTCTTTAAAAGTTACCAAGAAATCTAGCATTGATAAAACTTGATCTTTCCAAATCCTATGATAAGATTAGTTGGCAGTTCATGGAGAAAATGTTATCGGCTTTTGGATTTTATGATTCATAGACCAGATGGATCATTAATTTGACCTCCTCATATATATTCTATATCATGGTCAATGGCTCTCCCTTTGAAACGTTTCGGTCTTCGAGAGGTATTTGGAAAAGGGAATCCCTTATCCCCCTTTCTTTTTGTTCTCGTGGCGAAAGGTCTAGGACGACTGTTGAAGGACATGATAGACTCTAATGAACTATGTGGGCCATCCCTACATCCTTTGTATCCCAAGCAGTCCCACCAACAATTCATGGATGATACAATGCTCATAGGCCATGCTTTGGTGTAAGAAGCGAAATCTATAAAAAGGGGATTAAGCTTTTTCTTAAGGCACCGGGTTTGTCGGTTAATGAAAAAAATTCCTAGGTTTTCTTTTTCAATACGCCGGGGGTTATGCAGATAAACATTCTTTGTATTTTGGGATTCCAAAGGATTTCCCTTCCATCCAAATACCTTGGAGCTCCTCTCTCTAATTTAGTCATTAGGAAGGTATCTTGGGCGGAACTATTGGATAAAATGAAACAGAAGCTATCAAATTGGGCATTGTGGCCACTTAATTTGGCAAGTAGGTTGGTTATGGTTAGGGCAATTCTCCAGGCCATGCCCATGTATCTTTTATTGGTCATGGCAGCCCCAAAAATAGTGTTAAAAGAAATTCGAAGTCTCCAAAGGATATTTCTATGGGGGGTTTCTAATGAGAAGCAAAAGTGGGCTTTGGTGGGGTGGGACACCCTGTGCAAGCCAAAATTGCAGGGAGGACTTGGTCTCTATTTTCTCGATAAATGCAACGAGGTGATTAGGGAAAACTGTAATATCCTGATTTAAACCCGATTGCATTAAAAATGTAAATGATGTAAATATGCTAGTGTGAATTCCTAGTGCCGAGCTCAAGGACAAGGCCCGACTAGTAATGAATAGGCATGTATGATGTTATCTTTTATTTGGACCATTTGGTTGGATTTTATGCCGACTTAGAGTATAAGTAAATATTATGTGCATAAATAATAAAATGGTCCAACAATGGCTGTGTAAAGAGCACCAAAGGGGCTATGATTCCACCAGAGGGGAAGAGGAAGGGGGCCTATGGGAACCAAATCCTATGCTGCCAGGTGTCAACCTTAGAGCTCACCCAAAATTCTGTCATGTGATGGGAATAATCCAATTATCTCCTTTTGACCATTTTCCAATCATTGATTGCACATGTGGGGTTGGTGGGAAAAGTCACTTCTTGTATTTATTGAAGCATGGGGGTTGTGACAGTTATGTCAGCTGTCATCAGTCCTATTTCTTCTATGGTCAGAAGCCATGTCAGCTGTCTTTTCACCTTCACCTCATATCCTTGGAGTCAACACTCTTTTGATCATTATTCTATTCTCACTCTCTCATGCAAGATGCTACACTACGTAGAGTTTACCATTGTTGTTGATGTCCATGACTAGACTATGTGTTAAACCTAGGAATTCAGATTAGAGGACAGAGCTGCGTTTTTGGAAGGGAAGATAGAAGCCCGTGGGTGTTTCCTTCGCCTTGGTGGACTCATAGCCCAACTTGGGGGTGGCCTCAGCAACAGAAAGAGTATATGTTGTATTGAGTGCCTATGGTTGGGTGGAAAAGCATTTTTACACATCCAGTTGCTTGGATCTACGTTGGATAAAGATAAGTAATCTTATGCATTTGATTCTGAAACGTTTTTATTTCATGCCTGTGATGTTACGCTTGTAAAATTGAATGATATGTGCATGTGGAAAGGTTTTTATCTCCGTTGTGCATGTTTTTCTTAAGCTTTTGAACACGCTGATTATTGTTAAAAAATACATTATGCATTGGGGCGAATTTTTAAAGCCCAGTTTTTCCAACGTCCCCTCCCGATGGTTGTATTGGGTGTAACACCCCAAAATTCACAAAAATTTAAAAATTTTTCAATGTGGCATTTAATGCCTAAACTAACTGTGCAGAATTATATTTAATGCTTCTATGTTGTCATGTTGAAATGAGTGTTTATGACAGTCATACATTGTAATGTTTGCGTCTTGATATAAAATGAAACTTATAGTCTACAGTAAGATGCTATTGGTTGTTTCAGCTATATTTTATATTTCCTATGTCGATACTCCATCAATATAATGTTTATAAGCGCTAATTGTTGTTTTTCTTTTGATGATGAAAGGGGTCCTAAGGTACCCCGAGGCTTACTTAGCATTTATGCTAAATCAACTGAACCTTCCTTTTCGCAGATGACAAGTAAGGATAACACAAAGGATCAAGTATACCAATATGTTTTTAAAATGCAAATCTAGCTAGCCGTCAAAGTTTTATAGTTGTAAGCTATGCCACGCATACCTTTCCTTGTTTAACATTTAAATGATGATTATAAAGCATCGCAACAAGGGTTTTTGCATAGTATGTCAATGCAATTTAATTTTAAAAGGGATGATATGCCTTTATAAAACCTAGGCTAAATGCAAGGTACCATATAACCCTAATACATAAGGTCTACATGCACATGCCATTCGATTTCCTATGATAGATGAACTATATGTTAATTCCATGCTTTTCCTATAGTATAAACTATATGTAATTTACAAATAAATCCTATAGAGTATACTATATACAAATCCTATGTAAACCTATATCATATAAGCTATGTGCAAATTCTAAGTAGTTCCTATCGCATATAAACTATATGCAAAGGCTTATGCATTGCCCTATATTCAAACATTATAATACAATGTGGGCATCATCGTGACCCTTTTATAACATATGATTGATACCTAGTAATTTGATACCTTATGACTTACAATAAAATCTATATTGTGACAGGGTTGCAACAAAGTTCACATGTCAACGTATGATGAGACAGGGTATTAATATTGTAGTGGACATCTGCTAGCAGGAATTCACATCCAACCTTGGCATTTAATACTCCTATCTACTAGTTCAATGGAATATCACCGTGGCTGCCATAGTGGTTCTTAACTCGTGAAGGTATTGTGACAGAGCAGTCAACGTGGTCGAGTTGTATTTGATTTAGTTTGAAAGTTGTCCTAACTGGTCTCCACGGTTTCCATGGTTATTAATGTTTTCATAACTGTGGTGGTTTCTTGGGGATACAAGGTGCTTATCGAGTGATCTCCATTGTTGATCTTACGTTAGTCTTGGGCTTTGGAACTTAACCCTAATCTCCACTACGTTTCGAAGTTATTGTTTCTTTTGGCATTCAAAGTTTGGAGAGTGCTTCCGTGGAGAGGCCTGAGAAACTTCAAGGTTTCGTTAGCAGGTTTCTTGGAGCTTCTCTCATGATTTGAAACCATGACCTGTGGGTGTTTTTCTGATACCAGTTGATAGTTTTAAGGGCTGAACCTTCTGTGAGAGTTTACAACAATTAAAAAGATGTTGAAAGGTTCCAGGGCTGATGGAAATCTCGTGTGTAGTTTGAAATGGTAGTTCTCTGAGTTGTTTTCAACCTTTTTGCATTCGATGGTGAGGTGCTGGCTACGGTTTCACAATGGTTACGATGTCACTACTCCAGATATAGCTATTTTTAAAGGTAATGTGTCAGATTCGAAACTTGTCTCCTTCTAACTTGTTTAAGAGTTGCAGTCATTGTTATTTATCCTTAATGAAACTTCTTTCAGGTTACTTGTTTGACCATACCTTATTCGTGTGGTAGATTCCTTCGACATTCGGTTCCCAAGCTTGAGTTTTGATAGCTGGCAGCTGCAATGGAACTGGTAAGCTTCGATGGTTTCCTTGGTGGCATCGGTTTGGTGATTGTTGGTCCTTCTTAGGTTCTGAGCCGATACTTCATTTTGATGTCTGATTATGGGTGGTAACCATCATTGTGAAGTCCTTATATGCCAGAAGACAGTATAGGGAGGATGGCTCCTCGACCTACCATGCTGTTAGCTACGTCAACTCTATGTATTTTTGTTTGATACAAATGTAGCGAGGGTTTTATCCCTCTGTTGTTTGATGGAAAAAATAAAAGAATAATAAAGTTTCGGTCTTCCAAATCACTGTTTGTTTGTATGATTAGTGTTGGGGTTTGGCCTCGTTTTGATATTGTAACATTAAAGGTTTCCTGTGCTGAATATGAATGTCGATTATGTTTATTAGTGTTATTCTTTGATTAAGGCCACGTGCCTCAGGCTAAACGCCTTGTTTTGTGCAAATGACTCTGTAACTACTTGTATAAGGCTGGATGCTTTGATATATATATGATAATGTAGTGTTTTGTTTGTGAATTACTGTGTGCAAAGGTTGGCCGAGAGTCGAATATTTTAAGTCTTACCCTGTGCATTTGAACCCTAGACCTATTTAGTTTAAAAGATAGTTTTGGAAATTTTGAGAATCGATACTTGTAAACCGAGACTTAGTCTCGTTCATCTATTTGGTTTTTATGCAGATGATAGTTTTTCATTCGAGTTTTAAAAACCCTACTTGTTAATGATACTGAGAAAGTGATCTTGTTTTTAGTTTAAATGCTAAGTTTGTTTCGATTGAAACCTGCAGATGAAATTAGGAGAAATGCTACAGTTGAACTCGGTTTCGAAATTTCTATTGTTAAGAGTTGCTTGTTTACTAAATGTAGTAGAATACGTAGCTAGGGTTTTAGGACTATGTCCAGTGGGACATCTGTCCACAATTAGAATTATTCGTTTACTCAAAATATTAAAATAATTGGTTTTTCAACATGAATAAAGGCATTCGTTCTGTTATAGTATAAATGTATAACAAAATATTAGAAATCTTTTACAGAGGGTTTGGAAACAAAACATGGAAATAATAAACCCTTATTTTAAAACTTGATACTGCAAAAATAGCATTACTAAGTGTACAAATACTATGATTATTTTTGTGTTCGTTTAACAACTATTTACATTTCAAAAAATAATGACGATCGCCTAGAAGGAAGATTGTATAGTATAATATTAGAAAGGAAATGAAATGAAATACATAGTGTTTATCTACGGTAGGATGACAGTTGATTTTTCAGTAATCTTAGGTTTGAACAGAATCATATATCTTACTTCAGTTGCTAGAATAAAAGACATATTACCATGCCTGTAATATTAAATGTTGTTTATAGTTCCTGAGCCTAAACATATAATTTGTATTACAGAAATATAACTGATAATGAAAGTTAAAGAAATACAGCAACATTAGTCTATTCATTCATTTGGCAATCTTCCTATCATTCATCTATCTTAATTCTCCTTCTCTGCACTAGAGTACTATACAGAAAACAGTATGGAGAAAAATATAGAGAAGTTATTTGTTCAATCACTTATTCATCCTTACACAAAATCATGACTAGATCAAGATTCAAAACAAATACTTCTGTATGATGATATCTAGTGAATACTAAATCAACAATTGCAAAAAATAATTTAACTACTTAGAAAACAGAAAAGACAAGTAGAACCTGTAACAGATGATAGGGTGGACAAACACCCAAGGAGGCCTGTTCCTCCCAACCTTCTCCAGAGGAAGTAGCCAAACTACTTGCCTCCTTTGGACCCCCGAGCCTGTTTACTGAACCACCAAGTAGATGAACTCCATGTAGAAGCAAGGCACTCAGAAATTGTACAGGCACCAAACTATTAAGACTTGCTCCTCAGCTTTTAGGACTCTGCACTCAGCAGTATAATATGCAGACTTACACCATGATAAAAAACTAGCATATCCCCTCATCAAATCTCTTGGGTAAGTAGCAAAACCCCAAGGAAAATTTTCTCGTCAGGAAAAGTGATGAACCTCAGTCCAAAATTCGATGGTTCTTAAAAATATTGCCTAGGTCTTTAGTGGTCAGTTTTCAATAAATGAGCCTCAAGTTCCAGTCCCATCTTTCAGGGCACTAAGACCAAAATTCAAGGGAGTTGTCCCATACCAACATCTAGTTACTTGCCTCATGAAGCTGCCATTTGTCCATTTCCTTCTACCCCAGATTCCATTCCACCTAGTGGGTCAGTAAACACTCTTTCAACAGTCCCCTTAGGTGTTTGTCTCCTATTTAATTTATTTAATAATAAAATATTGTGCAAATTACAGTCATCCTTGGACACTTGTCCAATATAAAACTTTACAATAAAAGTTAAGATAATGTTTCCAACATAAAAAAAAATTCAGCAAAAAGGGATATGTTACATTGGGTGAGGGGGACGTTACAAAACAAATTAGTGGCATTGGGTCACTTACACTATGGAACCATGTGCCTACATGTGGCCTTGCAAGTATGCTCATGGATGGGATAAAAAAGACCTTATCAGATTCAAGGAGGGTAGAATAGGCTCTTATATCTAGCAGTTTGTAGTGTAGGGGAGGGGGTTAATTTCATACTGTAGTTTCTAGGAGATTCAGAATGGGGAGTCGGCTGATTTTTTGATGGACTTGTGGCAACAAATGCCTCCTTCGAGTCGCCACTTTAGCCTTCTATAGGTTCAAAATTATTGTATGGAGAGACATTGGATTAAAGTCAGACTTCTGGCAGGAAGGGCAAGAGAATGGGGAATTCCATGAACGGAAATGTCTATAGTGGTGGAATTCCATATGCCATCTAGGGGAAGCACAAAGAATTGAGGATGAGTAACAAAGAAGAAGTATTTTCATCCAAAGAGGACAAGACAAGCTGTGATGGGGCTACTAACCTTAAGGGTATATTCAACATAAAAGAGGTGCACATCATTGGGGCAGGACTTAAAGATGCCTCGAATCAACAAGAGTGGGAAAATATATGGGGGGATAATCTATGGTAGAAAGTGGTAACTTTCCTCTAGTTGTTGGTTAAAAGGCACATTTTGATAGGAGAAAACCTGAGGAAGAGGAGTATTGCAGGACCAACTTGATGTTTCCTTTTTGCCGAGGAGGAAGAAACAATGGAGCATTTGCTGGATAGATGTAGCTTCGCCTCTAACCTTTGGGACAAAGGCACAAAATTTTTTCACCGATCTGTAAGGGTCAGGAGTAGACCTGACATTTCAGTGAAGGAATGGAGAAGCAACCCCTTTCGAAAATGTCATTATGAACAAAGTTTGGCAATTATTTCCTGCCTTTTTGTTATTGGAGGTTTGGAAGGAAAGAAACCAAAGAATATTTAGGAATAAATCCAAAATGGAAAGGGGAATCTGGAATTTGATCCAGATCCATATCCAGGAAATTTAAGGCTGACCTCCTACAGAGATCAAGATTTCCAAGCGGATGATAGGGAAAGAAGAATTATTCAAGCATGGGGTATCAATGAAATCTTAGCATGGATAGGGGGTCCAAGTCTCTCCAACACACAAAACCCCAACCCGGATGGTGGTAGGATCCTTCGAAGGGTTGCTTAAAATTGAATTTTGATGGTGCCTTAAAAGGAGATCCATGATTAGTAGGATTTGGGGGGGTTGTGTGCAATGAAAAGGGAGAGATTTTATGGGTGTTTAGAGGGTTCGTTAGGTTATAAAATATTAATGTTGCAGAATTGGAGGGTCTCATCCATGGCATCTCTAGTGCCATCAATTAGAGGTTCACGCCCTTGGTGGTGGAAGGTGATTCTACAATCATCATGAAAATGGAGGAACGTCTGCTAAATGGTCGGAAAGTCTTCGAAGTCTCGAACAATTGGCATTTGGAGTTTCGTTTGAAAAAGTTGGCACTCTAGATTCGTTAGGCTCAGGGCTTAACTTTTAGCCACATCAAACGAAAGGGGAATAAGCTTGTTGATTTTTTGGCCAGCGCGAGGACTACAATGCATTCCTCGTTCCAAGATGGTAGTTTGGAGGTTCTTGAGGACCAAACTCTTATTAATCAATGCCGGTCTTCGGATACCCAAAATATGGACTCCTCGGATGTGGGTGACGACAGTAGTTGCATGCAAAAAGTGGAGTGAAAGTATCAACACATGGTGAGGGTATGCAACAACTTATGAAAATTTTTGGAAGGTTTAAAAGGGGATTTGGTGGTGTCAACATGACTTTTTAAGCATGATATGGTATAGGAAGAGGGCGAGATATCAGTATTTTACGTGGGGAATTATGGAAGATTTGGGTGGCGGATCTCCTAGGTGTACGGGTGCAGGCCTATCAATGGGGGGACCTTCCCGCATGTTTATTTCAATTTATGGAATTGCAATTATAGATTCGTTGGAAAGATAGTTTGATCAGGGTAGTGAAGCTTTGGTTTAGATTCCATTCCACTTGGTGTGGTTTATCCCTATTGGTGGTGTTCTTGAATAAAGTAGGGGCCATAGAAGGTATGCGGTTATGGAAACAAGAGGGAGGAAAGTCAGCGGGGACACAAAGGGTAAATTAAAAAGTGGCTCCACTATGGGACACTCGCGAGCAACTCAAAGCGGTGAATTTATTCAAGTCGTGCATCCCAGTTTTAGTGCAAAAGGAGATTGACACTGGGGAGTAGGGTTTATGGTAGGAATTGGGTAAGATGAATCCTAAGGAGGATTTTGAGGTTCTGGCCGAGTGTATTTTGGATCTTGGCACCACTTGGGCTCACTTGTCATTGTATGAGAGTTTGCTGGACATGTATTGGGTAACAAAGGGAATCTTGGCCTAGGTGTTGATGGATATAAAGGAAAAGGATCAAGGTGACGAGGAACCGATTTGTTTATGGAAATAGCACAATGTTGAGTGTCAAGTGATGCATAGGAAGATAGATGTGATTAGAAGCAAATTGGGTGTCTGTTTCACTTTGCATCCTTCTACTAAGGGAGGGATGCTTCTGGGATGGGTCCTCTGGGATCCAATAGAGCCCCAGGAAGTCTACAGGATCCGAGGCAATCAGGTGTGGTCGAGGGATCGATGGGGGACAATCGGGTTCGTTGATGTTATGTCCTCTGTTTATTTATTAGTCTCATAGATGTTTCGGCGGATAGAGAAGGACGTCTCGAGGAAGCTAGTCAAAGTGGACCTCAAGAATAGAAATAGACCAGAGTAGAAGAATGGTGCAAAGGCACAGAAGAGGGGATCGATGATCAAGGATCAGGGAATCATAGGATCAAAGGATAACACACAGAGAGAAACACACTGAGAAGCAGAGTTTTATGTCTGCATATTGTAACATGCTAAGGTAGACTTGTTTATTTTCTTTGTATGTAACATTGTAACCGATTCAAGCAATAGAAGTAAAATTCTTGGCATTCCAGTTCACATATAGTCTTTGTGAATGCATTGTGTGTTTGTTGTGTGTTATTGTTAAGCAAGAGGGTCCGACAAGACCCGCCCTTGCACCAGGTGGTATCAGAGTAGCAATATCCTGAAAATAGAAGGGATTCCGATATCGGCTTGCATAGAGTCAGGTGGTATCAGAGCAGCAGTATCCTGAAAATAGGAGGGATTCCGATATCGGATTGCATAGTGTCAAGTGGTATTGAGCAGCAGAATCCTGAGAGCGAGAAGAGTTTGCGAGTGCATGAACAGCTCCAACTGTGGTTGGGTAGAGTTGTGCACGAGTTGTGTTAAATTCCGGTTGCGATTGGATGAGAGGAGATTGCAGTTGAGGTTTAAAGAATGGCACAAAGAGGTGTAAATGTCTGTGGTGTAGCATGAAGAGCACGAGGTGCAGGAGTTACAGTTGATCGCAAAATGTTCCACGAGTGCATGCAAACAATGAGAAGTTTGACTAGTGAGGTCACATTGATCAAAGAAATCTAGAGACATGGATGCATTCCCGATGCACTTGACCGCAATGACAAGGAAGTTGAGGAAGTGGAAGCTCGAGAAGCAGTGGAAGAAGAACCAAAAGATAAACTCATCAAGATTCTGACAGAGATGAGAGGTAGAGCAAAGATGGGCGTGCGTACGTACCCAGGAATTTTGAATCCAGAAGACTTGATAGACTGATTCAGAGAGATGGAGAAATACTTCAACATAGAGCAGATAGAGGATCCTAAAAGGGTTAAAAATGCATGTTTGAGGTTGAAGGTCATGCCTCATTATGGTGGGACAATGTACATGATGACAGAGTCAAGAAAGGCAAGGAGAAAATCAAGTCTTGGGACAGAATGGTTACCAAGCTGAAAGGGAAGTTCCTGCCTAGTGACTATGTGATTTACTTGTTCATGAAGTTACACAAATTTTGACAGAAAGAGATGACCGTGAAGGAATACACAGAATATTTCTATAGAATGTCGATTAGATCCGGTCAAACCGATGAAGGAGAAGAAGTTGTTGCAAGATATGTGAATGGATTTAAATATGTTATATAGGACGAGTTGAGCCTGTTGAGGTTCAGAGCGGTTGGTGACGCCTACCAGTTAGCTCTAACGATAGAAGAAAAGCTATCAAGGAAAACCGCATCAACTAGAGGGAGGATGACTGGTCGAGGTGCAAAGACTATTTCCGCGAAGGGACAAAGTAGCGGAACCAGGAGAGAATTCGTCGAAGATGACCGACGTACAAAAGGGACAGCAACCAGAGAGAAGGCACAGGGAAACCGACGGGAAGGTTGAGAGACCCGCAGTCGGGGTGTGTTTGGTCGAGGTGGTCCGACAGAAAAGTAGGGAGCTGACAGACCAGTTGTATTCTGTTATAAGTGTTGCGGAGTGGGACACAAATCTTATGAAGGCCCAGAGAATCTACACGTGGCAGAGGAGTCGAAATCCAGATGCTGATGAGATGACCAGGGAAACGAGAAGATGGATTCGACATCCGACAGTGGTGAAGATGGTAAGGGAAAAGGTAGAAACATGACGGCCAGGAAAACGGTTGTCCAGGACAATTAGCGCAAAGAGAAGGAGCCAGCATAGTGAAAGGCCATCTTTCAGACCAAAGTGTTGATTGCCAACAAGTATTGTAAGACCATCTTCGATGGTGGCAGTGTTAACAATCAAATTGACACCCTTAACTAAGTGAAGGAGCAACATATGTTTACCATGCACCCGCGACAGGAAGTCATGACACAAGTTCAATCAGAGACGAATCCTCTTTGAGAAATGCATTAATTGTGCTTAAAACATTCTAAGTGGTGCAAAAAGCCTAAAAACTATTGAAAAGTGGGTTTTCAGTTGAAAATGATCTAAAATCATGAAAATAGATTATCCCACACTCAAAAGAAAAACCTAAGGCTCATTTCCCAAGGCTACATAAGAAAGGCATGGGAGGCATGGTAAGGGGGATAAAAAGAGAAAAGACATGCTGAGGAGATTCTGAAAGAGGAAGAAGAGCTCCAATTCTTCAAGAGCAAGGGTGAAGGAAAGGAAGCTCATTTGCAATGGAGGAAGGATTCTCACCTAGATCATTGTTAAGGATGTATTTCTTCATTATTCTAATATGAATGGATTCAAGTTTCTACCATCTATGAGTTTAAATTTGGTTTATCTTGTATGATTTAATTCTTGGATGGCTTTAGATCTTAATGAGTTTTGATTAATGAATCTAGATCTTAAGATAACTTGTGATAATCTTTTCATTTCTGACATAGAGGCTCACCATCTCTTAGCAAGATAGTTAAACTAGTGTAGACACAACCCTGCACTAAATGCTGTTATCAGAATGGCGACCATACTGCTTGTTGAAATTTCATGCATTTTCTTGATTTTTCTTCAAATTTTGGGTGTTCTTCCTTCAGATCTACTCCTGTGTGGCTTAAATATCATTAAAAGAACCTAAGATATTGCAAAACTTGCATAGCTACACCTTTAATTCGGCAAACTACCTTAAAATTCAATTAGATATGAGTTTCTTGAAACTCTGCCTGGAATTTTAAAATTTAAACTCTGTTTTGATCTTCAAGTTGTGTTAAAGTTTTTAAAGTGTCAATCTCTACATTTAAGATTCCTTTAGAGCTCTTCACGTGGCCCTAGCAATGCTAGATCTCTGCGTATGGTCAAACCGTGAAGGTTTCTGCATGTTCTTCAACCTTGCGATCTGAAAATATTACACTCTCAGCATTTGAGTTAGATATTCATAGCTCTACGTGAAAGCTTTAAAATATGCATGAAATCTTTTGAATACCAGCTATTAAATATCTACGTGTTAACACATCCGATCAGATCTGAGTTCTTGCATTGTGAACTTCTTGAATTTTGAAGTTTCTTGATGTTTGCGCATTGGTCGCATTATCCTTCATTAAACCCCTGCGTGTTAACCTCATCCCGATTCTATGTAATCTTTAAACTTGGCATGCTTCTTCTCTGCGTGTAAATGTATCTTTGGAAAAATCTTCATGTTAAAAGATTTTAAAATCTCTTAAGATGTGTAGATAGCAGCGTGTTGAAGCCTTTCTGCTTGTGAAAACTATGCCTTCTGCACGAATTGCAAGAAAAAACATTGAATATTTTAAAACTCTTACAACTCTGAGCACTTAGCGTTGAAAACTTTTGACTCTGCACCTTAAATCCTTGCAGCCTGTGTTAGTCTATGCATTTTGGTTAAATCTTAGTCAAACCTCGTTGAAATGTATCTCCACGGTTCTATTTTAAAAATGACTGCTGTCCCAAAATTATAGTGCTGAATCGGTTGAAGGTTGCATAATGGCTGCGTTTCCTTTTCCCAATTGAGTGTTGAGTGGAACTACTGACTGTTGCATGCGTTTTCCATTCCAAAATCGAAATAGATTGCCTACACATCGATTGAAAAACATGAGCGTATAGATGCCTACACAGTCCTAAAATCTCGGCGTATAGTCCATCTTGGCCATAGCATAGGATATTCATGAGCGTTGAATGGATCCTGCCAAACCAGACGAGCTCTCACATCATTCTCGTCGATGCCTAGACATCGTTGGAGGTTTTTAAAAGCTAGGCGTGTTCTTGTTCTTTAAAACTTTGCATATCTCTGAGTGTGTAGATCTCTGCCGTGGAAAATCCCTGCAGCCTTAGTTCCCTGCGTGAAGTTAAAAAATTGTAGACCTCGGCGTGAATTTGAAACAGATCTTAAAGCCATTAAACTCGGCCATTAAATTTGCAGTGCGAAGTATTAAAAGTCGCTCGATCTCTGCGTGTAGAGGCCCCCTGAAGCATTGAAGATCCCTTAATCTCAGCGTTCGTGTGACTTTATTCTCAGAGTTAACCTTAAACTCTGTGTATTTCTCTACAAACATAAATTTCAACCATGACATCTAGCATTTGGTATTACATCTCATTCTTTAATTCTGAAACATCTCTGCGTAGAACCAAGTTGAATGATGAAAGGTGAAAGCATGTTCCAGAATT
Source organism: Larix kaempferi (assembly GCA_027924585.1). NCBI lineage: Eukaryota > Viridiplantae > Streptophyta > Pinopsida > Pinales > Pinaceae > Larix > Larix kaempferi. The sequence continues at coordinate 40,312,715 of BSBM01000486.1, read as the reverse complement.
GTATGATTCCAGAAATGCATGGTCAACCTTGCGTATAAAACCTCTTCAATTTCTGCGTGTCAAACTCTGCATAAAACCAATATCCTTGGTATAGCCTCAAATGCCAATGGCATTGAGGTGCAGAGTTGAATGCTGACGGTGCAGCGTTGAATGCTGATGTTGGAAGGTGTAGTTTCGGAAGGCCAATAGGTGAATGCATTTCGAGATTGGTGAATACATTGCAACTTGAATTTTTCTAAACTTGAGCACCAATAACATTCATTTCCAAATTTTTTTGAAATTTTGCAGGTTAAATTCTAATCTCTAAGTTTGGTTTAAGAAAGAAAAAAAATTTGAAATTTTTTTAAGGGTTTTTAAGCCTTTAATTTTGGTTTAAAAAAGAAAAAAAATTGAATTTTTTTTAAAAGTTTTTTACGTCTTTAACTTTGGATTAAAAAAGAAAAAAAAATTTAATTTTCGTGTTTTAAAGCTTAAAAAGTTTGGAATAATGTTGGCATGGTTTTTTCAAATTTTTATATTTGGATGTAAAAAGAGTTAAAAAGTTTTTGCAACAAAGTTTGGTATATTTTGGGTTAAAATTGGTTTTTTTTAGAATTAAAAGAATTCAAAAAAATTTGTTTGGAATTACCTTTCATTGTTTAAAACACTTATTTTCAAACTTTCACAAAAATTTTGCATGATAGGGGCTGAAATCTTTTCATTTGGTTTAAAAAATGAGTTATATTCCTTTGAGCAACCTTTAAAAGGTTTTGTTTATTTTTTGAATTCAATTATTTAGTTTTGGATTAAAAAAGAAAAAAATTCGCAAAATTTTTTACAAAGCTTGAAAAGTTTTGATTAAATGGAGAGTTGGTTACGAGTTGATCTTTCTCAAGCATCTTATATCGAGTCACTGTATCCTCTTCACTTGGGCCTTATGGCGATATTGTGAATGAGAAAGTGGATCTCACGTGTAATAGAGTAGATTTAATTTTTGTAAACAGTTTTTCGAGCCACCGTATCCTCTTCACTTGGGCCTTTGGGCGATTTTGTGAATGAGAAAGTGGATCTCAAGTGTAACAGTCTAGAATTTAATTCATAAGCATTCTAAAGGGATCTGCGTATCCTCTTCACTTGGGCTTTCGGGCGATCTTGTGAATGAGAAACAGGGATTCCCCGTGTAATAGAATTAGATTCACTTTTACTTGAGATATATGTTTGGGTTACATTGATCATCAAACATCAATTATTATCCATATTTTTTTCTGAAAAACTGTACATGAACATAAGAAATCTACCAGAAACTTTGCATGTCTAAAAGAAGCTCATAAACCTCTAAGTCTTCCTTCAGTTAGGATATTCATCGAACTGAAAGATAGCATAGTAAGCATCTTGAATTGTGTTGTTCATTTTGTTTTCGAGTCGAAACACCATCAGTTTCACTTCCACTCCTGAGACTAAGCAAACTTCCACTAAAAATTGGCGCTTAATCTAAAATTGACAAACTTTTGATTTTCATACCATCAGCAAGTTTAGGTTAGTGCCCTGGATTAGGTTTGGAGAGTTAACACTCCTGGGCTGCAAAAATTTGAAACTAGCATTGATTAAAGAGAGTAAATCCACTAGTCGCAAAAAACGCTTGTTGGGAAAGCGCTTCTGAAACATGCATCAAGCACGAGGTCAATCTGGATAAGTAAGAGTGGTTCCCCCTTCTTGCTTATTTAGTGGGACATGAGCTTATGGAAGGGATTCTATGTTCAGTGACAAGTCATCAGGGTGACATCAATGTTTCTAGAGTTTCTGGTAATAAGAGTTGTCCTCGACTTACAACTGTCCGCTCGACTGTCGATTGTGAAGTGGTAACTTTAGTGGCTATTCTTAGGATATCACATAGGCTATTGTGAGTGGGACACACTTGCAATACCTGAGACAAACTTTGGAACTTTTACTCCTTGGGAGGGTGAGTGGTTTAGGAACCAACACTTGTACCCCTGGCGATTAAAGTTTATTGTAACTATTTCTCACACCTTCGCTCCTAGCAATTGCATGAGGACATGAAATCCCTCAGCAGCTACTAGTTTCAGAAGGCCCTACAATCCAGCTTTTCACTGAGCTTCGGTTCTTTGGAAGAGTAAGTTTGCTTGTTTGAAATCTCTAGGAAATTTTTACTGTGTGGACACCTTTCATTTTTTGAGTCTAGACTGCCTTAGGATTGTTTGATTCACACTATCATTTTAAACACATCCTTTTGTCAACTTCTTAGAAGTGGCTACTCTCCTGATCTGCCAGTCACGGCGGTAACGAGGTGAGTCACCAGAAAATGAAGGCCCTGCTACATTGCAGAGACAGACACAAAAACCACATCCTAATGACTTGGAAACGAAGCTGATTTTAAACTCAATTAATATTAATCAAGAAGAACAACATAAAATCAACACTGAGAATTCATCGTCACATCACGAACTGAATACAGACATAGTTGATAATCTTACTCTAGTTGAAATTGAAACATTGAAACATCACACACATGCTCATGTAATTCCTCCTTTGATGAGTCTTTCAAAACTAGTTGCACTTACTATCCGTGAGTCACTGGGTGATATCAAATCTCTTTCTGAAAGTTTGAATGATATGCACAAATCAACAAGAGACCCCATGGCTTTCTCAAACATTGGCTTTCCATATGGATCGGCTAATCAGGGTCAACACACACAAGGAGTAAACCAGAGTCCTCATGGTATACAAAACACTTGTCCAAATTCTACTTCCGGGGGCAACCCTTCACCATGAAATGGTAATATTCCTGGTGGAAGCAATGAACCATGGAACATTTATGCCAATTGGGGCTATGCCCCTTAGATTAGTGGAAATGCCTCGGGGGGTTATCCTTCGACTTATCCTAGCACAATGACTAGTGGAAATCCACCTATCAACCTCATTCCGCCATGGAGTGGGGATGTTTCAGGAAGTACCCAATCTTCTTGGGGTCCACCTTCACAAGGAGGAAATCAACCTTGGAACGCTGATCTAAACCAAGGAAACCAGCAATGGAGTGGTAATGTTCCACCAAGTAACCAATCTCAATGGAACATACCTTCGCAAGGGAGAAATCCATACATGCAACCTAGTTCATAATGGACTGGGCAATATTCAGGAAGTAACCAACCTTTTTGGATTCCACCTCCGCAAGGTGGCAGTCAACCTTGGAACGATTTTCAATACCAAGTTCAAACACCATGGTATGGTTGGGATCTAGGAAGTAACCAATCTTCTTGGACCCCACCTCCGCAAGGAGGCAATCCACCCAATGGTCACATTTCAGGAAGTAGCCAAAATTCTTGGGGTCAACCTCCGCAAAAGGGAAACCCACCTTGGAATTCTTATCACACCCAAGGACCACATCAATTGAGTGTTCAGGTTCTAGAAAGTAACCAATCTTTTTCAGGCATAACCCTACAAGGCGGAAATCCAACCATTAACCCCATTCTACCATGGAGTGGTAAGGTTCTAGAAAGTAACCAATCTTTTGAGAACCAACCTGCAAAACCCGCGTTTGATCTAGCTAGGCTGCCACATGAACCTCATGCCAATGATATGACAGATTCCGTCAACCATCCTGAAAAGATTAACCCAATTCCGGGACAAGTTTCTATTCAGAATTCGCAACCCACAGCTGGCCAGGCAATGCAGGAACCTGCTAATCCTTCCAACACTTCTAAAATCTTCACAGTCTCATCGATAGACCTTAGAGGAAATAAGAAGAAGTACAAGAGTAAGCAAAATGCTAACTCTGGGAAGGGAGATGCGTCAACTGTGCCTCAATGCCGTGGGCAACAACAACCCACTATTTTGACACCGATAGCCCCGCAAGGGGGAAACTAGCCAACCCCCCACAAGGGGGTAATGATCCTAATGCCAATATCTTCATGTGTGATCCTGAGATGAACATTCAAACAAGAATTGATTCTTATAATGTCTCCTAGTACATCGGATCAGTCAGAATCACAACCAAATGGTTATCTCTACATTGAGAAACCATCCATAGACTTAGTACCACACCCCCCCAAAGGTGTTCTACGTAGAACAATGCATAATCCTAACACGCGAGATGCTCAGAATGGTAATGTTCTTGAGGACCTAGCTCAAGTACCATGTGTCATGTCGGCCTTGGAGGTATTGCAATGTCAGTCTACACCAAGAAAGGAACTATTGTCTACCATTTGGGTTGTTGATCCATCCGATGAGACTCTGATCATCCTTCCTGAAGTTGCTTTTCGGATTAAAATAACTACTCATGGTAAGAACATTTGTCTACCCATAGTAGATGAAAGGACCTCAGCTTGTGTAATGTCATTTCCATGTTGGCAAGCATATGGATCACCCCTATTTGCCGTAGAAGTTCCATACCAAGCTACTCAAAAAGCTTTGGCAGATTCAGATCAAAATCTTCCCTTGATGGAGGAACATGATTCGGTTACCTGGCCCATTTGGGCTGTGAGATCTCCCAGCTCACATGACTTCTTGGATTACATTTTATCATCAAATGACGATATCCCTGAAGTTGTAAACATTTGGTTGTACCCACCTAAGGACATCTTTTGTGGGGCCACTGGGAGCATACTTGATATAAATCTACCCAAGTATAGGAGCATGATCTGCATGTTCCTCGATCTTACCCGGTATATTTGGAAACTTGCATATAGGTTTAGGCCATCCCTTTGTGAAGATGCATTTGAACCTTTTGCAACCCCAACTTGCCATAGGGTCGAACCTGTTGGAAATTGGTGGGTCATCCCTTCATATCTGTATTTTCCACCATTCCAACAGCAGAGCCTACTGAACATGGGACACCCTAGTCAGCACCCCATTTCCATCTTGGTGCCCATGCTGCGTTATTCTCATAGGCCCGGGAGCCCTATTAGTCCCATCACGACTTGGAGTTTGAGACCACATATTTCTCTTTCATTCATTTCTGACCATATCATGATGGGCTCCCAATTTTTTGTCATTTTACATAAGCTCGCGTTAAAATATCCACTTGAACATCCATGCAAACTGCTTCGTTGCTTATTGTTTATGTTGCTTATTTGCCTGTATAGTCACTTTCTATTACAAGATGCCTATAAACCATTGCTTATGTATATTTGACCCATACCCATGGAGGAAACATCTGCAAGAGTGTACATAACTAGCTCAGCCTTTGTTTGTAATACGGATCTTCACCTTGGCCTAACCCATGCCCTTGACATTTAGGCACATGCCCTTGAGACACTCGTTTCCTCTAATGTATCATAGCATGCTTTATTCTTTTTTCAAGCTAATAAATGAAAAAGGTTAAAAAAAAATTGGAAAACACAAAAATCCAAAAAGGGAGAGACTTGAATCACTTCATATTATAAACTTTGAAGAAAAAGGAAATAGTCAGTCCTTGTCGCCCTTGAACACGACACATAATTTTGTATCCGCGGTCAGTACACCATCTGCATTTTCCTTAGGAAATTGTACCAGTATTTTGAACATACCTCCACCGATGGGTTATCCTTCCCGTCACTAATGGAGCTTTCGTTAATACATCTGGAATTAGCGAATTTCATTAAGGTCAGTTACTCAAAGTCTTATGTTGCCAAGTGTCCACTCTGTGTCATGTTATGTGTTCAAGGGAAGTCCAAACCGAGTCGGCCATTCCTTGTGTCAGTATACAGTGTTGGATCTTGCAGTTCTACCAAATAATACCATACTATTGATCTTTGTTTCGTATCAGTTGATGTGGGTTGCATCAATGCCCTCCTTTCGATGGATCTATTCCTATCGACATCAAATCATCATCTAGGACATGGATCTAGAAACCCGAGAGTACCTTCGATCTTGCAGTCATTAGTGGCAAGTTTCCTCGCAAATGACAGTGGTTATACATCAATGACCCCTGATTGTTTGATTCTACAAGTGTTCGACTTCAGAACATCTATTCACACTTGCTAGTTTGTACTCAGTACCTTAGAGTCCATCATCATTATCGGTGGATCTCTTCGCATCTGTTAACGGTATACATTAATGACCGGTAATCAGATGGTGTTTTATTACGCTTGACATCAGATCACTTATTCGCATGATATAAACTCATACTATCGTCGATTTGTATTGAAGACCTAGGCAAAAATAGTTGTATCGCTCATCGGTGCATTGCCCAAGCTGCGCAAGATTAGACTGCCATGTCAGAAGTTCAATAAAGACTTTGTTCTCGCACTCTTCAAAGTGCATGTTTACATTTCAGAAAAAAATTGCTTTTGACATGGATCGACTGTGTATTGTTCGTGGCCATGTTTGTTTACTGCTGAGCATGGGTATGCTCGCCTCAGGAAGATATTATATATTTGAGAAATTGCTATGTTCTGCAGGTGTGATCCTCAATCCTGCGCCTATGAGTTTTCCTTCCCTCGCCCTTGCTTTGAACGATAAAGATTATTAGTACAAAGAGTATCAGTATAAAGAGTATCAGTATACCGAGTATAAATTTCAGTAATGTATTTCGGCCCTTAGCTCTGCTTTGGACCTCACACATTAGGGGGCATCTGCTAACAATCAAATTGACACCCTTAACTAAGTGAAGGAGCAACATATGTTTACCATGCACCCGCGACAGGAAGTCATGACACAAGTTCAATCAGAGACGAATCCTCTCTGAGAAATGCATTAATTGTGCTTAAAACATTCTAAGTGATGCGAAAAGCCTAAAAACTATTGAAAAGTGGGTTTTCAGTTGAAAATGATCTAAAATCATGAAAATAGATTATCCCACACTCAAAAGAGAAACCTAAGGCTCATTTCCCAATGCTATATAAGAAAGGCATGGGAGGCATGGTAAGGGGGATAAAAAGAGCAAAGGCATGCTGAGGAGATTCTGAAAGAGGAAGAAGAGCTCCAATTCTTCAAGAGCAAGGGTGAAGGAAGGGAAGCTCATTTGCAATGGAGGAAGGATTCTCACCTAGATCATTGGTAAGGATGTATTTTTTCATTGTTCTAATATGAATGGATTCAAGCTTCTACCATCTATGAGTTTAAATTTGGTTTATCTTGTATGAATTTAATTCTTGGATGGCTTTAGATCTTAATGAGTTTTGATTAATGAATCTAGATCTTAAGGTGACTTCTGATAATATTTTCATTTATGATGTAGAGGCTCACCATCTCTTAGCAAGATAGTTAAACTAGTGTAGACACAACCCTGCACTAAATGTTGTTATCAGGCAGTACAGAGAGTTTAGTGTCGACAGAGGGCATTGACAAGTTGGGTTTGAGATGTCAGAAACAACCAAATCCATACAAGATATCCTGGTTACATAAAGGACATCATGTGAAGGTAACCCTACAGTGCATGATCAACTTTAAAGTTTGGAAACTTGAAGACAATGTACTGTGCGACGTAATCGCAATGGACTCTTGTCATCTATTGTTAGGGAGACCATGGCAATTTGATCGGAAGATGATCTATGATGGTCTAGCCAACACAGTCACAGTGTGGAAAAATGGCACGCGGAGGACACTGAAGCCAAAGCAAGAGGATCAAGTTGACTGCAAGCAAGGCAAGATAAACTATTGGGAGAAGCGAGTGCTGATGTGCTTAGCGAAGGAATTCCTAGCAGAGGAAGAGAATCAATTGAGATGTTTCTCCATCATTCCGAAAGGACCATGTGTCGAAAGGTCGACGACAGAGAAAATTCCATTCGAATTCGAAGAGATGCTCGACGAGTTTAAGAGCATAATAGTCGATGAGGCATCGACGAGAAGCATATACCATCAGATCGACTTGATTCTAGGTTCTAGTTTTCCAAACAAGGCACCACACAGAATGACTTTGGCAGAGGGTTAGGAACTCAATCAAAATTTTTGGGAGTTGTTGGAAAGAGGATTGATTAGAGAGAGACTGAGCCCGTGTGTGGTACCAGATGTACTAGCACCAAAGAAGGGTGGAGAATGGAGGATGTGTACAGACTCCAAAGCTATCAACAAGATCACGATCAAGTACATGTTTCCATTGCCAAGGATGGACGACTTGATGGATTGTTTGAGTGGAGTGAGATACTTCACCAAGATTGACCTGAAGAGTGGGTATCATTAGATCAGGCTCAGAGAAGGCGATGAATGGAATACAACCTTCAAGACGAAGGATGGGATGTATGAGTGGTTAGTCATGCCCTTTGGATTGACTAATGCACCCAATACATTCATGCAGCTGATGAACGAGGCACTGAATCCATTCTTAGGGAAGTTCATCATAGCATACCTCGATGACATATTGATATTCAGTCGAACCAAACCCAAACATTTGGAGCACAGTCGACAAGTGTTGCGGAAACTGCAGGAAGAGAAGCTGATGGTGAACCCGCATAAGTGCTTCTTAATGAAGGAAGAATTGGTGTACTTGGGATTTGTAATCATGGGTAAAGGGTTAGTGATGGACCCAAAAGAGGTGAAGGCTATGGTGGAGTTCCTAGAACCGACAAGCACGACAAGAATGCGGAGTTTTCATGGACTTGTTAGTTTCTATAGGAAGTTCATCAGAGGATTTAGTCGGATATTTGTACCGTTGACAGAGTGCATGAAGAAAGGGGAGTTCAAGTGGACGAAAGCTTCCTAGAAATCCTTCAACAAGTTGAAGCAGAAGGTGATAGAGAGCCCAGTATTAGCACTCCCATATTTCAACAAAGTTTTCCAAGTCGATTGCGACACGAGTGGAATTGCAATTGACGCAGTGTTGAACCAAGAGGGCCGACCAATTGCATTCTTCAACGAAAAGTTGGATGAAGCGAAGCGGAAATATTCGGTCTACGACCAAGAGTTCTATGCTATTTTCCAAGCATTGAATGTAACGTACCTGTTATCACCTAAACTGTAGTTACCCCTATGGATGGATCCAGTCATGGATGGCAATAGGGAAGGGCAACTCAAAAGGTGCAACCACGATCACCTCGACCTCCAATATATGGTTGTCACGCCAGTCGAGGCAACCTTCACTTTATGTTATCTAGCCCAGACAACAAAGGGGGAGACCCGATCTACTCCCGACAGGAGAGATCAAAACCAAGACACCAAATTAGGGTATTTCCAAGTGAAGTTAGGTGTATGGTTTATCCTAGACCTAAAGATGAAGTCACAAGCCAAGTGGGGGTTCAATAGGTATAGCTTTGGTTCATAGTTGATGTGAGAGTGACTTATAATGTTTGAAGTGAGATCTAGGATGAGTGTACTAGTTCAATGTTGGAAAATCCACTGCCTTGGGAACTGTGTCCAATGCAGGGTTGTTTAGGGGTCAGATTGGGGCTAACTAGTACATGAGACAAGCTTGACCATGGTTCATGATGTCTTCAAAGGTATAGTTTACCATGCATAGGTCAAACCACAAGTCAATCCAACAATCTAGGAAAGTTGAATTATCTTGGAGAGAAACCAGTGCCTTGGGAATTGGGAAGTGGAGTCAAAGTGGGGTTGACTTATGGTTTAGGACTCCTACAACATGAGACAAGTGGGCAATAGAGGTCTTGATGGTTGAATGTGTCTAGATCTAGGTTTGACCCAAGTGGACCACAATCCCTTAAAACAAGGAATGCTATCCCCAAGGCAAGATTTGACAAAGTGATAGTCTAGACCTAGGTTTTGAATTATTCCGGTTTCAGATCTGCAATAATCTCAAGTACCCAGTTCCTAGAAGTGAGTGAACTCACTTCTCCAAGGTGGTGCGACTTTACCCAAGGAGGCTGAAAGTGGGGTTTAGGTGGGTCAAGACAAGTCGGATGGCACCCAAATTTTAGATCCGGGTAGATCAGTCAAGTAGGGGTATGGATCTATAGTTTCACGGTAATCCGATGGCTAGATCTTACTAGATCTGAGTTTAAGTGTTCCAAGTGGTCCAAAGTGGGGTTTAAATCCCTTGAAATGTGGAATAGGGCCCACAAGGTGAATTTCAGAAAAGTGACAACCTGGGTGTATGTTATTTGATGTGTAGATGTCAAATCAAGTGGAATCTCAAACACCCACCACCTAGATCTAGGTCAACTTGCTCAACTAGTGAAGTGCGCCTTGCTTGGGAGAGGCTAAGTTGGCCTGGGAAGGGGATCAAATTGAAGCCAATCCACACAAAACTATAGATCCGGGATGCCTTGGATGCTATAGAGGTGGGTTTTCAGTATTATGCCCAACAACCCACTAGATCTAAGTAGATCTGAGAAAATGTAAAATGGGGGTTTTAAGATATTTAGGGTTTCAACAATTTATGAGCTATGTCAATGGATTGGATAAAGGAAAGGGAAACAAACCTGTGGATCTTACCTGGGTAACCTTGTAGATGCCTTGATGATGATGATCTATGCAAACCCGATCAATTTGAGAAGCTTTGAGGTAGTTTCTATGCAAGTCGATTTGGTCCAAGAAGCCAATGCGCCCTCTCTCCTGCACAACAAACGTCAACAATATCAGATTTGATGCATCAAGAGATAAGACTAATGCCACAAAAGAAGTAACAGGAAGATAGCATAGATCACAATGAAGCTAATGATAACCCCCTGATACAAGTGAATGCCAAGAAAGTCGATTTGAAGAAGCCTTGCAAAATCGCCCTTGTTGAAGTCACCCTCCTGTAGACAAACAATGATTTCCAAAAAAAAGATAGATCTTACCACAATTTCCAAATTCTAGGTTGCAATAGACTTTCCAATCACCATCTAAGAACACCAGATGCAAAGGAGACCACAAGAATTTCCACAAGAATATTTTTCTATACCAATAATCCAAGAGCCAAAGACCACTTACAATGAGAGGCTCTCTCCTTTAAATAGGAAGGAGAGGCACCAAAACCCTAACCACTTTTTGAATGAGTGGCTAAGATTAGAAGATACAAATGTCTAATCAATGGTTGAGATGAGCTCAACAATATAATACATGGAACACACATAAAATATAATATAAGTGGACAAAATCGCCCTAGAAGAGGGGAATCCCACCAAATCATGATGATGAAATATCATAAGAGGCTTATGGTGGGTCCAAGGGGTAATTTTATCCCTCCTTGGTCAATCCCCATAGCACAATAACCAATAAATAATCATGAATGTACCAAATCGTGCCTCCATAGTGAAGTCGTGGTCCTCAAAAGACCTCAAAAAAAATCCACAGAAAGTGCCATAAGTGATGGGTGCGGGCCCCGATGAAGCTGAAACTGCTGGAGAAGGTGTGGAAGACCCCGATCTATCATCACTGATCATCCCATGCCATAACTTTGCCTCAGTAGCCCAAATCGATTTCCTCAATAGCCATTTCTACCAATCCTGAAATGCCTCAGGAAGCGTGAAACTGCCCCAAACAGCCTCCTGGAGTGCTGGCGCTGTCAAGGTGAGGGCACCAATGTGTCCGGAAGGGGGGGTAATATGGTAAAAACAAGAGGCTAGACCACCCCCTCCATCATCAGCGCCCTAGGTCAACCGGATAAAAGTCATCTCTGCTCCGACAGGGCCTCCAACAGACCAAAACTGCACTGGGACAGCCTACTGAGGCTCAATCATCACTGTAAGTGCCCGGAACTGAAAACAAACCGTCCCATTAGACTCAGAAGGTACAAATCTATCCAAGATGTGTACTCATACACTATATGAGTCTCTGCATGATCAAAGTAAATATCAATATACCGGAACAAGGCCAATAATAATGCGCTGTACATATACAAACACTGCTGTAAACCCAGAATCATCATCATAACCCTGTAGCTGCTGCATAGAATCATCCTGTATGTGTACATAGACCATATATCATCTATCCATATCATCATAAGGTCTAACATCTCATGTCCCATGGTCCTCCATGGTCAACCAAATATAACTCAGTCCATCATCCATGGCTGCTGAAAAGTATCAAGGTTAATACATGCTTTACAACTTATTCAAATAACAATTATAACACATAATGATCATAACTGGCGATCTACATCCAAATATATAGTGTCGTTAATTATTATTATTACTCATACTAGACTTTCAGGACCATACTCACTTCATAGTTGTGATCAATTTGCTAGTGAAGGGTGAAGGCTGAATTAACTGGCTAGGCTAAGGGATGACTTAGCTGTCTTGACTTTGTGACACTTTGGCAAGGGAAAGGGAATACACCATAGTATGTACTGAATGAGCAATAACACAGGGAATGGCGGTGTCTCACAAATGGATGAGTTGTTTAAAGAGGGTTTATTCACCTTCACAGATGCGCACAATCCATAATACAAATAAGGCCAGCAATTGTTTAGATATAGCATTTAAGTTCCATTGCTTTTTGGGCCTGAAGTTTCCATAGCCTTGATCTACGTGTGTTTACAAACACATTGCATAGATTTACATTTTTTCTTTTAGGATTTCTGCTGCAGGTGTGTTTTTAAGGCACTTGTTTACCTGAGCACTTATAGGTGTGTCATGGACAGCTTGTTTACCTAGGTATTTATTTTCCACAAGATATAACATTTTATTTTTATGGCCATTTTCATTTGGCACGCCTTTCATTCATGTGTGTTTAGAAACACATTGCATAAATGGGCTTTTCATACAAGATATAGCATTTTATTTTCCAGATTTTGTATTGATGGCAGCACTAAAAGTTTCAGGTTTAGCCAACACAACTTTAGTGACTAGGGGGAATTCACAAGGAACTCCAACTCACCATAGGTAAGTTTTGTCACCAACTCAGAGCCGAGACACAATAAACAGGGAGGCTCATCCAATACAGAGGCTACAGTGGGGAAAAGTCCTCCATGCCACTAGTCAAGTAGTAAGTCAGGGTGATAATCTAAAAGGTAGGCCATGGATGGATGAAGACAATGAAATGATGGAGCCAACACTAGCAAGCCAAAGTATGGTGTAATGATCACCTCTATTCTCCCTAAGGAGGGTATGTACCAATGAGTATGAATAGTGAACTTCTAAGTCTGAGTAGGGACAGTATAATATATATAATAGATCAACCAGGTCCATATATCTATATGATCGCCAGATCATGACACTAAGTGCTAAGACATGCTATAAGAATAAGTATAAAAGCAATCTAACCATAACACCATGATATACCTGCTGAGTCATATACCTGCAAGCTCATCAACCTGTACCATCATCTGTCCCCTGAGACTGCTGCTGTAACTCTGGGCACTACTGTCTGCTCTGTACCAATGATATAATGGCTACAACGGTCATCTCTCTGAGTGTCCTGAAACTCAGTCATGGCATGGGGAATGCAACTGCTGTCCACAATCTGATAGTGATCCAATATAGATGCTCATCTCGACATCTCAAATGCAAGGGAACTGGCTGAATAGTGTACTGGAATGAGAAAAATAATGTATGGTAGCCCGGCTACTATATATGTGATAACAGTACCCTTGTTACACATACACACAATTTACAAAGAATAAAACCATAAATTATTTTTTTCTTCTTTACTACGTCTTATATCAGCTTCATAAGACTTGTTCACCTTGAAGTAGGCACATCCACGTTACACATATACATATCTACAATGTAAACCCATGCAATTAAAACAATTTCCTTTACGCATTGTCCATAAACATAATTCAAAACACAGGCAACCATAAACATATCAGAGTTTAGTTCTATCTTTTCCTAGTTCTCGGTAAAGACGAACAATCCCATAGCAGGGTGAAGGATAATTTATAAGCAAACATTGGAAAGACATAGAGCTAAATAGAGCATTATTTCAACAGAGAAATACCATTCCAGGCATTCAACATGAGATACAATTCTAATGCGACTAATATATCAAGTTGAATTTCTTCAGGAATACGAATCCAAGCATTCCACAAGAAATTACGATTTCAGTCAACCAACAGGGAATATGTTTCCATTGTAAATAACATAACAAACAACAACATATTTAGGGCAACCACGTAAAACAACATTCTAACAGGCTTAACATAGCAATTCATGGCTTACATTTAATTATACATTCATTCCTCAACTTGAACATATTAAACATAATTAAGCACATGAATATTAGAATTCATACACAAATACTTATCTGAAATACACAGAAATGTGGTGACTGGCTGCATGTGATCCATGCTCCACCCAACCTTAGAACTTGTCCAGCCTGTACTATTTCATCTCCCAAGCTCACCCCCGAGCCGATATGTAGACATTAACCAGAGGTATCTTACCAATTTTTCCCCAAATCATTCTCAGAGTCTCAGGTGGAAATAACATAGGTAAGGGTTCAACAAACAACAATTGGGTAACCAATTCCCTGTCAATTCTGCAATTAACCCACCTGAGTTCCTTCTCGAAACGTACAGTGACACATTTCACTACAAATGTTGGGAATCCCTCTAGGTCTCATGCTTCATTTCCAATTCACTGGTTAATTCAACCAAGGAACTCATAGTCAATTCGGGTTATCTCAGCATAACAATGTTCAGGTTCTCTCTCTGCATTTCAGTTCGGGTTCCTCACAGGAAGTCTCTTTCTATTTTTCTTTACTCAGCAGACACTTCTCTTGCACTCAACAGACACATCCCCGTGCTCTGCATGCATTCTACATCTGTGTTTTGCGTGTATTCTCTAGACTTACCGCACGGGCTCTCTCCGTGCATTTTCCTCTATCCTTCTCCTGGTCTGACCATCCCCAGCGCTCTGGGTGCATTCTTCTTGTGCTCTCCCCACTGGCGTCCCCCAACCCAGGTCGTGGGTAGCATCAGCATGCCCCACATCTGCCTGGATCATCGAGGCAACCTTGTGTCCCCTCTGGGTTCCCACGTGGCTCTCCCAAAGGAACACGTTGTCCATGCATAATCATGATTAGCCTCCTAATCTTCATCATTGAATAATAATTAACATTAAAAAAAAATCCCCCATTAAGAGTATGGTGAGGAATATGGGTTTTGGGTTTAACATAATATTTTAGAACAAGGGCTTAGGGAACAAGGTACCTAAGTCACCTTACCCCCTCACAACCCTCGGTTAATATCTGGATCCCCTCTTCAGCGCATCACTCCTCATGGAGCCAGCTAGTATTGTTATTAAAATATAATATCTCTCTATGTACATACTTCATAGAATTTTTTTCAAAATACAATATCATCTCTAACCTGGGCCAGGGGGTGTTACAATTCCCCTCCCCTTAGATTCTTCATCGTCCTCGATGACTAATATTGTATCAAAATATATACAAAAATTAACTACAGTAATGTTTTAATATATACACATTTTCAAAATAAATGTGGATACTCTTCCCGCATTAAATCTTCCAATTCCCAAGTGGATTCCTCAGGACTGTAATGGGTCCATTGGACCTTTACCTGTCCTACGACTCTATTTCTGAGTATCCTGATTCTGCGATCCAATATGCAGATTGGTTGAACCTGCATTTCCCCTTCTGGTTCCACCTGAAGAACAGACCAATCAAGCACATGATAATGATCATAAACATACTCTTTCAGAAATGAAATAAGAAACACATTATGTATTTTGATAGTGGGAGGTAGTTCTAGCTCGTAAGCTACTGATCCCACTCTGCTCAAGACTTCAAATGGACCACAAAATCTAGCGGCCAATTTCTTGCATTTTCCCAAACTCAAGGAACTTTTCTTTCCTCTAACCTTCAGGAACACCATGTCCCCAATCTGGAATTCTCTATGTGCCCTTCTTTTATCTGCATATCTCTTTTGACGATCTTGTGCCATTTTCAAATTCTATTTTATCTTTACCACTTGATTTTCAATATCCTGAAGCATTTCAAGCCCAATGATCAACTTGTCTACAGGTTTATCCGAATTGATTGGAACATTACACTTTCTACCGTATAAGGCTTCAAATGGACTCATCTTCAAAGATTCTTGATAACCATTATTATAAGGGAATTCCACCAAGTATAGGTACTCTTCCCATTTTCCTAGTTTGTCCATGACATACATCCTGAGCATGTCTTCAATGACTTGATTTACATGCTTAGTCTTCCCATTAGTTTGGTAATGATAAGTTGTGCTTAAATTAATCTTAGTCCCAAACTCTTTAAACAAACCTTTCCAAAAATTAGAAGTGAATTTCGGATCTCTATCCGACACAATGGCTTTCGGAATACCATGCAATCGAGCAATTTATTTCATATAAATATCAGCAATTTTAGCTGCCTTGAAATTTGATTGAACTGGAATAAAATGGGTTGATTTAGTTAACTTATCAACTACTACCATGATTGAATCAT
Organism: Larix kaempferi; assembly: GCA_027924585.1. NCBI lineage: Eukaryota > Viridiplantae > Streptophyta > Pinopsida > Pinales > Pinaceae > Larix > Larix kaempferi. The sequence continues at coordinate 40,296,494 of BSBM01000486.1, read as the reverse complement.
GCTTCCTCATGGTTCTTCGTAAACCTGTAATAAAATCAATAGTTACAGTGTCCCATTTCCATTCAAGAATATGCAATGGCTAAAGTAAACCAACTGGGTATTGATGCTTTGCTTTGACCCTTTGACATTCTAAACAACAGGCAATGTAATTGGCCACCTCTTTTTTCATGTTTGGATAGTAAAAATTATTCTTCACAACTGTAAGAGTTTTCTGATATTTGGGATGTCCTGCATAAGGTACATCATGCATTTCCCTCAATATTATTTTTTTCAATTATTCGTGATGAGGTACATAGATCCTATCCTTAAAATGAAGGATACCATTCTTAGCTACTGCAAAATTGCATAACTTCAATGCTTTAATTCCTTCTCGCAATGTTGTTTCTATTTGTAAATAATTCTTGTCACTTTTCAAAGCTTCAAGCAATCTGATTTGTAATTCAGAATTCCAAGTGCTGATGGCTGAAACATGCATCAGTTGTCCCCTTCTGCTGAGTGCATCAGCTACACGATTTTCTTTTCCTTTCAAGTAGTTGATCTCAAAATTGAACTCACTTAAGAATTCAACCCACCTAGCTTGCTGGGCATTATGTTGGGGCTGATCAAACAAATACTTTAAACTGTTATGATCAGTTCTTAACTCAAACTTATTTTCCATAAGATAGTGTCTCCACCTGCGAAGTGCATGAACAATGGCTTCTAGTTCCAAGTCATTAGTTACGTAGTTCTTCTCATGCTCCTTCAACTTCCATGATTCGTAGCAAATCACATGTCCTTCCTGCATTAGAAATCCACCCATCCCCTCAAGTGATGCATCAGTACATATCAGGAATTCTTTATCAGGATTAGAAATCTTCAATACAGGTGCACGTGTAAGCAATTCCTTAAGACTTCTGAAACTATCTTCGCATTTCTAACTCCAGATGAAAGGTACACCTTTCTTTTGCAAATATGTAATTGAATTGGTTATTCTCGAAAAATATTTTATAAAATTTCGGTAATAACCAGCCAATCCCATGAATGATCTTACCTCAAAGACATTGCGAGGAGTAGGCTATTCCAAAATAGCCTTAATTTTAACTGGGTCCATAGCCACACCTTCCTCGGAGATGATATGGCCCAAATATAATAATTGTTTATGATAGAACATGCACTTGCTGATCTTGGCATACAATTGATTTTCTCTCAAGATTTGCAAAGTAATACTGAGATGTTCTTCATGCTCCTCCTCGGTTTTGGAATAGATAAGTATATCATCCAAAAATACAATTATAAAATTATCCAGAAACTTTGTAAATACACCTGTTATCACATATATAGTAGCCGGGCTACCATATATTATTTTTCTCATTCCAGTACACTATTCAGCCAGTTCCCTTGCATTTGAGATGCCGAGATGAGCATCTATATTGGATCACTATCAGATTGTGGACAGCAGTTGCATTCCCCATGCCATGACTGAGTTTCAGGACACTCAGAGAGATGACTGTTGTAGCCATTATATCATTGGTACAGAGCAGACAGTAGTGCCCAGAGTTACAGCAGCAGTCTCAGGGGACAGATGATGGTACAGGTTGATGAGCTTGCAGGTATATGACTCAGCAGGTATATCATGGTGTTATGGTTAGATTGCTTTTATACTTATTCTTATAGCATGTCTTAGCACTTAGTGTCATGATCTGGCGATCATATAGATATATGGACCTGGTTGATCTATTATATATATTATACTGTCCCTACTCAGACTTATAAGTTCACTATTCATACTCATTGGTACATACCCTCCTTAGGGAGAATAGAGGTGATCATTACACCATACTTTGGCTTGCTAGTGTTGGCTCCATCATTTCATTGTCTTCATCCATCCATGGCCTACCTTTTAGATTATCACCCTGACTTACTACTTGACTAGTGGCATGGAGGACTTTTCCCCACTGTAGCCTCTGTATTGGATGAGCTTCCCTGTTTATTGTGTCTCGGCTCTGAGTTGGTGACAAAACTTACCTATGGTGAGTTGGAGTTCCTTGGAACTCTCCCCAGTCACTAAAGTTGTGTTGACTAAACCTGAAATTTTTGGTGCTGCCATCAATACAAAATCTGGAAAATGAAATGCTATATCTTGTATGAAAAGCCCATTCATGCAATGTGTTTCTAAACACACATGAATGAAAGGCGTGCCAAATGAAAATGGCCATAAAAATAAAATGTTATATCTTGTGGAAAATAAATACCTAGGTAAACAAGCTGTCCATGACACACCTAGAAGTGCTCAGGTAAACAAGTGCCTTAAAAACACACCTGCAGCAGAAAGCCTAAAAGAAAAAATGTAAATCTATGCAATGTGTTTATAAACACACATAGATCAAGGCTATGGAAACTTCAGGCCCAAAAAGCAATGGAACTTAAATGCTATATCTAAACAATTGCTGGCCTTATTTGTATTATGGATTGTGCGCATCTGTGAAGGTGAATAAACCCTCTTTAAACAACTCATCCATTTGTGAGACACCGCCATTCCCTGTGTTATTGCTCATTCAGTATATACTATGGTGTATTCCCTTTCCCTTGCCAAAGTGTCACAAAGTCAAGACAGCTAAGTCATCCCTTAGCCTAGCCAGTTAATTCAGCCTTCACCCTTCACTAGCAAATTGATCACAACTATGAAGTTAGTATGGTCCTGAAAGTCTAGTCTGAGTAATAATAATAATTAACGACACTATATATTTGGATGTAGATCGCCAGTTATGATCATTATGTGTTATAATTGTTATTTGAATAAGTTGTAAAGCATGTATTAACCTTGATACTTTTCAGCAGCCTTGGATGATGGACTGAGTTATATTTACCATGGAGGACCATGGGACATGAGATGTTAGACCTTATGATGATATGGATAGATGATATATGGTCTATGTACACATACAGGATGATTCTATGCAGCAGCTACAGGGTTATGATGATGATTCTGGGTTTACAGCAGTGTTTGTATATGTACAGCGCATTATTATTGGCCTTGTTTCGGTATATTGGATATTTATTTTGATCATGCAGAGACTCATATGGTGTATGAGTACACATCTTGGATAGATTTGGACCTTCTGAGTCCAATGGGATAGTTTGTTTTCAGTTCCGGGCACTTACAGTGATGATTGAGCCTCAGTAGGCTGTCCCAGTGCAGTTTTGGTCTGTTGGAGGCCCTGTCGGAGCAGATGTGATTTTTATCCGGTTGACCTAGGGCGCTGATGATGGAGGGGGTGGTCCAGCCACTTGTTTTTACCATATTACCCCCCTTCCGGACACACTAGTGCCCTCACCTTGACAGCGCCAGCACTCCAGGAGGCTGTTTGGGGCAGTTTCACGCTTCCCGAGGCATTTCAGGATTGGTAGAAATGGCTATTGAGGAAATCGATTTGGGCTACTAAGGAAAAGTTATGGCATGGGATGATCAGTGATGATAGATCGGGACCTTTCACACCTTCTCCAGCAGTTTCAGCTTCATCGGGGCCCGCATCCATCACTTATGGCACTTTCTGTGGATTTTTGAGGTCTTTTGAGGACCACGACTTCACTATGGAGGCACGATTTGGTACATTCATGATTATTTTTTGGTTATTGTGTTATGGGGATTGACCAAGGAGGGATAAAATTACCCCTTGGACCCACCATAAGCCTCTTATGATATTTTATCATCATGATTTGGTGGGATTCCCCTCTTATAGGGCGATTATGTCCACTTACATTATATTTTATTAGTGATCCATGTATTTTATTGTTGAGCTCATCTCAACCATTGATTAGACATTTGTATCTTCTAATCTTAGCCACTCATTCAAAAAGTGGTTAGGGTTTTGGTGCCTCTCCTTCCTATTTAAAGGAGAGAGCCTCTCATTGTAAGGGGTCTTTGGCTCTTGGATTATTGGTATAGAAAAATATTCTTGTGGAAATTCTTGTGGTCTCCTTTGCATCTGGTGTTCTTAGATGGTGATTGGAAAGTCTATTGCAACCTAGCATTTGGAAATTGTGGCAAGATCTATCTTTTTTTGGAAATCATTGTTTGTCTACAGGAGGGCGACTTCAACAAGGGCGATTTTGCAAGGCTTCTTCAAATCGACTTTCTTGGCATTCGCTTGTATCAGGGGGTTATCATTAGCATCATTGTGATCTATGCTATCTTTCTGTTACTTCTTTTGTGGCATTAGTCTTATCTCTTGATGCATCAAATCTGATATTATTGACGTTTGTTGTGCAGGAGAGAGGGCGCATTGGCTTCTTGGACCAAATCGACTTGCATAGAAACTACCTCAAAGCTTGTCAAATTGATCGGGTTTGCATAGATCATCATCATCAAGGCATCTACAAGGTTACCCAGGTAAGATCCACAGGTTTGTTTCTCTTTCCTTTATCCAATCCATTGACATAGCTCATAAATTGTTGAAACCCTAAATATCTTAAAACCCCCATTTTACATTTTCTCAGATCTACTTAGATCTAGTGGGTTGTTGGGCATAATACTGAAAACCCACCTCTATAGCATCCAAGGCATCCCGGATCTATAGTTTGGTGAGGATTGGCTTCCATTTGATCCCCTTCCCAGGCCAACTTAGCCTCTCCCAAGCAAGGCGCACTTCACTAGTTGAGCAAGTTGACCTAGATCTAGGTGGTGAGTGTTTGAGATTCCACTTGATTTGACATCTACACATCAAATAACATACACCCAGGTTGTCACTTTTCTGAAATTCACCTTGTGGGCCCTATTCCACATTTCAAGGGATTTAAACCCCACTTTGGACCACTTGGAACACTTAAACTCAGATCTGGTAAGATCTAGCCATCGGATTACCGTGAAACTATAGATCCATACCCCTACTTGACTAATCTACCCGGATCTAAAATTTGGGTGCCATCCGACTTGTCTTGACCCACCTAAACCCCACTTTCAGCCTCCTTGGGTAAAGTCGCACCACCTTGGAGAAGTGAGTTCACTCACTTCTAGGAACTGGGTACTTGAGATTATTGCAGATCTGAAACCGGAATAATTCAAAACCTAGGTCTAGACTATCACTTTGTCAAATCTTGCCTTGGGGATAGCATTCCTTGTTTTAAGGGATTGTGGTCCACTTGGGTCAAACCTAGATCTAGACACATTCAACCATCAAGACCTCTATTTCCCACTTGTCTCATGTTGTAGGAGTCCTAAACCATAAGTCAACCCCACTTTGACTCCACTTCCCAATTCCCAAGGCACTGGTTTCTCTCCAAGATAATTCAACTTTCCTAGATTGTTGGATGGACTTGTGGTTTGACCTATGCATGGTAAACTATACCTTTGAAGACATCATGAACCATGGTCAAGCTTGTCTCATGTACTAGTTAGCCCCAATCTGACCCCTAAACAACCCTGCATTGGACACAGTTCCCAAGGCAGTGGATTTTCCAACATTGAACTAGTACACTCATCCCAGATCTCACTTCAAACATTATAAGTCACTCTCACATCAACTATGAACCAAAGCTATACCTATTGAACCCCCACTTGGCTTGTGACTTCATCTTTAGGTCTAGGATAAACCATACACCTAACTTCACTTGGAAATACCCTGATTTGGTGTCTTGGTTTTGATCTCTCCTGTCGGGAGTAGATCGGGTCTCCCCCTTTGTTGTCTGGGCTAGATAACATAAAGTGAAGGTTGCCTCGACTGGCGTGACAACCATATATTGGAGGTCGAGGTGATCGTGGTTGCACCTTTTGAGTTGCCCTTCCCTATTTCCATCCATGAATGGATCCATCCATAGGGGTAACTACAGTTTAGGTGATAACAACACCATTCATCAAACACATGAATGTATCAGGAGCATTTGTTAAACCAAAAGGAAGCATTGTAAATTCATAATGCCCATATCTGGTTCTGACTGCTTGTTGGGCGCAACCCAAGTTAAGGCATTTTTGGGCAAGTCAATTTGGAGCTGCGAAGTTACAACGCAGCACAACATCGGCAAAGTAAGAGTAACAGCGCGATGAAGATTTAGCGCTACGAAGTTCCAGCACCGCGAAGATCGAGCATGGCACCATTTTGGATGGAAAATGGTACAGGTTCTGGTAAAATCGATCGGCGATCTATTTTGGGGAAGATACTCTGAGATTCTCGGCAGGTGGGTAAGGAGTGGTGAAGAAGGAAAGTGATCGATCGCACGAGCAAAGGAAACACTAAGAGGACCAAATACATGAAACCATTAGACGAGGATTGATGGGATGAAAGCGACCCGTTGGCATGCTCTCAACAGAGGGGTTGGAAGTGATGTGACCACACGCAGTCAGAAGATGCCAGAAACCAGAGACAGCGTAGAAGGACAGCCACGACGATGAGTCGCTATCATAGCCTAACAGAGTTGGTTAGCGGGGTAACTGAACCATTTTGGGTACCTTGGGATTTTGCTTTAACCCACCATGATTCTAAAGACGTGACCTAAGGGAACAATCTATAAAAGGGGGAATTTTGTAAGGGAAGGGTTGATTTTTTTAGGGGCTTATAGTGTTATTGATCTCTATTGAGAGACTATTGTAAAGAGGCTTTACAGCTGCGTGCGCAGAAGCCCATTGAAGAGAGAAGAGAGTCTGCAGCTGAGTGGAACTGTTGAACCCTTCCCATTTATAATAAACAACAGTTTCAGTGGACGTAGATCCCATCCTAGGGGTGAACCACGTTAAATCCTGTGTTGTGTGATGAAGTTTATGTGAATGTGATTATTGCTTATGATGTTGTATTTTGCTTATGCACCTTTATTCTTTCATGTTTGCGTTAATGTCTATATTTCTGGAATGTGAATGATAATATTGAAGTCCAAGTAATCTTGCTCTAAGTCAGATATACAAGTGGTGAATATTTGTGAATGTATGCATACTTCATTTCAGAAGATATCAGATGCAGAATAACCTAAGTAATGTGTATGGATAAAGGTATAATTTGTAGAGTTGCACAGATCTGACGAATGCTGAAAGTGTCTAAGTGTCCATCTGCGCAGTCCTAGGTAGCGCAACTACCTTGCATACTCAGTATCTCCATTGATCGCTAGTTGAAGAGCCAGAAGATAAGAATCTCCACGTCGCAAGCCAATCCGAACCACGCATCACTCGATTGTGGAAACTTGATTCCACAACCTCTCCATAACTTCGCCTCAGGTGAGACCTCAGTCTGCTTGTAGACTGTTGCCGAAAGGGCCGGTGAAAAAGGGGTTTTGTTGGTTCCCTGAACCACGCAGAACTTGGGTATATCTTGAAAATCTAAAAAACAGTATACGAGCCAAGAAATGGTTCCATTGTCGCGCTTGAATTGGTGATGTGTTAAGAATATGGCAGCCTGAGAGGACAGAAATATAGAACTGGGTGGACAATACAGAGAAGGAGTTTGCAAGAAAGGAGAACAAACATCCGCGCTTCTCTGACAAAGAATGGTTGTAGAGATATCTATACTCTAATATTTATGAAATTTTCTTTGCAGCATTTAGCAATGATCTATATGAGTGGTTGCTGAGACTAGCAGAATAGAAAACCTGCTATCAGGGAGGAGAACCCACAGCGTGGACTCCATAACTGATCCAAACACTTAAAGTGGTGGAAAGTCTTGATTTCAAGAGTAGTAGACTTCTGGGTGGATAACATATTAGAAGGCTACGTGACAGAATTTGTTGTGGACACTGAAGTGATACAACACTGTAGAGGAATATTTCTTCAAAGGATTCAGAGGTAAGTACCTGAACAATCTAAGCCTATACATTAAAATGTTGTTAGCAGAGAAAGGTGTTTTAAGAATGCATTAAGAAGTGGAAAAAGATATAATTATAACACCGAGAAGAATCCTAGTGAATATGAACTCCGCATAGACATTGAGTTCCAAGCTGAGATTGATAGTGGAACAGAGCCTAGAGTTCATACCTATAAGCCCATCACTCTGCAGAATCCTCTAGTTGACAATAATGCTAATCCACAGAACATCAGTAGTAGTAACACCGCAGGTGTGAGTACTTAGAACATTCCGCGCAGTAGTATCCCTAACACATCGCAAAACACTGCACCTCCTAGAAAGAGAATGACAGACGATATTAAACTACCGATATTCAAAGGAACGGGTCTAGAAGACCCTGAGAAACATTGGTTTCTATGTGAATCCATGTGGAACGTTAAGCAAGTACAGGATGATGTTGTTAAGCAAGCACAACTCGTTACTACATTCAGGGACAAAGCCTTGAATTGGTTTATGAAATATTCTGTCAGACAGAATATGAGCCTACTGGATATTAAGGATTCCCTCTTAAGAGAATTCAAGAAACCTAAATCAGAACCACAATGCATCACATAACTGAAAGATATTAAACAAAAAATGACTGAGTCAGTATGGGAATTTGACCAGAAGTTCAAAACATTGTTAGATCAGGTTAGTTTTGACATCGCACCGCAACAACACCAAGAGTGGTTCATAGTTGCGCTGTTGCCACACATTATACTGCCATTGATGCAATAGAAGGTTGCTTCGTAGACAGAGGCCCTAAATATCGCGATGAAACTAGAGGATTCACCAATAGGAGAGACTAGCACAAGAATGGTTCATATATAGAACTAGCTAGCAAATCTAACATTACAATTACAAGACATTAAGAAGGGAAAAGAAACCAGAGAAGAAGTCTGGTGTACAAGATGTAAAGGAGAAGGACACTCGAAGGAACGTTGTCCTCTGTTTAAATATTACCTCGACGGTGGAGCACTGAATCCACTAAATCAGCAGCAAGGGCCATGGTGTGAAATTTTTCGATGAAGAGGACATCGCCCAGAAGATTGTTATTTGATTGAGAAGTATGTGCGAACACCCAAGAACTTATATTGCACATTCTGTAAATCAGTTGGCCATGATGATTCGAGCTGTAGAGCATATGAGCTAATGATGGAAAGAAAGCATCATGTTTACCGAGTTCAAGAAGAAACACCGCATAACACTGATAATGCGCAGTATGCTCAAGGCGCATACAGAGGACGTGGTGGATTCTAAGGAAGAGGAAGAAACACTGGTCCAGGACAAGGAAGAGGCAGAGGTCAGATAATATGCTATAACTGCACTCAACCTGGACATCTTTCTAGAGGCTGCACCAATGCTTGTACTACCTGTAAATAATGTAAGTCTTTTGATCATGTCATTGAGGCATGTCTTGTTTTACAAGCAAAAATGCAAGAGAGGAGAATAGAGGGACAAAATCCAAACGTTCAGATGATCATAGCAGAGAAAAGAACTAGAGATCCAAACATTAATGCTGTGACACGAAGTGGAGCTACCATAGGTCAAGATCAAAGAGCAAAAGCATCGAATTCTGAAGACCGCCAAGCTAAACAGACACCTACTGAAGGGGTCTGGATAAGAAAAGCAACTAGGAAAGCACCTGCTTTCAATCTGGATAGAAACAAAGAAGTCTTCGCAGAAGAAAGGGAGACCTTCAAAGAAAAGGGAGACCTTCAAAGAATCAGAACCTGTGACACCAAGAATTAAACTACGAAGTGAAACAACACATACGAAAGATATGCCAACAACATATGATAAAACATGTACCGCCACAAAAACAGGGACTTCTATTACGTAGTTCCTATGGAGCTGTATGAAGTTACTGAAAAGCGAAGATGCCTTAGTAGAATTGCAAAACTTAATAAACCACTATGAACAACGCAATTGCACGAGTACTGTTCATAACGCAGTTCACGATATAAAGAGCCATAAGAGAATAGGTCGATAAATGAGGCTCAGTGCGCAAATTGGAGACTATGAAATGGACCATATCATCCTTGACTTGGGATCAGAAGTGAATGTATTGACCAAGAAGACATGGGAACAGATGGGGAAACCAAGGTTATCATGGTCACCTATCCAATTAAGACTAGCTAATCAGCAGAAAATTCTCTCGAATCTACTTGTGGGCATTGATGGAGTAAGAAGTTTAGCAAACTTCAAGGTTATTGAGATAATCGACGATAGTAACCCATATCCAGCATTACTGGGGATAGACCGGGTGATGGACAACCTCACGATTATCAATCTGAAAACCAAAAAGATGATCTTCGAAGGACAGGATATTAGGGTCATCGCACCCTTAGACCCTTCACAAGGAGAAAGATACAGTGAACCAATACAATAAGAATGTAGAGCACAAGACCTTGATCGTATCTACAAGATGACTGCGAATCAGGATGACTACATCAATCCTACGACTTATGGAATGGTTAGTTGGTGCTGCGACAACTCTTGCATATCAAACTCCGATGCAGGATGGGAGAATCGAAAAAGCAAATGCACGAAGTGTCTGCCAGGCGATGTGTGCAGATAACGAAATCACTACGCTGGGTTGGAGCAGAGGTAAGTCCAATTCCTACCTATGATGGCTTGACTAGCATTCATGTATTTTTTCAAGAATATACTGGAATTTCAGATGAATATAATCTGTCAGCATTAGATTTAGCATTGCATGCTACACCTGCTAGATGGTGGGTTGCACATAAGGAAAATCTAAGAAAATGGGAACATTATTGCAAGCACATGATGGAACTCAGATTCACAGAGAAAGCTGCGCTGACAATAGTGAACTATAATGGACAAACAAATCCAAGATATCACATAGAGATTTGTTCGAATACATGGGAACATAGATCTCAAGAAGAGTGGGTCCATATATTTGTACACACATTAGAGGACTAAATTCCAAAGAACTGGTACATAGACACAGAACTGCATAGAGGAACAATAGACTGGTCTATCATGACTGCGAACTTCCAAAGAACCTTCAACTTTGAGGATGATTGTCCAAATATTAATGAGGCATTGCAGATTATAAAAAACAAGATATTTTATGACACACTACAACCTACATATCAATAATGGGAAAAACAGTTAGAATTCTATAACCTCACAGTAAGCGATGACGAAGAAGAAAGTGAAGAGGATGATGATCCGTGCAATATCAATATACCTGAGACAGAAGGAGAACGCGAAGTTGAAGGACCTCCATTAGAAATTCCAGACTTAAGCAGCCCTGTGAAAATAAGAAAAGTTAACATTGGCACAAGTGAAGAACCAAAGTTCGCATCTATTGGGGATTACTGGGATGAAGAAATGGTCACGTAGATCGCAAATCTTCTGCGTGAGTATTAGGATTTGTTTCCAACAAAGTTTTCTAAAATGAAAGGCATTTTGGGTGACTTGGGAGTCATGAAGATACCTCTCAAGCCAGGTGCGAATCCCATTAAGCAGAGACCTTATCAATTGAATCCCAGATACAAGGAAAGAGTGAAGGTATAGCTCGACAAGATGCTTGATGCAGGAATCATTGAGCATGTCGAAGAATCAGAATGGATAAGCCCTATCGTTATCCAGGATAAGAAAACGAAAGGAGAAATCAGAATCTGCATAGACTTCATGAAGCTCAATGATGCTTCACTACACGACCCATTTCCTACTCCATTCACAGATAAAGTACTCGACAATGTTGGATGGAATGAGGCATATTCTTTCACTAATGGATTTCTTGGATACCATCAGATCAGGATTGATGAAGGAGATAGACATAAAACTACATTTGCTACTGAATGGGGATCATTCCAATACACAGTTATGCCATTTGGTTTGAAGAATGCACCTGCTATATTTTCAAGAGTTGTTGTTGCTGCATTCAAGGATTTTATTCATAAGTTCCTAGAAGTATACTTTGATGATTGGACTATATTTTGTCTATTAAAGAACCATTATGAAAACCTTAGAATGATGGTGGCAAAGTGTAGACAGCATCATATCTCCCTGAACCTAAAGAAAATCATCTTTTGTGTGCCCTATGGAATTCTGTTGGGACACATTGTCTGTAAACAGGGTTTGATGGTTGATCCTGTAAAGATCGCAGTTATTGTGAACCTACCAGCACCAAATTCAGCAAAGCAACTTCGCACTACTTTGGGACATACAGGATATTACAGAAAATTCATCAAGGGTTATGCGCAGATAACCGCACCGATGGAGAAACTTCTGAAGAAAGAAGCGAAGTTCTTATGGACCGAAGACTGCCAAAAAGGGTTGGATACACTAAAAGAGAAAATGGTAACTGCGCCTATCCTAGTCTTTCCAAATTGGAGCAAACAATTCCATGACATGTCGATGATTCATCCATTGCACTTGGCGTGGTGCTTTCTCAGCTAGGTGAGGTAGGCATTGACCATCCCATTGCATTTTCAAGCAGGAAGTTATCTTCAACAGAAAAAAAAATTACACAACTACAGAAAGAGAAGGTCTAGCTATGGTGTATGCACTGCAAAAATTCAGGCACTATTTGCTGGGTGCGCACTTCTATATGTTTACTAACCATTCAGCTTTAAAGTACCTGGTCAATAAACCAGTGTTAAGAGGGAGAATTTGCGGATGGTTATTGCTCTTTCAGGAGTATGACTTTGAGATCATTGTTAAGCCAGGAAGGCTGAATTCGGGACCTGACCATCTTTCAAGAATTGACTCAGGCGAGGAACCTACAAATCTTGAAGACAATCTACCAGACGCACAGTTATTTTCCATCCAGATCGCCAATGATTATTACAAAGACATTGTAGAATTCTTGACTACAGGATTGGCACCTATAGAGTTTACTATCCAGCAGAAGAAACAACTGGTAGTAAAGGCAATAGACTTCACCATCATCGCAGGACAACTATACAAGTTAGGACCGGATGAAGTACTATGCAGATGTGTGCTTGAACATGAAAAAACATTCATACTAGATGATGCACACTCGGGGGTGTCTGGAGGTCACTAAGCAGAAATACCTACTACGCAGAAAATATTAAGAGCAGGGCTATGCTCGCCTACACTCCATAAAGATTCAAAGGAACATTTCCGAAGTTGCGATGTCTGTCAGAGAATAGGAAAGCCATTGCGCAGAGATGAGATGCCATTAAGACCACAACTGACTTTACAAGCCTTCGATAAATGGGTTATTGATTTTTTGGGACCTATAAAACCACTAGGGAAGAGAACTAGTGCAAGATATATTATCACCGCTACATATTATCTCACCAGATGGGAAGAAGCTAAACCAGTAAAGGACTATAGCGCAGCTACTGCCGCACAATTCATCTTTGAGAATATCCTTACCAGATTTGGATGCCCAAAAATCTTAATGAGTGATCAAGGTACTCACTTCCTGAACAGAACCATTGAAGCACTGAAAAAAGAATTTCAGATATATCATCAGAAGAGTACACCATACCATCCTCAAGCCAATGGAACTATTGAAGCATTTAACAAAGTGCTGGAAAATGCACTGACCAAAGTATGTAACACAAACAGAGATGATTGGGATCTGCATATACCAGTTGTATTATGGGCATACATAACAACTTGTAAGAAACTGACACGCCATACACATTTCAGGCTAGCCTATGGGTAGGAAGCTGTGATGCCAATGGAGTACATAGTCCCAAGTTTGAGAATTGCAGCATTCACAGGCATGGAAGATGAAGAAAAAATAGAGGAAATACTTCTACACTTGGTTGGATTGGAGGAAGATCACTTCATTATAGGATTTCACCAACAAGTGCATAAAGATAGAGACAAAGCATGGCATGATCGCCACATCAAGAGCAAGTCCTTTCAGGTAGGAGGCCTTGTCCTCCTGTATGATGGTAAATTCATGAAATTCCTTGGAAAATTTAAAATGCATTGGCTAGGGCCATATATTGTTATGCATGTTACTAATGGTGGCATAGTTCAGTTAGCCACGTTAGCCGGAGAAAACTTACCAGGTCTCGTTAACCGAATTAGACTAAAACCCTACAGGGATAGTCCTACTTCGTAGAACCCTCAGTAATCAGAAGAGAAAAGCATTCTAAGTGTCAGTGCAGTTGAAATTGGACACTAAGAATGATAGAATAATGAGTCTGCACAAAATTTTGGTAAAATAAGAAGATCCATGAAATATGAAATGCGCAGTGCAAGAAGGAGGTTCAATGCATCGTTCATGAAGGAAGCTGGAAACGCAATGCACAGGGGAAACGCATATGCGCAGCGTACACCGGAAGCTGCGATATGAAGTACCAAGAAGAGAGCAACTACGAAGTTAAAAATCAAGGAGCACAAGTGAGTAGTGGGACCACACAAAAGTCTGTTTGGCTGAATCGTGCGTGTAGTTCCAAGAAACTAGCCATTAAAATGTCGGTCGGAAAACTAGTCGTTACACAGTGATTTTGCCGACGACCGTTTGAGCATTTAACGCAAAATTAGCCATTCTGAAGCAGTTAATGAAGGAAAGGACTGAAATCCTCGATGGATTTGACCAACAGACATGACATTTAATGCTTATCTAGCCATTTATGGGCGCGGCTAAGCCCAACTATGCCTATAAATACCGGTAAGACTAGACTCGCGGGCTTTACCAAAAGTTTCAAATTTTCTCGCCAGCCATAGCTTCAGTCTTGTTACAGTGAGTTCTAAGTAATTCCGGGAGTCTATAGAGCAAGTTCCAGTTGAATGTCTAAGGATTCCACAGTCGAGCAGGCTATGAGGGATTTTAAACAATCTGGGATTGCAGGGTTGATGAGAATCCCTATCAAGAACATCGTTCCAGAAAAAGGCCAGGGATCACGTCGTTCACCACGCCATCCTACAACAATGGAAAACAAGGGTAAGGAACCTGTAGCTGAGAAAACAAAAGTGAAAGTAATGGGATCCAAGATACCAAAAGCTCCACTAGAGGAAAAAGAGCTTCCCATATACTTAACCCCAGAGTATATCTCTCCACAAGCACAGGATGCACCAGCCATAAAAATTGCCAAAAACACACGATATGAGATACCACTTCCATCGATGTCCAGTCATGTCAAACCACAAGAAAATTTGCTGGGAAAGATCGCAGATTGCAAGTTTGAGGATTATGACTTACTGCAACAGCTTAAGGATCCTGATGAGCCAAAATACCCACAGTTTCAATGAAAAAGGTACATGTGCTGAAAAATGGATGTAAAGAACAACACACTGTTGGTAGCGCAGAGTTGGATTTATGAAGTCGTGGAATCAGGACTTCTGAACCTGTTGTGGCTTCCACACTTCGACAGGAGTCCTGAACTCAATGTGGTGGTGCGCACATTGATATCACGCACACACCAAGGTTACCTTTGGCTAGACAGGAATGTTGACCTCAACATAGAATTGATCCATAGGATCACGGGACTCAATAAGCGGGGTGACGACCCTCATAATTTCTTTGGGGGAAAAACCAGGGACAAAGAGATCACCGCGCAGATGAAGGAGGAATTCAACATTACAAAAGGGAAGCGAGGTTTCATCACAGATAAGCTACAAGACGATGCCATGCGGTTTGTTGTGAAACTTCTTGGAGGAAAAGTATTACGGAAGGCCAGACCAACAGAAGTGCCAGCCGGAGCAGTCCACCTTGCTGCGAAGATAACGCAGGGAATAAGATTTAACTGGTGTCAGTATTTGCTAAACGATTTTTTGGACGATGTTCACGACACTCAAATCAACGGCCCCGCCTTTCATTACAGTTCGTTAATGGTGTTGATCTCCTTTGTAGGATGGAAGGAACCAAATCATTACATCGGTCTCACTTCCCTTATCAGTGATTGTCGAGGACCCATATATGCAAATCTCTAGGCAAATATGAAACCCGACCGACAGCGCGCCTCAAACGAAGTACTGTTCACATACGAGGAAAAATTGTGTAATGTTATCATTCGCATGCCGCGCATCTCAATGCAGATAACCACAAAATATATCCGCACTCTGAATTTTAAAGCTGATACGGATTGTATTTATATCTCACCAAAGGTACAGAAGAAGAATCTAGAGTGGTTCCCAGGAAACTATCACCTGGATGAAGCTGGTATTGATTTGATCATGAAAGAGTGGTTAGACAAATGGAAGGTTGAAGGGCCGATGGTCATCGACACAGACTCATAAGAAAGTACTCCATCCATGACAAAGATCATTTAAGAGACACCAGGAGGAAAAATGAAAGAACCAGGAAGCTCTGTACAAGAGAAAGGGCCGAAAAAGAAGCAGAAAACCACAAAGGACCCATTGGAAGCAAAGTTACATGATGATGATTATGAGATCATTGCATCCAGGGTTGGCACACATATGGAAGACGCGCTCTCCCTAAAATACAGCAAAAATGAGGAAATTCAGTCTAGTCTACAAGAAAATCTCACCACCTTGCAGGGCATAGTGGCAAAGATCGAGCAAGTCCAGCGTGACTTGGCTCAAAAATCTGAGTCAGAAGGAAGATCAGGGGACACATCTCAGCAAAAGAAAAAACCCTTAGCTCTAACCATGGCACCGCGACCGTGCCTCGTCTGCATGGAACCACTAAGCATAATTTTTCCAAGTGATGAATCAACTGAAGCCACGGAGAACTTAGCACATGTGGATATTGATATCGCGATGTTGCCACTGGAAGGTCTACATAATTTGCACCTGCAGGTTGTGGAGGAAATCCAACACATAGATATGGTGACTTTGAGCCAACACCATGGTTTAGAAGGAAGCTATAATCAGTTGCAAGAAGAAAGTGCACAAAAGGCTAAGGAACTCGAAAGTGCACATGAGTAATGCCGAAGAATAGAGGAGACTATTGCTTTAGACTACGCAGAGATACCAGAGTGCAATGAGTAGCCAGATCTTGTAGATACCATCATTAAGATCAGCTTTGTAGTAAGTGATCTTAAGGTTTAAATGGATGACATGGACATAGAATACAAAGAAAATATTGCCAACATGGAAGCACAGAACCTCCCTAAGACACCACTAGATCAAACAGAGATTAGAGCATCAAAAGTGAAGGCTACCGCATAAAATATATCCAGCAAAATAGCTAAGTGTCGGAACTTGCTGGATGAAGAAACCAGAGTATGGACTGCGCTATAAGAGGACCCTCAACTGCTGCAAGTCCAAAACAGCTTGCAGGAAACACAAGCACAGTTAGATTCTCTAAATGTGGAGATGAAGACCCTGCTGGCGAGTGAGAGACTCCAACAATTTGTGGAAGTCAAAGAACTAAAGAGGGAACTCCAAGTTTTAAGAGAAAGGGAGGCTAAAGCCGGGGAAAAGTCACAGCCCCTGTAGGAAGAAGCTCATGCCATCTCATAAGAAATTGAAGAGAAACTGCAAGAACTCCACGAGTCAGAGATAACAATTTAGGAACACGCTAAGGAAGACCTAACACTGGAAGTGTTGGAAACTGTCAAGGCAGTTGAGCAGGAAGCTAAGGACACAGTTGCGAAGCTCACTGCAACTTATCAAGAATTCGTTGTGAAGATAGATGAGCAAGGAGAAGTGCAGCGCACTGAACCTACTGAAAGTCGCTCGGTGGCACGGGGACGAGCCACATGTAAGTGTTAGGGGATTTTTGGTCGCGAACCAAGTTAGGGGCTTTTTGGGAAAGTCATTTTTGGAGCTGTGAAGTTACAACGCAGCGTAGTGTCGACAAAGTAAGAGTAGCAGTGCGACGAAGATCTAGCATTGCGAAGTTCCAGTGCCACGAAGATCGAGCATGACAACATTTTGGAAGGAAAACGATACAGGTTCCGGTAATATCGATCGACAATCTATTTTAGGGAAGATACTCTGAGATTCCTGGTGGGTGGGTAAGGAGTGACGAAGAAGGAAAGCGACCGGTCTCACGAGAAAAGGCGACACTAAGCGGACCGAATACACAAAACCGTTAGAGGAGGAACGACGAGATGAAAGAAACCCATCGGCATGTGCTAAACAGAGGGGTTGAAAGTGACGTGACCACACGCAGTCAGATGATGCTAGAAGACAGAGACGACGTAGAAGGATGGCCATGACGATGAGTCTCTATCATAGCCTAACAGAGTTGGTTAGTGAGGTAACCACACCATTTTTGGTACCTTAGGGTTTTGATTTATCCCACCATGATTGTAAAGACGTGACCTAAGGGAAGGATCTATAAAAGGGGGAATTTTGTAAGGGAAGGGTTGATTTTTGAGGGTTTTTATAGTGTTGTTGATGTCTGTTGAGAGACTATTGTAAAGATGCTCTGCAGCTACGTGTGCAGAGGCCCATTGAAGAGTGAAGAGAGTATGCAGCTGAGTGCGCAGACCAGAATTGTTGAACCCTTCCCATTTAAAATAAACAACAGTTCCTATGGACATAGCTCCCATCTTGGGGGTGAACCACGTTAAATCCTGTGTTTTGTGATGAAGTTTATGTGAATGTGATTGTTGCTTATGATGTTGTATTTTGCTTCTGCACCTTTATTCTTTCATGTTTGCGTTAATGTCTATATTTCTAGAATGTGAATGATAAGATTGAAGTCCAATTAATCTTGCTCTAAGTCAGATATACAAGTGGTGAATATTCATGAATGTATGCATACTTCATTTCAGAAGATATCAAATGCAGAATAACCTAAGTAATGTGTATGGATAAAGGTATAATTTGCATAGTTTCACAGATCTAATGAATGTTGAAAGTGTCTAAGTGTCCATTGGCGTAGTCCTAGGTAACGTAGCTACCTTGCATACTCGGTATCTCCGCAGCACGAGTCCTGTAGAGCATTGCTCGCTAGTTGAAGAGCCAAAAGATAAGATTCTCCGCATCGCAAGCTAGTCCGAACCGTGCATCACCCAGTTGTGGAAACTTGATTCCGCAACCTCCCCATAACTTCGCCTCAGGTGAGACCTTAGTCTGCTCACAGACTGTTACTGAAAGGGGCAATGAAAAAGGGGTTTTGTTGGTTCCCTGAACCATGCAGAACCTGGGTCTATCTTGAAAATCTAAAGAACAATATACAATCCAACAATTTTTTTTTACATATGTCTTCATCCTTAATGCGTATTTGGTGATATCCATATCTCAAATCTATCTTAGAAAATATTCTTGCACCTCTTAACTGATCAAAAGTATCATCAATTCTAGGTAGAGGATACCTGTTTTTAATTGTGGATTTTTTTAGCTGTCTTTAGTCCACACATAATATGAGTGTGCCATCCTTCTTTCTCACAAAAATAACTGGAGCACCCCAAGGTGATAAACCAGGTCGTATATGCCCTTTCTTCAACAACTCCTCAAGTTGCATCTCCAATTCTTTTAACTGTGAAGTACCCATTCTGTATGGTGCTTTTGAAGCGGGCATAGTTACAGGCACCAAATCGATTGTGAAATCGATATCCCTCTTGGGTGGTAACCTAGGAAATTCTTGAAATACATCTTCAAATTCTTTCAACACTGGATATTCATACAAAATCAATCTTTTTTAGTAGACAATTATTCTACATGAATAGCATACAACTGGCACCTTTTTCTGATACACTTCTTCATTTGCAAAACATAAATCTATCTTAAGTATATAGGTCTCTGAATACCTCTTATCTATACATTAAGTTTCCCTCCTCATTCAGACATGTAATAACTTTACTGTGGCAATCCAACACAGCAAAGTGTTTCTCGATCCAATCCATACCGATCAACAAATCATCTAATCCAAGATGAATAATGTCCAAATCTAAACAGGTTTGGTTTCCATTCATTTCAAAACAACAACTTTTGACCATAGCTGTGATCTTCCTCTTCATACCAGTTTCCAATTGAACCATTCTGGATTTAGACAACTTATGTGTCATCAATTTACATCTTTCAACCAAGTTAGAATTAATATAGCTATAAGAAGCTCCAGAATCAATTAAAATTGAAATAGGCACATCATTAGGTTTACCTTCAATCTCGATCATAGAATATTGATGATCAGCTTGGCAATTGTCCAATGTTGCATAGATGCGAGGAACACTTCTTGCAACATCGCCAACAGTAGAAGCTTCTTGCATACTATATACACCGGTTCCCTTCTTTCTTCTTTCAGGACATTTGTTTAAGAAATGGTCACCACCACATCCCCAACATTTACCTTGGGTTGGTTTCTTTTGTCCTGAAGAATTACCCACCTTGGATTCTTCTTTCGATAATGTTGGTTTAAAAGAAGAGTAGGTGTCCTTCTTTGTAACCAGAGGCTTAAACCCCTTTCTTCTCTGATCTTGCTTCTCTTCCAGCTTACCTCTGCAAACCTTTATCACTTCATGCCTATTGTGGCCTTGCTCATACAAGCATCTATCCTTTTGGAAGCAATCCTTCAAGGTGCGAGGTTCATCATAAGTCAATTTATCTTTATAAAACGCAGGAAAGCCACTAATAAAATATTGTACCTTCACCTTTTCATCCTTGATAAAATCCACATAACCCAACAACTCCAAGAATTTCTTTTCATAGTCCTCCATCGACATATTTCCCAATTTATGCTCAAATAATTCTTGTGTCTTTTTATCATAGTACTGCGGTGAAAGATATTCTTTCTTGAAGAGTTTTTGGAATTTCCTCCAAGAAATCTGCTTCTCATCCAATTCTTCCACATGTTTGAGTTGTCTCCACCATTTATAAGCCCTTCCTTGCAAATTATATATTGCAATTTGTGCTTCTTGGTTTTCTGAGTAGTCATGTGAGTGCAAATACTTGTTCATTTCCATAAGCCATAGCTCTACATCATCACCGGACTTCTCTCCATCAAAGGTCGGAGGTTTTAGTTTTCTGAGTTCGCCTTCTAGCATCACATCATGCTTTTTCTTTCTTTGCCTTCCAGGGTATCTAATCCATTGATCATTTTTATACCCATGAGAACTTTCATCGATTCTATGATGTGAATGTGATTTCATTCTGATGTCTTCTCTTTCCTGAGAGAAGTGATACATGTTCATGGATTCTTCACCTCTTTACACATTGGAAGTGACCTGTTGCATATGATTTTGCAGTTGAGCCAAATTCTGCAGTAATTATTATTAATTTGATTCTGTTGTTCCAAACTTTGCAAAATTATTTCGTTTCCAAACTGCAAACCCCTCAAATTTTGCACAACATCCCTGGTCCCAGACCCACTTTGGCTACCATTAGATTCGTTACGTTGTTCTTCACCACCGATTCCTTCCCCAAAATTAGAGAATTCAAGATCCTCTTCCATTTATTCAATTCTGATTGCATGTATTTACTGATAGTCTGCAATTCCAATGACCGATCATTCTTGTATATTGCTAGCAACATGAATTTCACATGGATTATCAGTCTAAAAATTAATTACAACATATATTCAAATATCTCTTTAGGAAAATAATTTCAATCCCACAGGCTTGAGAGCTATAGCCGGCGCTCTGATACCAATTTGTAATGTACCCTCGTTACACATACACAGAATTTACAAAGAAAAAAACCATAAAATAAAAATTTTCTTTACTACGTCTTATATCGGCTTCATAAGATTTGTTTACCTTGAAATAGACACATCCACGTTACACATATACATATCTACAATGTAAACCCATGCAATTAAAACAATTTCCTTTACACATTGCCCATAAACATAATTCAAAACACAGGTAGCCATAAACATATCAGAGTTTAGTTCTATCTTTTCCTAGTTCTCGGTAAAGACTAACAATCCCATAGCAGGGTGAAGGATAATTTATAAGCAAACATTGGAAATACATGGAGCTAAATAGACCATTATTTCAACAAAGAAATACCATGAATTATTTCAACAGAGAAATACCATTCCGACATTCAACATGAAATACAATTCTAATGCAACTAATATATCAAGTTTAATTTCTTCGGGAATAGGAATCTAGGCATTCCACAAGAAATTACGATTTCAGTCAACCAACAAGAAATATCGTTCCATTGCAAATAACATAACAAACAACAACATCTTCAAGGAAACCATGTAAAAAAACCTTCTAATAGGCTTAACATAGCAATTCATGGCTTACATTTAATTATACATTCATTCCACAACTTGAACATATTAAACATAATTAAGCACATGAATATTATAATTCATACACATATACTTATCTGAAATACATAGGAATGTGGCGTCTAGCCACATGTGAGCCACGCTCCACCCAACCTTAGAACTTGTCCATCCTGTATTATTTCAGCTCCCAAGGTCACTCCTGAGCCGAGATCCAGACATTAACCAAAGGTATCTTACCAATTTCTCCCCAACTTACTCTCAGAGCCTCAGGTGGAAATAACAGAGGTAAAGGATATACACAGGGTTCAGCCAACAGCAATTGGGTAACCAATTCCTTGTCAATTCTGCAATTGACCCACCTGAGTTCCTTACGGAAACGTATAGCAACACATTTCACTGCAAACGTTGGGAATCCCTCTGGGTCTCATGCTTCATTGCCAATTCACTGGTTAATTCAACCAAGGAACTCATAGTTAATTCGGGTTATCTCAATATAACAATGTCCAGGTTCTCTCTCTACATTTTGGTTTGGGTTCCTCACAGTAAATCTCTTTCTGTTTTTATTTACTTAACAGACACTTCTCTTGCACTCAGTAGACACCTCCCCGTGCTTTATGTGCATTCTACTTCTGTGTTCTGCATCTATTCTCCATACTAACCACACAGGCTCTCTCTGTGCATTTTCCTCTGTCCTTCTCCTGGTCTGACCACCCCCGGCCCTCTGCGTGCATTCTTCTCGTGTTCTCCCCACTAGCGTCCCCCCACCTAGGCCATGAGTACCATCAGCATGCCCCACGTCCACCTGGATCACTGAGGCAACCTCGTGTTCCCTCTGGGTTCCCACGTGGCTCTCCCAAAGGAACACGTCCTCCATGCATAATTACAATTAGCCTCCTAATCTTCATCATTGAATAATAATTAACATTAAAAAAAAATCCCCGATTAAGAGTATGGTGAGGAATATGGGTTTTGGGTTAACATAAGGTTTTAGAATAAGGGCTTAGGGAACAAGGTACCTAAGTCACCTTACCCCCTCACAACCCTCGGTTAATATCTGGATCCCCTCTTCAGCGCATCGCTCCTCATGCAGCCAACTTGTATTTTTATTAAAATATAATATCTCGCTATGTACATACTTCATAGAAAATTGTTCAAAATACAATATCAGCTCTAACCTGGGCCAGGGGGTGTTACATTGAAGAAGTGGAGGCATTATTTGTTGCCCAAGCAATTTGTGTTATACACAGATCACCAAGCACTAAGGTACTTGAATACTCATTAAAAGTTAAATCAGTGGCACATGAAGTGGGTGGAATTCTTTCAGGGATATACCTTCATGTTGTGACATAAGTCGGGCAAGTCAAACAAGGTTACCGACTCGCTGAGTCGAAGAGTTGCATTGTTGAACACGACAACAGTTCAGGAAACGGGAATAGAGTCGGTGAGGATAGAGTATGAGATCGAAAAGGATTTTGCGAAATCATGGAAGGCTAGTCGCGAATCATGGACTGTCGATAGAACTCCATACTTGGATCATTTTATCCAAGAGGGATACATATTCAAGGGACAACAATTGTGTATTCCCAGAGGATTTGTAATAGAGAAACTAATCCGAGAGTTGCAGGGTGGCAGATTAGCAGGTCATTTTGGCATCGACAAGACCAAGGTGTTGGTCGAAGAAAAGTATTATTGGCCAGGAATGAGGACAAATGTCAATAAGTGGGTACGATAGTTTCGAATTTGCCTATTGGCAAAGGGACAAATTCAAAATACGAGGTTGTATGTACCCTTACCAGTGCCAAATATGATCCAGGAGGATATTGTTGGCCACCCGCCTATTCCACTTGGACCCCCACCATTGTTTCTTCAGTTTTTCAATTTCCTTAATTGTAGCACAATTTACTATTTTTGGCAATTTTTGGGTCCTAAACTTCCAGAGCCGTTTTGAGGCCCTAAACGATGTTTTTTCAGCATCGAACGAACTCGGGAAAATATGAGTCTGTTTCGAACCCGGGAAAATATGAGTCCGTTCCAGACTCAAAATTTTCCACTTATGGAAGTAGTCCTTGAAGAGATCTTTCTAACGATGTATCATGGGCGTCAAATGGAGGTAGTATGCCAAAGTTACGACCCCGGGAAATTGATGTACCAAGTTAACCAACGGGGCCCATATTCTAGCGTTTCACCTCCTAGGGTTAGGTTTTTGGATGCGTAGGGTTTCCTTTGTTTCTCAGTAATATATAGGCCTTCGAGCCTCATTGTAACATAGAGTTCTGAGGCATGTATCCGCCGCATCTCTCCTCAGAGATAAGCTACCAACACTCTAGTTAGTTTACTTCCATCCTATATGTAAACATGTTTCAGTTCTTTGATTAATGAAATGAAGTGTTATTTCCGCTGCATCTTTGTTTTAATGGGTATTTGTGTATTCTGTTGCGTTCCTGTATAAATCCGGATCTGTAGTATCAGAGCAATTTGCTCTTTCTCGATCCTTCTTTTCATGTCCCCAACAAAGGCGGGGTATAAGGAGTTAGGGCTCGATCTGGTTGAACCTTTGCAAGATCATCCTAGCAAACCCCGACAATCGCCCATGGGGGATGAAAAGAAAGACAAGGGTGCAGAATATCCTATCAAAATGTTGCTCGAGGAGGCCCTTGAAAAACAAAGGAACACGATGATGGATAACTTCCCCCAGATCCTTCAACGACTTCCCACTGGCAGCACATCTGCATCTAGCAGCCACTCTAGAGGCGAAACCCATTTTAAGGTACAAGTAAACTTTGACATTCCCATATTTGCTGGCCGAATAGATGCAGATGCCATAGATAGATGGTTGAATCTATTAGAAGGATATTTCTCAGTTCATGACTTTTTCGACCTTGAAAAGATTACTTTTTCTCTACTCAAAGCCGCCCCCCATGTCAAGGATTGGTGGGAAACCTACTGTGAGAGAAAGGACGAGGAGGAACCCTCTCTATTCTCGGTCCTACCCACATGGAATTCTTTCCGAGACGCCATAAGGGAACAATATTATCCCTTGGGGAGCTATGAGGACAAGTACATACAATGGACTACGTTGCAGTAGCAAAGAGATCAAGATGTGCATGAGCTAACGAATCTGTTCCATACCCTGCGCACCAAGTTGGGTATCAAAGATTAAGAGAAAAATTTGGTGCTTAAGTACCGCAGTTGTTTACATAGATACATTCAGCAGGAAATGGAGTTCCTCGACATCTCCTCGCTTGGTACGGCATAATGGTAGGCTGCCAAAATTGAGCAAAAATTCAAACAGAAGAAGCAAGACTTTTGATCTGCGAATCAGAAGCAAACGAAAGGTACCCCCAAACCACAGAACCAAGGACAAAGCCAAGGCATGGCGACTCAAGACAACTTGCCAAAGCCGCAAGCAAAGAGAAACACTGTGAAGCCGAAGAAGGAAGCGGGAAAGTGGTGTGAGTTCCATAAGAGCCCCACTCACAACACAAGTGAGTGTTGGGCCAAGCAGTCACTAGTGGTCGAGATAAAGGCTTCTGAATCAGATGCATACTCTGACACTAAATCAGAACCCGAGAAGGGGAATGACATAGGGAAGAATATTATCGATGCAAAGCCCAACACCACCGTTGCCACCACGAAGATCCAACAAGAAGAACCAGAAGATTTAGAGGAGGAGGAACGTCTCTTCCACTCCCAGATGTGGGTAAAGGGTTCCTCGCTACAGTTCATTGTCGACAGTGGGAGCCAAAAGAACCTCATTTCAGCAGAGGTTGTGAAGCGGTTAGGCTTTCCAACCACAGCATACCCGAAGCTGTACACCATCGGGTGGCTTCACAAAGGACGAGATATCCGCGTCAGCCAACAATGTCGCCTTCCCTACAGCATCAAGCCCTTCACCGATGAGGTATTATGTGACATTGCTCCTCTTGATGTTTGTGCTATATTATTAGGCCAACCATACTTATGGAAGCAACATGCTGTGTATGAGTCCTGACCTCGCGCTGTTATTATTACATTGGGAAATAAGTTGTACAGGATACCAGAGGTACCACCGCCTGTCACTATCTCTTTGGTTACTGCAAAACAATGCAGTAAGCTCATTTCCAAAACCAGGAAATTTGTTTTCTTGATGATCCACCCTCAAGGAAAGAAGAAGATCGTGGACACGACCTCTAGACAGGGCTCCTTTTCCCGACAACAACAAATGGACAAGGTCGTGGGGGAGTACCGGGACATATTCACCTCACCCACAGGGGTGCCTCTGCACTGTCAGGTCAAGCACCCCATCGATCTGACCCCAGGTGCGTCGCTGCCCAATGGACCGATCTATCGACGCTCTGTTCTAGAGAACGATGAAATCAAAAGGAAGATTCAGGAGCTGCTGCAGAAGGGTCACATCCGGCCAAGTTCATCGCCCTGTGGAAGCCCGATTGCATTGGTACATAAGAAGGATGGGACTTGGAGACTCTGTATTGACTATCGGGCGTTGAACAAGATCACTGTCCGGAATAGGTACTTGATCCCCTAGATTGATGACCTCCTGGACCAACTTAAAGGGGTGAAATATTTTAGCAAGATCAACTCAAAGTTCGGGTATCACCAGGTACTGATTGAACCAACCGATGTGTGGAAGACTACCTTCAAAGCTAAGGAGGGCCTTTTCAAATGGTTCGTCATGCCTTTCAGGCTGACGAATGCTCCCGCAACCTTCATGAGACTGATGGATGACATCTTGCGGCCATTCACGAACTCATTTGCAGTAGTGTACTTGGATGACATCCTGATCTTCAGCCAGACTTGGGAAGAGCACCTCCACCACATCCGACAGGTCCTCCAAACACTGCGGAAGCACAAGTTGTGTGCCAATTTGGACAAGTACACTTTTGGCATGACCCAGGTTCAATATTTGGGATACATTATTGATGAGTGTGGGGTGAATGTGGATCCAACCAAGATCCAAGTCATTCAGGATTGGCCAACCCTAGCCACTCTAACAGAGCTTCACATCTTTCTGGGTCTTGCTAATTTCTACCGCAGGTTCGTGTTGGAATTCTCTCATATCACTTGGCCCTTGAGTCAAGTCACCAAGGGATGAGTGAAAGAAAAATTCTCATGGTCGGAAACTCAACAGAAGGCATTCGTAGAGTTGAAAAATCACCTTTGTTGTGCCCCAGTGCTCACATTACCAGACTTGCAACAACCTTGTGAGATCGAAATAGATACCTCTGACTATGCTATTGGGGCATTCCTTACTCAACAAGGGCATCCAGTGGCATATCACAGTGAGACACTATCCGACACAGTCTGCAAATATCCCACTTATGACAAAGAGATGTATTCCATTGTACAGGCTTGCCAACAATAGAAGCATTACATTTTGGGGAAGGAAACGATCATCCACACAGACCACCGACCCCTACAGTTCATACAAACACAAGGGAAGTTACAGAACGATGGCCATAAGAAGTGGTCCACATATCTACAACAGTTTCATTTGAACATCTGTTACACCCAAAATCTACTCATCATAGTATTCATTGTATACACCCCTGAAGATACCTGGACTAAGTAATCATCCTGGGAGGATTTGTACCCAACTGTGCTAGGTTTTGAAGGGTTGTCGCATGCTGCACACTAGCAGCATGCGACGTCGCACCTTGCTCCATTACAGGGTGCAATGAAGTCAGTTAGATGGCAAAAATAGCTTCTTCGAGGTCCATCTCGAAGCTTGATGACTTGGGACCCTATCCCTGACCTCTTGGAAGAGTTGGCACTCGGTTCCTAAGCCTTTGGAGAGATCCCTTAACCCTCTCCTACCATCTCTCAACCTATCCTATCCATACCCTATCCACCTAGTCCTATATAAATGAAGCTCACTCCCATCCCAAAGGGAGGAAGGCTATGGTATCTACATGCTGGTCAAATCGCTCTTAGAATATCTCTACTTAGCTATTGGAGAACTCATACTTCCTTGGAAGGATATGGCAATTGGCTTTGTCGGAGAAGGGCTACAGCGTTAAGCCTTGGTTGTAGTTATATATCTCTATCATGTACTCCTCTTTTTGCAGTAATACAAATGCTTTCCACCAATATTGTTTATGTGTGCAATGATATTGAGTAGTTTACATGCTTAACTATTTACTTAGATCTCTTATTGTATAGATGTCTTTTACTGGTTTCTCTTGTTTCTTGTTTTGACAAGTCTTGCAGCTTGGATATGATGACCATGGGATGTGGAGCAACATTCAGGAGAAAGGATTGCGAAGTGAAAGGTAAGACATCTAGTACTCGATCCTTAAGTATATCTAGGAAATGCATTAGTAGTGTGTTCTATTTGTTCTAGACTCACTTTGAGCTAGGGAGATCCGGCTCGCGTCCACTCGAGTGGATTGTCCGATAACAAATCTGGCGACCATACTGGGGAGTATAGAATCTGGTCAGTAGTTGTCAATCTGAACTCTCTCTATGCTGCAAGATCCAGCCAGGGATCCCATTTTTTATTTGTGTTTTGAGTGTTTGGTTCTGTTTGGATTGATTTTGGGTTCCGTCTTTGACAAGCTTGAAGACCGGTAGTGGTGGATACTCTTGTCTCCTCCACCTTCATCCACTCACCCTTGCATTCCCTTCCTTCCATCCCTGATCTGATTATTAAATTAGATCAGCTTCCAGACCTCGTTTTCATTTTGTTTGAGCCTTGCTTGCTTGGTTTGTTTGCTGCTGCTTGATTTTGAGTTAAGTGTGTCCTTCAGCTTGATCGAGTGCTTGTCTTTTCTTGAGGTTTCTGAGTGTACTGAATGCTGCAAGTAGTGTTTTCTTTTCAGTCATTTAGATCTGAAAGCCCAATTGCTATCAAGTTTATTCTTTGGTGCATACATTGAAAAGTTAAAAAGTGTTTCTTTCCCATCATTTCTTGAGCATTATTGAAGAAAATTGTTGTGCATTGGAACATTTCGTTTGTGTTTTGGAAAAGTTGAATGAATGTATGATCTATTGTGTTTTTCTCGAACTATGAATCGCTCATTTTCTTGAAAGACTCGAAGTACGCTTCGATTTTTGCAAAATTGATTCCATGCTAAGGAAAGATAGATGCATTTTTAATTTA
Source organism: Larix kaempferi (assembly GCA_027924585.1). Lineage (NCBI taxonomy): Eukaryota > Viridiplantae > Streptophyta > Pinopsida > Pinales > Pinaceae > Larix > Larix kaempferi. The sequence continues at coordinate 40,267,552 of BSBM01000486.1, read as the reverse complement.
TGTTGCTTTTAGACCATTGAAAGTGAAATTGAAAAACTTGTATACTCCATTTCAGATTCCTCTCTTCTCATTACCTAGTGTTGTTTTGATTTGAAAAGAAAAAGAAAAGGAAAAATGTTTTGATTTGGATAATAGTGTTGTAACTTTTTTGTTTCGTCGAAAAAGCAAAAGAATACTTTCATAGTCAAGTTTTGTTTGAATTGGGATTGTGTTGCATTGAGTTTGTTTTGGTAATACTATTGGAAAAAGTTTTCTCCTTCTCATAGCTAGGATTCATTGAAAGAAAAGAATATTTCGTGCATGTAGCCAGGGCTTGCATTATGCTTCCGATTATGTACTCACCTCATGCATTCACCTAACCGTCCAAGATAAAATTAACGGTAGAACTAGGTAAATATTTTAGCAACTTGTGTGTAAGTTAGAGACGTGTTCCGGCGTCGTTAAGCGTGGCACCTGTCATTATTTGCCAGCACTGTATCCTGAGGGTATTGTAGTCTTCCACGTACTTATCGGTATATCGAGCTCCTTCACATACCCACCAATTACCATAATTCATACTTGGAATATATCGAAGGGTGTATCACGTACTCAGTAGTATATTGGAAGGTCTCTTGCTGAATGGTTGTGCATTAGATAGCACCACTACGGATTTGAGCTCCCATATACCTTGCATATATCGGGAGACACCACTAGGATTCCTGAAACCAACTGAGTTAACCATTTGGCCATCTTGGCAAAGCAATACACCGAGAAAAACACTCGAGGAGATTAGCATGCACGTACTGTCCAGGTAATCGGGTATGCAGGTAAGGGTACGGTCCCAATCCTCCTTTTTGCGTCATATTGTTGGACCCTGCAGTATATCGCGGTTTGTGATTCCTTGATAATCCTGTGAGGTTCTAGACTTTTGAATCCACTCTATCACATAAGTCTGCTTGTTTCCTTAGTTTGAGTAGGTTTTTCTGGACTGCTTTTCGTTTAGCATACCCTTAGGAGAAACGCTGTTTCAGCCATCCTGGCTGATCATCTTAATGCTCTGGTGGATTTTCCCTAGAGAAGATCCCATAGGATCTTAAACTTATCACCCGAATATCCCCTTAATCCGGAGGTTATTTCGAGGGTAAGAATGGATCAGCGTAATACAGTCGTAGTTACTAAAGTGGAAAACCCCACTCTGAATGTTGGAGGACTTTTGTTTCCACAAACTACCCCGGATTCGCTTGCCTCTCATCCCCCGCAGGATGAAGGAGCACAAACCCCCACTTCACAAGACCTTTCTCCCATCATCTTGGGAGAACTTGGATCGTTGGAATGGATAAACAGACCCTAGGATGACCCTACAACAGTTGTTGGTCCTTCAGTAGCTTACTGGACATCTTCTACAGACCACCCAGGGGCTCATTTTTCCATCTCATCCCCACCTAACGGGACTAGTCTGTACGACACTTTAGCCTACTTTCGTGGTCAATTAGCTCACTTTAGCTCCATGGCTGAAGAGTTTTGGAAGTCAAGTCTCCAACAACGGGTTCAAGACCCATCGTTACCCCCTTACCGACCCATCCCAGATCATCCGATATCTTTTAGATCACCGGAACAATCTTCCCACCACGAGACCACTAATAAGACTGGTCAACCCTCGCAAGAGTCCAGTCTTGCACCTCAAGTGAACAAACCGGTGGAAGGACAACAGTCCAACACACCCGTCACTACCATGGTTACTTTACCAGTTCCTCCCCCACCTCAAAATTTGAGGGTAGGGTATTCCATTCCCCCGGATTATCTTATTGGTAATGTTATTACTACGGTAGCTAGTCAACAACCTACGTTGGTTCAACTTTTGAATAGTGGTCAACCTATTGTGGCTGGGGGGAAACCCCCGTTTCTTAACCAGAACGTAGGCGATGGAATCCCAAATGGACCTTCCGTTGGACCTTCCCAACCTGCTAGACCATCCACCACGGGATTATCTCATGTTGGGGGGCCGTCCAATGTAACTCAACCCTCATGGAGTCAAGCGTATCCAGGTTTTGTTAACCCTATGCCGGGCCAATCTAATCCTGGAAACGCGCCATATGGGATACCTTATCCCAGGAATCCATACAGTCTATGGGGTCAACAACTTATGTTGCAACACGGACCCCAATCGACTATCCCTCAAGTACCACCACCCCCAATCGGTCCTCCCCCACCTCCTGCTGGAGGCGGCAGGCCCCCACCTAACCTTGGTGGAGGTCCACCTCATTTTACCAACAATATCCCTCACCCTTCCGGCAGTGACGGGAATGGTCCACCACCCCCTCTCGGCAGAGGCAGCAGGGGACCACCCTATCATGGTGGAGGAGGACATTTCCCTTCAGGTGGCGGAGGTGGTCCACCACCCCCTCCAAGCGGAGGCGGTGGAGGACCTAATTACTATGGTGGTGGCGGTGGTGGTGGAGACCCTCATCCTTCCGGCGGCGGAGGGGGTGGGGGCCCCATCCTTCTCGCAGTGGAAGTGGTCCACCACCCCCTCCAGGCGGAGGCAGTGGTGGGCCTCCTTATTACGGTTACGGACCCCCACCTCCTCTCGGTGGTGGTGGCGGACCCCCACCCCCTCCCGGTGGTGGAGGTGGACCCCCACCTTATTGGAATGGACTACCTTATGGTGGCAGACCCCCTTACGGTCCAGGCAGCACATCCCCCTATGGTCATTTTCCTCCTAGTACACCTTACGGTCAGTTTGGTCCTTACAAACCTTATCCGTATTATCAATACGCGCAGACTAACCTACAGCTGCCCTTCCTGGCTACTTTGGACCTGCCTGACCTATCCCGTTTAACCAACGATCCTATTTACCACGGATCTAACTGGCCACCGATTCCAGTGAAACTTCCGTCTGATATCCCCAAATTTGACGGCAAGCCGGGTGAAGACCCTAAAAACCACATGATGACATACCACTTATGGTCTTCATCTAATTCCTTAATGGATGATTCAATTCGTCTTAGATTGTTTTAAAGGACTCTCATCGGTTTGGCTACCAAGTGGCACATTGAGTTTCCACCCCACTCTTTTCCTGATTTTGGTTCTCTTGCCATGAACGTTTTGACACATTTCCAGCTGCCTATACGGTATGAAACTGGTACCAAGCTTTTAACCTCGCTCCGTCAGAATATCACCACTCATATTTCAGATCATATCCACGAGTTGCGAAGGAAACGACGTCTCATTAAAGCTCCTATTCCAGATCAACTCCTAGCAGACTAGTTTACAAAATCCCTCATCCCTACCATAGCAACAGATGTTTCCACGCGAGGTGCTGTCACCGAAGAACAAGCCATCGCAAGTGCCCACGTGCTAGACCTAGTCTACACTCAATCTGGCACTTTGTTTGATATTCTGCCTGACGCACCCCGTGACATTAATGACCCTACGAAACCACATAAGGGACTCCAAACTGATGGAATCATTGGTTCCCTTAACACCCAGCCTGCTTCTAGCACTGTTGGATCATCCCACCTTCACGGTTCCTCCCCATTACCGACTCAAACTGGCCATAGCACCACCAAATCCACCACTCCTGCTCTAACTGAAGAGGTGAATTCTGTCCAATCAGCTTCATCTTAGAAGTCCGGCGGTAAAAAGAAGAGCAAGGGGAAACCCAAAAAGTCTTCCGCCCAGTAGGAACAAAAGATCACTCCTGACGATACCAAGCAGAAACGGAAACTAAAGTATCCTTGTTTACTGTGTGGAGATGACCATTTCTCCAAAGAATGTCCCCATAGAGACGAAGTATAAAAGTTTCTTCAGGGTAAACCAACTCCCGTAGTCCTCAATGATCTGTTTCCTACTCAGAAACAGTTGATGCTTTCTCAAACTCCCCCAGCCCAGGGGGGAACCATCCAATACCGCGCACGTTCTCATGGTGCGTAACGAGACGATCAATTTGAACACTCGCTCGCGATCTTACGAACCGGTCCCTTCGAAGGAATCCACAAGAAGTAATGCTGAAAAAGCTTCCGACTCCTTAACTGATGTCACTATACCATCAACTTCTCTCACCATTGAGAATCTCTCCTTAGAATTGATATTGCGACCACCCAAGAGTACGATTCGAAAAGTTGTTTTCAATCCCAACGCTCGGGCGACATAAAATTACAATATCGGAGAAGACTTGGCACAAGTTCCTTGCGCCATGTCTACCCTAGAAGTTTTGCAGAATTTTCCTAATCAACGCAAAACTCTCCTTGCGGCCATCAGTGCAGTCGACCCCGATTCCTCGAATACCATCATGTTCCGACTTGACAACTTTAAGTCGAGGATTTCACACCAGCTCGCATTCCAAGTTTCTGCGAACATTGCTGGGAAGATTGTCCATCATGCCCTTTTAGACGAAGGCGCCTCCACTTATGTCATGTCGATCGCCTGTTGTAGAGCCATTGGCTCCCCCGAATTGAATCGTTCTCCTACCACGTTGAAAGCATTCGACGGGCGTGGCTTTCAACCTCATGGGCTCTTACAAGCTCTTGTAGTTGAGTTGGGCGGAAAGACAGTAACCGTTAACATGGAAGTGGTCTCGGCCCCAATAGATATAATCTCTTGCTTGGTCTAAATTGGTTTTACACCATGCATGTTGTAGCCTCTTAAGTATTCCGCATAGTACAATTTCCCCATCAAGGACGAATTGTTACTATCGACCAATTAGATTTTTGCGCACCAGATGCTACTACTCATCCTGGCGACCATGTTCCTTCCATTGGACAAATGTCAAAACAGTATGAGAGTATAGGGGTTGGCCTTTTGAAAGATTCGTCTCTCATGGGCGTTTTTTCGACAATGGAGCCCCCTAATCATGTCGCTACAGTGAACATGATCTCCACAGAGATTTTATCTCACTCTACCGATGCTTGGCTTGTACCGGATGAAGCCACAACACACCCGCTTGGAAACATAATGCCTCTTTTACCCACTGAATGTATTTACGAGGCTATCCAATCAGCACCAGAGGACCATTTAACCATGGCCTCTCCATCCTGTTCTCTACGATGGACATCATCTCTACCTAATCTCTCACTTCGAACTTTTCATTCAGACGAGTCCATCATGGAAGTTATGAATGTTGACGACGGTCCATGGGATGATCTACACCATAGGTCATCTTTTCTTCCTCCTTTGGAATACATAGAGGACAACATTCACACCCTCTTTTCACCGGATATCTACCCGTTCCCTCATTCCCCCATCCTTACATGTCTTGCGGACATGGAGGGCAAGTTGGCCAATATTGAGCCAACCACCCTGGTAGACATCTCGGTGAAACCTGGTATAATGGAACACATTCGCATAGGCCAGAAGTGTTCCCCTGAAGAAATAGCCACTGGCACGGCCTTATTCAAGCAATTTTGAGATGTATTTGCTTGGTCCTATGAGGAGATGCCTAGGATAGACCCTGCGATTGTTTCTCACGAAATAAAAACCTATCCCGACATCAAACCTGTATGTCAAAAGTTACGATCAGTACACCCTCGGAAGACGGCAACAATCAAGGTAGAGATTGAAAATCTCTGAAAGGCTGGTTTTATTTATCCTATCCCATTGACGGATTGGGTCTCAAATGTCGTCCCTGTGAACAAAAAGCAGGGTACCATTCGGGTCTGTGTCGATTATCGGGACCTTAACTGGGATTGTCCAAAATACAACTACTCGACCCCCTTCATCGACCAGATTATTGACAATTGTGCCAGAGGCATCATCTTCTCATTTATGGATGGATTTTTTGGTTACAACCAGATTAACCCCGCTGACCAACATAAGACGGCTTTCATCTGCCCGTGGGGAATGTTTGCATACTGCAAACTCCTGTTTGGCCTTAAAAATGCTGGCACCACGTTTCAGTGGGATATGTTGTATGCCTTTGTAATGTCCCAAATTTGGCATTGGGTCACAATGGCCTAATCACATTGGCCCTATTCATTAGAGTTTGTCAAATTGATGCTAAAGGTCAAATAATTGCCAAGGAGGAAAATTACTAGTTTCCTAGGTTTGGGGTGGAAGCTTTGGGATTTGGAATAATGGGGATAATAAATGATGTTTGAACATTAGAATGGCATAAATATTTAATAAAGGAGCTAAATAAATATATACAAGTGAAAATCAAAGTGGCATTTCACCATGAAGACACATGGAGGAAGTGGGACCCACATATGGCTAGATTTTCCCACTACATTTGGCATCATTCTCTCACCAATTCGAATTCAAGGTGAATGGTAACATATTTGGGGGATTCCAAAAGGTATTATTCATTGCATGACTCATCCAAGGTCGAAATATAGAGGAAGAGTAACTCCCATGGAAGAGGAAGAGGCAATTTGGAGCTAGTGAGACACTTGGACTAGATTCCCTAGCTCTATGACAACAATGATGAAGATGCTATGACACCTATGACACAAATCAGACCTGAAGGCTGACATATGACATATATGACATGTCAGGGATAAAAATAGACTCCAAGAGGGCGCTCAAGGGTTTTAGGGCAGCTAAGATGCTTCCACATGTGATTTGGTGGAAGTGGGAGACTAGGAATTGTTGTACAAGTGGCGTTCTTTGGAATCTCTTCCCAACATGAGTTGGCATGAGTCTCTTGGAAGGAATTCGACCCATGGAGGACATTAGAAGTTTATAAATGTCAATAACAAAGAATGAAATCAGATTTTGATCATTTGTAGAATTTGCAATTGCATTTGTGAAGAGGGAGAGCTAGTGGATGACTAGTTTCTTGCCTTAGCCAATTTCGAGGGTGAAAGATTCCCATCCAAGTTGGTAATTGGAAAGGCCATTCAGAACTTTCATTTGGAGCTTTAATGGAGTCTTTATTTGTAGGTGTAAGCTATAGGGCAGCTCATGGTTTCTTCTATTGTAGCTCACTCCTTCAACCATTTCCAGTTTTGATGGCATATTCTTGATCCTTGAGGGAGGGCGTTTTTGGTGAGCTATTGTACTATTTGGGGAAGATTTTAATGCCCCATTTCTTTTGTAATATGAATTAAATACTCTTTTCTTCATCTCCAAAAAGTTTCAGGTCGAAATTCCAATTAGAAATGTATAAATCTCATTTTTAATGGAAGAACAATGCCATTTCCCCACTACCTTGTTGTGAGCCAATGTGTTGATGATGATTTCGAATGAATGGATGATTCTCTGATATATTTGTGATCAATATACTTCCATGGATGTCTTATACAAGTTTCATGTATTTTACTTGAGCATTTGAAGCATTTTTACTCAATTTAGTTGTATTGGGAGGTGAAATAGTGCCATTTCCCCAAGGGTCGAATTGGGGATTTTTGCAGTTGAATGGGAGAGGGTAAGAACAGTTGTAATAATCCATTAATGGTGCATATGAGACTTTAATAAAATAATTAACACATTACATACCTCTGTTCATAAATTTGAGTGGGTTTGGAGGCATTTGGGAAGCCATTTTCAATACTTACCCCAGGGGGATTTGAACCCCAAATTACTAGTAAAATTGCATAATTGGTCCAGAATCTTAAGAGAGTTTGTAGAGGTATTTTTGTGGACATATGTCATCCATAAAAATCAAATTCAAGTTCTAATATCATTCATACACCTTCCTTGAATATTTGAAGGCATTTGGAGTCAATTTGAGACCTAGAGACCAATACTAGTCAAAGGAAAATCACTAGTAAAGTTACCTACATTGATCAGAATTGAAAGAGAATTTGCAGAAGTATTTTAAAGGTCCAAAGGAATCCCTGAAACACATATTTATGTTCTAATATCATTCATATACCTTCTCAGAAGATTTGGGATCATTTGGGGCAAATTTGGGACCTAGAGATCAAAACTAGTCAAAGGTCGAACTAGGGAAAAAAAGTGGAAAATTGCAATTTTAATAAAATTTCTAATAAGGGACATTACAGAATTACATGATATTAAGGACTTTGTGGAACCTTACCTTGACGATCTCCCTGCTCATTCAAAGCAGCGCGAGTTCCACATTGATCATCTTACAGCCATTTTCCTCAGATGCCAATGGTACAATATCCGTTTGAATCCTCATAAGTGTATCTTTTGTGTTGAGTCTGGATGCCTCTTAGGATTTATCGTTTCGAAGGATGGGATCCGCATTGATCCCTTAAAGTTGGAGGCCATCATCAACCTACCACCCCCGATTGATGTGACAGAATTTCAAAGTCTCCAAGGGAAGGTGACTTATTTAAGACGTTTTGTTTGCAATTTCGCGGAGAAGACTCAGGGGTACATGCGAACGCTCAAGAAGGACATCCCATTCATTTGGGAAAACCAAGCTCAAAATTCCTTCGACATTATCAAACATGCCATCACGCATGCCCCCGTGCTCCAACTGCCCAATTATTATCGAGATTATATCTTATATCTCGCCGCTTTTTCTACCACTATCGCCATGGTTTTGGTACAGGAGGATCAAAATGCCCAGGAACATGTAATATACTATGCAAGTAAGGGTCTTGCTGATGCTGAACCTAGATATTCACATGTCGAAAAACTCGCATTTGTGGCAGTCATTTCCATCCAGAAGTTTCGGCACTATATCTTGCTCCGCACCACCACCATCATCGCAAACTGGAACCCCATGTACCACGTCCTAACATGTCAGGTGCTTGGGGGCAAGTATTCACGCTGGATCATGATACTGCAAGAATTTGATCTTCTTTTCGAGAAAGCCAAGTCAAAAAATTATTTGGTGTTTGCCGAGCTGATCTGTGACCTTTCCCATCCTGATGCAAAAGTTGAGCACAATGACTCTTTTCCAGATGAATCATTGTTTCTCATCAGTATGACTGATCCATGGTATGGAGATATCTCATTATATCTGCAAACCCAATGCTTCAACCTTCAATTGTCTCGCGACGACTATCATAAGATACATCACCATGCGAAGTATTATTTAATCATCAATGATACTTTGTATCGCCGTGGCATTGATTCAATTCTTCGACGTTGTCTCACTCACGATGAGGCTGAACGCGTTCTCAATGACTGTCACGCTGGGGCATGTAGTGGTCACCTCTCTAGGATGGCTACAGCCCAGAAGATCTTGCGCGCAGGATATGCTTGGCCTACTATCTTCAAAGATTGTATTGAGGCCATAAAAAAATGTCCTCCTTGCCAACACTTCCATACAAAGAAGCGCACCCATCCCACCCCGTTACACCTGGTTATTGCCGTGGACCCCTTCGCAAAATGGGGCATCGACTTTATGCATTGTAATCCTACCTCGGCCGGGGGGCATAGTTACATCATTGTAGCTGTGAATTACTTTACAAAGTGGGATGAATATATGACTACATACCAGAACGACGGCAAAACCGCCGCACTCTTCATGTTCAATCATGTAATAGGGCGGTTCGGAGTTCATCAGGCAATTGTTACCGATCATGGTTCCCATTTTCAGAACCATATGGTTGATGAACTGAGTGACAGGTTGGGTTTTCTCCATGAAAATTCGACACCCTACTACCCGCAGTCCAATGGACAAGTCGAGGCCATTAACAAAGTCTTGAAAACCATGGTCCAAAGGATGGTAGGTACGCAGAAATCCAATTGGCATAATATGCTATTTTCAGCATTATGGGCCTACGGAACCTTAAAACTGCCACAGGTTTCACTCCTTTCCAACTAGTCTACGGATTGGAGGCTGTCCTACCTATAGAGTGCGAAATTCCGTGTCCACAACTCACCATCGAACTTCTTCCTAATACTACTGCTGAGGAAGAACGTCTCCTGCACTTAGAAAAAATTGATGAGTCCCGCCAAGATGCCGCTCTTGCTAATGAAGCACACAAGAAACACATCAAATCCCAATACGACAAGTCAGTTGAACCTCGTATCTTTAACGAGGGTGACCTGGTCCTCACTTATGACCAGAAGCACGACAAACTAGGAGCAGGAAAGTTCCAATCCATGTGGCATGGACCTTACATTGTCAAACGTGTTTTGGAGAAGGGAGCTTACAAGCTTGAAGACTATGACAGAATCTCTTTGGGTGAACCCCACAATGGGCTTTACCTGAAGAGATACTATGCCTAAAACTCGTCATGCTTAGACTTTCTTGTATATACTGTACATGGCGTGTTTTTTGTGTTTTTGTGTGCTGTGACGCTTTTATTTTTCAGTGTCTTTAGATCTTGTTTCCGCTCCTTCTACCATGTTCTGTCTGCATGTGCAGATGGAAACGTGCTATGGCTTCACGGACAGCTCCAACCGCCATACCCATAACCTTGCTTCGGCAGCCTGGGTACTATATTCCCCAACAGGTGAGCTCATTAGCTCAGGAGGAAGTTGCCTAGGGTTTGCGACCAACAATGCCATAGAGTATCAGGCAGTAATCGGAACCCTAGCTAACGCCATTTCCTTGGGTATGAACCACATTGTCATCCACATGGATTCTCAATTAGTGGTTTCCCATCTTAACTGAGTTTACACCATCTGTGATCCCACCTTACTCCGTCTCTTCAGACGAATATGTCTCCTGGAAATGTCATTTGAATCCTTTCAGTACCTACACATTCCACGAGAATTAAACACAGTTGCTGACTCGATGGCCAACTTCATTTTGGATTGGTACATCACACATACATAATATTAATAATATGTAAAAGCATTCACAACATGTAAATAATGCAATGTATAAAAGCAAACATGTAAACAAGATCACATCAATCATCCTTTTAAAACACATAATGTATAAATCGCCGAGAATGTCCGTATATATATCGCTCAAAAGTAGTGCTGGTACAAAATATAAAACACGATGGCTTTAAGTGAGTCTCTGCAAAATCTGAAGCATCGTAGCTTTCAGTAGTACAAAATCTGAGGCCTCTAAGGTCCCAGTGCAAGTATAATAGTGTCATCAGGCCTGACACCTGACCCGTACACCACCCCTAGCACGGATAGCCCACTGTTGCTGAGTGAGGAAGCAATCCACGGTCCTCGCTACCTTGCGAAGTAGGGCATTGAAGCGCATAGACACTCCAACCCCAAACCTTTGCATAGGTCTCGGCAGGTCATCTATCGCTAGCTCAGGAACATCCACTGTCAGCTGGGACAAGTTCCTGTACACCTCCTCCATCTCCTCGATGGCAGCATGAGCACCTGGGGGCACAACTGCTTCCCCACCTCTATCTCTCCTCGTCAGGAGGGAAATTCCTACTGGCCGTACGGGCCCCACATCTGCACACACATGTTATATACTTGTCAGCACTACATAAAAAAAAATGGTAAAATATACAAAACTAAAAAAGTACAAGGTTTTTTTGTTCTCACCTATGTCACCCCATGCTGCACCCTCGGGCAGCACCAAGTCAGGATCCTCTCTGAAATCCATACCGCCATACGGGAAGTCCTCAACCATGAGTAACTGGCCTTCCAACCAGCTGAAGAACTCGAGACCAAAACTGATGATAGGTCCTCCACCATGACGAGTCATCACCTCAGCCCATCTGAGCATGTGGGGATCTCTAGGCTCCTTGTCATCTAGTACCACTTGTGTACGCAAGAGAGGGATCCGCTCCAAGAGGAATGATACCACGATCGATCCATAACCAAACTACTTGAGCTCTCCCCGCCGACACTTGTTTAGCTGAGCTCGGAGGTTTGCGAGGAGACCCTCGCACCAGTTGAAAACCATGGGGGACATGCAGTCCTCCGCATAAAGCATCTGAGTCTGAGTAGCCTTGTGTGGGGCTTGGCTACCCGCCGCTCTAGTAATAGTAAACAATATGGTACGCAGTGGGTGTCTCACCACATCCTTGATAAGAATATTCCCACTGGAAGATCGAGCAAGAGCAGTACAATGCTGTGACACCATGTCATCAACTGTGCGGTCACTGGCCTGTGTTCCAGTAAGATGTACAGGTTCCCCTCTCCAGGACAGACCTGTGAGAAAATAGATGTCCTCAACATCTATTTTGAGGATGTGCTCACCAATTACGAAATATTGTTGGGCCGCATCCCAACTCTGGAGCATGTGTGATAGCAATGGGATTTGGGATCTCATCTCCTGAATCTCAAAGAACTTGAGTAAACCGCAGTTCCTCAAGGCATCCACGCATTGTGGATCATTGGCAGCTTTTTCATCTTCTACTTCGTGTTCTTGTTCCCGCCACTCTAAAACCATGTTGGCTAGCAAGAAACCTGCCAAGAAGGGCATTTAAACACTGTTAGATCCTACTTCAACCTTTGCAAGTTCATTTTTTGGATCAAATTTGATGTTTGGGAAGTTCATCTCCATCGTCGCACTGTACGTTTGCATACAGTGCGATGTCGTCGCACTTCACCCATTCGGGACTTGCGCCAAGTCAGTCTCGTCGCAGTTCCCGAAAGGGCCAACTGTGACGAGCTGAGAGCGCAGTAGCCCTCCATGAATTCATCAAAAAACCCAAAAATTGAACCTAAAAACAAAATCTAATCCACTGGAAAGTTGCTGGAGGAAGTTTAGGCTTAGTTGTTCCTGACGGTGGGTGAAATGGCGAATCGTAGCTCTCGGAATCGACAAAGGAAGTTTTGGCTCCAAATTGGTACTTCTCCTCCCAAATTGGCAAATGAAACAATGAAATCTATTTTGGCCCATTTTTCTATTTATAAATAGAATGGAATATTCCTTTTCAAATATTTTGATGCTCTTGGGCCATTTATCATAGTTTTTGACCATTTTTGTCGTATTTGGGGCTATTTGACACTTTTTCTAGTGTGTAAGAGTTGTAAGTCGTCTTTTGTGCCGTTCCTCGTATCGCAACAGTCATCACATTTATGAACACTCCCTTGAACGTTTTGTCGTTATTTTTGCAACGTTTAGTCTGTAATTATTGCGTGATGATGAGTTTACTCTTCATTTGTTCTCGTACTCATGGAACTATGAGAACAAGTACCAAGTTATGATTTATCACTTTTCTGGGCTCATTAAACTTTCACGGAAAAGGACACCCCCTGGAGTCTACCGTTAAGCTCTTTTCAGGCTCTCGAAAAATGAAAAGATTGCCAAGCGAACTTGTCGCGTTCACGCTTGTTAAAGTATTTGAATGGTCATCTCTTGGTAATAGTTTACCCCTTTTTTCGGGCCAGGAGGCACTAATTACGAAAAAGGTATACTCCAGCTAATCATGACTGGAAGAGTCCTCTACCGCGTTGTTTTACCCTTTTTCGGGCGATGAGGCTAATTTTACAAAAAACGACCGTTGGAGTCTTCTTTAGTTCTTTTCAGACTCTCTAAACATGAAATGATGACCGAGTTTACCTTCTATGGACTCGTTAAAATTCTCACATTAAAAGGCCCGTCATGGGACGAACCCCTCCCATCCCAGGTTCGGAAAATATTTGGGATTGGACTCATCTATGAGATGAGCTATACCGAGCATCTGGTTACCCTCATCAAGCTCGTAAAAAACACATGAGGCACTCATCATTCATGATGGGGAAAAAGGAAAGTGTTTTTGTTATATACCTTATTAGTGGCAGTATCTAGTCGTTCCTGAACATAGCACTCATCTGCATTTGCATACTGCACTTGGATCATCTTTTTTTCCTCGAGTTCCACTTATTTCCTAAGTCTCGTTACTCCTTTGAGTCATTCAAAGAAAATCTTCCATTATCAGTCGCTTTGAGAATTTGTGTCACACTCGTCATGTCAATACTGCCAAGTCATGCCATGCCCATGTTCAAGAATATGTCTATCATTTATCATCTATAGTCAGTACGCCTGCCATCACGTCGATCTACTATGAGTCAGTCTTGCATGTTACTGTACCGTCCTATATACCCTATACATTTTTGTCATGTTTCGTGTCGATTGATGGGGGATTCATCATGGCCCTCCTTTGACGGAATCATCCTTGTCGACTTCAACACATCATTCGAGGATTGAATCTAGAAACCAATCAAGTACCTTGGCCCTGCATGCCTCAATGGTAGGTTACCTCGCTTTCAACATGAGTTTACATCATTGACTCTTGATTGAAAGATTTCATCTTGCGTTCGACTTCAACTCATTTATTCGCGCTTGATGATATGTACTATGATACCTTGGGAATCATTGAAATCAATGGTGATCTCCCTCGCGCTTGTTAACGGTTTACATCAATGACCGGTAATCAAGTGGTTTCTACCATGTTCGACATCAAGACATTTGTAATCACATGGATATATTCGTATCATTGCGGGTTCAGCTTGAAGACCCTGGGGAGTCATGTTTTACCCAGGTTGTGATGGAGTTTGTATTGAGTTATATCACACGGATCCACACTTGTATTGGTCGTGGTTGTGTTATCATCTCATCATAGATCTATGCTTGTGTCTAGTAGCCATGATTGTGTTCAGTCGGTCATTACTACCATGGATCTGCAATGTATTGGTCGACAGCCATGTTGTACTTCATATGAGATTGTCAATTCAGAGTCAGTTGTACTGCACTAGTGTCCTTCTCTCGACAAGTCTATTGCCATTACTTCTATCACAGCACTTCACCTATCTATCTTCAACAGTTTCATGCTTTGGGGGGCATTCTGTTACACCCAAAATCTACTCATCATAAGATTCAGTGTATACACCCCTGAAGATACTTGGACTAAGTAATCATCCTAGGAGGATTTGTACCCAACTATGCTAGGTTTTGAAGGGTTGTTGAATGCTGCAAACTAGCAACATGCGACGTCGCACCTTGCTCCATTACAGGGTGCGACGAAGTCAGTTAGATGGAAAAAATAGATTCTTTGAGGTCCATCTCGAAGATTGCTGACTTGGGACCCTATCCCTGACCTCTTGGAAGAGCTGGCACTCGGTTCCTAAGCCTTTGGAGAGATCCCTTAACCCTCTCCTACCATCTCTCAACCTATCCTATCCATACCCTATCCACCCAGTCCTATATAAATGAAGCTTACTCCCATCCCAAAGGGAGGAAGGCTATGGTATCTACATGCTGGTGAAATCGCTCTTAGAACATATCCACTCACCTATTGGAGAACTCATACCTCCTTGGAAGGATATGGCAATCGGCTTTGTCGGAGAAGGATTACAGTGTTAAGCCTTGGTTTTAGTTCTATATCTCTATCATGTACTCCTCTTTTTGCAATAATACAAATGATTTCCACCAATATTGTTTATGTGTGCAATGATATTGAGTAGTTTACCTACTTAACTGTTTACTTAGATCTCTTATTGTATAGATGTCTTTTACTGGTTTCTCTTGTTTCTTGTCTTGACAGGTCTTGCAGCTTGGATCTGACGACCGTGGGACGTGAAGCAACATTCAGGAGAAAGGATTGCGAAGTGAAAGGTAAGACATCTAGTACTCAATCCTTAAGTAGATCTAGGAAATGCATTAGTAGTCTATTGTATTTGTTCTAGACTCACTTTGAGCTAGGGAGATCTGGCTTGTGTCCGTTCGAGTGGATTGTCCGACAACAACATCAAGTACAAGAAGGGCAGCACCAATAATGTTGTAGAATGCTCAGCCAACCACCGATCATGGCAATAACCACCATGCTTAACTCTTGTGGGCATGAGACTTCTAATTGGCTGCTTCTCTACAAGAGAGATCCAGAATTCAGCCACACATACAAGAGGCTCTTGGAGGGAAACCAAGTTCCAAATTTTCACCTCCAGGATGCACTACTATGTCACATGGGACCCCTTTGTGTTCCTTCAAGTGAGGGTTCCAAGATGATTTGGGAACCACACTATAGTCGGGTCACTGGGCATTTCAGGTTCGAGAAAACAGTGACAGTACTGCAGAAGTATTTCTATTGGCCGAACCTTCGACAGGACATCGGGAAGTACATCCGATCCTGCACTGCTTGCACCATTGCCAAATCGTCCATCAAGAAGCAAGGCCTCTATACTATGTTTTCTACTCCTAGTCGACCTTGGGAATCCATCTCCATGTATTACATGTCGGGCATTCCTTCTAGTAAGCACAACAACGACTGTGTGTTCGTGGTCGTCGACAGATTCTCAAAGATGGCCATAATGGCGCCCTACAAGAAGAATATCACAGCAGAAGCCACTGCTAAACTCTTCTTTGAACGAGTGTGGGTACACTTTGGGATCCCACAGTCTATCATCTTAGATCGGGACAGCAGGTTCCTTAGTACATTCTAGTCCAACCTATGGTCAATGCTAGACACCAAGCTCACAAAGTCCACATCTTTCCATCCCCAAACTGATGGCCAGACAGAGGCTGTCAACAGGATGATCGTCCACATTTGCGCATGTACAACTCAAGGAATCCACATGCATGGGATGAGAGCCTCCCCTATGTACAACATAGCTATAACTGGGCCCTCCGCAGCTCAACCGACCATAGCCCCTTTCAAGTGGGCTTGGGATTCCAGCCACTATGTCCGATTGACATAGCCATGCCATTTCCAGCTACTCAGACTGATCCGACTCATGTCCAATCTAAAGTTTCCAAGGCAAACAGCTTCATTGAGCACATTCAACACATTCACCAACAGGTTCATGACATATTGGACAGAGCCAATGCTAAGTACAAGCAGCACTATGATCAAGATCGGGTGCAACACAACTTCTAGGTGGGCAACAAAGTGTGGCTACATTTGCAGAAGGAGCGCCTCGCTGGACCCCACCGCAAGATTCGCCCGCTCCGATATGGGCCATACACCATCACCAAGTCTGTTGAGGACAATGCCTTCGAGTTCAATATTCCACCATTCCTTGGTCTGTACCCAGTGTTCAATGTGGACTGCCTTCGACCCTACTTTCCACCTCTACTGGACACATCAGACGTGGCAGAACAACTCACACCAATAGAGTTAAACCCAGACTACATGGAACAAGCCACAACTGATCAGATTATGGACACACAGATCAAGAACACCCGCCAACAAAAGACCCAGCTATATCGAGTCATCAAAGCAGGCCAACTCCTTCACCAGGGACCAAGTTCAACAAAAGTTTCCCCATCTCATGGAGGGACTCAACGCAATGGGGACCATTGCTTCCTAAGGAGGGAGGAATGATCCAGGAGGATATTGGTGGCCACCCTCCTATTCCACTTGGACCCCCACCATTGTTTCTTCAGTTTTTCAATTTCCTTAATTGTAGCACAATTTACTATTTTTGGCAGTTTTCGGGTCCTAAACTTCTGGAGCCGTTTTGAGGCCCTAAACTACGTTTTTTCAGCATTGAACGGACTCGGGCAAATATGATTCCATTCTGGATTCAATATTTGCCATTTATGGATGTAGTCCTTGAAGAGATATTTCTAATGATGTATCATGGGCGTCGAACAGAGGTCATATGCCAAAGGCAGGACCCCAGGAAATTGATGTACCAAGTTACCCAACGGGACCTATATTCTGGCGTTTGACCTCCTAGGGTTAGGTTTTTGGATGTGTAGGGTTTCCTTTGTTTCTCAATAATATATAAGCCTTCGAGCCTCATTGTAACAAAGAGTTCAGAGGCATGTAGTTACCGCATCTCTCCTCAAAGATAAGCTACCAGCACTCTAGCTAGTTTACTTCCATCATGTATGTAAACATGTTTCAGTTCTTTGATTAATGAAATGAAGTGTTATTTCAACTGCATCTTTTTTTTTGGGTATTTGTGTATTCTGTTGCATTCCTGTATAAATCCAGATTAGTGGTATTAGAGCAATATGCTCTTTCTCAATCCTTCTTTGCATGTCCCCAACGAGGGCAGGGTATAAGGAGTTAGGGCTTGATCTGGTTGAACCTTTGCAAGATCAGCCTCGCGAACCAAGACGGCCGCCCATGGGGGATGAAAAGAAGGACAAGGGTGCAGAAGATCCTATCAAAATGTTGCTCGAGGAGGCCCTTAAAAAACAAAGGAATGCAATGATGGATAACTTCGCCCAGATCCTTCAATGACTTCCCACTGGCAGCGCATCTGCATCTAGCAGCCACTCTGGAGGCGCAACCCCTTTTAAAGTACAAGTAAACTTTGACATTCCCATATTTGCTGGCCGAATAGATGCAGACGTCGTAGATAGATGGTTGAATCTATTATAAGGATATTTCTCGGTTCATGACTTTTTCGATCGGGAAAAGATTAATTTTTCTCTACTCAAAGCCGCCCCCCATGTCAAGGACTGATGGGAAACCTATTGTGAGAGAAAGGACGAGGAGGAACCCTCTCTGTTCTCGATCATACCCACTTGGAATTCTTTCCGAGACACCATAAGGGAACAATATTATCCCGTGGGGAGCTATTAGGACAAGTACATACAATGGACTACGCTATGGCAACAAAGAGATCAAGATGAGCATGAGTTGACGAATCTGTTCCATACCCTGTGCACCAAGTTGGGTATCAAAGATTCAGAGAAACATTTGGTGCTGAAGTACCGCAGTTGTCTTCATAGATACATTCAGGATGAAATGGAGTTCCTTGACATCTATTCACTTGGTACGGAATACCGGTATGCTACCAAAATTGAGCAAAAATTCAAACAGAAGAAGCGATACTTTGGATCTGCAAATCAGAAGCAAACGAAAGGTGCCCCCAAACCGCAGAACCAAGGACAAATCCAAGGCATGGAAACTCAAGACAACTTGCCAAAGCCTCAAGCAAAGAGCAACACTGCGAAGTCGAAGAAGGAAGCGGGAAAGTGGTGTGAGTTCCATAAGAGCCCCAATCACAACACAAGTGAGTGTCATGCCAAGCAGTCACTTGTGGCCGAGATAAAGGCTTCTGAATCAGATGCATACTCTGACACTAAATCAGAACCCAAGAAGGGGAATGACAGAGGGAAGAAGATTATCGATGCAGATCCCAACGCCACTGTTGCCACCATGAAGATCCAACAGGAAGAACCATAATATTCGGAGGAGGAGGAGCGTCTCTTCCACTCCCAGATGTGGGTAAAGGGTTCCCCACTACAGTTCATTGTCGACAGTGGGAGCCAAAAGAACCTCATTTCAGCAAAGGTCATGAGGGGGTTGGGCTTGCCGACCACAACACACCCGCAGCTGTACACCATCGGGTGGCTTCACCAAGGACGGGATATCTGTGTCAGCCAGCAATGTTACCTTCCCTACAATATCAAGCCCTTCACTGATGAGGTATTATGTGACATTTCTCCTCTTGATGTTTGTGATGTATTATTAGGCCAACCATACTTATGGAAGTGACATGTTATGTATGAGTCCCAGCCTCGCGTTGTTATTATTACATTGGGAAATAAGCTGTATAGGATACCAGAGGTACCACCACTTGCCGCTATCTCTTTGGTTATTGCAAAACAATGTAGTAAGCGCATTTCCAAAACTGAGAAATTTGTTTTCTTGATGATCCGCCCTTAGGGCAAGAAGAAGATCGTGGCCACAGCCTCCAGATAGGGCTCCTTCGCTCGACAACAACAAATGGACAAGGTTGTGGTGGAGTATAGGGACATATTCACCTCACCCACAGGGGTGCCTCCGCATTGTCAGGTCAAGCACCCCATCGATCTGACCCCAAGTGCGCTACTGCCCAATGGACCAATCTATCGACGCTCTGTTCTGGAGAACGATGAAATCAAGAGGTAGATTCAGGAGCTACTGCAGAAGGGTCACATCCGGCCAAGTTCATCGCCTTGTGGGATCCCGATCGTGTTGGTACAAACGAAGGATGGGACTTGGAGACTCTATATTGACTATCGGGAGCTGAACAAGATCACTGTCCAGAATAGGTACCTGATCCCCTGGATTGATGACCTCCTGGACCAACTTAAAGGGGCAAAATATTTCAGCAAGATCGACTTAAAGTCCGGGTATGACCAGGTACCGATCGAACTGACCAATGTGTGGAAGACTACCATCAAATCCATGGAGGGCCTTTTCGAATGGTTGGCCATGCCTTTCAAGTTGACGAATGCTCCCGCAACCTTTATGAGACCGATGGATGACATCTTGCGGCCATTCACCAACTCATTTGTAGTAGTGTAATTGGATGACATCCTGATCTTCAACTAGACTTGGGAAGAACACCTCCACCACATCCGACAGGTCCTCCAAACATTGTGAAAGCACAAGTTGTGTGCCAATTTGGACAAGTGCACTTTTAGCATGACCCAGGTTCAGTATCTGGGATACATTATTGATGAGTGTGGGGTGCATGTGGATCCAACCAAGATCCAAGTCATTTGGGATTGGCCAACCCTAGCCACTCTAACAGAGCTTCGCAGCTTTCTGGGTCTTGCTAATTTCTACCGCAGGTTCGTGTTGGGATTCTCTCATATCACTTGGCCCTTGAGTCAAGTCACCAAGGGAGGAGCGAAAGAAAAATTCTCATGGTCGGAAACTCAAAAGAAGGCATTCGTAGAGTTGAAAAATCGCCTCTGTTATGCCCCAGTGCTCACATTACCAGACTTGCAACAACCATTTGAGATCGAGAAAAATGCTTCTGACTATGCTATTGGGGCAGTCCTTACTCAACAAGGGAATCCAGTGGCATATCACAGTGAGACACTGTCCGACACGGTCCGCAAATATCCCACTTATGACAAAGAGATGTATTCCATTGTACAGGATTTCCGACAATAGAAGCATTACATTTTGGGGAAGGAAACAATCATCCACACAGACCACCGACCCCTGTAGTTCATACAAACACAAGGGAAGTTACAGAACAATTGTCATTAGAAGTGGTCCACATATCTACAACAGTTTCATTTGAAGATCAAGTACAAGAAGGGTAGCACCAATAATGTTGCAGACTACCTCAGCCGACCACCGATCATGGAAATAACCACCGTGCTCAACTCTTGTGGGCACGAGACTTCTGATTGGATGCTTCTCTATAAGAGCGATCTATAATTCAGCCACACATACAAGAGGCTCTTGGAGGGCAACCAAGTTCCAAATTTTCACCTCCAGGATGCACTACTATGTCACATGGGACACCTTTGTGTTCCTTCAAGGGAGTGTGCCAAGATGTTTTGCGAAGCGCACTCTAGTCAGGTCGCTGGGCATTTTGGGGTCAAGAAAATAGTGGCAGTACTGCAGAAGTATTTCTATTGGCCAAACCTTCGACAGGACATTGGGAAGTACATCTGATCCTGCACTTCCTGCGCCATTGCTAAACCATCCATCAAGAAGCAAGGCCTCTATACTCTGTTTTCTACTCCTAGTCGACCTTGGGAATCCATCTCCATGGATTACATGTCGGGCCTTCCTTCTAGTAAGCACGAAAATGACTGTGTGTTCGTGGTCGTCGACATATTCTCAAAGATGGCCATAATGGTGGCCTGCAAGGAGAATATCATAGCAGAAGCCACTGCTAAACTCTTCTTTGAACGAGTGTGGGTACACTTTGGGATCCTATAGTCTATCACCTCTGATCGGGACAACATGTTCCTTAGTACATTCTGGTCCAGCCTATGGTCAATGCTAGACACCAAGCTCACAAAGTCCACAGCTTTCCATCCCCAAACTGATGGCCAGAGAGAGGTCGTCAACAGGATGATCGTCCACATTTTGCTCATGTACAACTAAAGGCATCCACGCATATGGGATGAGAGCCTCCCCTATGTACAACATAGCTATAACCGGGCCCTCCACATCTCAACCGACCACAGCCCCTTTCAAGTGGGATTGGGATTCCAGCCATTATGTCCCATTGACGTAGCCATGCCATTTGCAGCTACTCAGACTGATTCCGCTCATGTCCACTCTGAAGTTTCGAACGCGAACAACTTCATTGAGTGCATTCAAGACATTCACCAACAGGTTCATGACATATTGGACAGAGGCAATGCTAAGTACAAGCAGCGGCATGATAAGCATCAGGTGCAAAACAACTTCCAGGTGGGCGACAAAGTGTGGCTACATTTGCAAAAGGAGCGACTCGCTAGACCCCACCGCAAGCTTCGCCCGCTCCGATATGGGCCATACACCATCACCAAGGCTGTCGAGGATAATGCCTTCGAGCTCAGTATTCCACCATTCCTTGGTCTACACCCAGTGTTCAATGTGGACCACCTTCAACCCTACTTTCCACCTCTAATGGACACATCAGACGTGGAAGAACAACTCACACCAACAGAGTTAAACCCAGATTGCATGGAACAAGCCACAACTGATAGGATTATGGACACATAGATCAAGAACACCCGCTAGCAGAAGATCCAACTATATCGAGTTGTCAAAGCAAGCCAACTCCTTCACCAGGGAAAGTGGCTCACTAGGGACCAAGTTCAACAGAAGTTTCCTCATCTCATGGAGGGACTCAACGCAATGGGGACCATTGCTTCCTAAGGAGGGAGGAATGATCCAGGAGGATATTGGCTGCCACCCGCCTATTCCACTTAGACCCGCACCATTGTTTCTTCAGTTTTTCAGTTTCCTTAATTGTAGCACAATTTACCATTTTTGACAGTTTTCAGGTCCTAAACTTCTGAAGTCATTTTGATGTCGTAAACGATGTTCTTTCAGCATTGAACAGACTCAGGAAAATATGTGTCCATTCCAGACTCGATATTTTCCATTTAAAGATGTAGTCCTTGAAGAGATCTTTCTAACGATGTATCATGGGCGTCAAACGGAGGTAGTATGCCAAAGTTACGACCCCAGGAAATTGATGTACCAAGTTACCCAACGAGGCCCATATTCTGGTGTTTCACCTCCTAGGGTTAGGTTTTTGGATGTGTAGGGTTTCCTTTGTTTCTCAATAATACATAGGCATTCAAGCCTCATTGTAACATAGAGTTCAGAGGCATGTAGCCGTCGCATCTCTCCTCAGAGATAAGCTACCAACACTCTAGCTAGTTTACTTCCATCCTGTATGTAAACAAGTTTTAGTTCTTTTATTAATGAAATGAAGTATTATTTCTGCTGCATCTTTGTTTTTATGGGTATTTGTGTATTCTGTTTCGTTCTTGCATAAATCCGGATCAAAATACCCTATGGGAGCACCTGAGCATGGATTTTGTGCTAGGATTATCGAAGACACAACAATGTAATGACTCAATATTTGTAGTACTCGACAGATTTTCAAAGATGGCACAATTTATTCTGTGTCAAAAGACAAGTGATGCCACAAGAATTGATGTACTATTATTCAAGGAGATAGTGAGATTGCATGGGTTTCCGAAGAGTATAACATCGGAAAGAGATACCAAGTTTATGGGTCATTTCTGGAGAACCCTGTGGAAGAAACTGGACACGAAATTGCAGTTTAGCTCGACATACCATCTGCGGACTGATGGACAGACGAAGGTGGTAAAAAAAAGTTTGGGAAACCTTCTGAGATGTTTGATGACCGACAGACCCAAGCAGTGGGAGAACGTGTTGGCGCATGCATAATTCACATACAACAATTCTATGAATCGGTCGACAAGTATGAGCCCATTCCATATTGTTCAAGGGAAAAGCTCACATGGTGTGGTGGATTTGGTTGCGATACCAACGGAGATCAGGAAGAGCACAGATGCGGAATCATTCGTAGAGTATATGAAAGAAGTACATGAAGATGTATGCAATCGCATTGAAAAGAGAAATGCGACATACAAGTTGAGATCTGACAAGAAGAAGAAGCTGTAGTCATTTAGTGAGGGAGACTTAGTCTATGCACACTTGAGGAAAGAGAGATTCCCTACAGGAACATACAATAAGCTAAAGCTGAAGAAGATTGGACCATGTAAGATCCTAAAGAAGATTTCCGAAAATGCTTATGTGTTGGAGCTACCGAAGGAATTGAACATTTTTCCTACGTTCAATGTCTCAGATCTATACAAGTATGAAGAAGGTTCAACAAGCAGCAGCGCGAAAGTGTCGAATATCGACTGGATGGGAAAAATTCCAGATCGACACGCAGAAGAGATCTTCGAAGTACTAGATGAACGCGAAGTCAGACGCACGAGAAGTTCGCGTAAGAAAGAATATTTAATCCAATGGAGAGATGATGAATTGAATTAGGCGACATGGATTTCAGCAGAAGAACACAGGAGATTGGCGGAGTAGTCAGGTTCTTTTTCACCTGGGGAGACTGATGTAGGGGCATCAGGACCTAGACGAAACAATCTAAGTTAATCGATAGAAGAAGGTCAACCAGGGGGATTGCCGACAACCACTAATGCGAAGGAGACTAGCACTCAAATCCAAGTAGTCGAGCAGGAAGCTGTCAAAGTATGGTTAACAAGAATGGAAGTCAAAGGAGTCAGAAGTTGACAAGAGGTCGAACATCGACACCGACAAAAGCGGCAAAGGCCAAGCAAGGGGGATGGGGCAAACTGGTAGTCGTGGAGACTAAATGAAGCCGACAGGTTAAGTCGAGGACTGACAAACTGCAGAATGGTCCACATGTCGAAGAGGATAGGAGTAGGAATGAATACTGTATCAAATTCAGAGAGGTGCAGACTGCAAGGAAAAAACCGTTGTGGGTTGTTGAGGAAGTTAAAGGCAGTTAAGAAGGTGGTTGAAATCAGACTAGGTGTCACCACAGGAGGAGGTTGTGCAGCATGGCCAGGGGGCGCTGACAACTGTAAGTCTGCTGGACATAAATATTTCGGCGGACAGAGAAGGACGTCTCGGGGAAGCGATTTAGGGTGGACCTTGGGAACAACAGTAAAATAGAGTAGAAGAACAATGTGAAGGCACAGAAGAGGGGATCGATGATCAAGGATCAGGGGATCAAATGATCAGAGGATCACACACAAAGAGAAACACATTGAGAAGTAGAGTTTTACCTATGTATATTGTAACAGGCCAAGGCTGACTTGTTTATTTGCTTTGTATGTAACATTGTAACCGATTCAAGTAATAGAAGCCAACTTTTTGGCATTCCAGTTCACATTTGAGTCTTTGTGAGTGCATTGTGTGTTTGTTGTATGTTATTGTTAAGCAATAGGGTCCGACAAGACCCACTCTTGGGCCGCATGATTTTCCCAGTGATTATGGACTTAACGTGATGATTATATGCTTTATCCTTGGAAGGTTTGTTTGTGCATATTTGTTTTATGATTTACATGTTTATTATCTTTAGAAGCCTAGGATATAAGAATAAAGACATCAATAAGGCACTGAAAAAATAGAGATGGCTACCCAAACAACCTAAATAGATATGGCTACCACTGATCATTAAAGAAGGTAATGCACAAAACCAGTTAAGATTTGCAGCCCTTCCTTCTCATCTTCTTGTTATTACTACTACTTATTATTAATAGTATTATTTATTATTAACATTAATAAAAATCACAGGCACTATTCTTATTATTAATATTAATAAGTATTTTGAGCTTGAACAATCACCAATAAGACTATTAATTGTTTGATCCTGAACAATAACCTATCTTCTTCTTTACTTTTCAATTTAGACTTGAACAATCATCATCATTAATAATAATACTAACCTCGTTACTTATGAATTATGGTGACAAACATTATAATGAGGTTATTATATTATTAACCTTAACATCTGAAAATTATTAAGGACAATGAGGTTATTATTATTATTATTAATAATGATTATTATTGAGGAATTTTATAACAATGAGTTACTATTACTATTAACATTAATAATTCTCATTTTTATATATTAATTAAAAATATGGAGGGATAGGTAACTATCATTTTTAATGATGGTATTTGAAATGAACATGCATACCTAATCTTCATCTCTTTTATTTATTCACCTCGAGAGCAATTCTTCCCTCGATATTTTGTCCTGAAGATGTATCCAATTAAAAATTTGAAATATCGACCTTAAAAATGCCTACCGTGGAGAATCCAGAAACCCGCTCTTCTAACACTACACACCATGGAAATCTCAAATCTTGAGAGACTAAAATAACATATACACTTTTTAGCTTTATGAAAAATCGATATGAACATGAATTATATACACTTTTTAGCTTTATGAAAAATCGATATGAACATGAATTTAATATCTAATTACAAAAGGAAATTTCCTTGATTTCATAAACTCAACAACCCTGAAAAACATAACATGACTAATTTGTTTTAAAATATATTCTTTTACAAAACTCTATAACTGTTATCATGTGCAAGACTCGCATGCATAGTGAATCGGGCTTGAACATGTGAGAAATAATAAATCTGGCCAGAACCATCATTTTTAAATATTATTGAATTGTTGGAATCAGATTTATAATCCAATACTTTATAATACGACAGGCTGAACCAACAACCACATTATTTCTCTCAAAGTCATTTGTTGGAAAGTTGAAACCAATCCTTATAGCTAAAAAGACACCTGTAAACTTATCTCAATTCCAAGTAAATAAAATTTTGTTAATATTCAATATTAAAAATAACCGTAATTCACATCATATCATCCTATCTTTGACACAAGGTTTATGTAGATTTTACAATGATTTAAGATTCAAGGGTTGAATAATTTCCTCAAATTGGCGGAGAAGTAAAATTTTTAGTAAACAATGACAAATGCCACCATTACTAAATAGTTTTTAACTTTGATAACCTTAATAATTTGCTGAATAAAGAAAAAGGAGAGTTTCAAATCCATTGATCGTAGACTAAAATTTATAATCAAAAGAAATCAAAATATTACTGCTATTTAAAATTCCAAACCAACCCATAGGAATTTGGTTATAAGAAGCATTGAATTTTTTTTTAACATTACATATCATTACAAAGCTCCATTGTATGACATCACTATGAATCGATACAGTAAGGAAATTCTCATATGAAAATACTGATAGGGATATCAATACCATTTTTTAAATTAATATCTGGATATAATTTAATTCCTATAAGCAAATATTTATTGAAAAGCATTTCATTAATGTTTCGAAATCTTGTTGAAGCTGACACCTCTTTTTCTTTCCAGATTTCCATATTTTTTTGGGTTTATTTTATTTTATTTTTTTGCATTACCAAAACATGAGAAAAATGACACTTATGAGTTTACATAGTAAGCAATACAAAAATCATTGCGTTGAAGAGGTACATTCTATAGTCGAGTAGGGGGATGTGTAACTCCTTTCGTGTTCATCTTGGAGTTGACACATATCCTTTTTAATATATATATATATAATAACATGTCGGCTATATAAAACGTTTACAACCGTATATATATATATATAACTACCCAAATTAGATAAATTAAAATGCTTCCCGGACTCAACATTTGCACTCTAAAAAGGGGTTTGCACTTGGAGAGATTTGATCCCTTTCAGTGCTTGGTAGATCCCTTTTTAAGATGGATCTGTGTTGGTAGTAGCATAATTCGGCCGTATTGACATTTCATGTTGGGAAATTCGAAACAAATTCGAAATTCGTTAAATATTCAGTGTAGGTGTAATACGGATATGGATCCTTACTAGTGGATAGTTACATTTTGAAAACCAATTTAAAAAAAAAACTCTAATTATTTAAAACTATAAAACATAAATACCATTAAATTTCATACTTTCTTATTAAAATAATTGTTAATAACTAGTTGTTTTTTCTCACAATCCCATATAGGAGGGGGTTGAGATATTATATTTTTGTTTTTAAAATATATGTTTAATTTTATTATATAAGTTTTTTTGTATATTTATGATATATTTGTGAATATTTGATTAAAACTAGTATATATAAGCAGTCTATTTCTGTATTTTATTCATATTAGATTTTTTGGTTACATATTTTTTCTGTATCAACTCATATTTGTGTATCCATATTCGTACTCGGATTATGGTACTACGCTAGAAATTATATCAGTTATTCAAAGAGTTAGTCTCAAATACTATAACAATGTCTCAACACATCGTTCAAGTTTTTTTGATGATCTAATTAAAAGTATATCATAAGCCAACTCATTCTACAATTTAATGCTTTCAATAAACCAAAGGGGTCAGGGTTGTACTCGCATGACACAGGGTCGATTCCAGTCTTCTACCACTATATCCCTAGGCATACCAATATTTTCCTATGCACAACACGCAAGGCTTAGTCGAGGTTTGAACCCTCGATGCCACAAGAAGTGCCTTAACAATGCACCCTATCACCAACTAGTCTACACCCCAAGGGCTTTTCAATTTTGAAGGACATGGGGGTGGGCATTGATCCACTTATGTGTGCATGGGTCACGAGATCATTTAATACAATTTCTTTGGGTGCAACCACACGTTCAACCATTACCTCAAGGTGGCACCATGGCTTTAGGTTAGGCCACCCCCCACTCAACTTTCTAAATTTTGAAGGACATGGCGTTGAGCTTTGATCCACTTATTTGTGCATGAGTTATGAGATCATTTAATACAATTTCTATGGGTGCAACCACACATTCAACCACTACCTCAAGGTGACCCCATGGCTTCAGGCTAGGCCCTCATGGGAATTGAACCTTGCCCATTAGTGAAAAACTCCCCGCTCTTCATCAATGGCTCCAACCCCTTTGGTGCTCAAATATGTGCTCAACATGTCACTTACAAGAATAGAACATAGATGGAGAGGATAACAATCTATCCCACAACAATTTGAACTAAACCTAACTGACATCCGGCTTCAATACATCAACATTTATTATACTTTTTTATGATGAAATATTAAGAAATTTTGAAAAATGTATTATTTTATAATACGATTTGAATGGAGATAATATTCTTTGTAAATGTACTCATAACTGCCAATACTTTTTCATGTTTGCCTGCTCCAGGAGGGAAAGGAGATGGTAGTTATTCTTTACACATATCGTAATTGTGTTAGGGCTCTTCCTCGGGTTATATTTTTCTTACAAATCCTCTTCCGCTATTTCAATTTTAACTAAAGTATGGGTGTTTAATCTTGTTTTTTTAAATGTAGAAAATGAAAAAGAAGATAAAAGTATGACATTGTATATGTACTTTATTTGTAGTTAGTAAAAAACTTTCATGGTTTTTTGATTATGAACCAGCATATCGACTAGCATATAAAGCTCCAATAGCAATAGTTTTGAATATCTTTAGTCAAGAGTTAGGATGCATTTTTATCTACTTGGCTTGGCTTAGCTACACAAGCATATTGTTACTAGCATACCCCTAAGTGAGGGAAATGAAACGTTGAAGAGAACTTTGAGATGTTATAAAATGAGAGAAAGTTGTGTTTATGTAGATAATATAATTTTATGTATGAAAGCAAGTCTAGCGAATCTATGGTAGGCATCATAGTCGATGAAATTTCAAAATAAAAACTCTTTTGCAAGTACTAAAAAACAATAAATAGAAACCCGTGTAATTGATGGAAACCCATGCAATAAATAGAACTTACTCATGAGCTCACGCCGGGGAAGATTGCCTACATTGGGGATTCTTCCCTTATCACCTCTTTGGTCCTTGGCTTGGCACAATCCTCCAATATTGCCATGAAAATAATCATCTTTGTGGAGAGACACTAAGCTTGTTTTAGGATTGTGAATTAAGGCATGTTATGTTAAAATTCAAGGAGGCAACTGCTATGGTCAACAAAGCTCACCATTATAGTTCAAAATGGGTTTTCCCTTTTGATCTCGCAAGACAACTTATAATCTCTCTTGATGTGCTTAATTACTTAATTCGTGAATGAGTGTTGGCTCTCCAAACCTTTCTTTTTCAAGTTTCTACTTAATCAATGATGCTTTGGTCAATGATTATGTGAAGATGGATTTTCATTACCAGCACAAACATTAATAACCCAGCCACGAATGGTGGCTTTTTAAAAGCATTTTCTACTAAAGTGAGTATATCATTAGTTACAACACCTTGGTTTAGGTTTACCAAGTGCGTGATTGCAAAATGAAATGGATGTATATTTGAAGAAATTGGAACACATCATCTTATCCATGCGTTATAAGGTTCTTCATTCTTGTAAGCAGTGAAGGTTCTTTATTGGTATTATATATGGTCCTCTTCAGACATTATGATGTTTTGATAATAATGTTATTGGTATTCATTAATCTGAATTTGACAATGGCTGAAGATGCATGATGGCTAATTTTGTGCATCCTTCTCTATATCACTGGCTTGTTAACGCCCGTAGTTAAAATTTCATGTTAACATAGTGTAACAGGGTTTGAGTGTTGCAATGAACAAAATGAGATATGTTGTAATTTAACACAGCTCTAAAAAAATCAAATGGAATATTACTGCCATCCTTTGATGTTTCTAAGGTTTCATATTCTAACAGGTCTGGTGTACCTATATGCATTTATGTTGCATAATATTGAAGGACAATTGACAATACAACAATATATTATTGGGTGACAAGAGAGTGAGGGGAAGTTGGAAGGGTGTGTTAATCTCTGTAGTAAATAAGAAACAAAAAGGAATCAATTAAGATAAAAACATATTGTAAGAAACGATTTGAAATTATGCATGCTAATACTATGATGTTATACTAAGAAATTATTTTATTATGCCTTTTGAGAATTAGTTTTTCTAGTCCTGTTCTTTTCAAGGGAGTTTATTTTCATGTTATATCTCATATTGGTGGTGGATGTCTTGATGAAAGTGAGATTTGTTAAGGCACTAGTATTGTTAAGATTTCATGTTCATATCCATTTTATAAAGGTCCTAATATTATTTCAAATTTCATTTATTCTTGTATGAATTATAGTTATCCTTGAATTTGAAATGAGCCGTTTGATAATATACTCATTTTAATTGAATATGAGTAGCATTAGGATCTCATTTTTAATGTTAGTATTCAATACATCTGAGTGCTATATGTGGAATACATCTGAGTGCTGTATGTGGCAGATTTGTTTTTCGACATATTTTGATATGGTATTATGTATGTCTCCAAAGCCCTTTACATGCTTGATTTGTTTTTACATGCATTAAATTTATATTATTAGAAAAACTTATCATCTTTATATAAGAAAATATCTAGTGATTCAGAGTTTGATTTATTTGGTGGATATTATCTTTTGCCCAAAATGCACTTATGACCACCATGACATGTACCAGGGTATGACCATGGAGAATTACGTGTGTTAGTGTACATGCTCCATGTGGTATATATTTCTCTTGATTAGCAATACATGTGCCAGCCTGTGGGTTTTGGTGTGGACCATTGAAATTAATGGCCAGGGAAGCAAGCTCACAGTAATAGATATTGAAGACACCAATAATAGGCTCTAGATTCAAAATTTCCTATATAAATATTATCATTTTGTATTAAATATTTGAACAAGGGTTGAGAAATTACATGCCCGGAAAAGGATTGTGAACAATTTGATAACCAAATCATTATAAAAAAATTCTTCCACAGGCTAACAGACCGCAGTTCTCACAGAATTGCAGGGTTTGGCATTTGCATATATTTATGTCGTGTATCTCTCAAGTTACCAAATGTTTATGCTACTAAATATTTCCATAGATGATCTGAAAAGTTGGTTGTGGTGTTGGTATTGTCATTGTTGTTACTGTTTATTGCAGGAGTCCATCTTCACTACTTCACATCAGTATAACGTCGATCATCAATGTAAAACACATGAACCTTTGGTGCAGTTTTGTTTTTAAATAATTTCAGTACCTACATGTTTTTGGCATCTTAGGAAAAATGCTTAACATTGTCTCATATATTTTGATCCCATTGCAATTCAAGCAAAGAGAATATACAATTTGTTTTACAGAAAGGATTTTGGCCTTGCATCGTGTTTGTCTTCATCTTGACATGTCGCCAAATTGAGGTGAGAGTACATGTGAGAATAGGTTCTCTTTCGTAGTTTTCACATAATGGTTTATTTTTCCACTTTTATTTCTGACTTCAAAAGAAAAACAAATAGTATACATTGTGAGCACTGTTATGAAGTTATGCCCCTTATCCAAATTGAACAGCAGCAACCTAAATATAAGTCATTCTTCAAAGTAACGTCCAGCAAATACCCATTCTCAAATATATATTATTATTCATTCAACAACAACATAAAGCAATGGTTTGGTTCTCCTCAAATCTCTCATGCCAAAAGACCGACAAGGTTTAGAGTTTAAGCATCCAGGGACTGGTATTATTCATTTTTGTCAAGACCCAATTTTCTTTTTTAAAATAAGTTTTAACTTGGAACAAACTGGTTGGGGCGGTTTCTGGTAGTGCTGGAACCCTCCATTGTCTAGTAGAGCTCTGTGTAAGGTCGTTGTAGGCTAGAGAAAACCACCTATTTCACTGCCAAGGATCGCCCTTCAGGCCGGGATGCAGTTTTGGAAGGAGGATTTCGAGTAATGGGTCGAGACTGAAGGAAAATTCTTTGTTTTCCATTACCAATTTCTCTAGTTTGTTCGCATATTCCAAATGGACATATGCGCAAACAACTTTTGGAGGAGCTTTGGATTTTAGAGGTAATAATTCAAGTAGTTTGATTTAAGATTCAAGTATCATGGCCTTGAAAGCTGAATCAGGGGAGCTCTCCAATGATGAATCATATGGTATGCCATAAACCTTGCTTCCATTTATGTATTTTATTTTGCAGGATTATTGTTTTAAAACACCAAGGTTTACAAATATTCTTATCGCGTAGAAAGAAATATCCTGGTTTTTTCCTTTGCTAATCCTTCTGTTTTATATTATTTTTTTTCCCAAAATGCACTTATGACAACCATGGCATGTTCTAGGGTATGACCATAGAGAATTACATGTGTTATTGTACATGCTCCATGTAGTATATATTTCTCTTGATTAGCAATACATTAGATACATGTAGCAGCCTGTGGGTTTTGGTGTGGAACGTTGGAATGCAAAATTAATGGCCAGGGCAGCAAGCTCACAGCAATAGATATTGAAGACACCAAAAATAGGCTCTAGATTCAAAATTTCCTGTATGTATTATCCTTTTGTATTAAAGATTTGAACAAGGGTTGAGAGTTTACATGCCCAAAAAAGGAATGTGAACAATTTGATAACCAAAGCATTATAAAAAAATTCTTCCACAGGCTAACAGACCGCAGTTCTCACAGAATTGCAGGGTTTGGCATTTGCATATATTTTTGTCATCTATCTCTCATGTAACCAAATGTTTATGCTGCTATATATTTCCAGAGATGATATGAAAAGTTAGTTGAGTTGTTGTTGTTGTTTTTTATTGCAGGAGTCCATTTTCATTACTTCACATCAGTATAACGTTGATCATGAATGGAAAACAACAATTTAACTGTAAAATCTAAAAATAGCAACAAAATTTTGTATCGGCATCTATGGATAACAACAGCACAACAGCCTTCTTTCCTTCGGAATATTGTCCAACGTTATTTCCATGGCAGATTCAAGAGTTTGGACAGAAGTTTCCAAACTATGAACTGACATAGACGACATATTGTCGTTATTTACAAGATCCTATTTCTATGGCAGAATTACCACAGTCGACGACCAGTTCGCAGTTCCTGCAAAAGCTTTCAAGCCCGGAAATGTTAGGCATGAGGTGCAGCTCACCATTTATTAAATACGTGTTGTCTTATGGATATCAGATGACCTATTTGAAATTGAGTAAATATGAGGTTAACCTACTAGAAATTGGTAGTTGACAGGGGGCGGCTCCTCACAGGCCCGTGACAGACGACGAAGGCTTGAGAGGAACCGCTTCTTTAAAAAACGCCTTCGGCGTAATAAAAGGATGTCAAAAAACTAGTTATTTGAAGTGTTTTTCTTCATTTTTTATTTACTAGTGTATCTTTTTATTGTGTTCGTGACATATTGTTGTCATCTTGGCTATATTAGTTTAACAATATCATTTAATTTTATAATTTGCAAAGTTACACTTAAGAAAAACGGATCTATTTTACCTTGAAGTTTGTAACGAGGATTTCAATGGACATGCATTCCTTGTACATCAGCCTTATTGTTGCCTGGATACACACTTTGGGGGGAATGCGGCAGAAATATTCAAGCCGCTTAGTGTGGCTTTGGGGAAAGTTAGAGTCAAGTGTTGTAACGTGATAACTCGACTCCTTTGTCTAGTCTTACTCCTAGCGAAGCCAAGGGGGGTGGTCCCGAAAAAAAAATGAATCTAAGGTGTTTAATCTATGAAAAGAACTCAACAAATCTAGGATTTAAATGTGATGAAAAAAGATTACTGAAACATAGACTTCTACAGTGAATTACACAACAACATGTAAATTTGAAAAAGGATTTACGACATTGTATATTGATTTAAATAAATGAAAAGTGTTGACTAGTGCGGAGAAGTAAAATTGATGTTGCAGTGTCGAGAATGTATTGTTGTTGTCTTGTTAGTTTTAATTATTAATGCATGGATTACAAAAGTGGGTTTATTGTTGGTTTGGCCCAAACAAACTTAACTCCTTGAATTGAGTGCTAAAGCAGCTTTACCAACTGTCCAATGGGGCGAGGCATAACCTGGTTAAAGCACCCCCCTAACTATGTGGTACTCAACCTTTGCGACCTCTCGAGTTCTCAAAGATTAGTTTGTTTAGATCGTCCTATTAATCTAATGCTTATCTCCCTTTATGGATTAACCAATTGGTCGGACTAGGCCACATCGGTCCAGAGCATACGGGGAAAATAAGCGTGTGTTTGTTTTAAAAGAACAAAACTTCTTGTTTTCTATCTTTTTTACTAATGGCAAAGAGTCTCTTTCAAAACACTGCTTTATCGGGCAATCCCTTACACAATGTCATGCTCGGGACAACAATGCCAAAGTTATCAAAACAAGCTTAAAACAAATTGTTATGTGTGTGTGGTAAAAAAAGGAGGAAAAATGCTAAAACTTGAAATGTGAGGTCTCGAGTGAGTCAATGGCCCAACACTTGGATTGGACCACAATGGTTAATTTTACTTTGTTTGATTTTATTATGAACAAAATAAGCAAATCTAAACTAAAAATCACACCACAAAATGAGACGACACAGATCCCCCAGGGGGGGATGGGGTGTGGGCATTGGGTATCCCACTTGCTCTCTTATTTTTCTCTTATTACAATGCCTTTTGAAGGGAATGCCATTGGTCCTTTATAAGTGAGGCACTAGACAACTTACAATGGTTAAGAAAGATTGCAAAAGGTACAAGAAAGGGTCTGGAACGTCTTGAATGTTCTGGATTGCGAAAAAATTGGCCAGAGTGCCTATCTACACGGTCACTAAAATATGAAAACTGGCAAGCTCAAGATTAGTAAAAATCCCCAAAAACACTTTAAGAGTGTTTTGGGACAACCTACAAAAAATTGTCGAAAATTTTCCTAAGTAAAAGACTGAAAAAAGAGCATGAAATAACTAAGGGGAAAAGCTAAAAGCTATCCCCTTAGGATCTTTGCTTGCATCAAGAGATGGAAAGCAAATCCAATGCACTAATTGCTAGATAAACTTGTAAAACTTAAACAAAGTACTCTTCTCTAATCCCTTTATGTTTTCATAATAAACTTGCGTAAGGAAAGGTATTCGCTTGTACTAGATTTGAAATAAATCCTTAAATCACAATAACATGTAGCACTTGAATTTAGATCTACTTTTGTTCTAACTTTCAAATATAGATCTAAAAGGAAAATAAAACCAGTAACCAAGAAAAGAATTGGAAGATTGAAACTGAAACTAAGAACCAAGATTTGTGAAAGAAAAGTAAAGTGGATGGAGTCTTACTGGCAGTGGGATCGAGAGGGACTAAGCTCCTTTCTTCGAGTTTCCTGAGAGGTGACAATGCTAACAAGCTTGTCACACCATCCAGCTTAGATAACCTGTAAGTATCTCACAGCAACTTGCAAAAGTGAATTAAAAATATCGATGTTAACCATATAAAAGACTCAGAAAAATGCTCATTCAAACAAGAAATTACAATTTTCAAAGCATTATCATATAGCTAGAAATAAGAAGTAAACATTAAATCCTACTTCTTACCCTACTAGAATGCAAATTCCCTTCAAAGGTCGATACAATTCAACGATGAACAAAATTATAAAACAATACCTGTTACCTTAATGGTTCAATGAGCCTCAGACATCCACACATTATACAATCACACAAAGTAGCCACCAAAGCCTTTCTTCTTATTCTCAAACTTCAAAAGATATTACAATGAAATCTGAGCAGAGGTTCCACCTTTTGATGAAGAATGGTGTGGAATCCTCTCCCCTTTTAGATTTTTACAAAGAGGGGGGGGGGGGGGGCACAAATCCCAAGAGGGGGCACATCTCCTTGATTGAGGGATGAATTGGACTTGATTGATCTTGATTCAATTTGGATTGGAGTTAAAATCGATGAGGAATGTGCCACCTCTCAAGAGGTAAGTGCACCCTTACCTTGGTATCTCCTCGAACAAATAGAAGGTTTCCATGTCATAATGTGCCCAAGCATGAGAGAATGCACCCCTCTCTTTGAGGAACCAACTCATCCTTCAAAGATTTGATTGCAATCACTCAAATCAGTGCACAATTAACTTAGATTTATTGTCACGTCTTCATTTTGACCCTTGCAATATTTTGGACTACAATGTAAATATTGTATGCATATTATGTATGATTCCTAGCGTGGAGGTCAAGGCCAAGGCCCCGCTAGTGAACGCTCGACCTTGAAGAGGCAAGTATTGGATATTATGCTACCCATGTGCTAGTGAACCATGGGGATTGTAAATATGCATTTTAATATAAATTCCCACAACTAGCTATGCAATGCAACAAGAGATGGGGGCATGATGTTTACAAAGAATTGAGAGAGAAATATTCAAACCCTTGAGCCAATCAAGTCAAGCCAAGTGTCAATGAGAGAACCCATGAACCCTCAACTACCCATGCTGACTTTTGTACCCAATCATTTACTCTCCCAAGAAGTTGGTTGAGGTAGTTAATGCCTTGGGGAATGGAGAGGTATGGTTGCCCAAAATTCGGGTATGGGCAAGCCACCCTTAATGGGAATTCGTGTTTGGCTTCTTGGGCAAGAAAAGAGCCATGAATTTCACCCCCAAACCATTATTCACCCATTTGTTTTGCTCTCTCATGAGTTTGGAGCTACCTGGGCGTTTTCCTCCATGGTTTTGATGTGTCTTCCTTCATTCTCCTAGACGGGAAGGGTGTTTTTGTGTAGTATAACAGTGGGGAAGAAAGGGAAATCGATTTGGGGACCACAGAGGTTGTTTTGGCTCGCTAATTGCTTGTATATCTGTGGGAGAAATCGTTTTCTTCCCTATGGTCGATTTTCCCTCTCACAATCCAGTTTTGGTGTGCCCACGTCTTGGGGAAGACTCATGTCCATCTAGTTTCTAAGTCCCAATGCTGAAAGTGTGTTTCCAAGCCCTTATCTGAATTTTGTGTGTAAGAGAATGCTGGGTATGAGTTGGGTATCCATTGCTTTGGGCTGTGTTGAGCTTGAGAGTCCCCTTTTCCTTGTAGATATCATGCCTAGCTCGGGGGTGGTCTATGAGTGCTGAAAGAATATAGGCTGGGTAGAGACCTATGGTTGGGTGGAATGTTGCAGCGACATAGCTAGTTGCTTGGGACAGCATTACATCAAGATGAGTATTTTATTGTGTTTACTCCTACAATGTTTAATTTGATGGTTATTTTGATATGCTGGATGAATATGAAATGTGTTTAGATGACATTTTATTCCGCTGTGCATATTCAATTGATTTGCATCTGCACACATATGCATTGTATTGTAATGCCATTTTGTTTTGTTCATGATGAATCCGGCTAAGTTGTTTTAAAAGCCCAGTTTTTAGTGCCATGTTCCCTTCCTTGCATTGGATAGATGGGAGGGGATGTGACAGAATGGTATTAGAGCAAAGCTTGCAACATTTGGGCCTTCATGGGATACCTATCATAGTTGTAGAGGTAAGTATTCCTCCTACTCAACACTGATCATTAAGAAAATTTCAAATTTTGAAAAATTTTCTAAGTGTTTCTGAGTTTTCTGCCAAGGCTGTGTTGGCGAATCTCGTTGAGTTGCACCGAAACGGTCCGTGAAACTCATTGAGTTTCGCTGACAAAGTTTGCGGAATTTCAAAATTTTTCAAAGTATTTTTGAAAAATTTTCTAAGTGTTTTGTTTGGTTGTGCTGACGTGTTTTGGCGAGTCTCATGGAGTTGATCCGATACGTTTCAGCAAAACTCGCTGAGTGAAGCCGAAACGGTCAGCAAAATTGGCTGAGTTGTGCCGACGAAGTTGCGTAAGTGCCCGGGGAAAGGAAGAAAATTTTCAAAATTTTTCTAATTGCTTTTCGATGAGTTGGTCAGAAACGACGGCAGAACTCGGAGAGTTGGTCCGAAACGGCAGCAGAACTCGGGGAGTTGGTCTGAAATGGCGGCAGAACTCGGGGAGTTGGTCTGAAATGGCGACAAAACTCGACAAGTTGGCCCGAAATGGTTCGGAGGAGATTGGCGAGTCCACCGATAGACAAAACTCGACGAGTTGGCCTGAAACGGTTCGGAGGAGATCGACGAGTCCACCGATCGGTAGAACTGGATGAGTTGGCCCGAAATGGTTCGGAGGAGATAAGCAAGTCCACCGATCAGCATAACTTGGCAAGTTGGCCTGAAACAGGTCGGAAGAGATAGACAAGTTCACCCTTCGGTAGAACTCGGTGAGTTGCTCTGAAACAGGAAATTTCAGTTGTTTTTCAGTGAGATTTTTAGGTGTTGAAAATGGAAAATCGCCATGAAAGTTATGCGCCAGATTGCGCGAGATCAAAGGATTTACAAAACTAGCTGTACAAGCCCCCTTGACCCCCGTCGTCCCCCGGAGACTGTCGTTGAAAGTATGAAGTGCATTTTCTATGCTTGGAATGAGAAGCAGGAATTGCATGGAAGGTTTTTGGAATCCTTATTAAGAGTAATTGGCTGTAATAGGCATTGCGGAAGAGAAATGGGAGCAGTAAGGCAACGTTGATAAGAGGGAAATTCATCACCTTAAACTATTTATGTTTATAGCATAAGAATTGCATGTTTGGAAAATAGCAAGAACGAATGTTATACACGTATGTATATATTGAATTGTTAATTCGTGAGAAGATCAAAGCTAATGATTGCTTGTGTGCATGGTAGAGAGCCCATGAAATTGGATCAGCTATGATGTGGAAGAGGAACTCCATGTCATGAGAGGGAATTGGAAAGGGAGAATTCCTAAACTCCTCTCTTGCTATTGTATTTATATTTCCTGAGTTTTATATATTGGAAATTATGGCATAGGGATGTTGGAAATACAAGAGAGTAATACATATGAATTAGTGGGCATGATTAAAGAGTCATTGCATAGTGCATGTAAATTGCTTATGCATGAGCGTGATGTTACATATGGGTAAAGGTAGTGAAGGTTACACATGCAATAGCCCATTAGTGGTACTACCTATGGTTGTGTTATCACATATATAGTAGCCGGGCTACCATACATTATTTTTCTGATGCCAATACACTATTCAACCAATTCCCTTACATTTGAGATGCTGAGATGAGCATCTATATTGGATCACTATCATATTTTGGACAGCAGTTGTACTCCCCATGCCATGATTGAGTCTCAGGACACTCAGAGAGATGACCGATGTAGCCATTATACCATTGGTACAGAGCAGTTAGTAGTGCCCAGAGTTACAACAGCAGTTTCAGAGGACAGATGATGGTACATGTTGATGAGCATTCAGGTATATGACTCAGCAGGTATATCATGTGTTATGGTTATATTGCTTTTATACTTATTCTTATAGCATGTCTTAGAACTTAGTGTCATGATCTGGCAATCATATAGATATGTGGACCTGATTGATCTTATTATATATATTATATTGTCCCTACTCAGACTTAGAAATTCACTATTCATACTCATTGGTTTTACCCTCCTTAGGGAGAATAGAGGTGATCATTCCACCATACTTTGGCTTGCTAGTGTTGGATCCATTATTCATTATCTTCATCCATCCATTGCCTACCTTTTAGTTTATCACCCTGACTTACTACTTGACTAGTGGCATGGAGGACTTTTCTCCATTGTAGCCTCTGTATTGGATGAGCTTCCCTGTTTATTTTGTCTTGGCTTTGAGTTGGTGACAAAACTTACCTATGGTGAGTTGGAGTTCCTTGGAATTCCCCCTAGTCACTAAAGTTGTGTTGGCTAAACCTGAAACTTTTAGTGCTGCCATGAATACAAAATCTGGAAAATGAAATGCTATATCTTGTATGAAAAGCCCATTCATGCAATGTGTTTCTAAACACACATGAATGAAAGGCATGCCAAATGAAAATGGCCATGAAAATAAAATGTTATATCTTTTGGAAATGTAAATACCTAGGTAAACAAGCTGTCTGTGACACACCTAGAAGTGCTTAGGTAAACAAGTGCCTTAAAAACACACCTGCAGCAGAAAGCCTAAAATAAATGAAAATCTATGCAATGTGTTTATAAACACACATAGACCAAGGCTATGGAAACTTCAAGCCCAAAAGCAATGGAACTTAAATGTTATATCAAAATTATTGCTGGCCTTATTTGTATTATGGATTGTGCGCATCTGTTAAAGGTGAATAAACCCTCTTTGAACAACTCATCCATTTGTGAGACACCGCCATTCCCTGTGTTGTTGCTCATTCAGTATATACTACGGTGTGTATTCCCTTTCCCTTTTCCAAAGTGTCACAAAGTTAATTCATTCAAGTCATCCGTTAGCCTAGCCAGTTATTTTAGCCTTCACACTTCACTAGCAAATTGATCATAGCTATGAAGTGAGTATGATCTTGAAAGTCTAATCTGAGTAATAATAATAATTAATGACATTATATATTTGGATTTAGATCGCCAGTAATGATTACTTTGTGTTATAATTGTTATTTGAATAAGTTGTAGAGCATGCATTAACCTTTGACACTTTGCAGCAGCTTCCAGTGATGGTCTGAGTTATATTTGGTCATGTTGACTTGGCTAGACCAAGGTCAACTATAGGACATGAGATGGTTGGACCTTATGATGATATGGATAGATGATATATGGTCTATGTACATGTACATGATGATTCTATGCAGCAGCTACAGGGTTATGATGATGATTCTTGGTTTACAGCAGTATTTGATCATTTACAGATTATTATTATTTGCCCTGTTCCGGTATATTGGATATATATATTGATCATGTAGAGACTCATATGGTGTATGAGTACACATCTTGGATGGATTTGGACCTTCTGAGTCCAATGAGACAGTTTTTTTCCAGTTCCAGGCACTTACAGTGATGATTGAGCCTCAGTAGGCTATCCCAGTGCAGTTTTGGTCTATCGGAGGCCCTGTCAAAGCAGATGTGATTTTTATCCGGTTGACCTAGGGCGCTGTGCTTGGAGGGGGTGGTCCAGCCACTTGTTTTTACCATATTACCCCCCTCCCGGACACACTGGTGCCCTCACCTTGACAGCGCAGGCACTCCAAGAGGCAGTTTGGGGCAGTTTCACGCTTCCCGAGGCATTTCAGGATTGGTAGAAATTGCTATTGAAGAAATCGATTTGGGCTATTGAGGCAATGTTATGGCATGGGATGATCAGTGATGATAGATCGATGGCTTCCACACCTCCTCCAGCAGTTTCAGCTTCATCGGGGCCCGCATCCATCACTTATGGCACTTTCTGATGATTTATGAGGTCTTTTGAGGCCTACGATTTGGTATATTGATGATTATTTTATGATTATTGTGCTATGGGGATTGACCAAGGGTGGCTAAAATTACCCCTTGGACCCACCATAAGCTTCCTGTTATATTTTGTCATCATGATTTGGTGGGATTCCCCTCTTCTAGGGCGATTTTGTCCACTCATATTATATTTTATTAGTGATCCATGTATTTTATTGTTGAGCTCATCTCAACCATTGATTAGACATTTGTATCTTTTAATCTTAGCCACTCATTCAAAAAGTGGTTAGGATTTTGATGCCTCTCCTTCCTATTTAAAGGAGAGAGCTTCTCATTGTAAGGGGTCTTTGGCTCTTGGATTATTGGTATAGAAAAACTTTCTTGTGGTCTCCTTCGCATCTGGTGTTCTTAGATGGTGATTGGAAAGTCTATTGCAACCTAGCATTTGGAATTTATGGTAAGATCTATCTATTTTGGAAATCATTGTCTTGTCTACAGGAGGGAAACTTCAACAAGGGCGATTTTGCAAGGCTTCTTCAAATCGACTTTCTTGGCATTTGCTTGTATCAGGGGGTTATCATTAGTATCATTGTGATCTATGCTATATTTCTGTTACTTCTCTTGTGGCATTAGTCTTATCTCTTGATTACATCAAATCTGATATTGTTGACGTTTGTTGTGCAGGAGAGAGGGCGCATTGGCTTCTTGGACTAAATCGATTGCATAGAAAACTACCTCAAAGCTTCTCAAATTGATCGGGTTTGCATAGATCATCATCATCAAGGCATCTACAAGGTTACCCAGGTAAGATCCACAGGTTTGTTTCTCTTATCTTGATCCAATCCATTGACATAGCTCATAAATTGATAAAACCCTTATTTATTCAAACCCTCATTGTTACATTTTCTCAGATCTACTTAGATCTAGTGGGTTGTTGGGTATAATATTGAAAACCCACCTCTATAGCATCCAAGGCATCCCGGATCTATAGTTTGGTGAGGATTGGCTTCCATTTGACCCTCTTCCCAAGCCAACCTAGCTTCTCCAAGCAAGGGCGCACTTCTTGGTGAGGGTGAGTTGACCTAGATTTAGTTGATGGGTAGTTGAGATCCCACTTGTTTCATGATCTAGACATCCAATAACCTACCCCCAGATTGTCACTTTTCTGATTTCTACCTTGTGGGCCCTATTCCACATTTTAAGGGATTTATCCCCCATTTTGGACCACTCGGTATCTTTAAACTCAGCTCTAGTAAGATCTAGCCATCGGATTGTCGTGAAATTGTAGATCCACACTCCCCATTGATCAACCTACTTGGATCTAAAGTTTGGATGCCATTGGACTTGTCTTGACCCACTTAACCCACATTTTAGCCTCCTTGGGTAAAGTCGCACCACCTTGGAGAAGGGAGTTGTCCCACTTCTAAGACGTGGGTACTTGAGATTTCAGTGGATTTGGAACAGGAATAATTCAAAACCTAGGTCTAGTAGGTCACCTTGTCAAATCTTGCCTTGGGGATAGCATTCGTTGTTTTAAGGGATTGTGGTCCACTTAGGTCAAACGTAGATCTAGACCTATTCATCCATCAAGACTTTAATTTCCCACTTGTCTCATGCAATAGGACTCCTTAACCACAAGTTGACTTTACTTTGACTCCATTATCCCAATTCCCAAGGCACTGGTCTCTCTCCAAATCAATTCGACTTTCCTAGATTGTTGGATTAACTTGTGGTTTGACCCTTGATTGGTGAGCTAAACCCTTTGATGCCATCATACTTCATGATCAAGCTTGTCACTTGTACTAGTTAGCCCCAATTCAACCCCTAAACTACCCTGCATTGGACATGGTTCCCAAGGCAGTGGATTTTCTCACATTGAACTAGTACTTTAATCCTCGATCCTATTTCACAAATCATAAGTCACTTTCACATCAATAATGAACCAAATCTATACTCATTGTACCCCTCACTTGTCTTGTGACTTCATCCTAAGGTCTAGGATAAACCATACACCTTCCTTCACTGAGAATTAACTTGATTTGGTGTCTTGGTTTTGATCTCTCCTGTTGGGAGTAGATCGGGTCTCCCCCTTTGTTGTCTGGGCTAGATAACATAAAGTGAAGGTTGCCTCGACTGGTGTGACAACCATCTATTGGAGGTCGAGGTGATCGTGGTTGCACCTTTTGAGTTGCCCTTCCCTATTGCCATCCATGAGTGGATACATCCATAGGGGTAACTACAGTTTAGGTGATAACAGGTTGATCACCCGTAATATTGCTGATAATGGTTGTATGAATCAGACTATAGGAGCATGATTAAAAATGCAAGAAATTAGATAGATGAAGTGAATATGCACTAGTTGGAATACTAATAGACATTGCACAATGCATGTGAAAATGTTTGTGCATATTGCATATTAGTAAAATAGTGAGGCTTTACATATGCAATGAGCCACTAAGATAATCATTGTGGTTGCTAACAATTGGTTGTGCTCGCATTGGTTGTAGGACCAAAGACAACCAAAGCATGGCTAAAAGATGTACATGATGAAATTGCATGTGACCAGCAGCCTTATGAAGAAAGGTTGAGAGCAAAAAATCCGTGATCATGGTC
Organism: Larix kaempferi; assembly: GCA_027924585.1. Taxonomy (NCBI): domain Eukaryota; kingdom Viridiplantae; phylum Streptophyta; class Pinopsida; order Pinales; family Pinaceae; genus Larix; species Larix kaempferi. Next base: position 40,223,479 of record BSBM01000486.1, on the reverse strand, counting down.
TTGGAAAAAGGATTGTGTAGCCTTGGTAAGAGGCCAACTGATCAGGTAACATCAAGCGATGTTAATGACATCCATGCAGGTAATGGTTATTTGTGCTTAATTGCATGAATGTTGAAGAAGGATTTGGTAAGATCCCTTCAACTATGTTTAAACTATGTTGATTTGGTTTGCATGTAGTATTGAGTGTCTGAATGTGAATGTCCACCTACCAAGTATGGTGAGGTGTGGGTAAAGGAAGGAAGTCGTACACCCTATGGTTTCTTAGAAACCTCAATACATTCATATGAAATTATATCATGCCAAAGCAAGTGATGACTTATGGTCCTGTTGTAGTGAATGCTATGTGTGGTAATCATGGTTAGGCCATAATATGCTTGAATGCATAGTATTCATGAATTAATGCAAGGTTGTATTGAGGAGATGTGCATTAAAAGATTTTATACAATCTTGTGGATATGCATTGAATGAATGCGCATTAGAATATTATGTGGGTGATGTAAATGTGCATGCATAAGGTGCAGGTGCACATGTTGAGATGCATTGTGTGAATGCATGGTTGTGATATATATGTTTCAATGCAATTATATAATCGATGAAATGGTGAACCATTGTTAATATTGAGACCATTTCATGAGCTGATGTGAATGCAGGAGAATGATTGCATGAAGAAGGTGGACATGTGGATGGGCTACCAAGAGTGCTCTGATGAAATGATAGAGTTGCATAAAATGATATGGCTATGAAGTAATGAGTATCTAAAGCTTCATTTAAATTGCATAAATGATGTGACTGTGTCTTGCAATTTTATTATGATAATGATGCATATATATATATATATATATATCATTGCATTTCAAATGTTAACAGTTGAGGGTGTTTGAGTTATTGAGTGTTATAATTCTGAGACCACATCAGTGACTGTTGCAACAAATGAAATATTATATGCATAAAGACTTACAAAGTGTTTGGCCAATTGAAGTTCCATATTCCAGGTAGATTGTTTTGGGCATGGAAATATGGATAAGTCCATGATGAAGATTGGAATCTACCATGTGCTAGAGCCAAAACTCATGAGAAGGTTATCATGGTTGTGAAATTTAACTTATGCATGACATAGACCTGAAATTTTGTCTGATTTAAGTTTATGAAAATAATCTCATGATTGCAAATCTAATTTCTGTAGGAAAACAGATTTGTAGATTTCAAATTTGAGAATTTGCTTATAATTGCTAATCATAGTTGGCTTGCATAGAACTATGTCAGGAGGATGTGTTGTAAGTGGATGTTCATGTTATGATAGCAAGCGTAAAAGCCCTAATGGGAAGAGGGGTGCCACTTACAAGGGACAATCGATATGACGATAACCTCATGACTAAGCAAGTCAATTTTTGTAGTAGACAGAATTGCAAATTCATATTGAATTTAATTATTAATGACATTGATTGGTTATGGAACAATTAGATTTGAAGTGATTGTTAAATGTTGCTGATTGTTTGGTTATTTGATAAGTGTGCCAGGAAGACACATTGCAGGAAGACTATGTGTAATGGCCTGCAGAAACCAAACTTCATGGAAAGGACCCCATGCTTTGGAAATGGGTTTCGGGTGAAACACCATTGCATATTTTAAGGATAAGATCTCCACTACACTGCATGTTGGGAAACCATATGAGTGAGATGGTGAAGCCATGCCAAAAAGGCATGTGTGGGTTATGGAACGTGAAAATATTGGGGTGGCCGACCGAAGGACTGTTGACTCAGAGAAGGGAGCCCCCATTCTTCACAATGAAGAGATAATACGTCTGAAAAGGGATAAGTATTTTGTAACCCTAGCTAAGAACATGCATGTCTAATTATTAGGGTTAATATACATAGCATGTTCCATCTTATTTATATTATTTCAGATTGCTTGAGTATGAGTAGGACCTACATGGTTCACATCGAAAAGGGTGCACACCTTTTGGGTATTGGGTTATGATAGGGTTTTTCAATATTGACTACACCCTAAGGGAATGGACGCATTCCTGGTGTTTCAATACTTGATAAAGAATGTTATGAATTATGCTTCGATTTTAGAGCAGCAATACTGATGAGTTTGCTTATCCATCTTGTGTTGTCAACTAAAACATATGCAATTTGGGGTTGCACACAGAACAAGCATAACAGAAGGTTGTTATGAAGGGTTGTTGCATGCCTAATAAACCTAGTCGGTGCATTGGTTTGGAATTATTTACTTGGATGTTGTGGGTGTTGTGAAGGTTGTTATGAAGGGTTTTCACATGCCTAATAAACCCAGTCGGTGCACTAGTTTGGCATTATTTACTTGGGTGTTGTGGGTGTTGTGAAGGTTGATATGAAGGGTTGTTGTATGCCTAATAAAACCAGTCAGTGTACTGGTTTGGCATTAATTACTTGGTTGTTATGGAGGTATTAGTGAAAGGTTGTTATATGCCTATGGCTCTGCAGTAGAGCTTTGACCTATAATGGTCGGTGGCACAATTTCCTTCCATTGGTCGATGACCCAGATGAATGTGCTAGCTCGACAATGGAGAGGGCCAACTAGGTATGGGACTAGTTGGGCACCACAAATGCTTGACAAACCCAATCGGCGTGAAGGTGTACTGGTTGGGAATTAAACATCCACCCCACAAGTGATTGAAGGCTTGTAAAGCAGAGAAGGAAGCCTATGGAGTAGCAAGGAACTACCCAATACAAATAAGTATTTGATTTTCATTCATTTTTATATAATGAAAATTTCATGAACAAGTCTTATGGCAGCCAAGCTGATACACTATTGTTTCTTTGTTGGAAACTTGGGTTTTTGCAGGAAAGCAAGAAGCCTTGAAGGCATCCTAGGGATGCATTTGGACACATGACTATCCTTGAAAGCTTAGTATGAGCAGCAATGATAAGAATGATGCTAGTGGATATGTGTGGGTGAGTCCTAGCAGCCAAAGGTTCTGTAGGCAACAATGGGGAAGAATTCCCTGATGGAGGAAAACCTTAGACAGACCTTAGACACTAAGTGTCATAGCCAAGAAAGGTCAAGTCGAGCATTCACATTGAAGTGAAAGAGGCTAGGAGCATAGAACCATAGTGATGGTGTGGCTCTAGATTGGAACAACGATAAGAGGGGGAAACTCTTACTCTTCTCTTTCCTTTTTGACTGATGCATCTTAGAAACATAAAATTGTTGAATGCATGTAATGACTGAAAGTTTATTGTGTTTATTTGCTTGAAATAAATTGTGAATGCTGAAAAAGTTAATTCCCTGTGAAAGGATGAACATCAATGAGTTCATATGTATGTTGGGAAAGCATGAAAAGTGTGGAAGTCTCATGAATAAAACATGGACGTTCCATGTCATTTGGGAAATTAATTAACTAATTTCAATGTTTATGTTATGCTTGTCCTAACAAAGAATTGCAATAATGAATTTCACAGGTGAGAAATTGAACGCAATTGGTTCCAGCTGTTACAAAACAAACAAGTGGTGTTAGCAAGCAAGTGAGGAAAGCTGTGCACATTGACCATGGCAGCCAACCAAGGGCTATTGGACTTAGTTGAAAGTCTTCTTCAAACAATTGCCAAAACCCAAGAAAATCTTGGAGAGATGCTCAAGCTATAGAAGCAGCAGAATGCGATGAACCACAAGGTTTTGTAGGACTCTATTCATCTGCAAAAAGAGGTAAAAATTATTATGGGAGCAATCAGTAAGGGAAAGGAAAGTGGATCAATGAAGAAGCATTCGTCCAATCACCCCATTAAAAAACGCCCAAGGCTGGAAGAGAGCAAGAATGTTGACAAAGGAAAACAGAGGCAGTTATCTCCAATAGAATGTTGGGGATGTGGAGGAAGTCACCTCCTTCGCAAATGTCCAACAAGGGGTAGCAAGAAAAGCAACGGCCAGCAGGAGCAATGTGTAGGGGTTCAAGAACCTCACCTTGACATCTCCAATCAATGAAATGCGGGACAGACCTGCCATATTTTGTTAATTTTGGACATGTATAAAGCGTGTATGTATTCCTAGGTATTGGAACACCGAGGATGGTGTTATTCCAAGGGGAGGGGTATGTCACATCCCCATTTTGACCCTTGTAATATTTTGGGCTATAATGTAAATATTGTATGCATATTATGTATGATTCCTAGCGTGGAGCTCAAAGCCAAGGCCCCGCTAGTGAACGCTCGACCTTGAAGAGGAAAGTATTGGATATTATGCTACCCATGTGCTAGTGAACCATGGGGATTATAAATATGCATTTTAATATAAATGCCCACAACTAGCTATGCAATGCAACAAGAGATGGGGGCATGATGTTTACAAGGAATTGGGAAGGAAATATTCAAACCCTTGAGCCAATCAAGTCAAGCCAAGTGTCAATGAGAGAACCCATGAACCCTCAACTATCCATGCTGACTTTTGCACTCAATCATTTACTCTCCCAAGAAGTTGGTTGAGGTAGTTAATGCCTTCGGGAATGGAGAGTTATGGCTGCCCAAAATTCGGGTATGGGCAAGCCACCCTTCATGGAAATTCATGTTTGGATTCTTGGGAAAGAAAAGAGCCATGAATTTCACCCCCAAACCATTATTCACCCATCAGTTTTGCTCTCTCACGAGTTTGGAGCTACTTGGGTGTTTTCCTCCATGGTTTTGCTTTGTCTTCCTTCATTCTCCTAGCTGGGAAGGGTGTTTTTGTGTTGTATAACAGTGGAGAAGAAAGGGAAATCAATTTGGGGACCATAGAGGTTGTTTTGGCTTTCTAATTGCTTGTATATCTGTGGGAGAAATCGTTTTCTTCCCTATGGTCGATTTTTCCTCTCACAATCCATTTTTGGTGTGCCCAGGTTTTGGGGAAGACTCATGTCCATCTAGTTTCTAAGTCCCATTGCTGAAAGTGTGTTTCCAAGCCCTTATATGATTTTTGTGTGCAAGAGAATGCTAGGGATGAGTTGGGTATCCATTGCTTTGGGCTGTGTTGAGCTTGAGAGACCCCTTTTCCTTGTAGATATCATGCCCAGCTCGGGGGTGGTCTCTAAGTGCTGAAAGAATATAGGCTGGGCAGAGACATATGGTTGGGTGGAACGTTGCAGCGACAGAGCTAGTTGCTTGGGGCAACATTACATCAAGATGAGTATTTTATTATGTTTACTCCTGCAATGTTTAATTTGATGGTTATTTTGATATGTTGGATGAGTATGAAATGTGTGTGGATGACATTTTATTTCACTGTGCATATTAAATTGATTTGCATCTACACACATATGCATTGTATTGTAATGCCATTTTGTTTTGTTCATGATGAATTCGGCTAAGTTGTTCTAAAAGCCCAGTTTTTAGTGCCATGTTCCCTTCCTTGCATTGGATAGATGGGAGTGGATGTGACATTTATTGTCAGTTAACTCCTTCATCACTGAGATCTTGTCCCTGGCAAATTCCCATTCATTTAGGAATGTCGAATTTCACTCCATTATGTCTTATTTTCCAATTAAATATGCATTTTTGGCTTTTTTAGAGCAAAAACCATTTTAGGTGATAAATAATCACTCAAAAACTTAGGAAAATGGGTTTATGGGTTTAATGGGTGCTCTAGCTTAGAAAACAAGCATCCACTTGGAAAATTTCAACCCCTAATCACATGTTTACTACATTTTTAATTTTTCCAATTAAACTATTAAAAAATAGCTTGAATTTACGGGAAACAATACGTTTTCCAAAACTTTAAAAAAAAATCCTAGGGGAACCTAGCACATATTCATATGACACTCTAGCATGGTAATATACATTGACAGATCAACTTTAATAACCTCCTAAGGCCTAACCACCAAGACGAGCATTCCATTTTTGGAGGAGTAGGAGAAAAACAAGAAAATTATACCTTGCTAAAACACCAAGTATAATTAACAAGCAAAACAACACCTTGGAATACTTGAATTGATTGATAAGTCCTAGGAATCCAAGTCATTTACATAAAAATTCATCATGCTAGCACACTTTATTACAAACCCCCTGGGGCATGAACATGTGAAAAAAAATAAAAAAAAGGGGCCCTAAAAGGCACAATGAACTTCAGACAAGCCTGTCATTGATGGCCCTGTAAGCCAAGCATGTCCCTCAAACATCAGCCTGCATCGATTGCGTTGTATGCCAGGATTACATGTCGAGGTTTTTATTTCACCTAGATTTGGGCGAGCATTACATCCAATGGTAAAAGACGGGAAGTTATTCATGAGCCTGTTATGACCTTGTATCATATTTAACTTCACACAACTACCTGCTCGCAGTGTTTCCAAAGATACCAGTGTTCATACTTGGCATCTCTTCTAACTCATAGCGCCCTCTGAACGTTACTTAGTTGAATCTGGTGATTAACCAATAGTTCTAGACATATACACTTAATATACGAATAGTTAGGATCTTATGGATTAACCAGCTATTGAATGCCCTTTTACCTACGTGGGCAGAGCATTGGTTGGAAGGTAGGCCTTGTATCGATCAACCCGGTAAGATGCTACCTAATAAACCCTTCGAATGCATTGAAAGGACCTAGTGAATGGGAATATATTTCCAAGTCTGAGATAGAAGGTAAGATGCTTATTTTTTGAACGTTTATTATTATCAGTTGCCTGGTTTACCATGCACGAGACAAGTTATCTGTTCCAAACAAGTTGTCATGTTCTCTGAACGTTTATTATTATTATCACTTTATGTAGTGTGGAATTCACCGTGGACTTTTCAATCATGATGGCTCAAATTGACACATCAATCAAAGGGTAAGCTTTTGAGCTTTTCGAATTTGTTTACAGACGATGAAGATGTGAAAACACAAATACATAGTTAACGTGGGAACAATTTGACATTTATTGGGTAGGTGAGAAACGGATCCAAGTTTCTTGCATTTTCTAGTTTCATGGCTCTCGCCAAGCAGCTTCAAATATAAACTCTATGAACAAAGTATCAATGACTGTTTATTAGCTAATGGCACCATTCATTTTTTCTCTATTACAAAACATCTCCTCGTGGTATAATAAATATGGTGAAATATGTTGATATCATCGTGCAGTATGCTTCATTTTCTTGCTTGTCATTATTAGAAAGGCATGGAATGCAGGGCTCCATAACCAAATATCAATCCATCTTTGGACAAATGTGACCCCACTTTTTCATTATGTGTTTTTTTATTGGAGGAAAGATAAAGATGCTATATATGTTGGGACTTCAGCTACTCTGTTGCAGTTCCTTGGTTTCATATGTGCTCTTTACTTGCTTTTGATAATTTTATATATGAATTCGTTTCAGCTTTGCTTCTGATAATCTGTCATATGAATGGAATATAATTAAGAAGAGGCTATGCTATCTCTCTTAACATGTTGGTATTTGGCCTGAATACAATATTTGGGAAGCGAACTCTATGGTCTTTGGTCTAACCTACAGCTAATCAAAGGTGAGTCATCATGTTCCACGTTTTTGTTTCATGCTCTTAACATTCAGTTTTCTCTTTTACTATGCATTTTGGAAGGAGCGCTTGCAAGTTTAGTTAGCTATACTTAATTTTTTTAAGGGATTGATGTTGTTCAACAATGCATGCAGAAATAAAAAAATGACAATATTTTCTTTCTTCAGATTCCTAAGTCCATGATCTTTAACTTCCATGATATATCATCATAGCACTTTGAAATTCTCAACTAGTAGGAGTTGCTAAATTGTGTGGCATCTAGAAAACTAATGGCCTTTCCTTTATTGACATCAGCAGGACATATGCTAAGTGTTACTTCTTCATCTTCTATTTAGCAATTTACAATGGGATTGCAAACTCTGCATGTTTGTCCCTTCCAATGTGATTTTGACTTTCCACAACTCCTGATTTGTTGTGAAAGTTATGCAAGTTGCTTCATTTTTTCTAATACTACTCTTTGTTATCACGATGTTAATATCTAGATCCATTGCTGGATAGAAACTACAACACCCAAAGATGTCGCGCTTAAGTTTAATTGTAGCGATTTGCTGACCAGATGTTGGATGCACCAATTCATACATGTTAGGATGCAAAGATGAAAGAAAATCTATTGTCGTACATGGCTTTCGTCCTCAAATTAGGGTTAAAATTGAATTACATCCCATACAATCAATAATACTGATTGACCTAGATAAAATAAATTCCTCGGTTCAAAAAATAACTAATTTCAAATATTCTAATACTACTTAACTAGGGATCTCTTGCAGGAATCCTCTAGAAAAGGGTGACTTAAACAGTACATTGGGCCACTAGTCCACAACTATGAGAAAAATCATAAGTTAATAGACCATGACGATCGAAGATCCTCTAAAAGAGGGTGATTCAGAGAGTATGCTAGGCAACAAGGCCACGACTATTAGCAAAATCATAAGTTAATAGAATGTGACTATCAAAAACTTGTAAGTGGTCAATATCGATGCCAATATGGAGTAGGACTTGAGCCTTGACCTCAAAATAAAAGTTGCAATTTTAAGTTATATTTGAAGACATCATTCTCAATAACAACGATTGTGGGATTCTCAGTAAAGTATGAGTTGAGGCAATTAGGCGAAAAGGATTACCTACGATTGAACTCATCTTCATACTCCCTAGTTCAACTTAAAACTGCAAACACTTAAAACAATACCAGAAGGAAAAAAAATTAATATTAAGAGACATAGTTGTGTCCATTTTGGGGGAAACCGCATCATTTTCATCATAATCTTCAAATAGGTAAATGGATAAGATTCAAGTGTACAATGTTGACATCTACCTGCCCATAGTGTTTCCAAACATAACAATGTTTTCATACTTGGCAGCTCTTCTAACTCAGATAACCCATCAACATACACCAACCGAAGTTTTATACAATGCACCAACCATTGTATCCTCGTCAACTTTACACATCTAAGTAGACCGTATAATTTATGTGGGAAAAAAAACATATTGTTTCACGCTGTGCTTTTTCCTTTGCTTAATTCTTAAGGTTTGTTTTAACACAATGCTATCACTATTGTCACAGACTATTTCATGTCGCTACTGTCACGGACTATGCTAGTGGAACTTGTTGATGTAAATGTAACTTCAGAAGATATTCACTTGTATTTTATATTGATATTATTATTGTATTTTATTTGTACCTCCAACGGAGATGTTTTTCCTCCGTTCGAGGATGTCATTATTATGGTTGGTCATGCAAAGTCATTGAGGTAAAACCTCCATTGTAAGTCGAGGCAATAGATCCCCTAGATTCAAATGTGAAAGGATTTATTGAGTCTCCCCAGAGAAGTCAATCAGTTTTAGTGAGGTCGACCTAGTTAGGTAAAAGGTCAAGTCAAAAGTAAAGTATAAATAGAGAGCCTTTCTCTCTCATTTGGACACACTACTCACTCACACAAGTTCACATAGCAAGGGAGAGAAGACAAGTTTGATGGAGAAGAAAAAGTTGAGAGAGTTGTAGAAGACATATTTTGGGTTTTCCATTTTTGGCTTGATATTGTATTAGTGACAAATCTATCTTTGAGGAAGTTACAGGGTTTTCTCCTTTATGGTTTCCCGAGGAAAACTATTGTGTCTCTTATGTTTTTTCATGCTTATTATTCTTTCAGTTAAAGACCCTAGATAATATTGAATTGACGTACAAACTCTAACATGGTTTCAGAGCTTACCTGAAAAGAAGGCAGTGTGCAATAGCGGGAAACTAAGGCTTCCAAGTTTGAGGTCTTCTCTCCACAGATCATCAAGAAAAGGAAGCTAGGATAACTCACCCTAGGAGGGTGCATATTTTAGAGGAAGCAGAATCGAATTCCGAGAATTTTTCAGTTTTGACCATACTCTAGTGTCGAGAGAAAACTAGGGCATCAAGCTTTCGGGGTTTTCCTCCATCAATTTGGAAAAAGGAGTACATTGGACAAATCACCTTGAGGAGGCACATATTCCTGTCCAATCAGAAGTTCAAGATTCCAACTTTGGAAAATTACAGTTTCTCTAACAAACCCTAGGCCACCCAGCTCCAGAACCAGATTGGACATCTCAAATTGGTAAGACCTAAATCTTTGCTATTTCCATTTGAGGTACTCATTTAAAATGTCTCACCACACCAAGCTTGAGGATAAGCTTGAGGGAGTTGATATCTTTTGAGCATGGAAGTATAGGATTGCTCTTATCCTTGAAGAAAATGACTTGGACAAATATGTTAGTAAAGAGGTTCTAGCACCAGAGGGAGATGAGGCTAAGGCTATCCACAAGAAGAACTTGGTTAAGGCCAAGAGAATTATTGCAGATTCCATTAAGGATCATCTCATCCCACATGTGTCATCCTTGAAGACTCCCAAGGATATGTTCGATGCGTTGACAAGGCTTTTCGAAGGGAAGAACATCAATCAGAAGATGACATTAAGGAACCATCTCAAGAACATAAATATCCCGAACACAAAGACCATGCAATCCTATTTCACAAGGGTCTCATAGATCAAGGAGCAACTTAAAGCAGTTGAAGAAAAGGAAGAAGAAGGAGAGATTGTTATGACCACCTTGAATGGTCTCCCAAGATCATGGGACTCATTCATTCAAGGGATATGTGCTAGGAAGAAGTTGATCACATTCAATAGAATATGGGAAGAGTGTACTCAAGAAGAAGCTCGACTTGTGGCATGGGAAGAAAATACGGGAGAAAATGATGATCAAGCTCTCACAGTTCACGCTAGAAGAAATCACAACAAGAGGGAGCACCACCATAACAACAAGAGGGAGAACCACCATCACGAAAGACAAAGGAGACCCAGAAGAGATCTATCCAACATTAGATGTTATACATGTGATGAGAAGGGACACTACTCCAGAGATTGTCCCAGAAACAGAGGTTCCTCCAACAAGAAGAGACATCATGCTCACACCACAGAAGATGATGAACCTGCAAGAAAAAGAACCAGAGAAGAAGAAAGAGATGATTCTTCAAGTGATGAAGAATATGTCCTGATCTCAGCACTCACGGGCACTGTTACACATGGGAGCAATGATTGGATTGTAGATAGTGGAACTTCCAAGCACATGATGGGATACAAAGAATCATTCGCCAATCTATATGAGCATGAGTCACCTCATAAGGTGAAACTTGGGGATGATTACCAATACCCCATAAAACGAACTGGAGAAGCTTCCTACAAGCTATACTTCGGCCAATCTCTGAAGATGAAAGATGTTCTATATGTTCCAGGATTAAAGAAGAACCTTCTCTCCATATCAGCACTAGATGCTAAGGGAATGAGGGTTGTAGTTGTCGATGGCCAAGTCCTAATGTGGCCAAAGGGAAAGACAATAGATGATGCAACTGTTATTGGAGAGCAAGAGGGAGGTTTGTACAAGTTGAAGGGCCAACCTGAACAAGCATTGGTTCATGACTCCATGGAACCAAGTTAACTATGGCATAGAAGGATTTCACATGTGCACTATAGAGCACTACCTATTGCAAGCAAAGTAGTTTCAGGACTTCCAGAAATCCAGGAAAGACATGAAGGCATTTTCAAGGGATGTGTGCAAGGAAAAAATGTAAAGAAGGCGTTTCCCAGCAGTGAAAGCAAAGCAAAAGGAATATTGGAGATAATCCACTCCGATGTATGCAGCCCCATGTCATCCAACTCACTTAGCGGGTATGTATATTATGTTTCCTTTATAGATTACTTTTTTCGTAAGACTTGGATTTACTTTTTGAAAAGTAAGGATGAGGTATTTAGTAAGTTCAAGTAATTCAAAGCCTTGGTCGAGAATCACACAGAGAACAAGATCAAGACCCTTCGATCAGATAATGGCAGATAATTTACTTCGGAAGAATTCAAGAATCTTTATAGAGAATCTAGGATTAAGAGGGACTTAAGCACTCCCTACAATCCTCAACAGAATGGCGTTGCAGAATGAAAGAACAGAACGATAATGCAAGCAACGAAAGCAATGCTACATGACCAAGATCTTCCGATGCACTTATGGGCAGAAGCTGCGAGGACAACGGTGTATGTACATGTCATCACACAACTTGTAGTTGTCTCTAAAGGTATCATATCCAGGATGGTAGAGGTGTAGAAAACTAAAGAGGTGACCCAAGAGATGCCACGGTTCCCAATTCAAGATGGGTGTCATGCCAACTGAGGAAACCTTCACTTTAGATCAAGATGAATCAAGATCAAGGGGGAGACCCTAGCCAATCTATGAAGACTAGCTAACCCAAAGACTCCTAGGGAAAAGTGTAAAGTTAAGCAAGGAGATCAAGGGTGTAAGACTTTAGATCTAAAAAGGTAAGTGGACCCAAGGTGGTTAGGGCTTGGTCGAGAGGCTTAAGCAATGGACAAATGTTCCAACCAAGTGTTTGATTTAGGCCACTTATGAAATTAAACAAGTAGATCTACGAAAAGGCTAATGCATCACCTAATGACCTAAGTGGGGCACAACCCTCAAAATGAGGAATGGGGCCCACAAGGTGAAAATCAAGAGGGTGAAGCACTAGGGGTAGGTTTTAGGGGTTGATCTATCCAATGAAGCAAAAATATGGCCTACCCACGTACTAGAACTAGAAAAGAGACCATTCTCCTAGGGACGCGACTTCCCTTGGAGAGACCTAGTGCCTTGGGAAATGTGCCAAATGGAGTCCAAACCTCACCAAATTGTAGATTGGGATTGCCTTGAAGATTATTAAGGTGGGTTTTAAATTATATCCCCAAAAGCATGCTAGATCCAAGTAGATCTAAAAAAACGTCAAAATGAGGGTTTTGACTATGAGGGTTTGTAGATCCAAGAGAATAAATGGCCAAAGTAGAAGAACAACATACCTCCTTGAGCATACCTGGAAAATGAAGATGAATGTAGCTTGTGACGAGGATTAATTCCCACAAAGATCAAATGCCAAACTTAATGAAGCTCTCTTGTTATGCGTTTTTCCTCCTTCAACCAATCCGTCCTCCTCTTCTTGTCAACCAAGGACACAAAGATCAATCAGTTAAGAGAAATGAAGGTAGATGCAAACAAAATATGAATAAACATGAAATTGTTGGTGCAAAGACAAAACAACTCCCTGTAGACCCAAAACTTCTTGATGAAGGTAGTAGGGTAGGCCTCCCCACCAATGCGCACTCCTCCAAGATGCCCTCTTTTCCTGCAAATCGTGTTAGTGAAGATAAAATTCAAGATGGCCACCAATGTCTGTCAGTGTAGAGGAAGAAGCATTTACAATCACCACAAACAAGCATTCAACTCCATGATCCAATATGCCCAAGAAAAATATTTTATTCCAATATCCAAAAGCCAAAAATCTCTAGATGCCTTTACAATGAGGGGGTCTCCTCCTTAAATAGGATGAGGAAGACGAACACCCTAAACCACTTTTGAAAACTAGTGGTTGAGATCAAAAGATACAACAATATAATCAATGGATAAGATGAGCCAACATAACATGAGACATGGATCACTCAAAAGGGGGTGATGTCACGGCTAAAAGAGCCCTAGGGGGGATGACACACTCCATGGGGGTGGCTAACAACATGTGAGCCACAATATAATGACAAGGATAAGTGACTAGGAGCACATGGTGGGGCTAGGAGGTATTATTCCCCTTCACTAGCATGTCCCCATGGCACAATAACATAACATATGACTCAATGACATGTCCAAGTATACAAATGATAAAATCTTATCCCCATCATCAGAGAGAAGAATGCATGAAAATACCTCTGTAGCCCATGTGGACCCCACTGAGTGCTGCAAACTGGTCTGGAAGGAGTGGGATACACCATGGATGACCTCTAATCAGACCAAGTTCCAAAACCTTTCCTCAATTGCCCATATCAAATTCCTTTATGACCTTTTTATTCCATTTTTTATCCTCCTGAAAAACCATGAAACCTCCCAAAACTAACTGTCAGGTGTCTGCATTGTCAAACTGAGTGTGCCATCATGTCCAGAAGAGGGGTAATATGGTAAAAAAAAGTGGTTGGACCACCCCCTTCCTCTGTAGCGTCCTAGGAAATGACTTGCCTCCACTGTTCCTGCTGGACAGGCCACATCAACATGGCCGGACTAGTCAACAAGTGGAAAGCTGCTAAAATCATACTAGGGAGTGCTCGAAACTGAAAGATAAGTGTCTCAATGGATCCAGAAGACCCAAATCCACTATAGATGAGTACTCGTACACCTCATGACAACCTGTAATATCATCTGTAGGGTCCACCATACCCAGACAATTAAAGATATGATGATATGGAAATAATAATACACAAGAAAAACTACATCAATCATCATCTGAATCATGTGCCCAACATATGGAATCATCAATAGGTATATGTAGTACCATGAATCAACATCATACAATATAAGTGGTCCATCTCATCACGGATTCCAAGGTTGACCTTGGTCAAACCATGTTTGACCGGTCAAACTAATAAAAAATATGACTATGGCCAGGAAGGCCATGCTGCTGCAAGTGCAAATAGTTAAGACATGCTCTCTAAATCATTTTCATAGAAAGACTTTGAAACATTAAGCATGATTTCACTAGTTGTTAAATAATAATAATAGGTTATTTAATAATTTACCTTCGAAAAGGAACCTCAAGAATATACTCGTTTGTAGACATGATCAATCTGCTAGCAGAGGGTGAAGGCTAAGGAAGAAAGGATAGGAAAAAAGGGTGTGACCTGAATAACTTGACATAGTGATACTTTGGATAAGGGAAAAGGTGTTACACACTTAAGCATGTGTTGGACCAAGATACACAAGGAATGGCAGTGTCTCACAAATGGATGATTTGTTTAGAGAAGTATTTATTCAACCTTGGCAAAAATGTCTACTACTAGAACCATCACTTGTGGCTTGTTGATGCCTCGGTTATGCAAGGTGATTGCAAGGTGCTGGAATGGTGTCCAAGACAACAACAAGGGATGAAAACCCAGACTAAAAGGCTTCGAAAGACCCTACGCAAGGGAAGTTCTATCCCCAACCTGTATGGTAATCACCCACAGATATTCGGCCTCCGTTGACACTCTATGAGTCGATGGGTTTGCTCCTCAAAAGGAGACTTTGAATTAATTGTGAAGCTAGTGCTAGATGTGATTTGGATGCAATTTAAAATTTAATAATTCAATCTAAAGTTAATAATTATGCAATTATGAGAAGAAATTCTATAATTACATAATTATAGATTTAAACTAAGAATGATTAAAGTAAAATAATAGCTAAATTAAATGTTAATCACTAATCTATCCCGAGAGCCAAGTATTTTAAAATGAAGGAAATGACTAAATGTTCAAAAAAAACAATTCAATTATCAAATGATTTAAAAGAAATTTTAAACATTATTGACATCTAAAACATATTAATTCTATCATGAGAAGTAAGAAATTATCTTCACTATGTTAAAATTATTTGAACGTAAAATTATTTATGCAATGATTAAATATAATCAGATTAATACATAAACTACAGAAATGCAGAAAGTTGCTTGAATCTGATTATGATCTGATCTGTGCACAAAAACGAGAAATTTGATTAAATGCACATGAACAGATGAAAATAATTGCAGAAAAGAAATTGTATTACCAACTCAGCTTGATAAAAATACAAAGCTTGAACTTGATAATTAGAGCAGCCACTTCAAGCAGAGCCTACGATCTCCAATCTCTTAAGCACAAGAAATTTCTATCAAGAGAATGATAGCAGAGAAAGAAGAAATTCATTTCTTTGTCATACAAAGATCATCCACTCCCTCTAGTAGCAGTGTTCCTCCTTCCCTGTCAACAAAACATTGCAAGAAGAATACAAATGTAGGAAGAATGAAAATCCTTCCATTCTTTTGAGACCTCTTCCTCCTTCCTTCCTCTAAATGCTGAGGTCAAATTTATAGTAATGGAGAGCTCTGGGAAGAATAACATCAAATCCCCCGGATGCCTGATTCATTCACTATATGCAAAAACGACCGGAATAAATTTTCTGAAAGTTGACCCCTATTCGGCAACGTTTTCCTCCCAAATGGTTGACATATTTGCAAAACTGTTTGCAATTAAAGGTAAATCAACCCATTTGGGAAGTGGGTTTTCAACCGTTTGAGCTGATTCCTCACGGATTGCCCACAATCCTCCGTGCAAAAACGTGTCTTTTACAGATTCTGTTTTTTAAATTTTATCTGCACGGCAAATTAGGGTTTATTGAAATACTATGTATTTAACATTGTAAATAACATGATATATTAAAGTCAAATAAGATTATTAATATTTTTTTTCAACAATATATCGAATATAATTTAAACAATAATAATGATCTTATAAACAAGCAAAGCTAATTATTCTTTGTAAAACATAATACTTGCTTAATAAAAAATGATTGACTCTCTCCATGATTTGAAAGTATGTTTTTCGTTTTTAGGATTCAATTAAAATATACATAACAAGGCTTTGAAAAATCTTTGTCATAAAATTATAAATTATTCCAAAATGACAAATTTTATAAAATATCCAAAGCTTAGTAAAATTCAATAATCCTTCCAAAGTTGATAATTAAATGCATGGTTCCATTATTTGATATACACCATTGTAAGTCATAAATCAAAATGATTTTTTAAAAATAAGTGTTCAATCAAATAATTATAATTCGTCAAGATGTTCTTTTAATCTTATTGATTTAATGAAGTTCAAATTTGTTGCCAAAATTACCGAAACATGAATTTAATTAGTCAAAATTGAAGCATGTAAATGACTCAAACAAGTTCAAATAAGGATAAGA
The DNA here is from genome assembly GCA_027924585.1 of Larix kaempferi. NCBI lineage: Eukaryota > Viridiplantae > Streptophyta > Pinopsida > Pinales > Pinaceae > Larix > Larix kaempferi. Next base: position 40,206,724 of record BSBM01000486.1, on the reverse strand, counting down.
AATCTTTACACACAATAGTCGCAATCAAATGACAACATCTTCGAACTCTTTGAAAAACCAATAAATGAATCAGCTTATGTAGTGAAGACCAAATCTAGGTGGGGAATGTGAAAGATAACATGTTAAGCTAACCACTGAGATTATGGAACCAACTAAAATGATAAAAACCAACTCAAACTAGAGATCAAAACAAATAAATAAAAATGAAACAATCCAAGTAATTATTCAAATCATGCAGTGTAATCTCATCCACAGGATCAAAACAAATCAATGGTTAAGATTAAACATGCAGAAGGCAGATGAAAAGTTGCGGGAGTTTTACTGGAAAGCTTTATTTAGGAATCCCGAAAGCCAAAACCCGAAACTTGCGGGTTGCGAGTTTCGGGATTGCCAAAGCCAAAATAACAAAAAAGAATTCCCGAAAGCCACAACCCAAAAATTTCGGGTTGCAGGGTTTCGGGAATGGAAACAATCGCAAACTGAAAAGCTTTTCCCGAAACCCCACGCTTTCGGGTTACGGGTTTCGGGAACACACAATGGAATTAAACAAAAAACGAATTCCCAAAAGCCGAAAGCCGTGATTGCAGGTTTCGGGTTTTGGGTTGGAAATCACCGAACATTAATATGAAAGGAAAACTTGCAACCCGCACCTGTCGGGTTTTGGGTTGACCACAATCGAAAGACTGAAAAAGCAAATTCCCGCAACCCGCACCTGTCGAGTTTCGGGTTTCGGGTTTCCAAAGTGTCGGGTTTCGGGTTGACGAAAGCAAATGAAAAAATACTCAAAAATTGAGGCTTCCTGCAAACCAAAAACACTTAGAAATTTTCAGATCAAAAAGGAAAACACAGAACAAAAGTATGGATAAGGGATCTTAGGGATAAAAACCAAAACCTCATATTTACAAGAAAACTCACCCAACTACCTTTGTGTTTATTCAAAAATGGGGCTCTCGTGCTTCATCTAAGCATGGGATCTGTTGTGGCTACAACAAATGGCGACTGGATGGGACGAAGCAGTTATCTCTGCCTTGTAAATATAGCAGTTGTACATGTGTAAGGAAATGAAAGATGAGGCTTTTAATAAAAAGAAGGCTTTCCCTAAAACTTGTGTACCACATTAACCAGACAACCTTTTTAAAGATCTACCCAGCTACAATTGATTTTTAATGATATCTTTCTGACCATCTTTGAAAATACAAAGACAAGTATTGACTGACTAGATTTCTAACAAAATATGTTCTTCATTGAAACACACTCTAAATGAACAATTTGTGATGACAAGAAGATGTTATCTTAATGGTTTGCCTCTAATACCACAGGCATGGCCCTGCTACCAACAAGCGTCTATAGAATCGACAGGTTTACCTTTTAACCCAATAAGTTGCTTTTATCCCATCCATTAGATAAATATACAAAGCTTGTCAATCCTTGTTAAATATTTGCATCCTTGGAAAAAAGATGGAAACCACTGTCCTGACTTGGTGATTAGATTGTGACAGTGTCATTCACACCAACTTATAGATAATGAGTGGGCTAGCTCATGATGAGACCCCCCTTCTTGTAACCATTTTTGTGGCTATAAGCCAGTATCCTGGCTTGGTGACCATATATTGATAAAGTCATTCCATAAGAAGGCATGACCATGAAAAGGTCGGCTTATAATAAGACCTCCTTTTTCCCAACTCACTCCTAGAGATGTTAAATAAAAGGATTGGGCTATGTTTAACGTTAATCTCATAAGAGATTACTTAATGGATGGGGAAGCCACTATACTCCTTAAGAGAGCGGGATGGCGTTAAGAGGTTTTAAATGACAACAATGCAAGCCTCACTCATTTGCTCCTAAAGAAGGGTCCAATTAAAACACAAATGCAGAATCTAGTTAAAGATCGTTTTGCGTATTGATTTGTGACAATTAGAAAGATAATCAATGCAGCTGCGTTTGTGTGTTAAGGTAAAACCTAGAAAATGTTCCACCATGGGAAAAGAGATAGTCTCTTCTTGAAAATCACTTTGAAAAGATTTGTTCACATACAAGACTTCAAAAGATGTAGGCTTGGAATGACTAACTTGCTCAGAGTATCATTAACTAAGGATCAACAATCCCATATAAAAAAGGTTTGATAGATAAAACATAATTCCAAAATAAAGAATTGTAGAATAATTGGAATCAATTTTTTCGATGATTAACATTTCAACCTTTCACCTCAATGCAAATGATTATTAAGCTAAGAAATCTGAGTCTAATCAAAAAAATTGAAAATGAAACAAAAGGTGATCTAATCAAAACAAAATTAAAGCAAACAAGGCTTTACAATTATGACTAACATCTTATGTGGAAAAAAAATGAATTAAAGAGTTTTGAAGTCGAAAAGAATGTTTGATTGTACAGGGGTGATAAATAGTAAATTGATTGTATCAATTCATAAATTGTACATAATTATTTGAATTGATTACAATAGTATTTGTATAAGAACCCCTTAAATGTAATTACAAATTCTTTTACTGTAAAGATTCAATTGATAGTATTATGAACCACATGAGATATTAAGCAAATTGAAGCCTTTTATTTAGAAAACTAAATCAAAAGAAATGTAAAATAATTGTAAAAACAGGCCTTAAGAAATTGTCTTATGCAAACAAAGGTGAGATTTGTTGTTGTGTTTGTAGAATCGAAGGAATTCGTTATTGTAAAAAGGGTAATTATATCAATTCATAAATTGTAAATGTATTGAATAAATTAATTGAATTGATTGTAATAAAACTCTTAAAATAAATTTATTCTCCTTCGGTTGAAGAATTATGATCAACATTGTTATTTGTCTCATAAAGTTGTTTAGGACAATGGGGCCTTTATTTATTAAAGATTATGTACAAAAAGACATAAATGAAATAATGCTAAGCTAAATTGTGTGCGATTTGCGACAACAAAATATGTAAAAACCTCTTTTTTCAAGTGCATGTCTAGGAAAGATCAATATTCACATGACATGAAGATGTTCTAATTTCAATTACCTTGTCTCATGTCAAAATATTTTTGCTCTTAAAAATTAGAAAAGAATTAAATCAAAATATTTCATGACAAGATCATTATAATTTAAAAATATGTAAATTAATCATGAATGCATTGAACCAATAAAATAATAAGAAAGAGCATGAATAATAGAAAGTGAAAAAGGATGAAGATATTTTCCTGAATGCGTCTGAAGAAATGTTGTTTCCAACTTTGACTTGGCTTGGGGTCGCAAATACTTTATTGAAGAAAACCAAAACAGTAATCTAATTATTAAAGAAATTAAACAAAACTAATATATTATACACCTACTTCTATATTTCTCTAAAAAATAAACAGAAACTAAATATAGTTGAACTTCCAATGGAGCCAATCCAGTAACTTTAGACATGTAAGAAAAAACAAATGATGCATTAGCAATAAAAGTCTTAAAAATGAAGATCCAAAAATTGGAAAAACTAAACTAAGCTCTGTATTTACAAAGAAATGAAAATGGCAAAAAAAATGATTGTTCCAACCGTAAATAAATTGGATCATAAAAAGTGGGTTGGGAATTATTAAGATCATGATTCAAAAGATTTTCATCAAAATTGAAAGTAGAGAATTTTTCCTTTAGAAATATATCATCGTTATTGCATTGAAATATATGATTAACTTTGTCTTCTTGATTTTTATTTAGATGTTCATTCTTTTCAAGTGCATCGGATTTGTTTGATTTCAAATTATTCGATCGAAATAACTTTTCATTTGAAATTTGATTTATAGAGAAAGTATATTTGGAACAAATATTTTGAAATTCAATCTCAATTTTAGCCAACTCATCCTCTAAAGACTTATGGTTTTCATTATGTTCATAACAATCAGAATTGAAGGACGAAAAAAAATAATTTTCAGATTTCGTGAAATTAGTAGAATCAACATGTTCTTCAAAATCTGAAGTGTAATTAGCATCTTCAAAACTTTATATTCTAAGATCCATCGTTTGATTGAATGAAAAAAGAATGAATGTCACTTTTTAAAGAAGGACTTTTAAAATCATTAGAGATAGATGAAGAAACCTCTTCATAAGTCTTGAAATCTTCACTTTCATTGATAGTTGATTCATTATGATCAAATTGAGAAAAAGGCAAATGTTCAAAATTTGTTTGAACAAATTGTTCATTACATAGATTAGAAGTATTAGAATTAAGATTTTATTCAATAGTTTCAGACTGAGATTCCAAACAATGAAGCGAAAATGTGCAACATTCATCGTACTCACATCCATTTGAAATAGAAGAATGACGATTAAAATTTGCAAAAACCATTTGTTTCAAATCATGTAAAGTATTTTGAATATTTCTTTCATTTTTAATGGACATAACTTCATTGTAAAGATCATTAATTTGTGAATTTATTTGAACAATTTGTGAAACCTTTGATTCTTCATTAACAGATTCTTCATCATATGAAACAGAAGGAGAAAAAAATCTAAAGGATACCTCTTCAAGTCTTTCTCAAGAACTTGAGCCTCTTTGCATGCTTCATTGAAATCTGTTATTCCTTCACGCAAAATAAACATTGCTATAGTATTGGGAAGAGATCTAACATACCAACAAAAAGTGAGTTGAGCTGAAGCTCTATCGTTTTCATGTAAATTGTAGTACACTTGTCGAAAACGTGTGTTAAGATCCTGAATTGTTTCTTCGTCATTTACCTGCATTTGATTCAAATTTCGATGAATTTCAGTTATACCATAATCTCTAAAAACAATCTTAAATTCTAACCAGCCAGAAATTGAATTCAAAGGTAAAAAATAAAACCAAAGAGAAGCCTTACCATCTCTATATACAAATAAGGAAAATAGAGTTTTACCATAATGATGAAGTCCCACTAAGAAGGACTTCTCAAGCCAGTTAGCAACCCAATCATGGTATGTACAATGAAAATGACAGAAAGAGTTTGAAAAATTTATGCAATGAGAAAGAGAATCAACATTGGTATTATATGAATTGAAAACTTCCTCTTCAACCATTACCTCCTTAGGAATGTTTTCTTGAGCAATATCAGCCAAATCAGATCCAATTTGTTCTAAATTATCATTGAAAAAATCATCATAAATTGGTTGATTTAATTGGAAATTCTCAAAGAGATCAAATTGCTTTTGAGTATTTGCTTGAGAAGAATTAAAGATATGAGATGTTAAAAGTATAGAACTAATATCATTAGCATCCTGATAAGAATCTTCTCCATAAAGCAATTGATTGTAAGAAGAAAATGTTTCTTCATTAAATGGTGAATCATGAAATGAAGAATTCTGAAAATTATCATTAGAAATAGTGTCCATTTCCAACAAAAAAGAATGACAAGAAAACATAGATTGATGATAAAGATAAGAATCTTCTTGTTCTTCTTCATGTGTTTCATAATTAACTTGTTCCTCTTTACGATTTAACAATGGAGACTTAGAATCTGAAATATATGATTGAATTCCATTGTTATCAAATAGATCAAGATACACAGAAAAATATGAAGAGGAAATAAGTGCATGAAACTCATCTCTTTGTAGAATATTTTCAGATCGAGACTCCTTAAGAGGGATTTTCTCTTCAAAAGAGATATGTATGAAAGGTTTCAAATCAAAATCTGCTTCTTCTTGTAATGCAGTATCATCATTTTGTGAAATATGCTCTCCTATAGAATCACTTAGGTAAAAAAATGGTAGTTGGGAAAACATATCACAAATTTCAGAACAACTAGTTGATTCAAGATCTATTAAAGGATTAACAAGATAATAAATATCAGAATCTTGAAGCTCTTTAATTATGCTAGAAGAAAATTGTTCAATGTTATGATCAGAACTACTCTCTTGTACTTTAGAACCTTCTAAAGAAAAATGATCTCCTTCATGATTAGTTACACATTGAATTTTATGTGAAATAGACATGGGCATATCAACATTTAATTCATCTGAATCATCATAATGATTATGATCCATATCTAAGAAAGAGAAGGAAGTCATTTCTACAATTTTTAAATCCTTAGATTCTTCATGTAAACCTAAACCAAGAGGTGGATGATTATCAATGTATAATTCAGATTTATCATCTACTAATTGATCAGATTCATATAAAACAGAACGAGTGTGCTGAAACCATTCAAATATTATAGGACGGTCTATGAAGGGGAATCTACAATAGAGATTAAAGTTTCTAATTGCAAACTCTTCTACTGATTCACCCTTTTTTGAAGTGAGTAGTTTCCATTCATTGCATAATCTAACAAAGTCGTAATGTCCAAAAGAAAGTACGAACATATCTAAAAAATGTTCAAAAGAATGGACAGAGGCAAAAGGTAAAGTTACAAACCATTCTTTGACTCGTCCATCGAATGTGAAGGTTAACAATTTGTACAAAACATCATGATCCCAAATTTTGTTAAGAAGACAAGTATGAATAAATTGAATAATATGTTCTTGTGCTAATATTTCTCCCTCACCATGGAATTTTACTTCTATCAATTGCTTCAGCAAATCTGTTCGAAAATGAAAACTAATTTGTCTAGAAAAACAACTAAATACAGATTCATGAGCAGAAAATGAACTATATACAGATTTTTGGACTGGAGCCATTTTAAGATAATTTGATTAAGATAGCTCAAATGACCTTATGTCGGATGGCCCTCCTTCTAGCTCCATTTGTTGATGCCTCGGTTATGCAGGGTGATTGCAAAGTGTTGGACTGGTGTCCAAGACAACAACAGGGGATGAAAACCCAAACTGAAAGGCTTCGAGAGACCCTATGCAAGGGAAGTTCTATCCCCAACCTATTTGGTATGGTAATCACCCACGGATATTCAACCTCTTCTAGCACTCTATGAGTCGATGGGTTTGCTCCTCAAAAGGAGAGTTTGAATTAATTGTGAAGCTAGTGCTAGATGTGATTTGGATGCAATTTAAAATTAAGAATTCGATCTAAAGTTAATAATTATGCAATTATGAAAAGAAATTCTATAACTACATAATTATAGATTTAAACTAAGAATGATTAAAGTAAAAATAATAGCTAAATTAAATGTTAACTACTAATCTATCCCGGGAGCCAAGTATTTTAAAATGAAGGAAATGATTAAATGTTCAAAAAGAACGATTCGATTATCAAATGATTTAAAAGAAATTTTAAACATTATTGACATCTAAAACATATTAATTCTAACTTGAGAAGTAAGAAATTATTTTCACTATGTTAAAATTATTTGAACGTAAAACCATTTATGCAATGATTAAATATAATCAGATTAATACATAAACTACAAAAATGCAGAAAGTTGCTTGAATCTGATTATGATCTGATCTGTGCACAAAAAAGAGAAATCTAATTAAATGCACATGAACAAATGAAAATAATTGCAGAAAAAAAATTGTATTACCAACTCAGCTTGATAAAAATACAAAGCTTGAACTTGATAATTAGAGCAGCCACTTCAAGCAGAGCCTACGATCTCCAATCTCTTAAGCACAAGAAATTGTTATCAAGAGAATGATAGCAAAGAAAGAAGAAATCCATTTCTCTGTCATACAAAGATCATTCACTCCCTCTGTTAGCAGCGTTCCTCCTTCCTTGTCAACAAAACATTGCAAGAAGAATACAAATGTAGGAAGAATGAAAATCCTTCCATTCTTTTGAGACCTCTTCCTCCTTCCTTCCTCTGAATGCTAAGGTCTAATTTATAGTAATGGAGAGCTTTGGGAAGGATAACATCAAATCCCCCGGATGCCTGGTTCGTTCATTGTATGCAAAAACAGCCGGAATAAATTTCTGAAAGTTGACCCCTGTTCGGCAATGTTTTCCTCCCAAATGGTTGACAGATTTGCACAACTGTACATGATTAGGTGTAAATCAGCCCATTTGGGAAGTGGGTTTTCAACCGTTTGAGCTGATTCCTCACGATTTGCCCACAATCCTCCGTGCAAAAACGTGTATTTTACAGATTCCGTTTTTTAAATTTTATCTGCACGGCAAATTAGGGTTTATTGAAATACTATGCATTTAACATTGTAAATAACATGATATATTAAAGTCAAATAAGATTATTAATATTGTTTTTCAACAATATATCGAATATAATTTAAAAATAATAATGATCTTATAAACAAGCAAAGCTAATTATTCTTATTCAAATAATTATAATCCATCAAGATGTTCTTTTAATCTTATTGATTTAATGAAGTTCAAATTTGTTGCCAAAATTACCGAAACATGAATTTAATTAGTCAAAATTGAAGCATGTAAATGACTCAAACAAGTTCAAATAAGGATAAGAAATCATTACACACAATAGTCGCAATCAAATGACAACATCTTCGAACTCTTTGAAAAAACAATAAAATGAATTAGCTTATGCAGTGAAGACCAAATCTAGGTGGGGAATGTGAAAGAGAACATGTTAAGCTAACCACCGAGATTATGGAACCAACTGAAATGATAAAAACCAATTCAAACTAGAGATCAAAACAAATAAATGAAAACGAAACAATCCAAGTAATTATTCAAATCATGCAGTGTAATCTCATCCGCAGGATCAAAACAAATCAATGGTTAAGATTAAACATGCAGAAGGTGGATGAAAAGTTGTGGGAGTTTTACTGGAAAGATTTATTTAGGAATCCTGAAACCCGAAACTTGCGGGTTGCAGGTTTCGGGATTGCCAAAGCTAAAATAACAAAAAAGAATTCCCGAAAGCTGGAACCAAAAATTTCGGGTTGCGGGTTTCGGGAATGGAAACAATCGCAAACTGTAAAGCTTTTCTCGAAACCCCGTGCTTTCGGGTTTCGGGTTTCGAGAACACACAATGGAATTAAACAAAAAATGAATTCCCGAAAGCCGAAATCCGCGATTGCGGGTTTCGAGTTTCGGGTTGGAAATCACCGAACATTAATATGGAAGGAAAACCCGCAACCCGCACCTATCGGGTTTCGGGCTAACCACAATCGAAAGACTGAAAAGAAAATTCCTGAAACCCGCACCTGTCAGGTTTCGGGTTTCCAAAGTGTTGGGTTTCGGGTTGACAAAAGCAAATGAAAAAATACTCAAAAATTGAGGCTTCCTGCAAACCAAAAACACTTGGAAATTTTCAGATCAAAAAGGAAAACACACAGAACAAAAGTATGGGTAAGGGATCTTAGGAATAAAAACCAAAACCTCATATTTACAAGAAAACTCACCCAACTACCTTTGTGTTTATTCAAAAATGGGGCTCCCGTGCTTCATTTAAGCATGGGATCTTTTGTGGCTACAACATGGCTTTAGGGGACACTTTGATTTAATTGTCCCTTACTCCATTTCATATCATAACCCGTAGGCTTAATGAGGTATATTTCCATCAAGGTCAGCAGTCTTTAGATTTAGAATTTGTTTAACCACTGCTTTTTAGGACCTTTCATTTCATTGAATTTCATGGCCAGCAATCATTAGATATAACATACATTTTTCCATTTTTTTTTAGGCCTAATACAATCCCTCTGAGATTTCACATGCGCTAATAAGCACAACTAATCGCAGCTTGCATCCGGGGTGCATTTACATTTCACAGCATTACATTTCACAGCCCTTTTCATTGGGATTCCAATAGTTTCCAAGGTAGTACATTTTGCTTCAGGTTTTAGCAAACAACAACTCAAGCAACTAGGGGGGATTCTGCACAAAACCACACAGCAGGGCAACCAACTAGAAAGATAACGACATAAAATCCAACTCACCAAAGGCAAGTTTTGTTGCCAACTCAAAGCCGAGACACAAAACTAACATGGATGCAGGTCCAACACAGAAGCAGAAGTGGGGAGATCCTCCATATCACAAGTCAAGGAGTAAGTCAGGGAAAAGATCCAAAAGTAAGGGAAGGATAGGTGGATGGATGGAGACAAGTGGGGATGGTGCCTAGGATAGCAAGTCAAGGAGACAGTAATGATCATGTCCACATTCATAAGAAGGTAAAGACCAACGAGTATAAAACAAGAGTTTCCAATTGTTAGTAATACAACAATGTATATAATCCATAACAACTAGTTTCATTTTAATCATGTACACCGTCAGATCATAAATACTAGATGCCAAGTCAATGCTATCAAAATGACCTAAACATCAAGATAATAACATTAATGCACGTCATATATATAAACTAGGTCATATATCAATATCTATCATCTGAAATAACTGTACATCCATTAAACACTCTGCATCTGAAACATTGAAAACGGTCTTGTATCTGTAAGGAATAAAAGGTCATATCGCTCATCAAATCTAAGCTCTCAAGGCCTAGCCTTGGCACAAGGTCTACACACTGTCTGATATAAGGTTGCTCTGATGTACAAGTGATCATAATAATAATGCTCATCATAAGTGATCTCGCTGAATCTGTGTAAAGGAAAAGCTCTAAAAAGTGCAGATATCTGCTTGGAAGACATGGTATCCCAACTACTATGGTGTGATAATAGTACAGAACGATACTCCTCACTGAGTACTAGATAACAAGACTCCCGAAGAAGCTTTCTCCAGTGAGAAACCAGAAGTTAGGCATCTCAAGATATTTGGTTGCCCATTGTACATACACATTCCGAAGGAGAAGAGGACGAAGCTATATCCCTCGGGAAAGAAGGGAATATTCGTAGGATACAACGAAAATTCAAAGGCCTACCGAATATACTTCCCAGGATTCAATAAGATCGACATCAGTAGAGATGTAACATTCAATGAAGACTCAGCATACAACAAATCAATAAAACTACCCATTGAATAGATTGAAGAACCTAAAGTTCCCAGGATTAGCCATTCAGTGATGGAAGAAACGATTCCAAAAGATCATGAAGATCGCGACATAGCAGAACCACAAGAACCTGTAGATCCACCACTTGAGAAGAACTCCCACAAGAGGAGACCAGCATGGGTATGAGAGGCATTAAAAGATGTAGAGAAGTATAGCGCTCCATATGCGATGCACAGATAAAGCAAGAGACGTAGACCATACTCCAGCTATGTGGCCTTGCTGTGTGACATCATTGATAAAGAACCTTCCAACTATGAGGAAGCAGTAGAGAAGAAATAATGGAAGGATGCCAAGATCGAGGAGTACTAGTCGATTATGAATAATAATGTCTGGGAGATAGTTTTAAGACTAGAAGGGAAGTCTATAGTGACTTCGAAGTGGATCTACAAGATCAAGCATGTTGCAGATGGTAGCATTGAGAAACACAAGGCAAGATTTGTGGCACGTGGCTTCTCCCAGAAAGAAGGCATAAACTACGAGGAGATGTTTGCACCTGTAGCCAGATACACTTCCATCAAATCTATACTGGAATTGGTTGCAGTAATGAAATGGAAGGTACACCAAATGGATGTCAAGACAACATTCTTGAATGGTGTAGTAGAAGAGGAAGTGTACGTGGAGAAACCACTAGGATTTGAGAAAGACTCATGTATGCAAATTGAAGAAAGCCTTGTACGGACTGAAACAGGAACCCAGGATGTGATATCAAAGGATGGACAATTTCATGATGAGATTAGGATTTACCAAGAGTAAAGAGGATTCCAACCTTTACTTTAAAGTTGAAGACAAAAGTCCAGTGATACTTCTGTTATATGTAGATGACCTGTTTCTGACAGGTGAGGATGAGCTCATTGCAGATGTGAAGAGGAGACTCGCCGCAGGGTTCGAGATGAAGGACCTAGGGATGATGCATTATTTATTAGGAATGGAGGTGTGGCAAAGTGCAGATGGAATCTTCCTTTGAAAAGGGAAGTATGCAGTGAAGATTTTCAAGAGGTTCGAAATGATGGACTGCAAGGCTATGGCCACACCCATGGCATCGAAATTGAATCTACTGTGTGATGCTTCATCTGAGTTAGTTGATGCCACGATGAACCATCATATTATTGGTTCATTGATGTACTTGACGAACATGAGGCCAGACATATGCTTTGCTGTGAACACCCTGAGCCAATTCCTAATGGATCTGAGATGTGATCACTTGATTGTTACAAAGCATGTATTGAGGTACCTGAATGGTACAGTTGACTATGGGTTCAAGTATGAGGCAAATCAGAAGATTAACCTACAGGGTTATGTTGATTCGGATTGGGCAGGAAGTGCCCAGACAGGAAGAGCACTTCAGGATGTTGCTTCAGTATGGGATCCGGTATGATCTCCTGGTTTAGCAAGAAGCAGTCATGCATGGCACTGAGCATAGCTGAAGTAGAGTATGTTGCAGCTTGTTTGTCTAGTTGTGAGGTAGTATGTCTTAGGAAGCTACTGTTAGATTTGTTTGATCTCCAGCTCGAGTCAACTTGTATCTTCTATGACAACCAGAGTTATGTGAAGTTGTCCGAGAACCCGGTGTTCCATGACAAATTGGAGCACATTGAGATCAAGTATCACTATATCATGGGATATGGTGCAGAGAGGAGCAGTGAAGCTCCATTATGTGGCGACAGACGAGTAGATAGCCGATGTGTTGACCAAGCCATTAGCCAGATTGCAGTTCGAGTACTTTAGAGAGAATCTTGGTGTTATCTAGATTGAGGTTCCTCCTAGGAGGGAGTGATGAGACCGAAAGACGCAGATGCACTAGAGTCGTTCTCGCATGGTGGTAGACATAGGTGGTCCTGGGGACATAATGCATCTGGGATGCTCCTGACTGTTCTCACATGTTGGTGGATGTAAGGGTTGGTTCTCATATGGTGGTAGGCATAGGTGGTCCTTGGGGCGTAATGCATCTGGGATGCTTTGATTTTCCTCCCATACTGGAGACATTGATAGGTCCACTGGTCATAAGACACTCTATGTGCACCTAGGCAGGATCTCGCATGGTTGTAGGCGTAGGTGGTCCTTGGGACGTAATGCACATGGGGTGCTCCTGATTGTCCTTCCATGCTGGTAGATGCTGGCTGGCTGTTGAGATATGTAATACACATGGGGTGCTCCTGGGTTGTACCCACTAAGTGGGAGACGCAGGTGGTCTGTTGGACATGAGGTGTGCATTTGGGTTTTGCTCCGTGTGATGATGAGATGATATGGAGACGATGAGATGATAGTAGGAGATGCAGGTGATTGTTCTGGAAATGTAATGTGTGGTCATGGGTAGTACTTACTTGATGGCTTGCTTGTAGAGATGATGAATACCTACATGAGGGCTAGGCCTACATCCAACGTGAAAAAGGGTTGGCTCTATAGAAATTCCTATGATGGATAGATTTGAGAAATGTCACTAATCAATGATCAACCGAATGAGGATTGCAGCAGTAGCAATAATGACGATCTAGTGTTGATGATGATGTTCCAACATTGAAGATTATCCAGCGATGATGATGTTGTCTAAAATTGTGTCGAGGGTGATGATGACTGTGGCGAGAGAATACCTTCCTAGTTAAGAGGGAGTGTTGATGTAAATGTAACTTAGGAAGATATGCACTTGTATTTTATATTGATATTATTATTGTCTTTTATTTGTACCTCCAACGGAGATGTTTTTCCTCCGGTCGGGGATGTCATTATTATGTTTGGTCATGCAAATTCATTGAGGTTAAACCTCCATTGTAAGTCGGGGAAATAGATCCCCTAGAGTCAAATGTAAAAGGGTTTATTGAGTCTCCCTAGAGAATTCAGCCCAGTCAGTTTTAGTGAGGCTGACCTAGTTAGGTAAAAGGTCAAGTCAAAAGTAAAGTATAAATAGAGATCCTTGCTCTCTCATTTGGACACACGACTCACTCACACAAGTTCACATAGCAAGGGAGAGATGACAAGTTCGCTGGAGGAGAAAAAGAGAGAGCTACAGAAGACATATTTTGGGTTTTCCATTTTTGGCTTGATATTGTGTTAGTGACAAATCTATCTTTGAGGAAGTTGCGAGGTTTACAAACTCTAATAGAACTGAGCTAACAACATAAACAATTGAATTTATTTATCAATATACTACCTCCCTTGCTCCCTTCACACCCGTTGGTGCTCCTTCAACTGCCTATGCTACTAGGTCAATTTTTGAATCAACGAAATCAACTTCTTATGTTATTTCCTCTCCTACTATTTCCTCTGCTTGTTCTGGTGTTCGATCAAAATAAGCAATTACTAGATCGATTGCTTCTTCGAATGTATCAAATACAATGCCATATAGACTCACCATGTTTCTTATTGTGCCAATGTTATGCATGCAACATTCAAATAGATTCTGAAAATTCTCTTTATGGATTCTACAAAAATTCCACTTCTAATTTGTCCTTTGCTACCTTGTCACGAACATTGCCGCTTGCGGCTCTTGTTATTGATGAAAATCATAATCAAGTGTTAGTATGCAGTTTTGGAACATCAATCCATAAAAGTACTGTTGGACACAATGCTCACACTGGGAGGGGGGGAATTAATGTGAGGCCAATTTTCAATCCTTTTAAACTTATACCAATCAACTAACAATTCATCAATATATTATACTTCCACTTACATCATTGTTGTATTGACATTCATCACTAATCATCTATGAATCAAAAGCATTTAACTCATTGAACCATAACAAGTATCGCAGCACAAGAAACACAAGACAATTTAATCTTCGTAATCTTTTTGTATTTGTTTTGGACTGGCTACAACCGTTAAGGAAAATCAACGCCTACTGATACAAAGAGCACCAACTCTTCATCCAGGACACATCCTAGTTTTCTTAAACCCACATAAGAAGAGTTGAGGTTTCCAAACCCTAGATGCAAGACTAGCTTGTATTTACTATACAGTATACATACTCATATCATATCACACACACACACAGATATCTTCAGCCAATGTCATATCATATCATCAACAGCCAATCTGTCTCAACCAATCTCATCATCAACTTATCACTATCTTGACCAAGACTGTCCACATCAATCACTGTCACTGTCTTCACACTGAGCACATCATTCTGTCTATGAAAACATCATCAACATACTATCCATAAGTTGATCATCTCTACATCGTTCAGCATTCTGCTCAACCCATCATCAGCATGAGCTCGTCTTTATTCTGTCCTTGAGTATATCAGCATTCTACTCATCATTATGTAGCCATCAATATATCGCTGTCAACAATTTTGTTCATGAGCATATCAGCATTATTCTGTCCAGGAAATTCTTCTACCCCATACAATCAAATTGTCATTTCTGTTGTCTCTGTGAAGCCTAGAAAATTAGAGATATAAAAATAACTTTCATGCTGCTCCTACTGAACTATCCTCATCTTCACTTGACCCTCGAATATTTCCTCAGTTCACCGAAAATCAGAGCTACTCTTCTTTTCACCGAAATTCTTCTCTCTCCAATTCCCACATCAAAGCAATAACTCGTTCTCTATTTATACTTTTCTTTCCATCAATTCAGGAGGCCGACTTGTCCTTTTGGTTTTATTTTTATCATTGGAATAATTAAATGGTGACTACCTTTCATTAAAGGAATTAAGCCAACCATGCCATGTCATTTTCTTTTTGCCACATCATTTGGTCTTTTTCATTAATTAAAAATAAACCAAACAAGATTTATTTTTAACCTTGAATGATTGAATAAATCCAACTAAGATTTACACATGGTATTTGACCACATCATCTCCATATTCTTCTCTTCAATGACCACGTTATTTTCTATTTAATGTTTGTCTTCTTTGTTGATGTATTTGTAACTTCGGAAGATATTCATTTGTGTATTGTATGTATTACATTTGTAATTTATTGTATCCCCAACAAAGATGTATGATTCCTCCAATTGGAAGTGTCGTCATTTGTATTTGCAAGTGTCGCAAGTATTGTTGTAAGTGTTGCAACTTATATTTGATGGATTATTAGACCACCTTGGTGGGGTCGTCCCTGTATGAGTTGTGTGGGTCAAAGGGTTATTAGACCACTCTAGTGGGGTCGGACTAGTTAGCATTATGTTAAGTGGTTAAGTTGGGTTCGACCTAGTTAGAGTTAAAAGTCAAGTGAAGTAAAGTATAAATAGAGAGTGTGACTCTCTCATTTATTCATTGACACACTCACTCACTTTGCATTAGTGAGAGAGAGGAGGAGTGTGCACAAGTGGAGGAGGAGATGCTGCTAGGAGACTATCTCTTGTTTTTGGGTTTCATCTTGGTGATCTTTGTATTGGTGCTTATTCTATCTCTAAGGAAGTTGCGGGGTTTTTCACCTTCTTGGTTTTCCTTGGTGAAATGTTGTGTGTCTCTTGTCTCTTGTGTTTGTGTTACACCAAAATGTCATCACCCTTGTGCAAGTGTCGCAAGTGTCGCAAGCATTGCAAGTATCGTCATTATGACCAAGTGTCATCATCATGACCGTTGTGATAATGTCGTCATCTTGACCATTGTGTAAAATCTTTGCTCTAACCCCTAACCTCATTCTAGGCTAAAACACATCCAACTGAGAGATTTCCCTGCCTAGTTGACCTCTTTCAGTAGGCTATCGCACTTTGTCTTCCTATAGGGTGCGACAAACCCCCTCTGTCGCAGTTTTTGGTCAGCTAGGGTGAGACACTATCGCACTTTCTCCTTCTACAGGGTGCGACGACCCCCTCTATCGCTCTGTGTCCTCTACCAGGGTGCGACGAGGTTGGTTAAAGGCTATTTTTGGGAGTCTCGAGGTCTGTCTAGAAGTTTGTTGAGGTGGAGGCCTATCCCTAGGCTCTAGGTGAGGTGGGGGGGAGGTCTATGGTATCCTTATGCTGGTAGAATCCATATTGGTGATTGGGAAGTTTGTACCACCTTGGAGGCTTGGCTTAGACATGTTGAATGGAGGATGTGACATTGAGGCTTTGGTTGTAGCTTCATCCTTTATATGTATTCCCACATTTTAATACAGTTAATATAATCTCTTTCCATGAATGTTGTCTCATTGCTGATGTTTAGAAATTTCTTCCTCAACTATTAGTTTAGATCAGTTATTGTTTAGATATCTTGTATTGCTTGTATCGTTTCCATATTGTCTTGACATGTCTTGCATCTAGAGATCTGACAACCGCGAGACTTGGAGCAACAACAAGGAGAAGGATCCACGATCTGAAAGGTACGATATCTAAGTACTTGATATGTAACTAGATCTAGGAAATGAGTATTGTATTATGTTCTATTTGTTCTAGATTCACTTGAATTAGGGAGATCTTGCTCGCGTCCGCTCGGGTGGATTTTCCAATAACAAATCTGGCAACCATACTGGGGATTGAACATAGTTTTAGTTTTCAATTTGAATTCCATTTTCAGTTGATTTCTTTTGCAAGCCATCTCATTTTTCCTCCTATGTCTCTTTCACCATCAAATGCTTGCTTTGAAGAGTCTATAGTCCTCTTATGAGTTTGTACTCATCATTTTCAAACCATTTCATTGCTCACTGTTTGGAGACTTATTCATTTTTTAATTTGGATCTCTCCTGTCGCACCTGGTTAGTGGACTCAGAGCGACACTGTGTCATTTATTATCTTTGTTCTCTATTTGTTGGCCTATCGTCGCAACCCTTTCATTGGTCTACTGCGACATCGTCGTACTTCCCGCATTGGTAAACGGCGACGTCGCACTGTGTACAAACACAGACTGCGCCGATCTATCAAAATTGGCATTCAAGCATATCTTCTCCATTTCTGATTTGAGTTTTAGTTTTGTGTGCAAACTCCCTCTGTGCTGCAAGATCCAGTCAGAGGCCCCATTTTTTATTCATGTGTTGAAAGTGTTTGGTTGTGTGGATTTGTATTGGGTCTCATTCTCGATAAGCTTAAGCTTGGTAGTGGTGGACACTTTGAGTTCCCTCATCTTCATCCACTTAACCTTGTCATCCCTCCTCTCCTCACCTGAACTGATCTTTGCATTAGATCTGATCCCAAACTTCTTTTTGCACTTGTCATTGAGCAGTGTTTAATTTGGTTTGCTTATGTTGGGTTTTTGGGTCTTTTGAGATTTGGATTCATGTTTGGCCCTTTGAGTCAAAACTAGTGTTTTTTTTGCATTTTTAAGCGAAATGGGTTCTATTTTTGAAAACAAACTCCCCCATGAATCGTGCATCCTATAGTCATTTTGACCCATCTCAAGGTTTTGAGATCATTTTTGGTTTGGTGTGATTGGTTTGTTTTAAAAGATTTGAAAAGTGTGGGATATCCATGTCTTTTTGAGACTCTCTTTCTTGGGTTGTGCATCTTATTTCCTTTACATCCTATCTAATGATTGTTTGGAAATATTGATTCTTTGTCTCCACTTTAGTTCAAAGAGAAGCTTGATTTTTTCACTCTTTTGCTATATTCATGAAATTGGAAAACATAGGTATTCTTATTGCTTTAATTTCCATCATTTGAAATTCTTGGTCTCACATTCATAAGAAGAAGAAAGGCTTGGTTCAGATTTGTGTACATTTGAGTTAGATAAGATTGTTGTTTACTTTTCTTTGTCTTGCATTTTATTGGAAACGTTTCTGGAATTTTTCTTTCTGTGGATCAGATGTGTCTTTTTCAAGTGTAAAAAGATAGGAAATGAGTTATAATTATTGCATTTGGTAGATTTTGAACCTTTCTTGAGTGCTTTTAAGTTGTTTGGGTGCTTGTTTTTCTTTGGGAATTTCTGAATGATTAGAGTGTTGTAGATATTCTCTCACTTTCTACATATAGATATGAAAAGTGTTTAGCTATCAAATTCCATTTTTGATACAGGCATTTGAAAATTGAAAGTGCTTGATTATTTTGTCTTATACATTGTTAAGATTAGTTGCATCCTTCATTTTCTTTGCGCTTTTTAGCTGATTATTGCAAAAAGTTAGAGTTATTGCACTCTAGAAAGGAATTCTTCTTTTCGCTACTACTTAAGTATTTTTGGAAGAAGAAAAATCTCTCCTTACCTTAAGTAGTTTTCATTGAAAAGGAAAGGAAAATGTGCATTATCATGTAGTTATGGATTGTATTATGTTTATATTTATGTACTCACCTCATGCATCCACTTACCCGTGCAACATCAAATTAATGCTAGCTTAGGTTAAAATCATTTAGTAACTGTGTGTAAGTTAGAGACGTGTTCCGGCGTCTTTAAGCATGGCAGCTGTCGTTATTTGCCAGCATTGTATTCCAGGGATATAATAGTCTTCCACGTACTTATCGGTATATCGAAGCTCTTTAATACCCACTAAGTACTACGCGTACTTGGCGTATATCGAAAGGTGTTTTACGTACTCGGTCGTATATCAGAAGGTATCGTGCCATACAATCGTGCATTAGACAACACCACTACGGATTTGAGCTCCCACGTACCTTGCGTATATCGGAAGACACCATTAGGATTCCTGAAACCAACTAAGTTAACCATTTGGCCGTCTTGATAGAGCAATACACCGAGAACAGCACTCGGGGAGATTACTATGCATTTACTGTCCAGGTAATCGGGTATTCAGGCAAGGGTATGGTATCAATCCTCCTTGTCGCATTTTATTGTTGGACCCTGCGGTATATAGCGATTTGCGAAGCCTTGACAACCACGTGAGGTTCCAGACTTTGAATCCACTCCTATTCACACAATTTGTTTGTTGCTTTTAGACTTGAGTAGTGTTTGATTTGTGTGGTACTTTAGAGACTCTTAGGAAGATTAGATATGAGAGACTCTTCCGGGACTACCAACCAAGAGGCCCCTTTCCAAGATATGCCATTTTTTATTCCCCCTTGTGGAACTGTTGGTCCTCCCTTTATGGCTACATTGAGTCTTCCTCGATTGACGGTAGGATTACCAGTATGGTTATTCTCCAATCCAGTTATACCAAGTGCACCAATTGTGTTGAACCTAGGTCCTTCATCACATGAGCATCAATCTCATGGTGACCATTCTCCTTCTTCGTCGAAAGTTGAATCGGCTTCCGTCTCTTCTTCTTCTCCTACTGAAAACTCTGATGTTAGTAAGAAGGCGGGTGAGAAGAAGACGAAGAAAAGGAAGATTAAGAAGAAGAAGGATAAAAAAGAGACCAAGCGTCAACCATCTGCCTCTGATGGCACTCATTCCATGAGAACACATCGTAAGCCCAAGTTCCCTTGAAAACTTTGCAAGGGTGATCACCTTCTCAAGGATTGTCTCGGACTTTCCCATGTGTCAGAAGTGTGGTCTAAAAACCCCAAACTGCTTGTATCATCAACCTATGACCATCATGTTGATGATACCCCCTCGACCAGTGACCCATTGGTGAAGGGTTGGAAGGGTAGATTTGCATACCCTTGTTGGCTATGCAAGCGCATGCATCGTACTTACCTTTGTCCAAGCATGGATGAAGCTTCACGGTGGTTGGAAGATATTACTAGTTCTTAACAGGTGCTTCCAACAAGTGATAGTAAGTTGTCCCTTGACCCCCCGTTGGTTGACCAAGTGATCGATTCAGTTTCATCTGTAATCGATCCCAATCTTCCTTCCGAGAGTGAAGTGATCGAGTCGATGTCATCTCCACTCGATCCCGCTCTTTCATTGGAGAAAGTCTAGACTGAAGCAGTCACCATGACACAATCTTCGTCTCATTCTTATCTTCCAAGTGAGAGTGAATTGGAAATCGTTGATTTTTTCCTAGTCAGTTCATAATGTCCTAGGCAAGGGGAAACCCTGTCCATTCCTACAGGACCCCCCCCAAGTACTGAGGTCATTTCCTTTGATTGGAATGGTCTAACAGAATCTCGTCTTCCTTCGAGTATTCCTTTTCAAATATCTGTAGGAGTTTCCGATAAAGAAATCTTTCGTACTATAGTTGATGAGGGAGCTTCTATTAGTATTTTATCCTCAACTGCTTGGCAAGCTATAGGTTCCCCTCAGCTTGTGCCAGTAACTGACCAGATTTTGGCTTTTAATAGAAGGCCTGCCGGACCTTTAGGGATTCCCTGTAGTTACATGTCACGTTGAGAGGTAAAACTGTTTATGTTGATGTCATGGTTGTCCAAGGTCCTTTAGACTTCAATCTACTCCTTGGACGTGATTATGTCTATGCTATGAAAGCCGCTGGGTCCACACTTTCGAATGATGTATTTTCCCTAGGAAGGGAGGATTGTGACTGTTTATCAACTTTCCTTCGTGACACCCAATCATCACATGAATTCCAGTCATCAGACTTCCCTGAATGTTCCTCATGTTTTAGTGGTTTCTTCCCCCTAAGGATGGAGGGTACGAGCACTATTTATGTTATGTTTCGAGCTCATTAAAAAATGAAACCGAACACTCTAGCATAGTTTCCCTTTGGTTTCAAGCTTGCATAAAAATGAAACCAATCCACTCGAGCATAGTTTTATTCCATTTCAAGCTCGTTAAAAAATAAGATGGACCCCCTCAAGCATAGTTATTGTCTATTTCAAGCTTGTGTAAAAATGAAATAGATCTCCCTCCCATCGGTTCAAGTCTCTCGCTAGAGTTATAACTTGAACCTTCATTTCATCTGATTCTCGTTTTCCCCGCTTGGTGAACATTTTCATATTAGTAGCCAGGTTGGTAGTTGGGTTAGCAAGCAGCATTTTCAGACGAAATGAAGCTTGGGGGGCATGCCACATGTCGTACCGTCAACAATCATGTTGAGGGAACACTACCATGTTAAGCCGCTAGCAATCATGTTGGAAGAATTTACCAACCTCTGGGCATCATGTTGGGAAGGAACCTGTCAATGGGCCTTAATCATGAGCAGAGTTTACCTTTGGCTTCAAGCTCATTAAAAAATGAAACCAGTAGTTTGAGCAGAGTTTACCTTTGGCTTCAAACTCGTTAAAAAATGAAACCAGTAGTTTGAGCACAGATTAGTCTTTGATTCCAAACTCGTTAAAAAATGGAATAGACCCCCCAAGCATAGTTCACCTTTGGTTTCAAGCTTGCATAAAAATGAAACCAGCTTCACTGAGCAGAGTTCTATTCATGTGTCAAGCTCGTTAAAAAATGAAACAACTCTTTTCCCTTTGAGTCAAGTCTTCTCGTAGACTTAGTACCTGAACCTTCTTTTCATCCTCCTATGCCTTAGGCGAATGAAATGAAGCTTGAGGGGCATGTCTTCAACCTCTAGAAGTTACATTGAATTCAACTCAATTGCCTCTCCACTTCATGTTAGAGCTAAGTCACTTACTTCCAGCAATCATGCTGGGGGCACACACCAACCTCTGGATGCCATGTCGAGAGAAAGTTCACCATTGGGAACATTTTTTAGCATACATTCCTTTTTTAGGTTTCGAGCTCATTAAACCATGAAAATTATCCCAAGCATAGTCCATTTTCTGTTACAAGCTCGTTAAAAAATGAAGCAGACATCATGAGCATTCTTCCAACCTATCTTCGAGCTCGTTAAAAACAGTAAGATGGCATTTGAGCTTACTTTTCACTTTTTTC
Organism: Larix kaempferi; assembly: GCA_027924585.1. Classification (NCBI taxonomy): domain Eukaryota; kingdom Viridiplantae; phylum Streptophyta; class Pinopsida; order Pinales; family Pinaceae; genus Larix; species Larix kaempferi. The sequence goes on along the minus strand of BSBM01000486.1, from coordinate 40,184,377 downwards.
GTGCTCTGGTTGAAACATGAAAAGTGGTTTGAGCTTACTTTTTACTTTTTCGTGCTATGGTTCAAATATGAAAAAGATTCTAAGTGATTTTGATACCATTCTTCTGCTCGTTAAAAATTTGAGTTAAAAAGGTGTGTCTAACGAGTATAGGTTTATCACTTTATCTAGCCTCGCTAGACTATTTACGGAAAAGGAACTGTGTCGAGTTTACTTTTTCCTTTGTCGTACTCGGTCATCAACCATGACAAAGTTGTTCATGGAGTCCTTTTAAGCTCTTTTCAGACTCCCTAAATAGGAAAATATTGGCAAGTGAACTTGATGCTTTCACGCTTGTAAAAGCATTTGAATGATCGTCTTTCTAGTGATAGTTTACCCATTTTTCAGACCAGGATGCACTATTTATGAAAAAGGAATACTCCAACCAACCATGGCTGGAAGAGTTCTCTCTCGCATTGTTTTACCCTTTTCCGGGCGAAGAGACTAACTTTACGAAAAAGGACCTTTTGGAGCCTCCTTTAGTTCTTTTCAGACTCTCTAAACATGAAATGACGTTGAGTTTTCCTTCTTTAGACTCGTTAAAATTCAAACATCGAATGGCCCATTTTGGGATGAACCCCTCCTTTCCTAGGTTCATAAAACATTTGGGATTGGACTCATCTATGAGATGAGCTATACCGAGCATCTGGTTACCCTCATCAAGCTCGTCAAAAACACATGAGGCACTCATCAATCATGATGGGGAAAAAGGGAAGATTTTGTGTTACATCTTAATTATGGCAGTACATAGTCACTCTTGAACATAGCACTCGTTTGCATTTGCATTCAGTACTTGGGTAATCTGTTTGTCTTCAAGTCCTATCAATTCTATGAGTCTTGTCACTCCTTTGGGTCGTCCAAAGAATGCTTCCATCATCAAGTTGCATTGGGGTTTGGTGTCGTTCTCATCATGTCAATACTGCCAATTCATGCCATGCCCATGTTCAAGAGACATTTGTTACTCATCATCTGCAGTTAGTATACCTTCGATCATTTTGGTCTACCTTGAGTCAGTCTTGCACATTACTCTACCGTCCAATATACACCAAACATCTGTTATTGAGTTTCATGTCGATGATGGGGGATTCTTCATGGCCTTCCTTCGACGAGTTCATCATTGTCGACTTCAAATCATCATCCGAGGATTGAACTTAGAAACCAACCAAGTACCTTGGGCCTACATGCCTCAATGGCAGGTTATCTCGCTTTCAACATGAGTTTACCTCATTGACTCTTGATTGAAAGATTCCATTAGGCGTTCGACTTCACCTCATTGATTCACGCTTGATGGTATGTACTATGATACCTTGGGGATCATTGACATTAATGGTGATTCCGCTCACACTTGTTAACAGTATACATTAATGACTAGTAATAAAGTGGTTTCTACCATGTTCGACTCCAAAACATTGTAATCACATGGATAGATTCGTATCATTGCGGGTTCAGCTTGAAGACCCTGGGGAAGTTATTTTCTACCCGGGTTGTGATGGAGATTGTTTGAGATGCACAAATCCACTTTGTATTGATCGTGGCTATGTTGTCAAATCAGAATTACACGGATCCACTTTTGTATTGGTCGTGGTTGTGTTATCATCTCATCATGGATCTACGATTGTGTCTAGTAGCCATGATTGTGTTCAGTTGGTCATTACTACGATGGATCTGCAATGTATTGGTCGGCAGCTATGTTTTGTGTTGTATGAGACTTGTGGATCTCAGGTCATTACTGCAGTAACTCCTTCCAACCAACAAGTCCTTGCCATTTTTCTTACTACAAAGTATTTCACCTGTCTCATTACGTCAACTTCATGCTTTGGGGGGCATTCTGTTACACCAAAATGTCGTCACCCTTGTGCAAGTGTCGCAAGCGTTGCAAGTATCGTCATTATGACCAAGTGTTGTCATCATGACCGTTGTGATAATGTTGTCATCTTGACCATTGTGTAAACTCTTTGCTCTGACCCATAACATCATTCTGGGCTAAAACACATCCAACTAAGAGATTTCCCTGCCTAGTTGACCTCTTTCAGTAGTCTGTCTCACTTTTTCTTCCTACAGGGTGCGACAGTGTCATGTCCCAAATTTGGTATTGGGTCACAATGGCCTAATCACATTAGCCATATTCATTAGAGTTTGTAAAATTGATGTTAAGGGTCAAATAATTGCCAAGGAGGAAAATTACTAGTTTCCTAGGTTTGGGGTGGAAGCTTTGGGATTTGGAATAAGGGGGATAATAAATGATGTTTAGACATTAGAAGGGTTCAAGTATTTAATAAATAGAGTGAATAAAGAAATTCAAGAGAAATCCTAAGTGACAAATGGTTTTGGAGACATATGGAGGATGTGGGACCCACACTAGCTTGATTTTTCATAATACATGGTATCTCTCTTTTGCAAATTCGAATTAATGGGAATGTGAACACTCTTGGGTGAGTTGGTAAGTCATAACACATGTCATTGAGCATCTTAGGTCGAATTTGGAAGGATTGGTAACCTCCATGGAAGATAAAGAGTCAAAGTGGAAGTTTGTGGACACTTGGGCTAGATTCCCTAGCCCCTATGACACCAATGATGGAGCATCTATGACAACTATGACAAATTGCAGACCTGACCTCTGACATCTGACCACTATGACATGTCAGCCCCAAAAATAGGCTCAAAGAAGGCGAATTTGGGAGTTGGAGAAGCCAAAGAGACTCAAAATCGAATTTGGGAGAAGATGGAAGGTTGGAACTAGGAGACAAGTGGCAAATGTGGAATATTTCCTAAATGAAAATCTATTGAATCTATTGAGAGGATTTCGACCCTTAGAAGGATAATGTTGGTTATAAAATGTAGAAATTAAGTATGAGAATGGATTTTGATCATTTGTAGAATTTGCAATTGCAATTGTGAAGAGGGAGAGCTAGTGGATGACTAGTTTCTTGCCTTAGCCAATTTCGAGGGTGAAAGATTCCCATCCAAGTTGGCAATTGGAAAGGCCATTCAGACCTTTCATTTGAAGCTTTAATGGAGTCTTTATTTGCAGGTGTAAGCTACAGGGTAGCTCATGGTTTCTTCTATTGCAGCTCGCTCCTTCAACCATTTCCAGTTTTGATGGCATATTCTTGATCCTTGAGGGAGGGCGTTTTTGGTGAGCTATTGTACTCTTTGGGGGAGCTTCTAATGCCCCATTTCTTTTGTAATATGAATTAAATACTCCGTTCTTCATCTCCAAAAAGTTTCAGGTCGAAATTCCAAGTAGAAATGTATAAATCTCATTTTTAATGGAAGAACAATGCCATTTCCCCACTACCTTGTTGTGAGCCAATGTATTGATGATGATTTCGAATGAATGGATGATTCTCTGATATATTTATGATAAATATACTGCCATGGATGTCTTATACAAGTTTCATGTACTGTACTTGAGCATTTGAAGCATTTTTACTCAGTTTAGTTGCATTGGGAGAAGAAATAGTGCCATTTCCCCAAGGGTCGAATTGGGGATTTTTGCAGTTGAATGGGAGAGGGTGAGAACAGTTGTAATAAACCATTAATGGTGCATATGAGACCTTAATAACATACTTAACACATTACTTACCTCTGTTCATAAATTTGAGTGGGTTGGGAGGCATCTGGGAAGCCATTTTCAGTACTTACCTTAGGGGGATTTGAACCCCAAATTACTTGTAAAATTGCATACTTGGTCCAGAATCTTAAGAGAGTTTGTAGAGGTCTTTTGGTGGCCATATTTTATCCCTGAACATCATATTCAATTTCTAATATCATTCATAAACCTTCCTTGAAGATTTGAAGGCATTTGGAGTCAATTTGAGACCTAGAGACCAATACTAGTCAAAGGGAAATCACTAGTAAAGTTACCTACATTGACCAGAATTGAAAGAGTATTTGCAGAAGTGTTTTAAAGGTACAAAGGCATCCCTGAAACACATATTTATGTTCTAATATCATTCATATACCTTCTCAGAATATTTGGGATCATTTGGGGCAAATTTGGGACCTAGAGATCGAAACTAGTCAAAGGTTGAACTAAGGAAAAAAGTGGAAAATTGCAACTTTAATAAAATTCCTAATAAGGGACATTACAGTGGTATCAGAGCATGGTCCTTGCACCTGTGTATTAGGTACATACATTCAAGAATAATTAGCAGCCATGTCTTACTATTATGATGAATCCTATGAGTACAATTCTTATGAGGAATATGCAGATGCTTATGAGCAATATGAAGCAGAATGTGAATGGTATGAGGAAGAGGTGCCATCATGCAACACTTCTTACAATTTCAAGAGAAATGAAGATTATTCTTATGACTTTAAAACTGATGAATATGAGTGTGTCACACCAACCAAGAATAATTCTATGAGTGAGTTCCAAAGATGGAGAGCAAAATATAAAACCTTGCCCCAACAATATCAAAAATATCAAGAATATCTTGCTTTTAGCAAAAATACACAAAATGCCATGTCTTTTGAGTACTATGCTGAACATGTTTTTGAAAATAGGCCCAAAAATGAAGATGTGGAGTTAGTGAAGAAAGGTTTATGCCCTTCTTGTAAAAACCCTTGGAGCGAGTATCATATATGTGTGCATGAAATGATGTCCTCCTTGAGGAGAGCTTTTGATATTTATTCAAGAAGAGATTACAAATATACTGATCCTAAGGAAGACAAGGGGAAAAATGCATCAGCTTTCTTTAAAGAGCAAAAGGAAGAGACATCACAAGAGCATGAAGAAGATTCTATTGAAAATATGGAAGACCATTTTGAGACACCTTCTAGCTTAGACATGAACCAAAGAGCATCTACTGATGGATGCTTAAACTATGAAGGAGTACCTACTGATGGGTGCTCACACCTCTATGTTGGTGACATAGAGATCACTTTTGAAAGTGTTTCTACAAGTACAAGTTTCATTAAGCATGATAATGAAGACCTTGTAGCAGTTGAAGAAGAACCAAGATCAACTTCCCCATCACCACTTGAGCTTCATGAAGTTGGTCCAAGAAAAAATGAAGAATATGAGGAGGTTCATTTGCAAGAACCTCATTTTCTTGAAGGGTCCTTAAAGATGAATGAAAATAAGATCCAAGAGTCCCTCAGCATTCTCCATGACACTCAAGCATTGGTGTCAAATTCTTGTTGGAGAGCTACTTCATTGGAGGAAACATCCTTCCTTGAAGACATGGAGAAGATTCAAAGAGCAATGTGCCACATCAAATGTAATTTCATGTCTTTGCTTTTTGATAGAAACCATTTGTTTGAGCTTAATGAATTGTTACATGATGCATACTTGAAGAATAATGAGGATATTCATAAGCTCACAATTCAAAATGAGCAACTTCTTGAAAAGTTGCAACATACTTGTTTTTCCTCCTATGTTTCAGATTGTCAAATGGTAGATTGTTTGGAGGATTCTCATGACATGGTGGATCATGAGAAATGTGAAAATTTGAATGTTCTTGATGTGTTTGAAGATGAACTTGAAGAGATCCAAACACTTGATGTGGTGGAAGAGGAATTTGAATTGCCTCTTGATGAAGGTTATGCAATTTTTAAAGAAGAGCATGATTCCTCTACATTGGAACCGAACTATGACAAAGAGTTCACACTTTTGAAGGAGCTGCATGATACTACCCACATGGATCCTTCCCATGATGAAACTCCTGAACTTTTTGATCATTTGGGTGAGTTAGTACATTCTCCTACATCCTACAATTCCATGTTTTGCAGTATTAGTCTCAATGAAGTATGGGTGAAAGGGTTCTTTTTGATGGTGCCACATGAGGAGTATGGAACTCCTAGATTTAACTTTTATGATGACATGGTTGGAGCACATTCTTATTCACATTTGCAGCAGCATAATTTGTCACTTTATGATGATTCACATCTACATGGATGCACCTATGATATGGATTTGAGTCACTTGAATACTCATGGTTTTTCTTGCTCAACACTGGGTTCATTTGATGTTAGAGGAACTTCATCCAACACTTAGATGAATAGATTTATGATGGGAGAACATTTTTGTTGGCAGCCACATACTTTGTTACATCTTCATGATTCTCACATTCATGGATGTATGGGTGAGACTTCTTTGAGTCATTTGAAGTCTCCTTGTTTTTTCTACTCATTATTTGGTTCAGATTCTAGTGGAGATTCTTCATTCACTTCTTGGATGAAAGAATACATGGCTGAATATTTTGATGCATATCACATCCTTTTGGAGCAGCATTATAGGACATGGGATCCTCACCTATGTCATTGGAGCAGATTTGATTGGTCACTTGAAGATTGTATGCACTTGGAAAATCGTGGTCTACTTGCTTGGAGGTACAAGCACTTTCATGATTCTTTGATGAAGCACCTCCTTGATGTACATTTTCATTATGTAGTTATGTACTTTGATGATATATATTTTGTACTCATGATGTTTGGAAGAATTCATACAAGAAAATGGGATCCAGGAATCATCTTATCTGATGGTATGGGTTGGAGAGCACTCTTCATTGTTGGGGTGCAATACAAGCAATGGGACCCTGGAATAATTTTTATCTAATTGGTTTCATATTTTTTGGGGAAGCAAGCAGCATGGGAGATGGATTCCCCACTTCATAAAGTGATTTTAATAAGAGTAGTGCAGCAGCAAGCATGGTGGTTCCTCTCTAAAATCTTCATGGAAACTCAAAGACTCAAGGTTGGGCAATTCAATGGCAACTTCAAAGAATTATACAGAAAGCAGGTTCTTCAACACCCACATTTAAAATTGCTTGAGGACAAGCAATATTGGGAAGGGAGGATTTGTCATGTCCCAAATTTGGTATTGGGTCACAATGGCCTAATCACATTAGCCATATTCATTAGAGTTTGTAAAATTGATGTTAAGGGTCAAATAATTGCCAAGGAGGAAAATTACTAGTTTCCTAGGTTTGGGGTGGAAGCTTTGGGATTTGGAATAAGGGGGATAATAAATGATGTTTAGACATTAGAAGGGTTCAAGTATTTAATAAATAGAGTGAATAAAGAAATTCAAGAGAAATCCTAAGTGACAAATGGTTTTGGAGACATATGGAGGATGTGGGACCCACACTAGCTTGATTTTTCATAATACATGGTATCTCTCTTTTGCAAATTCGAATTAATGGGAATGTGAACACTCTTGGGTGAGTTGGTAAGTCATAACACATGTCATTGAGCATCTTAGGTCGAATTTGGAAGGATTGGTAACCTCCATGGAAGATAAAGAGTCAAAGTGGAAGTTTGTGGACACTTGGGCTAGATTCCCTAGCCCCTATGACACCAATGATGGAGCATCTATGACAACTATGACAAATTGCAGACCTGACCTCTGACATCTGACCACTATGACATGTCAGCCCCAAAAATAGGCTCAAAGAAGGCGAATTTGGGAGTTGGAGAAGCCAAAGAGACTCAAAATCGAATTTGGGAGAAGATGGAAAGTTGGAACTAGGAGACAAGTGGCAAATGTGGAATATTTCCTAAATGAAAATCTATTGAATCTATTGAGAGGATTTCGACCCTTAGAAGGATAATGTTGGTTATAAAATGTAGAAATTAAGTATGAGAGTGGCTTTTGATCATTTGTAGAATTTGCAATTGCAATTGTGAAGAGGGAGAGCTAGTGGATGACTAGTTTCTTGCCTTAGCCAATTTCGAGGGTGAAAGATTCCCATCCAAGTTGGCAATTGGAAAGGCCATTCAGACCTTTCATTTGAAGCTTTAATGGAGTCTTTATTTGCAGGTGTAAGCTACAGGGCAGCTCATGGTTTCTTCTATTGCAGCTCGCTCCTTCAACCATTTCCAGTTTTGATGGCATATTCTTGATCCTTGAGGGAGGGCGTTTTTGGTGAGCTATTGTACTCTTTGGGGGAGCTTCTAATGCCCCATTTCTTTTGTAATATGAAGTAAATACTCCGTTCTTCATCTCCAAAAAGTTTCAGGTCGAAATTCCAAGTAGAAATGTATAAATCTCATTTTTAATGGAAGAACAATGTCATTTCCCCACTACCTTGTTGTGAGCCAATGTATTGATGATGATTTCGAATGAATGGATGATTATCTGATATATTTATGATAAATATACTGCCATGGATGTCTTATACAAGTTTCATGTACTGTACTTGAGCATTTGAAGCATTTTTACTCAGTTTAGTTGCATTGGGAGAAGAAATAGTGCCATTTCCCCAAGGGTCGAATTGGGGATTTTTGCAGTTGAATGGGAGAGGGTGAGAACAGTTGTAATAAACCATTAATGGTGCATATGAGACCTTAATAACATACTTAACACATTACTTACCTCTGTTCATAAATTTGAGTGGGTTGGGAGGCATTTGGGAAGCCATTTTCAGTACTTACCTTAGGGGGATTTGAACCCCAAATTACTTGTAAAATTGCATACTTGGTTCAGAATCTTAAGAGAGTTTGCAGAGGTCTTTTGGTGGCCATATTTTATCCCTGAACATCATATTCAATTTCTAATATCATTCATAAACCTTCCTTGAAGATTTGAAGGCATTTGGAGTCAATTTGAGACCTAGAGACCAATACTAGTCAAAGGGAAATCACTAGTAAAGTTACCTACATTGACCAGAATTGAAAGAGTATTTGCAGAAGTGTTTTAAAGGTACAAAGGCATCCCTGAAACACATATTTATGTTCTAATATCATTCATATACCTTCTCAAAATATTTGGGATCATTTGGGGCAAATTTGGGACCTAGAGATCGAAACTAGTCAAAGGTTGAACTAAGGAAAAAAGTGGAAAATTGCAACTTTAATAAAATTCCTAATAAGGGACATTACAGACAGCCCCCTTTGTTGCAGTTTTTGGTCAGCTAGGGTGAGACACTGTCGCACTTTCTCCTTCTACAGGGTGCGACGACCCCCTCTGTCGCTCTGTGTCCTCTACCAGGGTGCGACGAGGTTGGTTAAAGGCTATTTTGGGGAGTTTCGAGGTCTCTCTAGAAGTTTGTTGAGGTGGAGGCCTATCCCTAGGCTCTAGGTGAGGTGGTATTTTGGTTCCTAACCTAATGGGAGGATCACTTAACCATCTCCCCCTAATCCTCAACCTGCCCTATCTCTTTAGCCCTATATAAACACCCACTCTCTCCATGGGAGAGGGGTGCGGGAGGTCTATGGTATCCTTATGCTGGTAGAATCCATATTGGTGATTGGGAAGTTGTACCACCTTGGAGGCTTGGCTTGGACATGTTGGATGGAAGATGCGACGTTGAGGCTTTGGTTGTAGCTTCATCCTTTCTATGTATTCCCACCTTTTAATACAGTTAATATAATCTCTTTCCATGAATGTTATCTCATTGATGATGTTTAGAACTTTCTTCCTCAACTGTTAGTTTAGATCATTTATTGTTTAGATATCTTGTATTGCTTGTATCATTTCCATATTGTCTTGACAGGTCTTGCAACTGGAGATCTGACGACCATGAGACTTGGAGCAACAATAAGGAGAAGGATCCGCGATCTGAAAGGTACGATATCTAAGTACTCTATTTGTAACTAGATCTAGGAAATGAGTCTTGTATTCTGTTCTATTTGTTCTATATTAACTTGAACTAGGGAGATCTGGCTCGCGTCCGCTCGAGTGGATTGTCCGATAACAGTTTGATATGCTGTACATGTTGTTCTCTCAGTTAAGATCCTAGATCAGATTGAATTAAATTCTGAAAAACTAACATGGTATCAGAGCTATCCTGAAGGAAGGCATGGTATGGCATTTATGACACTTGTTGCACTTGTGACAAATTGAAAGCTAGGGCTTGATATAGCAAAAACCATTCATCGTGTCACTTTCTCTATAAATCCATTTTGGCGAAGGTTCAGGTTCTGAAACTTGTGCAGGTCGAAAACAACATCCCCATGTACCTTGTGTCTGAAGCACAGCATCTGATTCATTGTAATTTGTGATTTATGATCCGTACAAGTTAGGGTTTCTGCCTCTTCCAGATCTCAGTCATAAACATGTGACCTAGGGAAAAAGGTCACAACTTGGTCTAGGAAGCTCCAAATGAAATTCTGTAAAAAGTGGCAGTAAGGGCACGGACTATAGTTTCATAGGTCTTCTTTTCAAAGTCCAAAGTTGAACCAGTGACACGTGGCACTCCATACAAGTTCGCTATCCTGTTTTATCCCATAAACAGGTCACGTTGCGACATTTGGCATATCTCTCTCTCAGAGAATCCATTTGAGGTCAGACCTATGGGATTGGAAAGATGAAAGGATAGGCTAACACAGGTCAAATTTTTAGACCCTGTGGATCCAAAATTTCAGAAATGCACCAAAAACAATAAGGCACATATTTCTGTGAAATAGAATTGGATTTTGAGCATTCTCATTTTTGGCTTCTCACTGCTGCGGGAAATTAGGGCTTTTGACAGAAGTGGAATTTTGGAGTGATCTCAGCATAGGATTGCTATCCTCAAGAAAATCAAAATTTAGAGACCAAGATCAAACTTTTTGGTTGGGCAGAACCCTGGGCTCCATCAAACCCTAGTTTGGAATTTTGATCGAAAAGGTGGAAAATTAGGGCTTCTGCAAAAGTTGGAACTTTTGAAATCTGTGACCATGGCTAGGTGCTCCTCAAAAAAATTGAAGCTTAGAGCACAAGATCGAACATTTTTGGCTAGGTAGAACCCCAGGCATTATCAAACCCTAGTTCAGGGTTTTGACCAGAAGATTCAAAAGTTTCAAAGGCAATTTTGAAGGGGTCAAATTTTGCAGTTTTCAAAATTGAAATTTGAAATTTTAGGGGTCTTTTCATCCAATCAGAAGTTTGAAATTCAAAGTTTGAATTTTTAGGGTTTCTCTGACAAACCCTAATCCAACTCCAGATCCAATTTCAGCAAATCAAAGTGGATTGGATTAATCCTAGAAGAGAATGAATTGGACACCTGCATAAGTGAAGAAGTTCCAATTCCATAGGGAGATGAGGCTAAGGCCTTACATAAAAATGCTACAAGCAATCTCGACAGGTATGACTTGAGGAGATACAGGTATGTTTTGAAATTTGTTCATGATTAAGTTTATGATATGTTTGTCTTCATGTTATTGGTTCTAGTACAATCTTGACTTCTCTTATCACCTTAGTAAAAGTATGAATGCATATGAATATTAGAAGACATTCATTGATTAGGATTATGACACTTATGATTGTACTAATGCACTGTGGTGTTGTATGAGGATGATATTGTATGCTAACATATAAGGTACAAATCAAGTTCTAGATCAAGAACATATGACCATGGTGACATGAAAATAAGCACTTATCCATAGTCATGAATCACATAGAATCTCTACTTACGAGGTATGTATAATTTGGTTCTACAATGATTAACTTATGAGATATGCAGGTTACGAGCACAAGCCATTGAAGGGAACAAGAAGACATTATGTGGGTATGTTACACATAACTAGCAAGAATGATAATCCAAGTATGTTTTTCCTATATCAAGTTAAAATCCTACCTTGTGTTAGGATCTCATATAAGTATACTTTTGTATAATTGATCATGAAGTTATAAGTTTGAGTAATCATGGGTTTATGCATATTATGCTTCTTAGTTTGATTAATGATATGAAAAACTAGAAGAATCCTATGGTCAAATAAGAATATGCATGAGTAAAAGAAGTACTCCCTGAAACCTTGAATACTAACGCACATGATAAATTACCTATGTATGAAATGATCATGACCATACATGTTTAAGATTATTTAGAATCATAATGTTTTGTTAGTATTGAGATTATACTAATGAATGTATGATTATGTATGAGATCTTGAGGATGACACAATGATGACACTAGTGCACACTTAAGCATGCATAGTGGTCCAGAATGGATATAAGTTCAAAGACAGATAATCCAGGAAGCAAAGATCAAGAGGGAGCACACTTCAGTTGTTCCTGCAAGGAAGTAAAGATCAAGAGGGAGCACACTCCAGTTGTTCCTGCAAGGAAGCAAAGATCAAGAGGGAGCACACTCCAGTAGTTCCTGCAAGGAAGCAAAGATTGAGATGGAGTCCACCCTACAACCAAACAAAGATAAGTATTTGAATTGTCATTTCTTGTATATATGATTACTTAAATGATGTTGTCCAGTCATGTACATACTTATGTTCCCAGATTTAGGACATGTATTATGCATATTAGAAAAGTTGCATTAATGAACAAGATACTACTAATATGCAAGTAATGGGTAAGTGGCCTATGGTACTGTACAACATTCCATTGCTACTTATCTAGAATGAAACCTCGTTGCTAACATGTTGGGAGTTGTGCACACTCTTAACAAATGTTCTAGTAGAGATGGAAAGCATCTAGAAAGTTACCGTGTGAATATGGGATATGGATAAATGTTGTATTGAAGCATTGGCTAAGATAATTGCATGACTATATGACATATGTCTTTATGCATAAGAATTTGTTTTCGAAAACTATGAGAAGTTTCTAATCATGCAATTGAATTTGACTTGTAGGAAAGATCGTGTACAATCACCTACAAAAGAAGGACAACAACATTTGTTCCAACAACAAAGTTCGAGAAAACTATCTATTGAAGATATTGAAGAATCTAAAGTTCCTAGGATCCGGGATGCAATAATAGAAGGATGCCATGAACGAGGATTACCAGTCGATCATGAAGAATGATGTCGGGGATGTGGTCCCGAGACCAGAAGGGAAGTTTGTTGTGACCTCCAAATGGATCTACAAGATCAAGCATGCTGCAGATGGTAGCATAGAGAAATACAAGGTGAGGTTTGTAGCTCGTGGCTTCTCCCAGAAAGAGGGGATATATTATGAAGAAACTTTTGCACCTGTAGCCAGATACACTTCCATCAGAACAATACTTGCTCTAGTTGCAGTGATGAAGTGGAAGATACACCAAATGGATGTCAAGACAGCTTTCTTGAATGGTGTAGTTGAAGAGGAAGTGTATGTGGAGCAGCCACTCAGTTTTGAGACACATGACAGGGAGTCATATGTATGCAGATTGAAGAAATCCTTGTATGGCTTGAAGCAAGCACCTAGAACATGGTACGGAAAGATAGACAACTTCCTATCCAGTTTGGTCTTTACCAAGAGTAAAGCGGATTCCAACCTTTATTACAAGGTTGAGGAAGGAAATCCAGTGTATACTCCTATTGTATGTGGATGACCTGTTTGTGACAAGTGAGGATAGTTTGATTGCCAACATGAAGAGGAAGCTTGCTGTCGAGTTCGAGATGAAGGACTTGGGCATGATGCATTACTTTCTAGGTATGGAGGTGTGGCGGAGTGTATATGGAATCTTCCTTGGACAAGGGAAGTATGCAGTAGAGATCCTGAAGCGGTTTGGGATGATGGACTACAAGGCCATGGCCACACCTATGGCATCGAACCTGAAGCTATTGAGTGATGCTTCATCAGAATCTGTTGATGTCACGGTGTATCGTTAGATGATTGGGTCCTTGATGTACCTGAAGAACACGAGACCAGATATTTGCTTTGCAGTGAACACCTTGAGCCAGTTTCTAACAGATCCTAAACATGTTCACCTGATTGCTATAAAGCATATTCTGAGGTACGTGAGGGTACAATTGATTATGGGCTCAAGTATGATGCGAATCAAAAGTTTAACCTGGAGGGTTATGTTGATTCAGATTGGGAAGGTAGTGCTACAGATAGGAAGAGCACTTCAGGGTGTTGCTTCAGTATGGGATCAAGTGTGATCTCTTGGTTTAGCAGGAAGCAATCCTGCGTAGCATTGAGTACAGCCGAAGCAGAGTATGTTGCAGCTTGTTCGGCTAGTTGTCAGGCAGTATGGCTTAGGAAGCTACTGTCTGAGTTATTTGATCTCCAATTGGATGCTATCTGTATTTTCTGTGACAAATAGAGTTGTGTGAAGCTATCAGAGAACCCGGTGTTCCATGACAGGTCGAAGCATATCGAGATCAAATATCACTATATCAGGGATATGGTGCAAAGAGGAGCAGTGAAGCTCCTGTATGTAGCGATGGACGAGCAGATTGCAGATGTGTTGACCAAACCACTAGCTGAGTGAAGTTCGAGTACTTCAGAGAGAGGCTTGGTGTTCTTCAGATAGAAGATACTTCGAAGAAGAAGTGATGGGACACATTTGCAGGAGCCATTCCAAGCATGGTGGTAGGAGGATCCTTCCCATGGCTGTGGATGTAAGCAGTGTGTGATGAGCATCAGGACAATGCTCCAGTTTCTGCTATGACGATGATCAAGATGATCATGTGATGATGATATGCATCAGGATGATGTTGTGTATATGATCAAGGTGATCATATGATAATGAGGTACATCAGGATGATGTGCTATATGATGATGATCAGTATGATCATGAGTATCAGGATGATACTCCGCAAACAGATTGTACAAGTAGCATGTAAAAGATCCTAGGAGATCCTATAGTCTGTGCTAGGATGCTCTTTCGAGGTTTTGCTACAGGTAGCATAGAAAAGATCCCGGGAGATCCGATAGTCTGTGCTCAGATTCTCTTTCGAGGTTTTGCTATAGGTTGGCCATGGACAGGTTGTGCAGGTAGCATAGAAAAGATCCTGGGAGATCCTATAGTCTGTGCTAGGATGCTCTTTCGACGTTTTGCTATAGGTAGCATAGAAAAGATCCTGGGAGATCCTATAGTCTGTGCTAGGATGCTCTTTCAAGGTTTTGTTGATGTACATAATCAGTCCTGAGGATTCCACAGTGTGGCCAAAGATGATGAAGACCTACAGGAAGCTAGGCCTACAACCAGCATGAAAAAGGGTTGGCTCTGTAGAACTTCCTATGACGAGAAGAATTGAGAGATAACACCAGCGATCGAGATGACGAGTACAGCAGCAGTGATGATGATGCTCTGTGATCCAGTGACGATGATCCAGCTCCAATATTGAAGACTTGTGTCTATATGTATTGATGATTTGTGTCAAGAGAATACCTTCCCAGCTAAGAGGGAGTGTTGATGTATTTGTAACTTTGGAATATATTCACTTGTATATTGTATGTATTACATTTGTACTTTATTGTATCCCCAACGGAGATGTATTATTCCTCCAATTGGAAGTGTCATCATTTGTATTTGCAAGTGTCGCAAGTATTATTGTAAGTGTCGCAACTTATATTTGATTGGTTATTAGATCACCTTGGTGGGGTCGGCCCAGTTAGCATTATGTTAAGTGGTTAAGTTGGGGTCGACCTAGTTAGATTTAAAAGTCAAGTGAAGTAAAGTATAAATAGAGAGTGTGACTTTCTCATTTATTCATTCACACACTCACTCACTTCGCATTAGTGAGAGAGAGGAGGAGTGCGCACAGGTGGAGGAGGATATGTTGTTAGGAGACTATCTCTTGTTTCGGGGTTTCATCTTGGTGATCTTTGTATTGGTTCTTATTCTATCTCTGAGGAAGTTGCGGGGTTTTTCACCTTCTTGGTTTTCCCCGGTGAAATGTTTTGTGTCTCTTGTCTCTTGTGTTTGATATGATGTACATGTTGTTCTCTCAGTTAAGATCCTAGATCAGATTGAATTAAATTCTGAAAAAATAACATTCTTTACCACATATTGTTTTCTTCTAGTCCACATCATTAATTGTCCTTTCAAATATTTATTAATAAATAAATATTTACTTGGTTATTTTATGCCCGTAGATGTCAATAGGATGCCTACATAGGGCCTTTAATTATGCCCGCAAGGGCTCTTCAAACTCCTCCAAGAAATTCCTGCACTGCTCTTGTTCAAGATGCCCGCAGCATGGACATATAGAGATGCATGCAAGGGCTCCCTTCTTGTGCCTTTTGGATGCCCACAAGGGGGTTTTGAAATTCCCGCAAGGGGCCTTCCAAATGCCCTCAACCTTTCATAAAAAATTCCCACAGCTTCTTTCATGTCTCATCAACAATGCCCACAGGAATTCCTTCATATGCCTGCAAGGAATCTTTTTCTTTGCTTTCTTAACCTTGTCATGCTTGTCTTCCATACTTTGCCCCATGTCTTCAAGCTTGCTTGTCTTCCATGCTTTACCTTGTCTTTTTCCTTCATGCATTTTCTCATGCCTTATCTTCAAACCATCCAATGTTATTGTCTTCCATGTCCTTGTCTTGACCTTTGTCATTAATGTATTGTCATCAATGACAAACTTGGCCATCAATCTCCCCCTTTGTCATTGATGGAAACCTCCTCAAACTTCTCTCCCCCTTTGACATTAATGGCAAAGGGTCAATCACATAGACATTAAAAGCTTCACAATGCCCAAAAATATATCTTTATGAAATCATAGGCTTCTTGATTTTATAATCAAGCCTCCCCCTTTGACTGAGTTGGATGTGTTTCTTTGAGTTCAACCATTGTATCTTGCCATCTTCAATTATTCACAACAAATGTTGAGAAATATACATACTCCCCTTTTGGCTTAGCTCACTTTATAGTTGCTGCTATTTTATATGTCAAATTGCTCCCCCTGAACTCGTGTCCTTCTGCAATTTTTGAAACACTTTATCCTTGAACATTTCATTGCCTTGTCATCATAACTCTGTCATATCTGATCTGACTTAGCTGCTCGAGATGATGTTTTCCCTTCAAATCTGATGCATCATGTCACTGAACCAAATCTGTCCTTTGATTTTCATTTTTCCATGTCACTTGATTTCGGATTCTCAAGCTGTATTGCAGATTTGCTTCTATGTCTTCAACTAGGTTGGAAGAAAATATACTCCTGTACTACTGCTTCTATTTCATTTTCAGATCTGCCTGACTTACTGTGTAACCGGTGTCACATGGTCGTGTTTCCTCCTTTAGTTATTTTCTCATACAGTCAGATACCAACAAGTATTTCTTTCCAATCATATCCAGAACTAAATGCATAAGTAATTATCTAGTAAATTCATAAAAGTTAAGCATGCATCAAACCTTCAAGACATCATCATGTATACCACTTGTTTACCAATCATACTCCCCCTATCAATATGCCAAGCTTCCCAAAGAAATTTTGTATCACATTCATGCTTCATATTTTACTAAACACAGAAACAAAGTTTGTTTTAATTGATTCTATCTTCAAATCTGTTCACTTGTTGGGAGGTTTCACTTGAATTTGCACTGCCTTGTAAACCGCGAATTTTCTTCTTCAATTTGAACAAATATGCATTGCATCCATAATCCTTGATGTTCTTCAAACAAGCCCGAGCTTGTCCATAATATCCTTCTTCATTTTTCATAGTCATGCAATTGACCTATTCATATACATGTCTTCATGTTGCCCTCAAAATGTCTTCAAACATCACAAACTTCAGTGTTGCATCCACGATCTCAGAAATAGAATGCTTCTCCTTTTCATGTGTACACTTCATTTGCTTCAACTACTATCTCTACCATAGTATCCTCTTCTTGATTCTGTCAAGGACAAGGCTCCTATCTTTTGGCTGTGGCTGAGCTTCACTAATTTGACTTTTAGGTGTTGCCTTCTTCTTCTGTTAACTTCAATTAAATGCTTCCCCAATATAGGTCATACAATCAATACCAACAACAAGTATTTTATGAATACTTCCTTTGTCAAATTCATAAAAAGGTAAGCATTAATGACAACATTTCACTGCTACTGCCAAATTGTAACGCCAGACTTCATCTATGCATTGTATTAGCTCGGCTTCTAAATATGTTTGCAATCACGATCCTTGGACCTGCTTGGAGCAGCCTTCTCTTACCGTTGAGTTCATTCTCCAATAATGAACTCATGGTGTACTTGAATTCTTTAACAGACTTCAAGTATGGCTTGCCATATGGAAGCCATCTTCACTTGTGCACTGATCCTTAATTTCATTCAGATTTAGCACAATATTTTTCTTCATCCACACTTGCTTCTTAGCATCTATCTTTTTATCATTTTCTCCATTATCTTTGTTGGTTTTCTTAGCTGAGTCGTATGTTAATCTTATTATAGTATTCCAACAATATTGAGCTTTGTGCCCAAATCTATTGCAATCATGACATCTCATATTTCGGCAATATGCAGCTATGTGACCAAACCGGTTGCATGACTAGCACCTAACTGAGCTGGTGGAACTTCCATCACTTCTCTGATCAACTTCTTTTCTCCATCCTTGAGAATGTTCCTGACTATAGGTTCTTGTCTTTTGATCTTCAAATCTTCTTGCATTGGTCTTCTTCCAAGGTTCACTTGTTCTTCTTGTTGATGTGTACAAGATACTTCTTCTTGATTGATTTATTTGACTTGCACAATCTTGGGCTTTGCGACCAAATCCACTACATATGTAGCATCTTAAAGTATGACAGGTGGCAGCGATATGTCCATCTTGGTTACATGTCCAGTATATAACCTTGTCATTTTGTCTTCTAATATTATTTCTTCCATCTACACAATCCATTGCCTTGTGACAAAAGTTAGAACAAGAAAATCAGTAACCATTAAATCCATATTCATACCTTGGACCTTGTTTCCATTTTGGAATCGTTTCTTTGCTTTGAGGATTGGGCCTAGCTCCAACATCTTTATTGTCCTGTGCAGGTACATGGGATGCATCCTTGGTCATTGATGGACCTACTTGTGGAGTCTTGGGAGACCAAGTGTCATGTTGTTCTTCTTTCTTGAACCCAAAACCAGATGTGTCAAAAGGAGACCTTTGACATTTCAGTATTTCATCCAAGATATCTGTACTTTTGTTGAACTTCACATGTGTGTTTGAGTTCTCCATCTTTTTTCTGAGATTGACAACTTCCATTTCAAGCTTCTGATTTGTCATCTCTTTTTCTTCCAACTGAAGCTTCATGATTTCTTTTATTTTGTTAGCTTCCTCCAACTGAGTTTTCAAATCAATATTGGTTTTTCTTGTTTCATCAAGTTCTTTAGAGTATTTACCATCCTCTTCTCTTCCTTTTGCTAATTCAATCTTCAAACTTCTGACTTCATCATTTTGATCTTCTAGCTCACTTTGTAAATATTTGTTTTTGAGTTTCAATTTCATGAGCAAAGTCTTTGTCACCTTTTGGTAATTTTCAAATGACCCCAAAATCATTTTCCTAAGTCTTGGATTGAATTTTAGCTCAACATCCAATAGAGCACATGCAAATGCCTTCTCAACTTTTAACAAATCTTCATTTTCATCCTCTGTAAGTAGAGCTTCAACATTATCATATTCAGACTTATCAATGACAGAAGAATTCTTACCTTCACATATATCTGAAGCTTGTTCCTACTTTTCTTCTTTATTTTCGTCCTTGACTTCTATATTCTTTTCTTTGTCTTGACTCTCTTTTTGGTATTCTTCTTCCAACTTGAACCAGAGATCTTTGGAAGAGGTGTATTCCGCTAAACCTTCTTTGACTGAATTTGGAAGTCCATCCAAGAGAAACTTCAATGTTGTTGTATTGTCCTTCTTTGCATCTTTATGTGCTGCTGCTTTTCCTTTCTTGTTTGATGGATTGGGTGGATTGATCACAATCTCCCAAACTCCAAAAATTTTTAAGTAGGCTTTCATCTTGCTCCTCCAACCAAACTAATCATTCACATCAAACCTTGGTACATCATTGATGAATTATTCTTTTGGATCCATAATTGTGTCCACGGATCTCCTTCAAGCTTGCTAGACTAGTAGTGAAGGCCTTCTCTGATACCAATTGTTGGACACAATGTTCACACTGAGAGGGGGGTGAATCAGTGTGAGGCCAATTTTCAATCCTTTTAAACTTCTACCAATCAACTAACAATTCATCAATGTATTATACTTCCACTTGCATCATTGTTGTATTGGCATTCATCACTAATCATCTATGAATCAAAAGCATTTAACTAATTGAACCATAACAAGTATCACAGCACAAGAAACAAAAGACAATTTAATCTTTGTAACCTTTTTGTATTTGTTTTGGACCGGCTACAACCGTTAAGGTAAATCAACACCTACTGATAGAACGAGCACCAACTCCTCATCTAGGACCCAACCTAGTTTTCTTAGACCCACCTAAGAAGAGTTGAGGTTTCCAAACCCCAGATGCAAGACTAGCTTGCATTTACTATACAGCATGCATACTCATATCATCACAAACACATACCTTCAGCCACTGTCATATCACATAATCAACAACCAATCTCATCATCAACTTATCACTATCTTTACCAAGGCTGTCCACATCAATCACTGTCACTGTCTTCACATTGAGCACATCATTCTGTCTATGAAAACATCATCAGCATATTGTCCATAAGCTGATCATCTCTACATCATTCAGCATTCTGCTCAACCCATCATCAGCATGAGCTCATCTTTATTCTTTCCTTGAGTATATCAGCATTCTGTTCATCCTTTTGTAGCCATCAATATATCACTATCAACAATTTTGTTCATGAGCATATCAGCATTATTCTGTCCAGGAAATTCTTCTACCCCATACAATCAAATTGTCATTTTTGTTGTCTCTGTGAAGCCTAGAAAATCAGAGATATAAAAATAACTTTCATGCTGCTCCTACTGAACTATCCTCATCTTCACTTGACCCCCGAATATTTCCTCAGTTCACCGAAAATCAAAGCTACTCTTCTTTTCGCCGAAATTCTTCTCTCTCCAATTCACACATCAAAGCAAGAACTCGTTCTCTATTTATACTTTTCTTTCCATCAATTCAAGAGTCCGACTTGTCTTTTTTA
Source organism: Larix kaempferi (assembly GCA_027924585.1). Classification (NCBI taxonomy): domain Eukaryota; kingdom Viridiplantae; phylum Streptophyta; class Pinopsida; order Pinales; family Pinaceae; genus Larix; species Larix kaempferi. Next base: position 40,163,644 of record BSBM01000486.1, on the reverse strand, counting down.
TTTTATTTTTATCATTGGAATAATTAAATAAATAAAAAATTATTTATTTAATGGTGACTACCCTTCATTCAAGGAATTAATCCAACCATGCCATGTCATTTTATTTTTGCCACATCATTTGGTCTTTTTCATTAATTAAAAATAAACCAAACAAGATTTATTTTTAACCTTGAATGATTGAATAAATCCAACTAAAATTTACACATGGTATTTGACCACATCATCTCCATATTCTTCTCTTCAATGACCACGTTATTTTCTATTTAATGTTTGTCTTCTTTGCGACATATTGTTTTCTTCTAGTCCACATCATCAACTATCCTTTCAAATATTTATTAATAAATAAATATTTACTTGGTTATTTTATGCTCACAGATGTCATTAGGATGCCCGCATAGGGCCTTTAATTATGCCCGCAAGGGATCTTCAAACTTCTCCAAGAAATTCCCACACTGCTCTTGTTCAAGATGCCCGCAACTTCCACAAAAATGCCCGCAAGCGCTCCCTTCTTGTGCCTTTTGGATGCTTGCAAGGGGGTTTTGAAATGCCCGCAAGGGGCCTTCCAAATGCCCTCAGCCTTTCATAAAAGATGCTCGCAACTTCTTTCATGTCTCATCAACAATGCCCGCAGGCAGTCCTTCATATACCCACAAGGAGGCTTTTTCTTTTCTTTCTTAACCTCGTCATGCTTGCCATGTATTCAAGCTTGCTTGTCTTCCATACTTTGCCCCATGTCTTCAAGCTTGCTTGTCTTCCATGCTTTTCCTTGTCCTTGTCCTTCATGCATTTGCTCATGCCTTGTCTTCAAACCATCCAACGCTATTGTCTTCCATGTCCTTGTCTTGACCTTTGTCATTAACGTATTGTCATCAATGACAACCTTGGCCATCAAGTACTAGATAACCCAATTATGTCATTGCCTTCAAGATGGAAGGTTAATATGGAAAAAAGATTATCGACCACAGGGAAAGAAATTTTAGTTGCTCAGCCAAAAGAATGAAGTCTCGTGAGAGTATTATAGTATGGTTGTTAATTGTTGTTATTATGAAACTTGTAGCAAATTGTTTCTTAAATTTGATCTAAGTATATATATATAGTTGTAAGTCATAAGATTGTTAATTGTTATTTATTAACAATCTTAAAGAAACTTGTAGCAAATTGTTTCTTAAATTTGATTAAAGTATATATATATATATATATATATCAGAGGGGTAGCTCAGTTGGTTGGATCTTCCGAGACTATGGCGGCAGAAGGTCGAGGTCGGAGGTTCGATTCTTTGGGTCCTTCTGGGTTAGCCATCGAAGTAATGCTGATAGGGGTGAGGTCCCTTGGGGTGGGACCCCTTGGCTTGGATCCGTGGACATGTAAAGTCCAATATGGGAGTATGGGGGAGATGTAACGTTACAACGTTAAGTAATATAATGTTACCAAAAATAAAAAGTAATTAAAAAATTCATGTCGACTGTTACCAAAAATAAAAGCAATTAAAAAATTCATGTTGGCTCATAAGTTACCAAAAATAAATAGTAATTAAAAATTAATGTTGACTCATTAAATAAAAATAAATAAAACCAACATAGATCCATCTTAAACTTGGGAAGGATCCAATTTCTTGAGGTGAAATTTTTTTCTTAAAAATATTAAAATTAAAAAATCTTACACCTTAAGAAATTGGATTCCTCTTAGTGCTTAATAGATCTAGATTTAAGATGGATCTATAGTAATCATAGAATTCTCTACAATAGATTATGGTTGAACTAAAAGAGACTATTTGACCATATAATTAGACCTCGTTTTCACATATCATCACATTTCCCTTTTCTTCCCGTTCTCTAGAAAATTTGAAAATTGCCATTGTTTTCATTCCATAACTTTAAATGACCATTACATGGTGGTAGGAGCAGTTGGCGTTATTCTCTTTCCAAGAAGAAAGCACATAGCATATATTTCTTGGAGCATAGGAATAACAACCAAGAACTAGGCGGAAGCTTATTCCCTCCTTAAAGGGCGGGCTCCAGCTAGCTAGACAATATGGAATTGATAAACTAACTGTTTTGGCGATTCAAAACTAATTATAAGCCACCTTAGAAAGAAATCGTGGCCTAAAGACATGTGGCTGAAGGCAATTTTTCAAAGGATTCTCCATGAGTGTTGACATTCCAAATCCTATTCCCACTCCATATCCTCAGAGAGAATAACGCTTTGGCAAACGAACAAGCCAACATGGCCTCCAGAGACGCAATCTCCTCCCTCAAATTTAATGGTCAAGTCACCGAGCAACAAGTACCATAAGTTCAAAGTAAGCACTAAGAGCGACAAGGAAAAAATGAAGAAGGTATGAAGGTATGATACGGAGGAGAAAATTAATCCAAAGAATAGACCAATCTTTCGTCTCGTCAAGGGGTTAGGGAGTAAGTACGAAATTGGGGATTTGCTTCTGCTAGCATTCAGTCAGTAAGATCTAACCGCCCTCAACTCACCTCCAACTCGATTGGGATGTTCTGTCGTAAACCCAATTTGTACCTGGGAAACATGAAACAAAGCAAGCACGAGCGTTAAAATGATTACGCAACGCAGGCACATCACCCCTGGGAAAAGAATAAACTGTACCCGGCCACCATGCAATAAATATTGTATGTGCAAAGAGAATTGGAATTTAATGGGCATGATACTAGATGCTAGCAGAGGGATGTGGCAGCTTACTAGCATGTGCAAGCAGCGAGAGAATGAGAACGATAAGGATAGAGAGATGAACAAGGCAGTCCAAAGAGCAAGGAAGAAAGAACATTGCAGGAACAGTGAGTTTGAGGTGCTAGCCTACCCAATCAGAATGGCAAAGAGGAAAGGAGGGGTAGCGAGATGGAGGCAGGTCGTGGAGGAAGAAGACAAGCGTGAGCTTTGAGGAGATGGTCCAGTCACTGCAAATCCAGGTACAAGGACTGTCAACGCAAATCTTGAAATCCTTGGAATTCCGGGCAGAGCTGAGGAATTGCAATCATAGACTACAAGACGAGTGCCATGTCCTTAGGTTGGAAGTGGAAGAACTCAGGAATCGAATTGTGCTCAAGTCAGGGGAGCGGGATAATATGTAGGTCTCCATGGAGGCTTCATTGCTAGGACCGGGGCAAGACATCCCAGACCTAAAACTGCATTCAACGGAAGCTGAGGAACCCGCAGTAGAAGCAAAGGAGAAGAAGGCCAAAGGGGAAGCTGATGGCGAAGGAATGGACAGGAAAGCACCATCTCCATACTAAGTTCAAATGCAATTTTTTTTTTGTGCTAGGCACCTTCTGCAGAAGATACTCTATAACAAATTGGAACTATATGTATGCGGTTTATAGAACTAAAATCCGCTTAGTAGAAGAATTAGCATGCAACTCCCTTTTGGACAAATGTAAAGCTAAACTAAAAACTCTATTCTGTTTGTACCCACTGCAAATTCCTTGCAGACTTTTATAATCAAAATCTTTACCAGTTAAAAAAAACACTTTAAATGACCATTACTTTTTCATATACAACGAAAAGCATATTGTATTGCCAATGATTTTGGAGTCTTACAAAAAAACTCTATGCATGGGAGTAGGAATAATTTAATTTTGGTTCCTTTACTTCAATTTACTAGGTTCTTCACCTTTGTAATTCAAGATATTGGGGTTCTTCAACTTAATGAACAAACAATCTTCAGTCGTTAAATTTCCATTGCTGTGAAGAATTTAATATCGCTATTCTAATATATTTGCAGAATTTATATTTTAAGAGTAGCATTATATTATCATAACAGAAAAGAGAATATTTACAGCGATATATAAGCCTCTGGGGTCGAAAACCAGAGTTTCCCCCGATGCTTGAGTGGCCTAACTAGGACCATGAAGTTCAGAATTTAAGCATTCAAAGCCTCAAAAGCTTAAAACAAACTATAGCAATAGTCCAGCACTTCAGTAACATTAACAAAGTATTATCTAAAATGACCAAAAAAGACTCATGGATACTAAGACGATTTCTAACCAGGTTCTGAAATCACATCAGGAGGTTCCAAAGGAGGCTGAGAAGCCATCGGAATGGGGGTGCCAAGCACAACAACATCCTGGTGTGATGATTCACTTACATGTTGATGGAAAGCTAGACTGTCCAAGAATTCCAGCAAAGACGAAAGCGGCGTTCAATTTGTTCTAACTTAAAATTGACATTTTGAACCTCGCTTCTGGAGAATAGCAGAGCTAGATGTGCATCAGACATTCCTGTGTTACATTGGCATTTGCCAGAAACTCTGGAGGGGTCTGCATTTGCGATAGACCATTAGAGTTGTCCCTCGATAGCCGGAACCTGAAAATCCTTTCCATCAAAACACTAAGAAGGGTGCGCCGGAGAAGAGAGCGGACCGAATCCCAACAAGCGACCTGAAACATTAAACCACTCCACATAACAACCCCAATGTTTTTTTTTGACAAACATAACAACCCCAATGTTAAGATCCAGAAGCCTTATCGGAGCAAGACGAAAATTTTTGTGTGACTTCCGGAGAGGTAGTCTGCTCATGGAGGCAAGGTCGACGTCCCTCGCCCCTTCTGGGACGTGTCCGCTGACTAAGACGAGCCACCAAAACCAAACCGTCGGGCATGCGATGCAGAGATTAAGCTCCAAACATCCCTTTAAACGTCCTTCAAATAGCATTAACAACATCATGAGGTTGATCACATGCATAGAAAATCTTCCACGTTAAAATCCATCTGGTCGAGGTACTGAGCAGAGTTAATTCCCATGTACGCCATTCTAATTTGAAACATGACAGGTGGATGGATGGGCGTGGAATAACTGGGACTCAAATTGCTCTGTTTTTCTGGTGATTTGTTCTTAGATTTGGTTATAAAAATCGATGGAATCGTAGTTTCACTCATTTACTACGCAATTATGTCATGAAATTGTATTTCTAAAGATTTTGGTCCATTTAAAAATGATTCAGATTATCGAAATTCTAAAAAAATAACGAAAAAAAGTGGAACTGGCTTTCCGTCACCAGCGAGGAACGATTTGAATGCCAAATATCACAAGGCAGTATGGATGGCTGGCCTCTTCTCTCCTCCATGTTCCCAAATAAAACCCCATCCAAGGTAAATATATTTGCATATTTAATATTGCTATTTAAAAATATTTGATTTGTACAAGGATGAAATTAGATGTAGAAGCAAATATATTTGCATATTTAATATTGCTATTTAAAAATATTTGATTTGTGCAATGATGAAATTAGATGTAGAGCATTAAAGGAAAAGATGTCATGGTGAAATAACTAAAAGCGGACAGCATTGATGTTGAACATGTTCTCCAATCAATGCCAAACTATGCTATTTCAAATTTTTACTTGGGGAGTGCATTCAATTTTACTATCCCAATAATTATATACATTTTTTATCATATAATTGTAGTATTTTTTTCTATTATTTATGGTTTTTTTTAACGGTGTGGAATATTGCAAAAATGGAAAACTCTAAGAAGGTGATGAAGTGAAACTATTAAATGCATTGTTCAATTACACGGGATATTTCCAAAAGACCAAACACCTTGAGTAGTTGCTCACATCAATAGGTCATAGATCAACACACCAATGTTTTTATGTGGTTTAAACCTTCAAAGAGAGAAACACTCCATGGCCCTAGCCAAATAGCTACTTGAAACAATATTATTATGCAAAAGAAAGAATGTTACAAAATGAGCTTCTCATAAACGAAAATGACCAAAGAAAATTTTAGGGGCGAATCTTCACGCAAAATAATAAAATTTAAATTTTCATATCTAAATGTTTTAAAATATTTTAAAATATTTCGCCCTAAAATTAAAAAAAAATGAATATCTAAACTCTTTTGCCCATCCAAAAGTATAAAGGAAATTCATGGTAATATATTTTCTCCCTCGGCTTTATTCAGCAAATAATGGGCTTACTATTGGTAATTTACGAGCTCATGAGCTCATGGTTTAAAGACTTGAGGAGCTCCATGATACTTAGAAAATCCATTTTTCTTAAGATAATCGAAGTAAATTCCATGGATAAGCATTGTTTCAATTTCCAAGTTAAGAGTCTTTTTATTATTTTATTATATTATTAAAATAGTCACCATTCCAATATTTTACTTTCCATTTGATAAATTAAACATTTGTTTTAATTGGTAAATTTAATTTAGTTTGTTAATTTCACTTAAAACTTCAATTGCTTTGAAATCATATGTCATTGCAAGTAAATGAGAGATCATAATATGTATTGCACTTGGCCACAATACAATAAACAAACCACAATATATTTTTGGAGAATGAACAAATAATCATTATGATTAGTTTTTTTTAATTGTTTTATTGTTTTAATTAAAAAGGCTAATGACATATTCCATACAATTCTATTTATCAACATTCTTTTCCATAATATGTTTTTGTATTTTCAATTCAAAAATATTTTTGTTAACCCAAATTATATTTATTATTTTTAAATTATGTAAAAACTTCTTCAATCATTGAATTTGATGACACTAATTAGTTGGTCCATAAGATTTTTTGGTTCATATAAATATTATAATAAGATGGAAGTAAATTGATTTTAAATATTGTGTAATAGAAAATAATTTAATTTTTCATTTTTAAATATATCTATTAATATTAATATAATGGATTATAATATTTTATATGGTATTCGATGTGATTTGGAGGAATTGAAGTGATATAAATATTTATGTTTCAACAAAATAAACTATAATATATTTATTTTAAACATAATTACTAATTTAATTTATATTTATTAATGTATTTAATGTCAATACTCACAATATTTTATAATTCGCCAATATTTTATATATATATATATATATATATATATATATATATATATATATATCAATTAGTCTTTAAATTTTTCTACTTACGAAGAGGATTTACCCAATCATTATACATATAAATTTATGGAGGGTAATTAAAATTTTCCCTAATTAAATGATGTTCCATGCTCTTTAAATAGAGAGTATGGACCAATCAGGTGTTAAGCCTAAGTATCCTAACATCCCCCTTAAAAACAACTTAGGATAGGATTGAAGGATTTACAAAAGTGATACTATAGAAGAAGGAAGGAGGCATTAGAGCATATCCTCCCTTAGTGACAAATTCATAAACTACTAACATATATTGAAGTTTAGAAAAATTTTATTATGTAAAAGACTTTATGAAGATGTCTATGACTTAATCATCTGTAGGAAAAAGAGCACTTCAAGAACGAAATCATGAACAAGCTTTTTGATGAAGTGCATATGTAATTCAATGTGTTTGTTGCACTGATGTTGAGCTGCATCTTTAGCGAGCTTGATGGCACTTTGATTATCTCACCAAAGTGGAGTCAGATGTTGCTACTTGAATCCAAACTCTGAAAGGATTTGTCAAAACCACAAAGATTCATAACTGGCATTAATTGCGGCTAAATACTCTGTTTTTGTTGAAGAAAGAGAAAGAGCTTGTTGTTTCTTACGAGCCCAAGTGATAGGTTCGGAACCAATACTCAAAACATATCTTACAGTAGGCTTATGATCATCAGGATCGTCAACCCAATATGAATCATTGAAACCAACCAACAAAGAAGTCCCCGCTAAATTATAATGAATCTGAAACTGAACTGTACCTTGAATATATCGAAGTATCATTTGTGTTGCTTCCCAATGGCTTTCATGGGGTGTTTACATATAGCGGAAAACAAGACCAACGACAAAGGAAAGATCGGGACGAGTATGATTCAAGTATAAGAGACTACCAACAAACTGACGATAAAAGGTGGCATCTACTTCAAGTGAAGTGTAAGTGACAAAAAATTTGACTCAAACTCGAAGGGAGATGGCGTTGGTTTACAATCTAACATTTGAAAGTGATGAATAAGGTCACAAGCATATTGAGGCTAAGAAATAAATATTCCTTCTCTAGTTTGCAGGACTTGGAGGCCAAGAAAAGAATGCAAATTTCTTAAGTCTGTCTTTTCAAAGTTCTTCTTAAGGCTATATTCCACCTGGCTTAAAAGCTTATGGTCACTACCAGTAAGAATAAGTTCATCAACATAAAGAGCAAGAATGATGAGATGGTTTCCTACTTTCTTGGTATATACATTAGGGTTAGAATGGCATATAGAAAAACCAGTGTCAAGGAGAAAGTTATCCATTTTCGTATATCAGGCTCCAAGAGCTTGCTTAAGGCCATATAAGATTTCTCAAGGCAATAGACAAAGCTAGAGTCATTTTGAACATAGCCGAGAGGTTGTTCCATGTAAATTTATTCCTGCAAATCCCCATACAAAAAGGAAAACTTCACATCCATTTGATGGACCTCCCATTTATGTAAGGTTGAAAGGGAAAGAACAAGGGGGATGGAGTTCATTTTGGAAACAAGGGCAAAGATTTCATTGAAGTCAATTCCTTCAACTTGGGAAAATCCTTTGACAAATAACCTTGCCTTCAGTAGTTTAACACTTCAAACACATTATACAGCTTGATGAGAACTTTATACTCAAAATGAGAACTCTTGCCATAAAAACTCATATGTTTACATTAAAAGCATCAAAAATAACCCTCAAGTCGAAAAGTGGTGCTACTGGTAGCACCCTTTTTTTCGAGGCTAAAATTATGAATTTTTGGATCTCATGGGCATCTACAAGGTGAGCTCCACTGCTACCATTGTATTCTGCATGGTATTCTAATTTGGTATTGCTGACTTACTCTAAGTTGTTGCACTATGTTGTTCGTCGAGATGCACACCAGCAGCGAAAATATTTCGAAAGTTGTCTCCTCACTACAAGTGGGAGAAGTGTGGCCTTGGGGGCAAGCAATGAGTCAGGTACTATCACCTGAACCCGAACTCCTCCGTGTAGGCTAACTCCTAACGAAGCCAAGGGGAGTTGTCCCTAACAAAGAGTTTTCTATGGCTCTTGTGTTTTAAATGTTTTAAGTGATGAAATGATGCGGATGGGTGTTGTTTAGGAGTTTTTTGATGATGACAACACTGTAAAATACGCAATCCACGTTGCAATTACAAAACACAATTACAAGATAAACAATATATGATGACTCGAAAATTAAATAAGCATCCACAAGATAAACTTAAGCAAATGACAAGGACATACGGTCCAGATTAAGGTGATACATGTAAATTTCAAAGACCAGTGCCTTATGGAGTCAAAAAAATGGTGCTTGGGATGCTGAATTGTGTAAGTCAAATATAATGTTTGTGAGACGTTTTGAAATTGTTCTTGGTAAATTTTGAACTATTTTAGGTGTTCTTGATTATTAAGGCTAAGAAAGCAAGGTATGAGTCCAACCGAAAAAGTATACCTTCAGTGGCTCCCCTTGGTGACTTGATGGACCGTCCAATATTCTAGGCTAGGTGTCCAAGGAACTTAACCAGCAAGCTAGAACTCTATGACAACGGTGATTTCCGGCGCCACCAGTAAGAATTTGCCCACTACCTGAGTATTTCTCGAAACAACATCGGTTCGTTGGTTATGGGGGTGAAGATTTTATTATGGTTATCACTTATGAGATTAATCAAATCCAGTCACCGTTTTGAGTAATCCAACCCCTTATGGAAGGAAAAGCATACTTGGTAGTGGAAAGCAACGAAATAAATTTTAAAAAATGGGGATGTGCGTTTGAAATATTTTATTAAGAGCACAATGAAACCTCTCCAACAAAGAGTGCTCTTGACTTCGTCTTATGACAAAGTTCAAGAGTCTTATCTAATCTATATGCTAAGTGCAGAAAAAGTGCAATGCTAGTGCTCTTGACTTCGTCTTATGACAAAGTTCAAGAGTCTTGGTTCCTTTTAAAGATTTGTAAATTTTAAACCAAGGAAACACAAATTGATAACTCAAATAAAAGATAAAACAATGCTTCAACAGTGAATATACTAAGTAGCATAAATGAACTAATCTAGCAATTAGTTTCTATTTGCATAATGGAACTACTTTAAGCAAGTATTGTTTTACAACAAAATGAAACTAAGCTACTTGCAAAAGTAAACTAAGCTAAGGAAAGAAAGCAAACACACAAGGACACTACAAAACTTCCCCAGATAGGGGAAGTTGGGTGTGGGGGATTAAAAGCCCCACTTATGAAAACTTTTATTTAAAATACAATATTTTGGATTTTCAACCTTAGAGAAAGAATGAGTAACCTTAGAAAAAGGAACAAGCCTTAATGGCTCTTTACAAAAGGAGAGTGATTGAAATTTTGTCTTCTTTGGTTCAAATCCCAAAGTGTTTTGGATCTTCTTGGTTTTGGTACTTGGTTTTTCTCCTTCCTTTTGTTTCCAAGTTTATGATTTTCTCTTCACTTTCTTCAAACTTAATCTCTTCTATGGCCTTTTTTCTTCGTCAAATGCCTACACAAAAGAAACTCAACTCATGCACCCATTAAGTGTTAGTTTAAAAATAAAAAAATAAAACTTGCAGCTACTTTAGATCTACAATGGAAAAGTAAAACTAAATGAGATCTAAGATGCAAATGCAACTAGTAATGGACTAAATGCAAGATCTAAAAAACCCAAATGAGATGCAAGCTACTATGAAACTAAGATCTAGAAATACAAGTTACTTTTTAAAGTTTTTTGAAGTTTTAGGAGGAGTTTCAAGCACACAAAGAGAGCAAGACGGGAGGAGGGCAAAGGCTAGCAAAGGGGAGAAAAACGAAAGGGGAAAGAAGAAGAAAAGGAGTGGGACGAAAGCTAGAAGAGGGAGAGAACTAAGGGAAAACGAAAGGGAGGAAAGAAGGCTTGGAAAGCTTAAACGAAAGGAGAGAAGGCTTTCTTGAAAGGAGGAACGAGAGGTAGGAGAAGAGGGAGATATAGGAAGAAAATGAAGGTATGGAAGAGGAAGAGAAGGAAGCCAAACAAGGCGAGAAGGGGGGAAACCAAAGGGATCTAGCTTGGAGTTTAGGGCTTCCTTGAGAGTAACCAAGTAACAAAGTTTGATTTTAAATTAAAGGATGGAAAATGTAGCAAGCTTCTCAAGCTCAGTTTGAAGCACTGATTCGATCTTTGGAGAGTCCTGAAATGCACAAGTTTGTCAGAAAAAATATTGGTGAAGTGGAGAGAGACAACTGAGTTCAAACTCCACTCTACTCTTTGAAAATCTGCACAATACACAACTCAGAAAAACACTTGATCAAACTTAGTATGCTAAATAAAATGGGACAAGAAGTACATCAGTATTACCGACTACAGTTTGCACTTCTAAATCACATAAAACCCAACATCAATGAACAAATTGTACCATCAAATGCTCATCCTATGGACTTTAAAAAAGACTTCTAAGCTAAAGAATGATCAAGCATTTACAATATGAGAAAATGTAAAGAACAATATCACCTTAGATATGAAGCATTTCTCATAAACAACCAATGCACACCATGTAGACCTCCAAAGCTCTTATCATTCCAAGATAGCAAACGCTATGAGCTATTACAAAATTGGAAAAGTAATGTTGCACAAAAATTCCATCCATAGAGTGCCAAAGGCACCTCTATTTATACAAAATACAAGCCTCAAAGGCCTTATTCGAATTGGCAACTACGGAGAGCCAACTCCAATTGAATTTCAATCGAGATTTAATCACAAATTAATCATCATTAGGCTTGGAGTGCATGATAGCTAGTTAACTCGTGGCTGAAGTAATGGAGAGTGGGGAGGTGGCCTCCACCTTGGCAAGGTGCCCCCTACTCCAACTTTGGAAGTCTCACCATTATAATACGTGAATGCCATGTGCATAATACGTGAGGCTTGAAGGAGCATGCGTGAGCCATCAAGGAGATTGTGTGGAGATAATGTAGGGATAGTTTGAGTTCAAAGGGAGCCAAGCCACGTGATGTGGCCGAAAACTTAGGGAGGTGCCCACCTTTCATTCAATGCCAACTACCAATCCATGGATGATTCGCCCATCACCATTCACGTAAAGGAGGCCCACGTGAGGAATCCGTACACCCTTGGTTTAATAAAAAAAATCAAAATTTTGACTTTTATAAAGCTATGCTTTATCACTATAATGTATTCGTAGATCATATTAAACCATCTTTAACCTTTTCCCAAAGTCAAAAAATCACATTTTTGACTTATTTTAATTTTTTTTCCACGGTGCAATTTGTCATTTTTCGGCAATTAAATGTCAAAATGATGCATTTTTAGCCAAAACTCCCCAGAGGTGATGTAACTGCCCGAAATCTGAAGAACAAGGGTGTCAGGGTAAAGAGGATGCTCTAAGCGTCAAAACGAGCCTCCCCACGTCCAATTTTGCCTCCGGATGAAGTTTTTATCACACTTTGAAATTTTTTAATTAAACCATTAAAAAATGGTCTAATTTTATGGAAAAAAATTATTTCTCTCGGAATCAAATGAAACTCCTAGGGGACCTAGTGCATATTCATACGACTCAATCAAGATGGCTAACACGTAAAAAATCCCTGACACAAGACTATAATAACCACCTCAGGTTTTGACCACCATGGGAAATACTCAAGCTTTGGAGGTTTGAGTGAAAAACTCAAGGATTATACGCCACTGATGAGTAGCGCATAATTCCCAGGATAAATCTGTGTCTCTTGTATTTATGTTGTGCTTGTTGTTTCTTCAGTGATCCTGTATATGCTATTATTGTGAAATGGAATGTAATGCTAATATTTTCTGTCTTAGCATAATAAATCTTAACATGGTATCAAAGCTAACCTGAAGGAAGGCAATGTATGGCACTTACGACACTTGCTTCACTTGCGACAATTTCAAGGTTTGGGTTTTGTATAGCAAAAACCAGTCATTGTGGAACTTTCGCTATAAATCCATTTTGGCAAAGGTTCAGGATCTGAAACCTTTGCAGGTCGTAAATAACATCCCCAGGTACCTTGTGTCCAAAGGACACCCTCAAATTCATTGTACTTTGTGAGTTATGATCAGTACAAGTTAGGGTTTTCTGCCTCTTCCAGATCTCAGTCAAAATCAAGTGACCTAGGAAAAAAGGTCATAACTTGAGCTAGGAAGCTCCAAATGAAATTTCATAAAACGTGTCAGGTAGTACACAGACTGTACTATTTCAGGAAACGTTTTCAGAGGCCGAAGTTGAACCAGTGACATGTGGCACGCTGTACAAGTTCACTCTCTTGTTTTATCCCATAAACAGGTCACGTTGTGACACTTGAAATAACTCTCTCTCAGAAAATCCAATTGAGGTCAGACCTGTCAGGATGGAAATATGACAGATCAGGCTACCACAGTAAAAGTTTTCAAACCCTATGGATCGAAAAGTTCAGAGTTACAGTAAAAACAATCAGGTACATATTTCTGTCAAAACAGAATTATTTTTGAAGCACCTTCATTCATGGCTTCTGGAATTTAGGGTTTCGGAGAAAGTTAGAATTTTTGGAATCGGAGTCCAAGGCTGAATGCTACTCAGGAAAATCGAAATTTAGAGACCAAGATCGAATTTTTTGGTTGGGTAGAAGACCATGCTTGATCAAACCCCAGTACGGGATCTTGATCGGAAAGATGGAAAATTAGGGCTTCAGCAAAAGTTGGAATTTTTTAAGTCTGTAACCACGGCTGGAAGCTCCTCGGAAAAATAAGAGTTTAGAGCCTTGGATCGAACCTTTTGATTGGGTAGAAGGGTGGGCTTCATCAAACCCTAGTTCGGGATCCTGTTCAGAAAATCCAGAAGTTTCGAAGGCAATTTTGAGGGGTCAAATTTTGGAGATTTCAAAATTGAAGTATGCTAGTTTGATCAGCTCAGCAAGACACATCCTTCCATCCATTAAGAAGTGTGAAAGTCAAAGATTGAATTTTTAGGGTTTCTCTAGCAAACCCTAATCAAGCTCCAGATCAAGTTTCAAGGGGAGTTGAGGCTAAGGCCTTACATAAGAAGACTACAAGAAGTCTCGACAGGTATGACTTAAGGAGGTTCAGGTATGTCTTGAAATCTAATTTCTGATTAAGTTCATAATGTGTTTGTCTTCATATTATTTATTAGTACAATCTTGATTAATGTTAGAATTGTCTTATCACCCTAGTAACAGTATGAATGCATGTGAATGATAGAAGACATTCATTGATTAGGGCTATATGATTGTACTAATGCATTGTGGTGTTGTATGAGGTTGATGTTGTCTGCTAACAAGATACAGGTACATCACGAAAGACAAATCAAGTTCCATGACCATGACAACATGAAGACAAAGACTCATCCATAATCTTTGTTCTACTTACGAGGTATGTATGACTTTGTTATATTATGCTTAACCTATGAGATATGCAGTTTCTAGCACATGATCTCTAAATCATTGAAGAGAACAAAGAAGATATTGTTTAGGTATGTTAGACATAACTAAGCAGGTATACTAATCCAGGTATGTTTTCCTATGTCAAGTTAGAATCTTACCTTGTGTTAGGATCCCTTATATAAGTATACTTGGTATGATTGGTTACGCTTATTCATAAAACTAGTAACAAGGGTTTATTCATATTATGTCTCTTATCTTGATTGATGATTTAACTAACCAGAAGAGTCCTATGATCAAACAAGAATATGCATGAGTAAAAGAAGACTTTCCTGAAACCTTGAATACTAATGTTTATTATCTATGATCATGACTATACATATTCAAGATTATTTAGAATTATAATGTTTTGATAATATTGAGAATATACTAATGAACGTATGTTTGTGTATGAGATCATGAGGATGACACTAGTGCACACTTGAGCACGCACAGTGGTACAGAATGAATAGAAGTTCAAAAGACATATAGAAGATCAAGCGAGAGACAACCACACAAACATAAAAGATAAGTATTTGAGTTGTTATTTGAAATAGTAAATGATATTGCTTGTAATAGTTGTATACATATTTGTATTCCTAGAATATATCATGCTGAGTGTAAACATTCATATAACATTGAACAATATACTACTAATATGCATATGATTGGTAAATTGGACAAACATTCCATTGTTGATTGTCTAGAATGAAACCTCTTTGCTAACATGCTGAGAGTTGTGCACACTCTCGATAGTATGTTCTGGTAGAGATGGAAGGCATCTAGATAGCCACTGTATGCATACAGGATATGGAAAAGTGTTGTGCCAAAGTATTGGTCAAGATAGTTGCATAACTATGTAAATGATATCTGTATGCATAATAGGTTATCATATCAATATGTTTTGATGATTATGAAGTATTACTAATCATGTACTTAATTTTGATTTGTAGGAAAGATCATGATGAATGATGAACACTGAACAAGCGATGGATGTTCAACAAAAGGATTTACAAATCAAACACAATATAGAAGGCTTGTGGCTAGAAGATTCTCTTAGAAAGAGGAAGAGAATCATGATGAGATGTTTGCTCCAAGTGGCTAGATAAGACCATTATCTTAATAATGTAATTGAAGAAAGCTATGTTCGGGTACCCAGGATCGATAGTGATCACCATGGGTGATGTGGATCTCAACCTTTGCTACAAGGTTGAATATGGTTTCTATACACAGATGACATGGATGCAAGAAGGAACTCACCACAGAGTTCGAATGATGTTGAGGCTCATATCAGTAGACCCATCTGACAAGAGATGGCACAGATAGATGGCTGCAGAAATGAAAATGAAAGATCTCAGATTGATGCATTACTTCCTAGGTCTGGAAGTATGGAAAGGCTCAGAAGGAATCTTTCTCAACCAAGGAAAGTATGTTGTGGAAATCTTGAGAAGATTTGATATGTTGGAATGTACAACCATGGTCACTCGCATGGGTTCAAACTTGAAGATGTTAGCTGATGACTCCTCAGAATTAGTTGATGTGACTCTGTACATATATATTATTAGGTCGTTGATGTATCTGACAAATACCAGGTCAGATATATGCCTTGCTGTGAACACCTTGCAGTGTCAGTATCTAGTGGAAACTAGATGTGTTCACCTGATAGTTGCAAAGCATGTGAAGAGGTACCTAAAAGGTATGATAGACTTTGATCTATGTTATCTTGGAGATCATGACTTCAGATGGCTACACAGATGTTGATTGGGTAGGAAGTGTATCATACAGGAAGAGCACATCGAGAGGATGTTATTGTCTGGGATCAGCTATGATCTTATGGTTTAGCAAGAAGCAGTATAGTGTGGCTCTCAGCACAAGCGGAATATATGGATGCTTGCTCTGCTAGTTGTGAAGCAGTATGGCCTTAGGATTGTTTGACTTAGAAATGGACCCTATTGTGATCCTATGTGACAAACAGAGTTGTATCAAGATGGCAAAGAATCCAGTGTTCCATGATAAGTCAAAGTACATAGAGATCTGACATTTCTATATACAAGATATGGTGCAGAAAGGAACTATAAAGTTCGAATTTGTAACAGGTTACCGATGTACTAACCAAACCTCTACCTCAAGAAAAGTTTGAGTATTTCCGAGACAAGCTTGGAAGGACCCTCCTTGAAAGGGGGAGTGATGTGGTCACTTATGATGAGATTTCCTGCATCGACAGTGAAGTCGATGATGTGGATACCTATATTGGTGATGCCGACAGAAAGGTTGGTGGATGGTCCTCAGATAGGATCTAAGTTGACAAGGGGATTGCATCATCCTTGAACAAATGTTCTAAAAGCATCCGTAGACAGATGCCTCCGAGAAAGAAGAGGGATTGCATCATCCTTGAACACATGTTCTAAAAGTGAGCCGTAGACATATGTCTTCGAAAATGAAGTCCTTAGTGGATATGTGGGGATTGGATCATCCCTGGACTTCAATCATAAAGTGAGTCGTAGACATATGTCTCCGAGAATGAAGTCCTTAGTGGACAGGTGGGGATTGTATCGTCCCCGGACTTCGGTCCCTTGAATTGATCCGTAAACGTATGGTCTCCGAGAATGAAGTCCTTAGTGGACAGGTGGGGATTGTATCGTCCCCGGACTTCGGTCCCTTGAATTGCTCCGTAGACGTATGGTCTCCGAGAATGAAGTCCTTAGTGGACACGTGGGGATTGTATCGTCCCCGGACTTCGGTCCCTTGAATTGATCCGTAGACATATAGTCTCCGAGAATGAAGTCCTTAGTGGACATGTGGGACTAATCATCCTTAGACCGTAAATCCCGTAATTCCGAAAGGAAGGATTGTCTTAAAAGAGATTGAGTGAGACTAATCATCCTTAGACCGTAAATCCCGTAATTCCGAAAGGAAGGATTGTCTTAAAAGAGATTGAGTGGGACTAATCATCCTTAAACCGTAAATCCCGTAATTCCGAAAGGAAGGATTGTCTTAAAAGAGATTGAGTGGGACTAATCATCCTTAGACCGTAAATCCCGTAATTCCAAAAGGAAGGATTGTCTTAAAAGAGATTGAGTGGGACTAATCATCCTTCGACCATAAATCCCGTAATTCCGAAAGGAAGGATTGTCTTAAAAGAGATTGAGTGGGACTAATCATCCTTAGACCGTAAATCCCGTAATTCCGAAAGGAAGGATTGTCTTAAAAGAGATTGAGTGGGACTAATCATCCTTAGACCGTAAATCCCGTAATTCCGAAAGGAAGGATTGTCTTAAAAGAGATTGAGTGGGACTAATCATCCTTAGACCGTAAATCCCGTAATTCGGAAAGGAAGGATTGTCTTAAAAGAGATTGAGTGGGACTAATCATCCTTAGACCGTAAATCCCGTAATTCCGAAAGGAAGGATTGTCTTAAAAGAGATTGAGTGGGATTAATCATCCTTAGACCGTAAATCCCTTAATTCTGAAAGGAATGATAGTTTTAAATATGATTGTAATTGATTCCGTAATTCCGAAAGAAAGGATCATGTGTATTGCAGAGTATGCTGCTATTGTGTATGCTTGACTGATGAGGATACTTGTATTGATGAGGATACTTGTATTGATGATATGTATACTTGTATTGGTGAGGATACTTGTATTGGTGATATGTATTGATGAGGATACTTGTATGTATACTTGTATTGATGAGGATACTTGTATTGATGATATGTATACTTGTATTGATGAGGATACTTGTACTGATGATATATATTGATGAGGATAATTGTATGTATACTTGTATTGATGAGGATACTTGTATTGATGATGTGTATACTTGTATTAGTGTGGATACTAATACTAATGGTCTAGATGACGACGCTGCTGATCGTGATGGTCTAGATGATGCTGCTGATCGTGATGATATAGATGACGATGATGCTGATCGCGATGGTCTAGATGACGATGCTGCTGATCGTGATGATATAGATGACGATGCTGCTGATCGTGATGGTCTAGATGACGATGCTGCTGATCGTGATGATCTAGGTGACAATGTTGTTGATCGTGATGGTCTAGATGATGATGATGCTGATCATGATGGTCTAGATGATGATACTGATGATCGTGTGATGACGATGTTGATGATCGTGAGGATCCAGATGTTGATGATCGTGAGGATCCAGATGTTGATGTTACTGTAGTTGTTCGAGTGCTGCAGAAGATAAAGACTCAGTACTAAAGATGTTGATGTTCTAGTATTGAAGATGTTCCAGTAACTGCTTGAGTTATTGATGATGTTGAGAAAGCTTCCAATGATTTATAGATGTATCATGAATGATGTTGATGACTCCTTGCTCGTGCAAATGCTGTTATAATATCCTTCTCGTTAAGGGGGAGTGTTGAAATATTGTAACTTCAAAGAATATTATATTTGTACTTTATTATTCCGGAGATGTTTCATTCCTCCGTGAAGATCTTATTGTATATCCGGAGATATTTATTCCTCCGTCGGAATGTGGTAACTTGGGTTATTAGACTTCCCTTGTGGGGGTCGGCCCTGTATGTGTTATGTGGGTCAAAGGGTTGTTAGACCACCCTAGTGGGGTCGGCCCAGTCAGTTGTAGTGGGGTGTTTAACCCAGTGGTAAAGTTGGGGCCGACCTAGTTAATATAAAGTACTAGTCGGAGATGTGTATAAATAGAGGAGGTGTGTTCCTCATTATACACACACTTCACTCACTCAGAATGTAGCGCACTTGTGAGAGAGAGGTCTGCTATGGAGGAGGAGGAGATCATGTCTTTGGTTTTCATCTTTGTATATCGCTGGTCATCTATATTGAGGAAGCTTTGCTAGGTTTTCTACCCCATGAGAGTTTCCCAGGATAAATCTATGTCTCTTGTATTTATGTTGTGCTTGTTGTTTCTTCAGTGATCCTGTATATGCTATTATTCTGAAATGGAATGTAATGCTGATATTTTATGTCTTAGCATAATAAATCTTAACATTGAACAAGGCACACGTTGTGATAGTTGTTGAAATTTACAAGTCTAATCTTTGTAGAAGATTTATCATCCTCAAGCTTTCTATAATGAAGAAACTCAAGCTAAGAAGTAAGAGTGCCTTCTTTAAAAGTAGGAGTTAAGTTTCCAGGAGTAAAACTATGTTTAAGCATAATCCTTTTAGGGGATTTAGGTTCCTTTTCCCTTGGTAGAGGAGTTCTCAGCATCTTACATAATAGATCAGAAGAGGAATTAATGCAATCTAGACAGTATTTACAAGAACTGTGCTACCCTTTGTCCTCTTCTTTTGTAGCAAATGAGGAAGATGTTGTAGGGCTACAAAGTAGTGGAGAAGTATATTCCTTAATATGAGATTTAGGATATTTTGGTAGAGCTAGTTTATTTTACATTGCTCTACAATATGAGCAATTACGATGAGATACATCATGATCACTAGTAGATATGAATGTTTGTGATGTAGATGATGGTCTAAATGATTGTGACTTTATGAATTAGAGCACTGGACCACCTTGGCTTATTAGTTTTGGTAGCTCGGAGGTACTTATGTACCATGTGCCTAGGTGCAGGGGTCTAATCACATGTGTCTCACTTAAGCGACATAAAGCGACTTTATAATATGTTTTTATAAAGTGACTTTATAAAAGGTGACTTTATAAAGTTAAATTGTACATTATAAAGTTAAGTTGTACTTTTTATTATTTTGGGGGAAAAGTGACTTTTCGAGAGAAAAGTGATTTTAATATAGTTCATGACTTAAGTGATTTAAGTAAAATTGAGATTAAACCACAGCCATCGATCTTGTAGGCCAAAATTCGATCTTGACCCTAGAAGATAAAGAGTCAAAGCAGTTACCCTAAATGTGAAGATTTAAAGATGCTTAAGGGAGAAGAATGGCATGCATTCCAAGAGAAGTTGAGTTGAGTGAAAGAGAGAAAAAGGCAGCTAAGAAGAGGAGGCATGAGTTCCAAGAGAAGGGCACAATATCTAAGGGAGGATCACGCATCACAAGGAAGAGGGAGAAGGGTAGGCACTTCTAGGCAGTCTATGCATTCATATTGTTTGTACAACAATAGAAGAGAATGTTTTTCAAGGCAGAAAAAGGGGGCACACAATCCCAGGAGTTCTAGCAGCATTTAAGAGGGAGGTTGTACAATAGAGAAAGGAAAAGAGGGGGAGCCATACAACAGAAAGACATGTTGATGTTTGACACTATTTTTGAGGTGTTGTAGTGACTGTTAAATTCATTTTTTGTGCACGCAAGCCAAGGTGGAAATGCAGACTGAAAGTACTATACAATGAGGTTGTACAGTTGTACATGTGCACATAATCGAGGCAATTTTTTGTGGCTTATTGGCATGCATTTCAAGGTGGAGATGGGCACAAACTTTGAGGTTATGTATTGTTTATTAAATGTTGTAGCGTACTATTGTTGTATTCTCTGTGAAAATGTTTACTCAAACTCAATAAAGAAATCTATTGGTTGGTTTTCCCCTTAGGGGATTTTTCCAAGTTCTTTGACCAAACTTCCTAGGTTGAAAATATCATTTACAAACTGTTGTTTTGTGCTTATTTCCGCTTCAAGGTGTACTTAGTTGTTGTATATCGGCTTACAACTACTTGAAGTTGAATGCATGTGAAATGTATTTGTTCTTATGCTTGTAGAAGACTGATAACAGAGTTGGCTAAGTGTTTTGGAAAGAGTGTAAGTCTAAATTTTCACTTGCTATTAGAGTTAGGGCTCTGAGTGGTGTTGTGGGCAGTTTTGTAGTAGTTGTTTGTGCAAGAGTATCATTGGTTAGTACAGCTCAGTGTAATTTTTTTGGCACTAGTTAGCAAAGTTTGTTTGGTCTTTTGCGTGGAAAAATAGCAGATGCGAAAGATGAACAGTATCTGGTATAAAGATCGGTTGGAGGCTATTTCCGACTACTTGCAATGGAAATCCTGGATGACTGTTGTTCTCAAGGAGAACAAGATATGGTAGTTTTCCAATACCACTGTCATGCCACGTTTTTCAGCAGATGTCGTTTCCTTCAACATTCATGAGGTGAAGGAGGCTAGAAGTCAAACAATACTCCTATATGGAATAAAGGATCACCTCATCCCACATCTAGCTGAGAAAACAAACAGCTAAGGAAATGTAGGACACTTTGAAGAGTTTGTATGAAAATAAGAATGAGAAGCGCAAGATGGATTTGAAAGATAAGTTTCACCACACGAAGATGGACAAAAGGTGAAAATGTTGCCTCATATCTCATTAGGCTCAGACATGTGAAGGATAAGTTGAGCGCAATTGGTGAGATCATTCTTGATTTTGAGTTGGTGCGGATAGCCCTGAAGGGCTTCACCAAGGATTGGGATGTGTTTGTGAAATCTATGGTTGGAAGGCAGAACATTCCCTCTTGGGAAAAATTGTGGGATGACTTCACGAAGGAGGATATCCGAGAAGGGTCTCAAGAAAAGACATAGCATGGTACTGAAGGATGTGGCCCTTTCAGCAAGTTGTTGTAATTGTAACTTCAGAAGATATTCCCTTGTATTTTATATTTTGTTTGATATTGCTATTATTATTGTATTTTATTTGTACCTCCGATGAAGATGTTTATTCCTCCAGTCGGAGATGTCATTATTACATTTGGTCATGTAAAGTCATTGAGTTAAATCCTCCTTTGTAAGCCGGGGCATTAGATCCCCCTAGAGTCATTTGTATTAGGGTTATTGAGTCTCCTAGAGGATTCGGCCTAGTCAATTTTAGTTGGGGCCGACATGACAAGTGAAAAAGGTCAAGTGAAAGTAAAGTATAAATAGAGAGCTTAGCTCTCTCATTTGGACAACATCACTTACTCACTTTCGCATTAGGGAGACAGAGAAGACAAATTCGCATAGGAGGAAAGAGAGAGAGCTACAGAAGACCATCTTTGTTTTGGGGTTTTACTTTTGTGATATTGTATTGGTGACGATTCTATCTCTGAGGAAGTTGCGGGGTTTTCTCCTATATGGTTTCCCCGAGGAAATTCTTTGTGTCTATTGTGTTATGTTGTGCTTGTCATTCTTTCAGATAAGATCCTAGATAATATTGATTAAAAGTTGAAAATCTAACAAGGGAAAGAAGAAGAGCTCGAGAAGTGGAGCCTCATTAGAGAAAGACATGAGCAAGGTGAGATGCTTTGCTTGTCATAAGTTTGGCCACTATGCAGGCCAGTGTCCCAACAAGAAGAAAAGTAAGAAGAAAGAAGAGACAGAGGTTTCTACTTTAGTTGAAGTGGAAGAGTACGCCAAGAAGTTTGAAGAGTTCTCACTGGTCTCAATTCTTTCAGGTAGCAGTGCAGCAGAGTGTGCAAACACCGGAGCATGGTATGTGAACAATGGAGCAGCATGCCACATGATAAGAACACGAGCTATGTTCTTGTTGTTGACAAGATGTTGACTGAGTTATAATTGCAGAGGATGGGTTTGACGTCACCCATGCAATAAAAGGAGTTGGATGTGTCAGATTCCAACTCGAGTTTGGTGGTTATCTGGAGGTGGGTGGAGTGTTGTTTGTACCTGAGTTGAGAAAGAACATGCGCTCATTCTCAACTTGAGAGGATGACAGATATGTGGTCCAAATTTGCAATGGACAAGTTATTTTATATCTGATGGGTGAGAGCGTGGATGCAACACGAGTGCGTGACACTCAAGAGGGCAAGACATAGAGGTTGGAGGGACGACCTGTGGATGGTGAGTTGAGATGGATATCTGATTTAGTGGCAATATCGAAGGCAACCGATGGAGAGGCTTCTTCCAGTTTAGTGAGGAGACCAAGCTAGTATGAGATTACTCTAAAGGATGAGCATGAGAGTGAGGAAAACTCTCACTTTAAAGTTGTATGGCACAGGTCTCTGGTGCATGATCCAAAGCAGGTAGCAAAGAAACCTTATGTTTCAGAGGGAGCAGCTTCAGCAGTTGGAAAGAGGAGGTTGAAGACGGTTTTAGGTGGAGGTGCCAGCAATACCTCCCTTGCTAAGAGGGTGTTAGTTTTGGTAGCTCGGAGGTCCTTCTGTATCATGTGCCTAAGTGCAAGGTTTGAGCACATGTGTCTCGCTTAAGCGACATAAAGTGACTTTATAATATGTTTTTATCAAGTGACTTTATAAAGTCAAAGTGAATTGTACTTTATAAAGTTAAGTTGTACTTTTTATTATTTTGCGGAAAAGTGACATTTCGAGCGAAAAAAAATGATTTTAATATAGTTCATGACTTAAGTGATTTAAGTGAAATTGAGATGAAATCACAACCATTGATCTTGTGTGCCAAGATTTGATATTGACCGTAAAATATGAAAAGTCAAAACAGTTACACTAGATGTGAAGCTAAAAAGATGTTTAAGGGAGAAGAATGGTATGCATTTCAAGAGAAGTTGAGTTGAGTGAAAGAGAGAAAAAGGAAACTGAGAAGAAGAGGCATGAGTTTCAAGAAAAGGGCGCATTATCAAAGGGAGGAGCATGCATCCCAAGGAAGAGGAAGAAGGGCATGCACTTCTAGGTAGCTTGTGCATTCATGTTGTCTATGCAGCGATAGAAGAGCAGGTTTTTCGCTGCAAAAAAAGGGGGCACACATTCCCAAGTGTTCTAGCAGCATTTAAGAGGAAGGTCGTACAACAAAGAAAGGAAAAGAGGGTGGTCGTACAACAGAAATTTATGTTGTTGTTTGGCATTGTTTTCTAGGTGGTGTAGCTGCTGTTGAATTTGTACAAAAGAGTATTGTTTTGTGCACACAAACCAAGGTGGATTTTATGTCGCTGATCGTTGTTAATAGTTGTTAATAGGTGGATTTTATGTCGTTGATCGCTGATAGCCTAAAAGAACTGTACAGTGAGGTTGTATTGTTGTACCTGTGTACAGAAATAGAGGTAGATTTTATGTCGTTGATTGTTGTTAATTCGCACAGAAGAGTCTATTGTTTTGAGTGCGCAAACCAAGGTGGAAATGGAGCCTAAAAGTATTGTACAATGAGATTGTACAGTTGTACTTATGCACAGAAATCAAGGTAGATTTTTTGTAGCTGATCAACACGCATTTCAAGGTGAAGGGCACAAACTTCGAGGTTTTGTATTGTTTATTAACTGTTGTAGCATACTGCTATTGTATTCTCTGTGAAATTTTTTACTCAAACTCAATAAAGAAATCTCTTGGTTGCTTTTCCCCCTAGGGGATTTTTCTAGGGTCTTTGACCAAACTTCCTGTGTTAAGAATATCATTTATAAACTATTGTTTTGTGTTAATTTATGCTGGAAGGTGTACTTAGTTGTATATGATCAGCGTACAGTGACTTGAGGTTGAATGCATGTGAAATGTATTTGTTTTTATGCTTGTAGAAGACTAATATCAGAGTTGGCTAAGTGTTTTGGACAGAGTTTAACTCTAAATTTTAACATGGCTAGATTGCTCTACAACCAATTTCTTGGGCATAGCCAGCGGTTGATATTTCTTAGAAATTGGAGGATGATGTTGTTTCCACTCATTAGGAATGGTGACTTCTACAAAATCAAGAGTGATAGAGGTTGTGTTTCCAAGTCCTACCCCCACACTTTGATTGTGTCCACATTTGAGGGTTGCATGCAATTGAGAAGGTTGACTCTGAACAGACATGTTAAAGCCTAAGAGCTAGATATAAGCTTGTGAAAGTTCATAAATGTAAGGCCCTGTTAGGGTGACAGCATATCTAGGAACCACCAAAGACCATATTGCGCCATTATGAAGTGGTGCTTTGAAGCCACCTATCATTGCATTAGCGAAATCATTATGATGAGAGTCGATTACACAACAAAAGAAGCAAGCATTTAGTATCATTCCAAACTGTATTAATCCAAGACGAGCATAAGAATAGCTTTGGGATAATCCCCATCCAATATCTTCGGGCTTTATTAGGGGACATTGATACACATTCTTATCTTACTTAAGAGGAATAATTGCACAGGTATAACACTCTTGTACTAGCTCTGAATTTGAAGAATAGCATATCTTGGACCTTATCAAAAGGAATATAGGGTGATCTCCAATTCGGATTTGGATGGAATTCTTGGACCGTGAGGGACTGGTCATACAACTAGAATGAGACACTAGACATCCTTTAGCATCTCGTTGACAACCACATAATTAACACACACACACATGCATTTGTACTTATCCTCGTGAGGAAATTCACAAGAGACAAGGAGTAGTTGCATCCTACAACCACAAATTTTTCCAATAGCTTCAATTCTCTTAAGTATATGCACCATTGTCAATTTGTCAATTTGAGGGTGTTCATTTCCAACGAGTGGTGTGATTGTGCATTTAGTGCAAGATGAGACGAGATAACCATTATTAAACTATTATACATCAATTCCCTCTATGAAGGTGTCGAGGAAGTGTGCACAATTAGCAAACCTTTAGTACGGGTTCTTTGCTTGGTTGATAGGGATAAGCCTGCAATGGGCTTATTGTTTGGGGCCATGCCAAAGAAGCTATTTGATCCTATTATTTGGGCAAGGGTACCATTGAACATGAAATATACATGAAGCTCTGCAATTTGATCGATGGTTGATGGATTGGGATGCTCTATCACCTCATTCATGTTGCAGTGCTTGTCCTCAACCCCACATTTACTTACTAATGTAATTTAAATTTCAATAGCAGGGTTACAAAAGGGTTCCTTATGTATCTTCAAAGGTTGGTACCTAATCAAGAAACTAACATAACCATTAATCCTGAGATGGAGTTGTATAGCAACACTAGCAAAGCTATTTAGCTTTGACATTGTTGTCCTATAAAGGAAGATTTAATGACAAGTAAACCATTAGAATTTAGTATTTTAATTACATGTTCTCTTTGAAAGTTGAACTATGTTTCTTTATTTCCTAATTACTATTGTAATAAAATGTAATTCGAGTCCTTTTTTTCTTATATGTTGTAGATGTTAGGTAGAGAAATTATGGTGCAAAAGCACCACTTTTACATAAATTTGCCATAAGACATTAAATTTATTATGACCCTCTTACATTGAAGGAGGCTATGTTTATGTCCTCTTATACAACATACAGTACGAGGATTTTTGCACCCATTTTTGCTTCAACTATGATGACAAGTCCAAATTCCTTTTCCCATAGAAGAGATCAATGATGAAAATGCCATGAGATGATGCCATTTTATGCCATAATGTGTTGTCATGCCATGCCTGAGGATTTATTATGGCCATGCTTCATATTGATGTTGTACTTCAACCTGTTTCATATTGCACTACAATGTATTGCTTTGATGAGTACAGCTAGTTGTATTGATCATAGGCTAATGAGTATAAGAGATTTTTTGTTTTGTTTACACATTAATAACCAAAGCAACTCTTAGTATTCACAAGAATTATCCCTCCTCTTTGGCTCCATATTTGACCTTTCCATCTTACTCATACCACTGCACCTTGTGTTGTAATGCCTTTGGTTTAAGGCCGATAGAGTGACTTTTGATCTCCCCCTCTATGTCCCCTTCACCATGAATGCCTCCAAGTCTTTCTTATATCTTGGGCCCACTTGTATTGTAGTGAATACTACAATGATTCAGAAGGTTCCCAGGTATGCTCCTTGAGGTTGATTGTTATTAAATAAGAAGAACTACCATTGACCAATGTTTCCCCTTGGATCTGAAACAAGAGGGTCGTTCCCCTATAATGCCTCAAAAAGGGCATTTGAAGACAGCTCCCAGTCCAAGACTACTTGTACCAGAAGCTGGTGTAAAGAAAATCTGCACCAAATCCAAAAGAAATCAAGAGTGACCATGAAAATTGCAAAATCAAGCAACCAAAAGAAAAGTTGATAGTTTTACTTGCATATGCCTTCAATAAAAATCAAGGCTAAGGTCTCCTCATCCAAAAGTACAAGAGGAAAAGTTCAAGAAGAAAAGGAGTGGATAAATCAAAAAGAAAAGAATAAAGGGGAGCCTGATTGCTAAGGTCAAAAGGGGGAATACCTCATAACACAATCCATGTCAAGAAACATCCCTATTGTCTACACTAGTGGTAAAGATCATAGAGGATCCTTGTCTCTCACATCTTGAGTCATTCAGACAACCTAGGCCAATTCACTTGAACAACCTTTGGACTATCCATCCACTCCATCCAAGGAAGAACTAATCCTTGTAAATGTTTTGATGTTGATATGGTTGTGATGTGTTCCTAAAACATTAACCACTATAATCTTTGTGAAACTTAGGTATCATGATCTATGGGTTAAGCTATATGATGACTCATGTAAACACTCAATTGTATGTAATTTTGACTTCAATACTTCATCAATTTAAAGCATTAATGATAGCAAAATCCTCCTTCCAAATATATTCAAAGGTATAGAGCTTCAATGGTCAAGTTTGACTTTGTTCAGCGATTTGACTTGGTCAACAAGGAAGTTTGACTTAATCAACCAGACCAGACAGCAAAGCATACACTTATGTCAACATCACTTAGCTATTATATGACTGGCATTTTCAGATTGTAAATGGCATTTCCATAGGGATTTCAACTATGGTTTTGATTGGTATGATCTTCAATGGTTAATTAAGCATTATCAAAGGCATTTCCCCCTCAAATTTCACATGGTGTCATCATTTTTGGATTAATAGGCATTAATTCATCAATTTTCTAAAGTTTGATTTTAAAAATGCCCAAGTATGGTTGAGTGAATAATTCAACGATTGCAAAAAATAATAATTGGAGAATTTGGCATGGTGGGTCCTCCTAAAACATTGCATGGACATTCCTTGGGCCAATGATTGATCACTTGGCACATTTTGATGGCACACATGAGCAAATCGATTTGAGGGGAGCACACTTGTCAAGAGGGGGCAATTTTGCTCACTTGGATCTTCAACAATTAGTCACATTCTTCCACTTCAGAAAATTGGCATCATGAGGAGGCATCTATTCATCATATATATGGCATCTGAACCCCACTTTTGGCATTTTTCTCAGCGAAATCAAAAGTTCGGATTTCAAGGGAGTGCACTTGTCCAAGAGGGGTGATTTTGCTTGCTCCACATCACTCACAACTTGGCATGCATTCCACTTTAGTTATTCAACAATGTGGGGCCTTCATCTTAATCCTATTTGGCATCTACTTCATCATTTTTTAGGCCAACAATTGAGAGGGGCGATTTTGAGATGCCCAACCCAACCAAGTGAGGCGCACTTGTTGAGTTGATCCCATTGTTTTATAAAAACAGCGACTTGTATTTACCCATGGTATGTGGCCCATTGTATTGAGGCTATCCTTGTTCTATAAAAGAGACCACCATTGTAAAAGGGTTGGAGAATTTAGCAACTTTGCTAATAACATTATGTTCTTTTATTTCATGTGTCTTGTGGATGGTGCATTCTTATATCCATAGTTCTTCATGGTGAATGTGATGTGATCCCGACAGCTAAATTTAGGTAATATAGTTTGTTTTATATGTTGTTATTTATGAAGTATACAAATAGTAGGGACTATTGTAACTTCCCCACTAGATAAGCATTGTGAATGAATGAATAGATTGTTGGTTGCTTCTTTTATCTCATTTATATTGTTTATCTTGCTTTAGTTATTGCATCTAACCTTGTGAGCAAGTTTGTAGTGGTAGTGGATTGTCGATTGTCTCACTATATTTGCAAGTTTGTCACAAGGAGAGGGGCACATTGGTGGCCTAAGCTAGGTTGTGCATCAGAGGGAACTGTTTGGAGCCTCCCCTCTTCTGAACGATTACAATCTGATACCAAGGGAAACATTTGACCTTGCCCATCTACAACAAGGAACTCGGCATACCAGGTAGTATCACTCTTCCTCTACCCCTACACTCCTTTACTCAAAGCTTTTTCCTTCACCATTGTGATTAGTTAGATAGCTGTGATTTTCCTTTGGATTTTGTTTATAAATCAGATCTTAGAAAACCAAGAGATTTTGCATTTCATTTTAAAAAACTGAGTTGTGTGACTGCATCTAAATCTTTCTAGTTGCATGGTGAACAAGTTTGGTTTATTGTTCTAATTTTACCCATTTCACATATAATTTATGCAGCAACCATATCTAGTTGGACTCTTAATACAACCGTATCCGGTGTAATATGCCATCCTATATCCGGGTTAAGCTAGCCTGTATCCAGGTCTAGGGAGGAAGATGTTCCATCTTCAAATAAATAGATGTATAAATATATAATAATTAATGGATGATGAATATACAATGAATTGGCCTGCTTAAATATAGCTTGGGCTTAATCTTGAGGAGTCGTAACTTCTCATTAATACCTATTTACTCTTATTAACTATTATTAATTATTACGTGTATTTATTATTTAATATCCGTTACATTGCCACCCCCCTTTAAGGGAAGCTTTGTCCTCAAAGATGAGTTTATTGATATTGACTTGATTATGGATTTGTGTTGAAGCGCTGACTTGAGATGTGTATTCTAGATTGTTTCCTCTCTTTGGATGCGATCCCGGACCTTCGTGTTGTAATCTTTTCTGCTTGAGTGGTGAGTTTTTGAAACAATACATCTTGTAATTATTTGTTTTCCATATCGTCTTTTGGATTCCATTTATGAGAAATTGTGGATGTTCATTACCAACACATTTGTGTTGTATCAATTCTTTCATGACAATTGCTTTTAAGGCTGAAGGGCTATGTCCGTGATCTTCCTTTCCAAAAGATAATTCAATTATATTACTTCTGCCTTTTCTACTGGTGGAGAGTCCAACATTGGATGTCATAACAATGGAGGCATTTTTAAGGGATACCCTTTGATCTTGGAATTCAAGGTGATGGTCATTCTTGAGTGTTTGGAGTTTGAAGACATCAATGTGATCCTTCTCACTTTCATCAAGCCATATTATTGTATATGTCTTAATCCATCTTACCGCCGTAGTGATTATGCATTTTAATTCTAACAATTTCAAGGATGTGTGCCAATTTTCATAGATATGATGCACATCTAAACTGACATCAACTTGACCAAAAATATCTAGGTATTGTACTAGTTTTCTCTGAATCATACCTTCCATGGTTTCTTCATCGAAAGGAACTTTCAGAGCCTTCATTCTTGATTCCCACATGAGTGCGTCCAAAGTTTCAATTCGAGAGCAACATAAATGTTGTTCATCTGTAGTAACTTGATAAATAAGACTTCCTAGACATGTGGATGTAATATCTACTATGTCATTTTATTTAGCAACATTAGGTCCACTATCATATTCGTCATCATTGGAAATGGAAGCGACAATTGGCAAAGACAAAAATTCTGCATTACAATCTACACTTGTGTTTGTAGAACCATCATTAATCCTTCCAACCTGTTTAAGCAGATGTTGACTACTTCCATGGCTTCCAACTTCATCAATCAGATCAATAGATTGATTTGACAAAGCTGATTGGGAATGATGTGCAAGTGTTTTTTTATTCTCTACTATCTTATTGATAGCTTCTATTTTGTTGTTTAATCGTGCCTCCATATTTGGCAGTACTTTTGTTTCTATCTCTTGCTTAAGCGTCGCACTGTTAATCTTTATTTCTTTTTGCAATTCTTCTTGATTCTTGGCAAGTGCTTCCTGTGTGAAAATATGAAATGAGGCATCTAGCATGTCTGGACTGTTGACTTGGTCTATCTTAGGCATTAGTCTTTGTAACACCTCCATTAATGTATTATGGTTCTGTGTCATGGTGCTCAAGTTCTGGGTTATGGTGTTTATGTTTTGAGTCATAGTACTCATTTTGTCATCCAAGTCTTTTTGTTTTTCGTTCAGGATGTCAAATTTTTCATCCAGCCTTCTTTCTAGTACCAGAACAACTTTGTCTTTGATTTCTTTTTTAAGCATCGTATTGTTATTTTTCATCTCTCCCTTCATGTTTTTTTGGTTAGCGACAAGGGATTTGATCTCCTTCTCCATTTTTTCAATTTGCTCTTTTAGTTCCGCCATGGTTCTTGATCTGGTGTGAAGAGGTGAATATTTGGGCCCAATTATGGCTTTATGAGGGGTGGAAAAAATGATAATGTCTTTGGAAAAGTGTTGAATCAATACTAATTATTATAGTAACAGGAATTACTATAAATTTTTGTGTAGTTAAATAAAAATAATAAATATTATATTCAATTATTTTTATTATAAGGTGGAGCAATAAAGTTTTAATAAAAATAAAAAATTATATAATAATAGTTTATGCCAACCCGTATCCGGGTTAAGCTAGCCTGTATCCAGGTCTAGGGAGGAAGATGTTCCATCTTCAAATAAATAGATGTATAAATATATAATAATTAATGGATGATGAATATACAATGAATTGGCCCACTTAAATATAGCTTGGGCTTAATCTTGAGGAGCCATAACTTCTCATTAGTACCTATTTCCTATTATTAAGTTTGTTATTAACTATTATTAATTATTACGTGTATTTATTATATAATATCCGTTACAATTTACAACAAACAAATTTCATGTGCGGACAACATTCAGTGGTTAGAAATAAGAAATTTGATTGCATGATTTACTTTGTTTACTAGATGACATATGCATACCATTGCTAGCTGATTTTTCACTCAGCCACACACACATTTAAAATCAGCCACAAGTATTAACCCGATTTACACTTGCCTAGGAAATTTCATTAATTGTTTTTCAAGTAAATGTTTGTTAATTGGTCATTGCATTCTTCATCTATAACCTAACGGTTTAACTTGAACAAAGGTGACTATGACTTTATACTAGCAAGAAATGTTACACTTAGTCGATACTAAATCTTCTTGATATGGACATAAATCATTCACAGTATCCCCCCATCAGTAATACCACAATAGCATCCTTAAGAGCCATTGTGAAACTAAATCTAAGCCAGGGCTTCATTTGTTTTGTCAACCTTAGCACCCTAGCCACCTTTACCTATAGTGTGACACATTTAAACCTTTGTAATTATCTTAGGCATACTATCGTCTTGTAAATCAATGAGCTAGAACTCAAGAAAGTTGGACAACCTCTGGCAAGTATCCGAAAAAGCTTGGCTAGGGACACCTCCCAGGATTATGTTAATGTTTTCACTTTGTTTAGCATAATAACATTAAACAATCTAATCACTGAAAGAAAAACAAGCACAACAAACACAAAGAACACAAAATTTCTCTCGGGGAAACCACAAGGGAGAAAACCCCGGCAAAACTTCCTCAATATAGAATTCACCAAGTACAAGATAAAACCCCAAGACAAAACAGCTTCTCTCCTTCACTTGTGTGAACTCCACTCTCTCCTATGCGACCTTGAGTGAGTGAGGCGAGTGATACAAATGAGAAACTCAATCCCCTATTTATACTTTACAATGGACTTAACCTTTTACTAATTGGGTCGATACTAACTCACCTAACTGGTCCGACCTGTACTTTTACAATAAAATATTCTTTCTAGATCTTTCCAGGTCGACCTAATCAGTTAGGGTTTTACATTGACTCTTTTAATGACTCTTACATTATCAATTACATCAATGACATATCCCGAAGGAGGAATAAAATAAGAGACAATAGACAAATACATTTAGAATATCTTTCGTAGTTACATTTTTTTAACACTCCCTCTTAACTAGGAAGGTATTATGCGGACAACATCAACATCATCAACCACTATCCAACTGACTTGTGAATATCTATATGTCGTCAAAAGTTTTGAATCATCATATGTATGGGGTATCACATCATATGCTGGAACATCATCAGCATCATCATCATAATTGTCTGTTGAAATATCACCATCAGCATCATCATCGTCTGTTGGAATATCACCATTAGCATCATCATCATCTTTTGTTGGAATATCACCATCAGCTTCATCATCGTCTATTGGAATATCACCATCAGAAACATCATCATCATCTGCTGGAATATCACCATCAGCATCATCATCGTCGTTTGCTGGAATATCATCATTAGCATCGACATCGTCTGCTAGAATATCACCATCAGCATCATCATCATTGTTTGCTGGAATATCATCATCATCACCTGCTTGAATATCACCATCAGCATCATCATCAGTGTACTAACACTAGAACAACATCAATCATCAATTGGCAAGTACTAGAACTGTTATC
The DNA here is from genome assembly GCA_027924585.1 of Larix kaempferi. NCBI lineage: Eukaryota > Viridiplantae > Streptophyta > Pinopsida > Pinales > Pinaceae > Larix > Larix kaempferi. Next base: position 40,130,234 of record BSBM01000486.1, on the reverse strand, counting down.
ACACCATATTAGCAGGGCTACTATTCTTGTTTAACAGATATCTGTACATTCCAGAGCTTCCATTATTCGAAGCATGGCTATGATGATTGTATATTTTGTGATCACTCATGATCAGAGCAGTGTATTATTCAGACTTATGTTAGACCTTGTGTCAAGGCTGAGCCTTGAGAGTTCGGATTTGATGACCGATGTGACCCTTTATCCCATACAATTTCAGTTCAGTGCTTAGAGATGTATTGCAGTAGTGTTTCAGATGGTATATGATGTTTATTACTATGATGATGTTATATGATCTATGGATATGTTATCATTGACTGTGGATTATTATCTTATTGATTTAGTCATGTTCACAACATCTGCTTGGTATATTATTCCTGAGGTGGCAAACTATTTAAAATGAACTATACATCATAAAATGGACAATTGCTTGCACATTTAGGTCATTTAACAAAACCCACTGGTTTTCCACCTTACATAGATATGGTCTTTCCTGACACCAGTTGTCTGCTAGTGTAGGCTCCATATTCACTTGACTCCATCCATACATGACTTTCCTATTTGACTTTAAACCTTGACCTGTCTCATTTGACTTTCTGATACTGAGGACTTCCCCATTTTTCTACCTCTGTGTTTGGACCGCATCCCTGTATGTTCAGTGTCTCGGCTCTAAGTTGGTGACAAAACTTGCCTTTGGTGAGTTGGATTGTAGGCCTAAATCATTCTGGTCGGTTGTCCCGATGTTTGGCATTGGCTCGAACTCCCCCTAGTCACTTGAGATGTTGTTGGCTAAAACTGAAAGCTATTGTTCTACTTATGGAAACTTATAAATTCGCCCATGGAAACTAAAAAGGGCAAGAGCGATGAACAGCTAAAAAATACTCCTCGAAGAGTATAAGAAGGTCCAAAAAGCAATGGTTCTTAAAAGCTATATCTAAACAATTGTTGACCTTATATGTATTTGAAAACATGCCCTGGATGCAAGCTGCAACTAGTTGTGCTTATCAGCACACCTGAGATCCGAAGGGTTATGTAGGCCAAAAAGGCCATGAAATGAAATTGAATAATCCTTATGAACCTGGATCAACTTGATGTAGACATGATGCCTAAGTTGAATAAGCGCTCTCTAAACAATTTATCCATTTGTGAGGCACAGCCATTCTCCGTGTTATTTTGTCTAGCACAGTGTTTGTAGCTTCCCCCTTCTCCCAATCCAAAGTATTTTTGAGTTAAGTTAGACAAGTCAACCCCTTGGCCCAACCTTGTTCCTAGCCTTCATCCTTCACTAGCAGTTTGACCATGTCCAATGGGTGAGTTTGTCATTTGAACTATTGTGCAAGTAATTTTATATAACAAAGGAATACGCTAACTTGATTAATGCCACTGAATGGATGTTGTACTTTGAGCTTGACTGTGAGAATGATTAGAGAAACATGTCTTAGTCTACTGATGTGATTTATCCTTGGTTGTATATTATTGGGATACGTGATGATGTGGGCCATATATATATACCTATTGATGATAGTTGATGGTCCCACATACTTGATGATGATATCATATGATGGACATATGGTTCATATGATGATTGATGCAGTTCAATAGGTTTTATTATTATTTCAAATCATCAGATTATGCACTGTTCATATATGGTGGACCCTACTGCTGGCCCATTAAGGCAACCCATGCTGTATGAGTACACATTCCTAGTGGATTTGGATCTTCTGGATCCAATGAGACACTTATCTTTCAGTTCCGGGCACTTCTAGCAGTGATTGATGCAATTTTACACTTGTTGACCAGATTTGGGGTTGATTTCCCAGCCTGAGCAGCAAGGGCCATGAGAGGCCAGTTCACCTAGGGCGCTGTATGAGGAGGGGGTGGTCCAGCCACTTATTTTTACCATTTACCCCCCCTTCTGGAGAGCCTGGTGGGCTCAGTTGGACAGCGTAGATGCCCTGGGAGGCAGTTTTGGCACTTTCACAGTTACCGAGGCAGTTAAAAAATGGGATAAAGTGGTCACTGAAGAATTCGATTTGGGCAACTGAGGCAAGGTTTTGGCATTTGGTTTTCACAGAATTCTTCCAAGGTGAGCCCACTATCTTCCAGCCAGTTTTCACCATGTGGGTAGGCCCACAACAATCACAGGAGGTCTTTTACTGCTTGTCTGTCACAAATTTTGAGGACAGATTTGATCATTTATATTATATTAGACATATTTTATTATTTTATTGTGCCTTGGGGATGAGCTAGTAAGGATTGATGCCTCCTAGCCCCACCATGTGCTTCTTATGTCATGTCCTAGTCATTATGAGATGGGCTTTGGTACTTTTACCCCCTCTAGTGGATGACGTCACCCTCCATGACTATTTTAGACTATGACGCCATCATTATATTGGGTGGTCCATGTGATATATTGTTATGATTCATTATTAGCCATTGATTATGTATTGAGATCTTTTAATCTCAACCACTCATTTGATGTAGTATTGTAGAGTGGTATAGGGTTTTGGTCTTTATTATCCTATATAAGGAGGAGACCCCCTATTGTATAGATCACCTTTGGAGCTCTGGAATATTGGAATAGAACACTTCTTTGTGGAGCATATCTCTCTTGTCTTGTGGATTCTCTTGCATCTTGAGTATACAGTATCTCTTCTATGTATCATTGTGGATTTTGGTACTTCTACTAGTTTTCTTGCAGGAAAGTCGAATTGGTGGAGAGGAGGGTGATTTCTTGAGGGTTATTGTTGGAGGGATCCACATATTCTCTCTTGGGTTGATCTTGTGACAGGGAGTATCATTATTGTATCTTCGTGACATAGTTGATGCTTTCTATTACATCTTTCTATCATTTTCATAATCATCTTACTTGACTTGTTTCTTTGATCTTGTCTTGTAGGAGGAGGACGATTTGGCTATCTTGGAGGAGGACGTTTTGGTTGGAGTTCTTGGATCTCACTCTTGAATATACACGTAGGAGAATGCTATCAATTTGCAAAGTGTCCACAATCAATTGAGGTAAAATCTACAAGGTACGTGCCTCTTTCCATCCATTCTCTCTTCATTGGTCACAAACCCTAATTAATTGAAACCCTCATTTTTGTTTTTCTTAGATCTACTTAGATCTTGCCTTGCTTTTGAAAAGATCTTAAGAACCCACCTCTATAGCATCCACCCCTAGTTGGATCTATAGTTTGGTGGTGATTGAGTTAAAATTTACACACTTTTCAAGGCAATATAGCCCTCTTGAACCAAATCGCACTTCCTTGGAGAGGCTTGTTGGGTTAGATCTAGCATATAGGTAGGTGAGATCCCGCTTGATTTGCAATCTACACACTTGATAACCTACCCCTAGACTTTTACTTTGGTGATTTCTACCTTGTGGGCATCATTCCACATTTTAAGGGATTAAAACCCCCTTTTGAATTACTTGGCACCTTAAAACTCAGATCTAGTAAGATCTAACCCTTGGATTGACTTGATTTTCTAGATCCACGTAGATTGGTACCTAAGCTACTTGGATCTAAAATTTGGTGGCCATTGGACTTGATTTCACCCACCTTATCCATCTTTTAGCCCTCCTTGAGCAAGGTCGCACTTCCTTGGGTGAGTGAGTTTTCCCACTTTGAGGACGTGGGTGGTTGAGATTTTTGTGGATTTGGAACGGGCATACCTTGAAACCTAGGTTTAGAGTATCATTTTGTGACGATCTGCCTTGGGGGTAGCATTCCTTGTTTTAAGGGATTGTGGTCCACTTAGGGTCATATCATGAAATCCTAGATCTAGCAAGATCCAACTACTCTATCTCAATTAGCCCACTTGACTTGACCTCTAGATGTCCCGATCTACACTTTGACATATCTTTTGACTCCATTAGCCCATCCAACAAGGCACTAGTCCTCCTCAAGCAAGGCGCACTCCTTGGGAATTGTGTCAAACCTTAGATCCGGTACATGGGTACTCCTAATTTCAACTTAGATCCATAGATCTACTCATTGCATATCCTCTAGTGCCAATTGCATCCCTAAAGTTCACCGTGTGGGTCCACATCAAGCCATTTCACATATCCCAAGAAAGTAGGACCCACTTGTGTAACACATGGTACTATACCTTGTCATTATAACTAGTCATGTGGCCTAAATCATACATTGGTTGAAACACTAATCATTTCCCAAACCACCTTCAACCATACTTTAATTTCTAGGTCCACTTTACCTTGCATTGGTTTCCGTAACTTACCATTTACTTATCCCTAGGAACCTTTGTTTGGGTCCAATCATCTTTGATTGGTTATAGGGTCTCCCCCTAGGTCTTGATTTATCTAGATCTAAAGTGAAGAGTGCCTCGGTTGATGTGACTCCCACCTTGCATTGGGAACCGTGGCATCTCTTGGGTCACCTCTTTAGTTTCCCATCTCCTCTACCATCCCGGATGGGATACCACTAGGGGCAACTACAAGTTGTGTGATAACAGGAACAACAATCATCAATAAGTAAATATTGGAACAACAACAACATCAATCATCAGTAAACAAGTACTGGAACAACAATCATCGTAAATAAATACTAGAACAACAACAACATCAATAAAAAAGTACTGGAACACTATCAATCACCAAGTACTAATCTTCAGTCACCCCTGGACCGGCATCAGTCACCTAAGGACCGGAACTCTATCAGTCGGCAAGTACTGATCTTCAGTCACCATTGGACCAGCATCAGTCACCTCTGGATCGGCATTAGTCACCTAAGGACTAGACCTCTATCAGTCGACAAATATTGATCTTCAGTCACCCTTGGACCGCCATCAATCACCTAAGGACTGAAACTCTATTAGTCAGCAAGTACTGATCTTCAGTCGCCCTTGGATCAACATTAGTCACCTCTGAACTGGCATCAGTCTCCTAAGGACTGGAACTCTATCAGTCAGCAAGCACTGATCTTCTGGCACTAGTCACCTAAGGACTGGAACTCTATCAGTCGGCAAGTACTGATCTTCAATCACCCTTGGACTGTCATCAGTCACCTCTTGACCAGCATCAGTCACCTAAGGATTGGAACTCTAGCAGTCGGCAAGTATTGATCTTCAATCACCTAAGGACCAGCATCTCTATCAATTAGCAAGTAATGATCTTCAGTCAACAAGGACTGGCATCTCTATCAGTCGGCAAGTACTAATCATCAGTCAACAAGGACTGGTATCTCTATCAGTCGGCAAGTACTGATCTTCAGTCGACAAGGACTGACATCTCTATCATAGAACACCAAATTCTCTGTCATCTTGATACAACTCTAATTGTCACAGAAAATATCAGTTACATCTATCTCTGCATCGAACAATCCTGCCAACATCTTGCGAAGCCAAACTGCTTCGCTAGAAGCTAAACCTGTTGCAGTCACTCCCTCTGAAGCAGAGCTCTCCTAAGCATTATCCTCCCTCTGCATCTTGTACTCCCTGCATTGTGACATTCTTCACTGGAGTGACTGGTAGCCTTCTCTTTTGATGATCTTTTGTGTATCCATCTATGTCATCTTTATAGGTCACTAGATACCAAGATCTCGAACTCTGTTGCATGTTCTCTCTTGCGCCCATCCATGACCTCCTCATCTTCAACCTTGTAGTAAACGTTGATATCCTAGTTGCCGAAGCGTCCCCCCCTCCCGATTCCATGAGCAAATTCGCGCTCCGAGCGAGTTTGTGCTCGAAGCATCCTCCGAACCGTGCTTCCAAAATTCCGAAGCTCGCTTCGGGCAAAATAAACTTGCTTCCTGCCACTGTCGGAAGCTTTCACGCTTTTGAAAGCTCCGAGCACCGAAAAAAACGCTTCGGGGTCGAACCGGCAACGCTCTGCCATCGAACCCCGTGCGCTTCCTGGGGCAGTCCATCGAACCCGTAGAAATGGCCGAAAAGTCAGTTTTTTTTGGTTTTTTTTTGTTTTTGGCTATGTGGGTGGGCCCTAGGGCATTTTTAGGGTTAGAGAGGGGAGATAAGGCAAAATATCCCCCTCTTTCTTCCTCATTGTTTCATCTTGGACTTGGAGTGGAGAGGGAAGGAGCTCTTGGAGTCTTGGTGTTGGCTTGGTGTTGGAGGCTTGGAGCAAAGTTGGTGAGCTTGAAGAGGATTTGAGAGAGCTTGGAGGAGACAACAAAGGGTTCCATCTTCTTGCAAATCAAAGGAGATCAAAATAGGTATGCCCAATGTGTATTTTTGTTGAATATTGTTCACAAAATGTCTTGTTTATTGTTTATGGTTTATTGTTGTATTTTCTTCTTCTCCTACATTTTCCCATTTCCCTCTTCCTCCTCATTCTATTGCAGGTTGTCCATCTAAAACTTGAAGAAAATGTTGTTCTTTTGGTGTTTGCTTCCATTTTTGGTTCTCATGGTGTTGGTTGGGAATAGGCATGTGAATGAAGAAGAAGATAGTGGTCATTCTCATATTGACCCAATGAGTGAAGGCTGAAATCGCATGAAGAACAGCAGTTGGACCTTTCTATGCCCACCTTGAATAGCATTGGAGGGAAGAGGCCTTGAGGGACTTTGCAGCAGAGAAGAGGGCCTTCGTTGTGTTGGGTGAGGTAGGTAATGTGGGTGCCACGCTTGCTGAGTGATCCGAGATGCCTATAGCTCTATGATTGAGCTCACTAGCTTAGCAGCATCCTCTTGGTTCCCTGGATTGCTTGATAAACCCAACTGTAGGTTGGCTTAGCATTGGGAAGAGACCTTAACTGTGAGAGAGTTCCTCAGCCCTCCTTAGTGGATACGCAGCCCAGCTCATGAGTGATCTCTCAGCTGAAAGAGTAGAGGTTGGACAGAGATATAACGTTGGGTGGAAAGTTGTCCTCACTTAGCCAGTTGCTTGGGGAAAACTTCAGTCCAAAGATAAGTGTTTCTATGTGTAAAATGATGCTACTTCATATGTTATATATGTTTGCTAAGTTATGCTTGTCATGCTCTAGATTAATGAATGGATGACTCCATGAACTTACTCATTAGGAAGCCATGTATAAGCTTGAACATAAGATTGAATGCATGTTGGAATACTACATTATTTACATGAATGATCTGTAAATATTAGATCCAAAGATCACTACTCCCTCTAGATCGCCCTGAGATCTCAAGCAGTATGAGTCTCGATATCAATACAACATTAATATAAACTCATACAACTAGATATGCATTTACCAACTTAAAATATAAATGCAATCATACATAAACAAAAGATGTACCCTGGAACCCTTACGAGAAAAACCAGCAAACTGTGGGGCTATCTTCTTTCTCGAGCCCAGAGCATATAGGAAAAGAGACAAGTACAATACAAGGTTACCTCAGAAATCTCTTCAGGCAAACTCTAGATTTGCATGCATCCAGCTAATGCATGCACGGAAGAGATGAGCCATAACTGCAAAACTGGATTTGAGTATCCATGCATCCGCCTCTGCCTGATCTATCTGTCTCTATCCTCTGCTTTGCTCTACTCTGCCATGCTCGCTCTGATGACTGCCCTCTGACTGAAAACATCCTCCTCTGCATGCACAAGTGCGCCCTCCCTCCAACAATGAATGACTCGTATTGAATCGGATCTCAGCAGATTTGAGCTCTGATCGTCACTGATCTTCCTCAATCTCTAAGACGAAGATACTCTGCAAGTTACAGACACTCAATCGCTCTATCGGATGCGGTATGAGCTTCTTCCTCCTTGGGGAATGCGCCCTCCTACTCAAGAGATGTCATCCTTCTCTCTAGTGACCTATCTCAGATCAAAATCTCTCTAATTGGAGACAGTCACCTCTTGTCTTCCTTATAACATCTCACTGTGAAGTTAGGTTTACCAAAAACCTAAAACAGTTGCATGCAAAACTCACTTTTGCATGCATGCATGAATTTCTCTCCAATCATTTTCCTGGTTAATATTTTAACACTCCCTCTTAACCAGGAAAGGATTCTGTACCACTCCCATCTTCTCCCTGAAGTATTCAAACCTAGTCTTCATCAAAGACTTGTTCAAAATGTCTGCAACCTGCTCATCTGTAGAAATGTACTGTAGCTCAACTGCTCCCTTCTGAACATGATCACGAATAAAGTGATATTTGATCTAAATGTGTTTGGATCGATCATGAAACACTGGATTCTCAGAGAGCTTGATGCAACTCTGATTGTCACAGTGAATCACCGTAGGCTCCAACTGCTAATCAAATAGACTCATCAACATCTTGCGAAGCTAGATAGCTTCACAACGGACTTCTGCTTCTTGTTGAACCATGACACAACTGTCGAACCTAAGTTGAAGCAACAACGGGAGGTGCTTTTCCTGTCACCTGCATTCCCTTCCTAGTCTAAATCTGTGAACTCCACTAGCTGGACTTCTCCCTGCCTCACATAATTTATATTGTACTCTATTGTTCCACTTATGTATCTCAAAACATGCTTTGCTGCTACCCAGTGTACATCTCTAGGTTCTACCATGTACTGACTCAAGGTGTTGACAGCAAAGCTCAAATCTGGTCTGCTGTTGACCAAGTACATCAAGGAACCGATGAGTTGTCTATACTTAGTGGAATCGGCCAACTTACTCTCAGAAGCCACTTGCCCATGGCATACTTGCCCTGACTCAGAAAGATATGCCCATCCTCCTGCCAAACTTCCATCCCTAGGAAGTAATGCATCAATCCTATATCCTTCATCTCAAACTCAGATGCAAGGTCTGGCTTGCAATCACTGATGAGTTTTTCTAACCCTGTGATAAACAAATCATCTACATAAAGCACAAGGATAAGAGGATCCCCTTTCACTACGATGAAGTAGAGATTTGGATCTGCTTCACTCTTCTGAAACCCTAGCTGCTGCAAATAGGTATCTATCCTAGAATACCAAGCTTTGGGTGCCTACTTTAAGCCATATAGAGCTTTCTTCAATCTGCACACATGAGACTCTCTCTCAAGTACCTCAAAGCCCTCAGGCTGCTCAATGTAAACCTCCTCCTCTATGAGTCCATTTAGGAAAGTTGTCTTGACATCCATCTGATGATCTTCCATCCCATTTCTGCTGCACCTAAAATCACAGTCCTGATGGAAGAATACCTGGTCATAGGAGCAAACGTATCCTCATAGTCAACTCCCTCTATCTGTGAGAAACCTCTAGCCACAAACCTGGCTTTGTATTTCTCAATGCTGCCATCTGCTGCATATTTAATCTTATAGAGCCATCTGGAGGTGACTACAGATTTTCCTTCTGGTCTGGGCACTACTTCCCAAACATCATTCTTCATGATGGAAGCATACTCTTCCAACATGGCATCTCTCCACGCTTGCTTTCCTGCTACTTGTTCGTATGAGGAAGGTTCTGACTCATTGATGTTGCTTACTAGATCTAAGTAACTGCAGAATCTCTGTGGAGCCTTTCTTTCTCTCACATCTTTCTTGGGAGTTCCTATTGCCTGAGCGTCCTTCAAGGTGTCCTGAAGCCACTTGGGCTTCCTCTTCCCTGAAGTGACATCATAAGATGAGAACTCCTCATCCTCGTCCCAATATCCTGTATGTGAGTGAGTACCTCCAGTAGAGGTGCCAGTAGTTGTTAATCCTGTAGCTCGGGAACCTGTAATCCGGGATCCTGATCTTAGTTGATCACCAACCTGAGATCCTGTGCCGGTTCCTGTTTCTGTGCCCGTGGAAACCGTATCTTGTGCATCTGTCACTCCAAACACTTGGGACCCTATTGACTGTTGAGCAGTACTCTGTCCTGTGTCAAGTAGGGATGTAGCAACTGGCTGCTTTCCCTTCTCTGACTCACATGACTTCCAAAAGGCCCGATCCTCCTCGAACTTTACATCCCGCCTCACAACATTCTTTTTGAGAGCAAGAATGTAAATGCGATACGCCTTTGAAGTCTCATCATACCCAACCAGAATTCCTCTTTCTGCAGTGGGTTCCAGCTTTGTCCTTTTCTCCAAAGGAACATGAGAGTAGGTGAGGCATCCAAAAATCCTGAAGTGCCCAACTTCAGGTTTCTTCCCAGAGAAGGCCTCCTCGAGGGTCCTGTCCCCCAAAGCCTTATGGGGGCTCCTGTTCTGAATGTAAGCTGCAGTGTTGCATGCTTCAGCCCAAAAAAAAATGGCAATCCCTGATCATGCAACATGGATCTCGCAGCTCCAATAATGGCCCTGTTCTTCCTCTCAGCAACCCCATTCTGTTGAGGTGTATAAGGAACAGTCAACTGGCTCTTGATGCCTTCCTGAGTGCAGAACTTATTGAACTCAGTGGAGGTGTACTCTCCCCCATTATCTGATCTGAAGATCTTAATCTTCCTTTCTATCTGTTTTTACGCAAGAGCCTTGAACTCCTGAAACTTCTGCAAAACTTCCTTAGAGTCTTTGCTCTTCAGGAACTAGAGCCAGGTCTTCCTGGAATAGTCATCAATGAATGACACATAGTACTTGTATCCTTTCAGTGATGTGGTGTACATCGGACCACAAAGGTCAGAATGAATCACATCAAGAGCTCCTGTAGCTCTAGTGTCGCTCTTGGGAAATGCAATCTTGACGTACTTTCCGAGAGCACACCCCTTACACACATCAGTGTGCTCAGTGCTGAACTCAGGTACTCCTATCACAATCTCCCTCAGAATCTTTAGAGCCGGATGGTGCAGATGAGCCATCCTTTTGTGCCAAAACTTACAGGGTACACATCCCTCATCCTTACTGCTATGACTTAGGGGATGATGAAGTTGGAAGCTCAATTTATATAGCTTCCCACAACGGACTCCAATCCTCTCAACTGAGGAAACCTTGGATCCCTTTGGATGAACTAGAACGTTCCCATCTCTGAACATTACCCATAGTCCTCGATCTTCAATGGTAGAAACAAAGATCAAGTTTTTCTTAAGACCTGGAACATATAGAACATCTCGAACTCTCATCTATTCTCCAAAGTCTTTCTGGAAAGACGGTTCCTCGTCCTATAGCCTTGACCGTAGAGTTGTCTCCCAAGACAATTTCAAGATCTATCCCATCCTCTGCTAGGTCAAAAAAATATCCGCAAACACCTATCATATGACTCGAAGCTCCACTGTCTATGCACCATACACTAGAAGTGGAGGCCATCAATGATTGATAGGAGTTAAGAGCCATCTCCCTGTCAATCCCATTGGTAGTACACTCATCAATATCTGTAGCGGAGCAAGAAGTGCAAACAATTTGCTCTTCCCCCATGATGTAGATCTGATGCTGCAGTTGTAGATCTGAGTATGAAAGCACTCCCTGACCCTTACCAGGGCTCTGATACCATGTAAATATTAGATCCAGAGATCACTACTCCCTCTAGATCACCCTAAGATATCAAGCAGTATGAGTCTCAATATCAATAGAACATTAATATAAACTCATACAACTAGTTCTGCATTTACCAACTTAAAATATAAATGCAATCATACATAAACAACAGTTGTACCCTGGAACCCTTATGGGAAAAACCAGCAAATTGTGGGGCTATCTTCTTTCTCGAGCCCAGAGCATATAGGAAAAGAGACAAGTAAAATACAAGGTTACCTCATAAATCTCTTCAGGCAAACTCTAGATTTGCATGCATCCAGTTGATGCATGCACGGAAGAGATGAGCCCTAACTACAAAATTGGATTTGAGTATCCTTGGATCCGCCTCTACTTGATCTATCTGTCTCTATCCTCTGCTCTGCTCTGCTCGCTCTGAAGACTGCCCTCTGATTCAAAACGTCCTCCTCTGCATGCACAAGTGCTCCCTCCCTCAAACAATGAATGACTCGTACTGAATCAGATCTGAGCTCTTATCGTCACCGATCTTCCTCAATCTCTGAGACGAAGATACTCTGCAAGTTACAGACACTCAATCGCTCTACCGGATGCAGTACGAGCTGCTTCCTCCTTGGGGAATGCGCCCTCCTACTCAAGAGAAGTCGTCCTTCTCTCTAGTGACCTATCTCAGATCAAAATCTTTGTAATTGAAGACAGTCACCTCTTGTCTTCCTTATAACATCTCACTGTGAAGTTAAGTTTACCAAAAACCTAAAACAGTTGCATGTAAAACTCACTTTTGCATGCATGCATGCATTTCTCTCCAATCATTTTCCTGTTTAATATTTTAACATGATCTGCATGGCTAACCTCTGCAGGTTGTTGATATGATTAGCTAGTTTAGTCCATTATATGTGTTTATTATGGATTGTATTCACCCTTCAAAGGGATGGCTTGACTTCACTTGGTCTTGGGGAAGAAATGGGATAACCCCCCCTGATGTGTTTCAGAGCCCCTCTGTGGTCAAGTGAAGGGAGAATTCATGGCAGGAAGAAAGCAAAATCCTGGCAGAAGGATAAAGGCACTTAAGTGGAGTCATGAGCATAAATTCAGTTGCGAAATTAGCATGGTTGGAGTACTCAGATGGGGTGGGGGTTGTATAATTGGATCGAGCTCCTCAAGAGCTTTCCAACGGTACCAACCTTGTCCCATTTGGACCAGGGAGGAGGAAGTTATGCCCCTTAGAAGTTGCCTTGGAAAGATTGTTGGAGCAGGGGTATTTGGCCCTAACCTTTCCGCATACGCAAGGACGTTTCCGCATCCGCAAAGCGGAATTGCGGATTGCGAAGGTCGGGAATCATCCATTGGGGCATATGGAAATATGCATTTCCGCACCCGCAGTGCGGAATGCGGAATGCGGATTGGGGAAGGTAAAATCTCTTGGAACTGGAATATGGAACTCCACATTTCTGCATCCGCAATGCGGAGTGCGGGATGCAAGTTGCGGGAGGAAACTTTTGGTATAGAAAAATGGAACCTAACTTCCGAGTTACGCATGCGGATTGCGGAAGTGTGGAAGTCAGAAGGACAAACTTTCGAGGCAAAAATTGGTTTCCGACTTCCGATTTCCGCATGCGGATTGCGGAAGTCGAAAGCCCAAATTCGACGGAAAGTTCGTTTCGGCAATCCGACTTCCGAGTTCCATAGGCGGATTGCGGAACTCGGAAAGGATGGATTGCGGATCGCAATGGGGGATTGCGGACCCGAGCCCATTGCAGTTGTGTGTGGAATGGGATGAATTTGGAAGAAAAAAAAAATCAGTGTTGAACACAATGTTCACATTGAGAGGGGGGTGAATCAGTGTGAAGCCAATTTTAAATCCTTTTCAACTTCTATTAATCAAAGATTCATCAATGCATCATTCTACCAATTACATCAACATTTCATAATCTTCCATCAACTAATCAACCATGAATCATAAGCATGTTATCAACTAAATCATTGAACTATAATAAACACCACAACACAAGAGAGCACAACACAATATAATCTTTGTAATATTTTTATATTTGATTGGACCGGCTACAACCGTTAGGGTAAATCAGCACCAACTGATAAGAAGAGCACCAACTCTTATTCTAGGGCCCAGCCTGGTTTTCTTAGACCCAGCTAAGAAGGATTGAGGTATCCAAACCTCAGATGCAAGACTTGCTTGCATGTACAATACAGTTTGCACACTCATGTCTTCACACTCATTGTCATATCAACAACATGCCACTGCCATGTCTATTAACCAATCTGTCATATCATCAACTTGTCATGTCATGTCAACACTGTCCACGAGATCATCTTCAGTATTATGTCCGGGAGCACATCAGCATTCAGTATGTCTTCATTCGTCATGTCTTCATCATTTTACAAGCATGTCTTCATTCCACCATCAATTTGCTGCCTCAGTTTAACCCAGAATTAAAGATAAAAATAAGAACTCCTTGCATGTTGCTCCTGTTGTTGCTCCTGCTTCACCGAACTTGTCCTCGTCATCTCTAAACCCCGAAATCAGAGCTCCTTTTTCACACACAAATTCACACATCAAATCAACAATTTTATCTTTATTTATACTTGTCTTATCCATAAATTTAAGAGGCCGACTTGTCAATCTTTATTTTTATTTCATTTCCATGTTATCCTCATCCAATATATATTTATATATTTTTGGTCTTTTTGCCACATCATTAAGGTGAGTATTCTTCTCCATCACATGCCCGCAAGGGTCATCAACAAATGCCCACAATGCCTCTTCTTCATACCTTCATGGCTCTTCAAAATATGCCCGCAAGGGCTATTTTGATATGCCCGCATAGTCCTCCAAACATGCCCGCAGAGGGTCTTATTTATGCCCGCAGTGTTCACTGGAAATGCCCGCAATGGGCTCAAGAAATACCTGCAATGGGCCATTAAGTCCTTCAAATATGCCCGCAGGGGCTACTTGATTATGCCCGCAAGAGGCCTCTCATATGCCCAAGTGCTCCTCTAGCAAATGCCCGTAGGCAATGTAGAAGATGCCCGCATGGGCCCTTCAACTGCCATTTCACTTGTCCCTTCAACTTAATTGCTTGCCACATCATCTTGTCTTTTGTCTAGCTTGCTAATCTCACCAATGTTTGGAATGCTTTCCAATTCACCAATCAAGCCAAGTCCTTCTCTCTTTGTCATGCTCCTTCATCCTTGTTGTGTTGTCAAATCATCAATGCTTGAGACTTGTCATGTCTGCCATGTCATCCATGCTTGCCTTGTCATTGTTTTTTCTTCATTGTCCTTGCCATGTCATGCTTTTTCCTTGTCCATGTCATCACTTCTTGGTCTTTGTCATTAATGTGTTGTCATCAATGACAACCTTGGCCATCAATCTCCCCCTTTGTCATTGATGGCAACCTCCTCAACATTTCTCTACCCCTTTGACATTAATTACAAAGGGCCAATCACCTAGTCATTAAAACCTTCACAATGCCCAAAAAGATATCTTTAAATACTTCATGAAATCATTTGTTGATCTCCCTTGTCATATAGAATTTTAATTCTCTAAGCTAATCTTCAATTGTTTATAACAATTGTTGAGAATTATGCATACTCCCTCTTTGGCTTAGCTTACCATATATTTACATATAAGATTGCTCCCCCTGAGCTCGTGTCTTCCCTCACTTTTGAAACAACTTATCCTTGAAAATGTCATTGCCTTGTCATCATAACTCTGTCATTTCTGATCTGACTTTTGCACTACGTTTTACTATTGTATCCCATAAAACATCTTCATTATAATTATGTTATTTCTTGTCTGATTACTAAATCATCCAATGATTTAGTCCTTCAACTTTGTCCTTCGATCTTCATGCTGCTAAGAAACTTGATTTTGGATCCTTAAGCTTCATCTGCTTCCATGTCTTCAACAGAAATTGAGAGATACTGCAAATTTGTCCTTTTTGTTGGTTATCTTCTTGTATAAATAAATTTGATACCAATCTGACTTACTGTGCAAACTGTATCACATGGTTGCGTTGCCTCCTTTGATTATTTTCAGATACCAACAACAAGAAATTCTTGCCAATCATATCCAAAACTAAATGCATCAGTAATTATCTAGTAAATTCATAAAAGGTAAGCATGCATCAAGAACAAAACTTCAAAATACCACCATGCTGCTTTGCTTTCTTAACCAACCATACTCCCCCTATGAACATGCCAGGATCCTTGGACCTGTTACTTCCTTGGAGCAACCATCATTCACCCATTTAGTCCATCCTCCAATAATGAACTCATGGTGTCAAGTCTTTAACAGACATCAAGTATGGCTTTCCATGTGGAAGCCAGCTTCATTTGTGCATTGATCATCAACTTCATTCAGATTTAGCAAAATATTCTTTTTCACCCAAACCTGAGTGTCCTTCACTTTTAGAATTTGTCCTTTTGTCTTCAGAGCTTTTTTCCTTATTCTCCTTCCAAGATTCATCCATTTTCCTTCTTGATGAATATGACAAACTTCTCAAAGATTGTCTTCTTGGGCTTGCACAGTTTTGAGCTTTATGACCGAAACCACTACATGTGTAGCAACTCAATGTGTGACAGTTGGCAACGAGGTGTCCAATTTGATCACATGTCCAGCATCTAACCTTGTCATTGGGACTTCCACCACTTCTTCTACAATCCATAGCCTTGTGACCAAAGTTAGAACAAGAGAAACAATAACCATTAAATCCATTTGCATACCTGGGACTTTGGTTCCGTCTTCTAGTTGCCTCTCTTTTGAAAAATTTGCTTTGAGGGATAGAATTAGCTTCTTGAAGTATTCTTGAACTTTCAATGTCTTTGTTGTCAAGAGCAGGTGGATGGGGAGCAGCTTTGGACGCTGATGGACCTGCTTCTGGAGTCTTGGGAGACAAAGTGTCTTGTTCTTCTTTCTTCTTGAAAGTGTCATGTTGTTCTTCCTTCTTGAACCCAAGACCAGATGTGTCAAAAGGAGACCTTTCACATTTCAGTGTTTCATCCAAGATATCTGAACTTTTGTTGAACTTTACATAGGCATCAGATTTCTTGTCCTTCTTTCTGAGACCAACTATCTCCATCTCAAGCTTTTGACATGTTTTCTCTATCTTTTCTAGCTGGATTCTTAATGCCTCTTCTATTCTCTTGGATTCCTCCAACTGAGTTTTTAAATCAACATTGATCTTCCTTGACTCCTCAAGATCTTACGAATCCTTACCATGCTCTTCTTTTTCTTTAGCTTGATTTATCAATTGAATCTTTAGTCTTTCTCTTTCATCTTCTTTAGCTTCCAACTGATCATACAACACTACTCCTTTATGCTTAAGTTTCTTCAGCAACTCTTTTAGTTTTATGTTCTTCTTTTGGAAATTGTCCAAACACTCAAAGGTTGTCTTCCTAAACATCTTGTAATCAAATTGGTTTAGTTCAACTCTGTTGTAGCACCAATCTGCTCTGAGATCAATGTCACACACATAATTTATAATTCGTTGTCTGGCCTTCAGTAACTCTTCATTATTATCTGCAATAGCATTTTCAGCTTCATCAAATACTAAGATACTACAATCAGAAGTATCCATACCTTTACTGGAGTCTGATTCTTCCCTTTTGACATCTTCAGTAATATTAACTTTTGTTTCCTAATTTTCTTTTTCAATGTCTTGTCTTTCCTTCTGATTTTCACTCTCCAATTTGAACCATAGATTCTTTGGTGAAGTGTCCCCAATACCTTCTTTGACTGAAATTGGAAGTCCATCCAAGAGAAACTTCAATGTTGTTGTATTGTCCTTCTTTGCATTTTTTTGTGTTGTTGATTTGCCCTTCTTGTTTGATGGGTTGGGTGGATCGATCACAATCTCCCAAACTCCAAAATTCTTTAGGTAGGCTTTCATATTGCTCCTCCAACCAAAATAATCTTTCACATCAAACATAGGTAGATCATTGATGAATTCTTCTTTTGGATCCATAATTGTGTCCACGGATCTCCTTCAAGCTTGCAAAAGCTGATGGTGAAGGCCTGGCTCTGAAACCAATTGTTGAACACAATGTTCGCAATGAGAGGGGGGTGAATCAGTGTGAAGCCAATTTTAAATCCTTTTCGACTTCTATTAATCAAAGATTCATCAATGCATCATTCTACCAATTACATCAACATTTCATAATCTTCCATCAACTAATCAATCATGAATCATAAGCATGTTATCAACTAAATCATTGAACAATAACAAACACCACAACACAAGAGAGCACAACACAATATAATCGTTGTAATCTTTTTATATTTGATTGGACCGGCTACAATCGTTAGGGTAAATCAGCACCAACTGATAAAAGAGCACCAACTCCTATTCCAGGCCCAGGCTGGTTTTCCTAGACCCAGCTAAGAAGGATCGAGGTATCCAAACCTCAGATGCAAAACTTGCTTGCATTTACAATACAGTTTCCACACTCATGTCTTCACACTCACTATCATATCAACAACGTGTCACTGCCCTATCCATTAACCAATCTGTCATTCATCAACTTGTCACAGGCCTGTCATCACTGTCCACGAGATTATCTTCGGTATTTTGTCCGAGAGCACATCAGCATTCAATATGTCTTCATCATTTTACAAGCATGTCTTCATTCCATCATCAATTTGTTGCCTCAGTTTAACCCAGAATTAAAGATAAAAATAAGAACTCCTTGCATGTTGCTTATGCTGTTGCTGCTGCTTCACCGAACTTGTCCTTATCATCTCTAAACCCTGAAACCAGAGCTCCTTTTTCACACACAAAATCACCACACAAATTCACTCATAAAATCAACAATTTTTTCTTTATTTATACTTGTCGTATCCATAAATTTAAGAGGCTGACTTGTCAATGTTTATTTTTATTTTATCAAATGATATTATTTTTATTTCATTTCCATGATCCAATATCTATTTATATATTTTTGGCCTTTTGCCACATCATTAAGGTGAGTATTCTTCTCCATCACATGCCCGCAAGGGTCATCAACAAATGCCCGCAAGGGCCTTTAGCAAATGCCCGCAATGCCTATTCTTCATACCTTCATGGCTCTTCAAAATATGCTCGCAAGGGCTATTTTGATATGCCCGCATAGTCCTCCAAACATGCCCGCAGAGGGTCTTATTTATGCCCGCAGTCTTTACTGGAAATGCCCGCAATGGGCTCAAGAAATGCCCGCAATGGACCATTAAGTCCTTCAAATATGCCCGCAGGGGCTACTTGATTATACCCGCAAGGGGCCTCTCATATGCCCAAGTGCTCCTCCAGCAAATGCCCGCAGGCAGTGTAGAAGATGCCCGCATGGGCTCTTCAACTACCATGTCACTTGTCCCTTCAACTTAATTGCTTGCCAGATCATCTTGTCTTTTGCCCAGCTTGCTGATCTCACCAATGTTTCGCATGCTTGCCAATTCACCAATCAAGCCAAGTCCTTCTCTCTTTATCATGCTCCTTCATCCTTGCTATGTTGTCAAGTCATCTATGCTTGAGACTTGTCATGTCTTCCATGTCATCCATGCTTGCCTTGTCATTGTCTTTTTCTTCATTGTCCTTGGCATGGCATGCTTTTTCCTTGTCCATGCCATCAACTTCTTGGTCTTTGTCATTAATGTGTTGTCATGAAGGACAACCTTGGCCATCAATCAGAGGGTCTCCCATGGCCTCCGAAGGCCACCAGGGAGGTCAGGGGACATGACAAAGTGGTATCAGAGCTTCAGTTGCAACATTGGGGTTGTTAGGGTCGAGCTGTGCTTGAAATTACAAGCAAGAAATGCACCCATGGCGCAATTTGATAAGCATTATTGATTGATTGATTGTCCAAATGAGTAATTTTGGATTTGATTGGATGTGTTAGGTTTTATTTACATGCTTGTAATGTCTAATAGATGCCTATGTTATACACAGTGGTTGCAATGGTTAATCGTTGAAACGTACAGCAGGGCAACGTATTGAGAAGTAGGAAAATGGTGACCATAAACGATGCCCATGATCCTTATGAGCCCGAAGAAGATGTTCTAGGAGAAAACGTGGAGGAAGAGCATGCTAAAACTGATTCTAATGGAAGAAGGGAGCAAGTAACTCCCAAGAACTTGGTTGAGACCATGGTAAGCTTCAACGAGCGAATGATGAAAGCGCATGAAGAGCAACATCAACTCAATGCAGCCATCTTATAGAGCCTCACAGACATGCATCCGAGAATAAATGGTGGGACTAACCCAAGCAACGAAGGCCAAGAGGAAAGAAATGCAGAACGTCACTCTAGGGGTCGTTCTAGGAGAAGGACTCCAAGTCCTAGAAGGGATTCTATGAGTAGGAAGCACAGAACAGCCTCTCCAAGACCTATGACCAACAGGTCATGTGAATCTAGAGGTTCACAAGGAAGCCCAAGACTTACTCCTAGCCGAAGTGAGAGAAGAAAGAGGCACAGAGGTATCCCACGGGGTGAATTTAGGAAAGCAAGGCCTCCCACTTTTGATGGAGAAAGCAAATAAGGTCAAGAAGCAAAAGCATGGCTTCTTGGAATTAAAAAGTACTTCAGAATGCAGGAGTATTCAGAGAATGAAAAGGCTAAGGTTGACATCTATAACCTTAGCGGAAGAGCTTCAATTTAGTGGGAACACCTCGTGTAAGTGAAAGGAAATAGTGAAAGAAGAATCAGCTAGGAAAAGTTTAAAAGATACTTCCAGGAGAAATACCTATCAGCTAGGTATTATGATAACAAAATAAAAGAGTTCAGTGAACTCATATTAGGGCAGAATACCATGGATGAGCATGTCCACAAGTTTTTAGAGTTGTTGAGGTATGTAGATTACATAAAGGATGAAAGAGTGAAAATACAATGTTTCCTTGGTAGTCTACCACAGAATTACAGAGATAGGATTGAGTTTGTCAATCCCCTAAGCTTGGATGAAGCCATCAGAATGGCAGAGCATTGCTATGAGCAGAGTAAACGTAAATCAGAGATGCAACCAGCTTGGAAAGGTAAGCCTAGAGGAAGGTTTGAACAAAAGAAAAGTGGATCCAAACCACCATTCAGAAATCAACCCAAACCTTTTCCACGAGACCAACAAGCAAGAAGAGAATTCAAGCCAGTTGTAGCAGCAGAAAAGACACCAAAAGGGCCACTCCAATGTTGGGGATGTAAAGGAAACCATATGCTTAAAGATTGCCCACATCGGAAGGAAAATACCAGAAGCTTGCACAACATTGAAGGAGCAGCTACAATGGGAGATATGGCAAGGGCAACATCTAGGATTTATGCAGCACTGGATTATCACCAAGCAGATCATCCATCAACAGTGGTGGAAATTGAAGGTAAGATTGCTAAGCAATCTATTTCTGTTTTGATTGATCCAAGGTCTACTCATAGTTATGTGTCTCCTGAGGTAGTTGAAAGTTTTTCTCTTGGTAAAGTAAAGCATGGTAAGGCTTGGCTAGTTCAATTAGCCACAGGTACCAAGAGGAAGGTAAGTGAGGTAGTGAAGGAGTGCCCCATAGAATTGAATGGACTCATCACACATGCAAAATTAAATGTCTTACCATTAGGATCATATGATGCCCTAATTGGCATAGATTGGTCGGAAAGACATAGAGCCAAGTTGGATTGTTATGAGAAAGCACTTAAATGCCTTGATGATGAAGGAAGTCCAAGGTTAGTAAAAGGGATTCCAAAGCAAGTTTCAGTAAGGAATATTTCAGCCTTACAGCTGAGAAATTTCTATTAAAAGGGTTGCCAACTATATGATGTGCATATATCAGATTTAGCAGAAGGTAAAGGACCCAAGTTAGAAGACTTTGACTTGTTACAGGATTTCCAGGATGTATTCCCAGATGAAGTGCCAGGGCTGCCACCCAAGAGAGACATTGACTTTTCCATTAACTTTGATCTAGGGGCAGCACCAATTTCCAAAGCTCCCTACAGAATGAGCACACCAGAATTGGTAGAATTGAAGATGCAGCTACAAGAATTAATGGACAAAGTATATCAGACCTGGTGTATCTCCTTGGGGTGCACCTGTGTTATTTGTTAAGAAGAAGGATGGGACATTGAGGTTGTGTATTGATTACAGGCAGCTCAATAAAGTGACAGTTAAGAACAAGTATCCATTACCCAGTATTGATGACTTCTTTGACCAAATGAATGAACCTAGCGCATTTTCTAAGATTGAGTTGAGGTCTGGGTACCATCAAATGAGGATTAAGGAAGAAGACATCCATAAGACAGCTTTCAGAACAAGGTATGGACATTATGAATTCACTGTGGTGCCATTTGGTCTTACCAATGGACCTGCTACATTCATGTGTCTTATGAATAGTGTCTTCAGCAAATATTTGGATAAGTTTGTGATTGTATTATTGGATGACATTTTTGTGTATTCAAAGAATGAAGAAGACATGATGAGCATTTGAGAATGGTATTGCAAGTCCTTAGAGAACACCAATTGTATGCCAAGCTAAGTGTGATTTCTATCAGCAGAAAGTACAATATTTGGGTCATATTATTTCAGCAGAAGGCATTTCAATGGATCCAGATAAGATTGAAGCCATCATGGATTAGCCTACTCCAAGGAATGCTATAAATGTTAGATCTTTTATGGGTCTTGCAGGTTACTACAGAAGATTCATTGAAGGATTCTCCAAGATAGCCAACCCAATCACTTCATTGCAAAGGAAAAATATTAAATTTGTATGGTCTGAAAAATGTGAGAAGAGTTTTGAGCAGCTGAAGGAGTTGCTCACAAGTGCTCATGTTTTGAAGATTGCAGATCTAGAGAAAGACTTTGTGGTATGCACAGATGCTTGCATTGAAGGGCTCGGTGGAGTACTCATGCAAGAAGGGTTTGTAATTTGCTATGAGTCCATGAAGTTAAAAGAGCATGAAAGGAACTGTGCCACACATGATTTAGAGTTGGCAGCCATAGTTCATGCTCTCAAGAAATGGAGACATTATCTCTTTGGAAGAAAATTTGAACTCAGGACTCTGATCATATAAGTTTAAAATACTTGTTTGACCAGTCAAATATGAATGCTAGACAAACTAGATGGATGGAGTTTCTTTGTGAGTTTGATTTGGAGATTAAGCATGTCAAAGGTAAGGGAAACAAGGTTGTTGATGCACTCAGCAGAAAATTCCATATTGCAGCAGTAAGCGTCCGTAAATCGGATTTGAAGGCAAGGATTCTAGAAGCTCAAATCAGTGATGAAGTTTACCTTCAGGTCAAGAAGAAATTGCAGCAAGGTATTGTGGATGAAGCGTGTGCAAGATATCAGCTAGGTGATGATGATGTTCTCATTTATCAGGGCACCAGACTGTACAGTCTAGATAGTGCAGATTTGAAGAAGCTTGTGATGGATGAGATACATCAAAGGCCATATTCGGGACACCCAGGATATCAAAAAACTATAACAGCAGCAAGGAAGCAATACTTTTGGCATTGGTATGAAGAAAGACATAGCTGAGTACATTGCTAGGTGTCAAAACTGCCAACAAGTCAAGGCAGAGCATCAACATCCAGCAGGATTGTTGCAGCCATTGCCCAATCCAGAATGGAAGTGGGAAGTGATCTTTATGGATTTTATAACAGGTTTTCCAATGACAGTGAAGAAGCATGATTCAATCATGGTAGTGGTGGACAAGCTATCAAAGGCAGCGCATTTCATTCCAGTCAAGTCCACTCACAAGGCCAATGATATTGCAAATATCTTCATGAGAGAGGTATTCAGATTGCTTGGGTTGCCCAAGGCAATAATTTCAGATCATGACACAAAGTTCACATCTACTTTTTGGGAATGATTGTTCTGGGAATTAGGAACTCAGTTGAAGTTTAGCACAGCCTATAATCCTCAAACTGATGGTCACACTGAGAGAGTAAATCAGATTCTTAAAGACATGTTGAGGATGTATGTGATGGACAAGCCATCCAAGTGGGAAGACTATTTACATTTGGTAGAGTTTGCATACAACAATAGACATCAAGCATCACTGAAGATGAGTCCTTTTGAAGTGTTGTATGGCAAAGGATGCAAAACTCCAGTGAATTGGGAAAACCCAGTGAACAGGGATTAAGGAGATGGAGCAAGAGATTGCTAAGATCAAGCAGAATTTGAAGGCAGCACGGGACAGGCAAAAGAGTTATGCAGATCTAAAAAGAATGCATAAGGAGTTTCAGATTGGAGATCATATCTACTTGAGAGTGAAACCAAGGAAGAGTTCCATGAAGTTGGGAAGTTGTGCCAAGTTGGCACCAAGATATTGTGGGATTTTTGAAGTCCTTGATAGGATAGGACCAGTTGCATATAAGATTGCATTGCCTGCTAACATGAAAGCTCATAATGTTTTCCATGTCTCTTCGCTTAAGAAATATGTACATGATCCTAATCACATAATTGATTGGAATGTGATACAGGTGGAACTAGAGAGAGAATTCCAAGTGGAGCCTACATGCATCCTAGACAAGAAGGTCACTTTGCTCCGGAACAGGGCCATAAGGCAGGTAAAGGTACAATGGAAGCACCTTAGTCCCGAAGAGGCCACATGGGAGCTAAAGGATGCCATGAAAGAGGCATTCCCATTTTTGTTTAGTTTTGAGAACATCGAGGACAGTGTTATTTAAAGGGAGAGGGAGTTGTAATACCCCTATTTTGGACCCTTATGTTTATTGGCCTCAATGTAAAAATTGTATGTACATGCTATGTGTGTATTTTCCCTAATGTGGAGCTCAAGGCCAAGGCCCCACTAGTGAATGTTGAGGTTTTAATTGCATAGGCAAGTATTTGACAGTTTGATTATCCATGAGTTGTTAAGCCATGAAGAAATGTAAATGATGTAATTATTAATTAATGCAATAAAACACCCAAGAAGCTAGCTAAGGAGGCAACCAATGAGAAGGGGCCATATGTATCCACTAGGAAGAGGTGAAGGGGTTATGGGGTTGGTACCCATGTTGCCACATGTCCAATAGTGAACCCATTTGACTCCCCATGCTGACATTAATTCGATGGAGTATGGGCAGCCTGCGAATCTGTATGGCGGGTATGGCCCTATGTTTTGTTTGTTTCTTAAGTCACTCCACACATGGGAATTCGGCCATCCTGTTGGCTAACCCATTGTGGACGAGCACCCAAGTCATTGATGCACACGTAGAGCCCAGCTGTGAAAAAACAAGAGAAAATCAGGATTTCTGTGTGAGCCGAATGTACAGAGCCGAATGTGTAAAGGAAACCCTGTGTAAGGATGAAACCGGTTGGGACAGCCTCAGATCTGTTCATGGGGATGAATTGCAAAGCTTGAACAGCCGAGAGAACCCGTGAGAGCAGTTAGAACTGTTTTGCAGAAGGCCAAATTGAAGGCCAGATCTTAGGTCACAGCCCAGTGAAGAATTAACTTGGATAACAGAGAAAAGGTCAACTTACGGTTGGATCTGCTTGGTAAACCTAGTGAAGGTTGAAATCTCATGAAGAACAGCAGTTGGACCTTGAGGGACTGCCATCAGAGAAGAGGGGCTTCCTTATGTTGTGTGAGGTAGGTAATGTGGTTACCATGCTTGCTGAGTGATCTAAGATGCCTATAGCTCTGTGATTGAGCTCACTAGCTTAGCAGCATCCTCCTGGTTCCCTAGATTGCTTGATAAACCCAATTATAGGATGGGTTAGCATTGGGAAGAGACCTTGAATGTGAGAGAATTCCTTGGCCCTCCTTAGTGGATACACAGCCCACCTCGGGGGTGATCTCTCAGCTAAAAGAGTATAGGCTATGTTACGATGGTACCAGCACAAGCGTACTTGCCAAGGTGCCCCAGGGAGAGGGTGTCTTTTTTTCTGACCAGGAGGGGTGTTTAGCCAACTCATTCTGAAGTAGGGGCATGTCCAGACCCTTTGGTTTCTCCTCTCGAAGTACTATGGCTTAGTGGCATCGATGACTTCCTCACGAAAGGGTTTGAAACCCTGAGGTTGGTGTCTGGGGCTTCCAAGGGTGGATTATTAGGTCACATGACCCCGACCCTATCTCAACACTCCAGCAGCAGTTGTTTCAACACTAAGACACGCTCTTATCTTCCAGAGTACCTCCACCACCCTCCTGGTCCTCCAGTTCAGAAGCGCCCTCCCTCTAGCCCCTCATTCAGAGGATGACGTCATCCTCCTGGGCAGATTGTTTGCTTGCTAAAAGGGGGGGCGTTGGGGGTTAGTTGGGACATGACGATCTCCCCCTGCACAGTCTGGCCTTTAGTTTCGTCGAAATTGGCCTTGTTTAGTATATTTTTGCACCTAAGGGGGAAAATTACCCCAGGTAGCCTACTATAGGCCATCTTTAGATTATTTTATATTATTTTTGTTATATTTTTAAGTTGACATTTTTAAATATTAAATTGACCTTATTTTGTGTAAAGTGAATGTGAGATCATATAAATTCAATCTCCTCACTTCATTTTGAGACATCAACTCTTGGGATAATTTCGTTATGTCTGTTATTTTCCCTAACTAGGGCTCTTTGAAGGGATGCGCACTCCTTTATGAAGGTTATTTTGCAAGTTTGAAGCATTTTCTTGGAAGTTTTACTTTTGTTCATGCCATTGCTAAGGTGAGGCTAGAGTTGTTTGCTTAACACATGCACTTGGAGGTATCTATACTTTTGTTTTGATGTCTCTTAGTCAATTTGTATGAAAGTGATGCTTGTTAGGGTTAAATGGAAGCCATTGTCGCTTCGTTTTATCTTTGATCACCCTTGCATTCAAGCTTGAGCTTTAGCTCTTCAAGTTTTGATAAGGTATGTCTCCTCAACGAATCTCAAAGATTGTTGAGGTTAACCCTAGTTGTCAAGCTTGCCAAGAACCATCTCAAGGAAGGTAACTCCTCTCATTGATGCCCTAAGGTTGGGTAAATTGTTTTCTATTGAACCCTAAGTTGTTCATCCACTCTTTTAACCTAATTTTCTGAGTTTGTACATTTATAATTATATTTAGGGTTAAATTTTGCATTTTCATGGTAGAATTAGGGTTAGATTTAGGGCTGCAATTTTATGATAAAAACCCTAAAAATCAAAAATTTTATTTTTTCGATTTTTTGGAATTCCTTCAATTTCGGCCCTCTCCTTCAATTTCGTCTTCCCTTCTTTAGCCCTAAAAACCCTAGAGCAAAATTTTAGGAATTCCAAAAAAACCAAAAAAAATTTTGGCCTCCCTAAAATTTCGGCCCTTCCTCCTATAAATTCGACCTACCCTTTTTGTCCCTATAAACCCTAGGGAGAAATTGTAGGAAGCCCTAAAAATTTAAAACTCTCAAACATCCTAATAAAAACCCTATTTTTGTGATTTTGTACATATTATGTTAGATTAAGTTTTAGTTTTTTAATTTAGATCCTTTTTACTTTTTTTTTCATAAAATTAATTTTAAAAAAACCCTAAACCACCCTAGTTTCCTTCCTTCCTCTTCTTCCTTGTCATCCCCTACTACCTCTTGCCTTCATCTTTGACCCCTCGGTTGCCCTTTTTCTCCTTCATGCCAAGACTTCCCTTTTATGCATACACAGGTCTGCAATAAATTGCAGACCTTGTGTGCTTGCCCTTCTTCCCCTCATCTGCAAACATAAAAAAGGGACATCAAGTTAACATCTATTTGGTTAATTTTTGGTGTAGGTTATGGAGTATTTTGTTGTCTTTAAACCCTTTTTTTGTGCACCTCTTTCAAGATAACTCAGCTCTGGAAAATTACATGCATTGGTAAGTGGTTTCCTTCACTTTATTACTGTTGTTATAACTACAAAATAAGAAGAGATTTAGTAATCTGATTTATTTATCTTGTTGGCTAGCATTTGAAGTGATTCACAACTCTGACTTTTACCTATTACAGATCTGAAGGTTATATTCAAAATTGGGATACATTTTGGTCCTTAAGTGATTGATGTTGGTTTTGCTCTACTGAACGATATACATTAGATTGGCATTGAGTAGTTAGAACTGATATAATTAACTTCTCTAATCAAATAACTTTTCCAGAGTTAGAATCTTGGCTATTGGAGTTTCATGTTATTAAAGGCTAAATTGAATGACATATCTCAGCCTTGGCCACATTTGCCACAGACCTTTAATTATATTGCTTTACCTTTAATTATATGCTTTACTTGCAACTGGTTATGCTAATGATACATCTCTGCATGCCTGATTAGTGTATCTGGTTGATGAAGTGAAATGGATACCTCACTGCTATATTTAATAGTCTTATAATTTATTCATACATGAAATAGTTATTTACTCTTGTTGCTATAAGGTATTACTATTACACTAGGTTGCATAGTGAATGACTTTGACAAGCACAACTTAATGCATATTTGGTTGGTGGTTGAAGTGTGTTACCAATATAGTCTTTTGATCCAATATTGATTATTGTAATTGACGTGTACACATGTCTTACATTTATTGGTAAATGGTCCTGAATCTATGTTTTGTGAGTGATTATTATCTTTTATTGACCTACATTGAATTGAATAATCTAAGTGAATTATTGATTTTGATCATCTCTTTTGTACTCACTGACGCTAGTCATAACATTATTGACTCCATTAGGCACTGGTCTAACTACAAATTGCATAGAGAATATATTTTTCGTGGTTGTCTTAGTGTACTACAGGATTCCATAAGGACACTTCTCCTTGGAGGTTTCGAATTCCGAAGAAGTTAGAACGGTGACCGAGGTGACATTGGATCACTATTCTTATTTGTGCTTACTAGGCATTAGCCCTGCTAATTTGCCTGGTAATAGGCTAGACAGAGATCTAAGGTTGGGTGGAACGTTGTCCTCACTTAGCCAATTGCTTGGGGACAACTTCAATCCAAAGATAAGTGTTTCTATGTGTTAAATGATGCTACTTCATATGTTATATTTGTTTGTTAAGTTATGCTTGTCATGCTCTAGATTAATGAATGGATGACTCCATGAACTTACTCATTAGAAAGCCATGTATAAGCTTGAACATAAGATTGAATGCATGTTGGAATACTACATTATTTGCATGAATGATCTGCATGGCTAGCCTCTGCAGGTTGTTGATATGATTAGCTAGTTTAGTCCATTATATGTGTTTATTATGCATTCCATTCACCCTTCAAAGGGATGGCTTGACTTCACTTGGTCTTGGGGAAGAAATGGGATAACCCCCCCTGATGTGTTTCAGATCCCCTTTGCGGTCAGGTGAAGGGAGAATTCATGGCAGGAAGAAGGCAAAATCCCTAACAGAAGGATAAAGGAACTTAAGTGGAGTCATGAGCAGAAATTCAGTTGGGAAATTAGCATGGTTGGAGTGC
The DNA here is from genome assembly GCA_027924585.1 of Larix kaempferi. Taxonomy (NCBI): domain Eukaryota; kingdom Viridiplantae; phylum Streptophyta; class Pinopsida; order Pinales; family Pinaceae; genus Larix; species Larix kaempferi. The sequence goes on along the minus strand of BSBM01000486.1, from coordinate 40,101,625 downwards.
TCAGATGGGGTGGGGGTTGTACCATTGGATGGAGCTCTTAAAGAGATTTCCAATGGTACCAACCTTGTCCCATTTGGACTAAGGAGGAGGAAGTTATGCCCTTTAGAAGTTGCCTTGCTTGCTGGAGCAGGGGTATTTGGCCCTGACCCTTCCGCATCTGCAAGGGCATTTTCGCATCCGCAATGTGGAATTGCGAATTGCGGAGGTTGGGAATCGTCCATAGTTGTCTGAACTGGATTAATTTCTTCCTAGCGCATATGCCACGACCAAAAGGTTCCCAATCTCTTGGGAGACCAACAGGTTCTCCAATAGATTCTAATTGTTCTATCTAAGATACTCTGGTGAAATATGAATGCATAGTCTCAAACTTCTGAACCTTCACACCCTTGAGTTGATTTCTCAAGGTCATCTTTCTGTTAATATTCTTTCCTTCAAACAGACTGGTCAAGGCATCGAACATTTCTTTTGGAGTCTTCTTTGAGGATACTTGAGGAATCAAATGATCTTTGATAGAATCAGCTATGATCCTCTTAGCTTTGACTATATTATTCTTGTGTATTGCTTTGGCCTCATCTCCTTGTGGTTCTGTAAGTCCCTCTTTTATAAAGCCTTCTAGGTCATGTTCTTCAAGAATAAGCATGACTCTATATTTCCATGCCCTGAAGTTCTCAACTCATTCAAGCTTATCATCAAGCTTGGTATTGTTTGTCATTTTGATCAAATGAGAACCTCAAATGGAAATAGAATAGATGTAGGACTTACTAGCAAAGTTGTTCTTCTGAAAACTACTTCTACCTTGATCTAGAGTTTGATAGAGAAACCCTAATTGTCCAACTGAATTTTGGAAAACTAATTGGATGAAAAGATGCGCCTTCTCAACGTGAGTTGAGCAAAGTACTCATTTTTCTGATTCTTTGAGCAGATCATCCAAAAAATTGATGCCCTAGTTCTCCAGGCAGCAATGGTGGACCCAAAAATGAAAATTCTCGGAATGCAAATCTGCCTCGATAGAAATATGCGCCCTCGTGAGACGAGTTAGATGCACCCTCTTTTTTAGCTGACCTGTGGAGAGAGCTCCTAGAATAAGAAGCCCTAGTTTATTCAATTTCTACTATAGATTTATCGAGTCTTAATTCTGATGTATCTCCGAAATTTTTGCTCCTCAGGGTCTGAAACTTTGTCCTGTGATAGTCTGATCTGTCCTCTATCCAACCCCACAGGTTAGAGCAGGAATGGATTCACCAAGTGGAACTTATGCTAAGTTTCCCAAGATGACCTGTTTAGGGACTATTTCAATATAGCGAACTTGTACGAACTTCCACGTGTCACGGTTTCATCTTTTGGTTTTGAAACTCCCACCAGAGAAGCTACAGTCTATGCACTTTCTACAGTCCGTGCACTTTCTAGAACATCTTACGAAATTTGATTTGGATCTTCTTAGCCCGAAATATAGCATTTCTCCCTTGGTCACCTTTTTAAAACTGAATTCTTGAGGAGGTTGGAACCCTAATTTTAATGGATCAATGTCCTAAAGTACAATGAATCTAAGGTTGAAACTCACACACAAGGTACATGAATATTTCATCTTTGGCCTATCCAAGTTTCAGATCCTAAACCTTCGCCAAAAGTGATTTATAGCGAAAATGCCAAGATGACTAGTTTCCGAAAATGGAAACCCTAGGCAACAACTGCACACTATTTTCTTTCAAGCTAACTCTGATACCATGTTAAGTTTTTCACTTTGTTTAGCATAATAACATTAAAAAATCTAATCACTGAAAGAAAGACAAGCACAACAAACACAAAGAACACAAAATTTCTCTCGAGAAAACCACAAGGGAGAAAACCCCGACAAAACTTCCTCAATATAGAATTCACCAAGTACAAGATAAAACCCCAAGACAAAACAGCTTCTCTCCTTCATGTTGAAATATTGTAACTTCGAAGAATATTCTATTGTATTTTATTATTGTAATTTATTCGGAGATGTTTTTTTCCTCTGTCGGGATGTTATTATTGTATTTGGTCATCATAAAGTCCTGAGCTAAAATCTCCTTTGTAAGTCGGGTCGATAGAACCCTTAGAAAGTAATATTATATTGTTTTGAGTCTTCCTAGGTAAGTCAGCCCAATTAAGTTTGTTGGGGCTGACCTAGTTAGTGAAAAAGTCAAGTGGAAGATTAAGTATAAATAGGAGTGATGTGCTCCTCATTTGGACACACACACTCACTTGTGTAATTTGCATAGGGGAGAGAGAGAGAGATCTGCAAGGAGAAGGAGCACTTGTTTGGGGTTTTGTCTTTGTACTTTTGATCATCTATATTGAGGAAGTTTTGTTGGGTTTTCTTCCCCTAGAGGGTTTCCCAGGATAAATTTGTGTCTATCTTGTGATTATGTTTCTTTCAGTGATCCTGTATATGCTATTGTTGTGAAATTGAATTGAATACTGACGTTATCTATCTTAGCATATTGAATCTTAACATGGTATCAGAGCTAGCCTGAATAGGACAACTTTCACAAGGTGAAACTCTCTCCCTTCTCCCTCCGTCAAAAAATTAGGGTTTCTGTCAAAGTTGGAATTTTGGAAATCTGATTGCAGAGAAATTTGCGCCTCCCTAGGGCGCATCTATTGAGCCCTAGATCGAAATTTTTGAGTAGGTAGATCTCCGGGAAAGTCAAACCCTAGTTTGACTTTCGACCAGAAAACTACAGATCAGAATTTCGCAAGTCAATTTTGAGAGGTGAAAATTTGGAATCTCCAGAAACCAAGTGTACCATTCAATTCGCCTCAGTCAAGCGCATCTCCTAGTGAGGTTAGTTTTGCATTTTGAGAAATTTCATTTTTTGGTGACCTACTAGATAAGATGGCCCCAAGCACTAAGCTTGAGGATAAGCTAGAAGGCATAGAGAATTTCCAAGCATAGAAATATAGGATTGGTCTCATCCTTGAAGAGTGATCTTTCCAAATACATCAAGGAAGAAGTTGCAGAACCTAAAAAGGATGAAGCTAAGGAGAAATAGAAGAAGGCCCTCATTAGGGCAAAGAGGATCATTGTTGATTCTATCAAAGACCAATTGATTCCTCAAGTGTCATCCAAGAAGACCCCGAAGGAGATGTATGATGCCCTATCCAGAATATATGAAGGAAGGAACATCAATAGGAAGATGAATTTGAGGGCTCAATTAAAGAGTACCAAGATGTGCCAAGGAGAATCCATCCAAGACTACTTCACAAGGGTCTCCCAGTTCAAGGAGAAACTAGAAGCCATTGGAGACTCCCTTGATGAAGATGAGCTAGTTATGACTGCTCTCAATGGTCTCACTAAACCTTGGGATTCATTCATCCAGACTATGTGTGTCAGAAAGTAAAGCATGAAATTCGACATTGTATGGGAAGATTGCATCCAAGAGGAGGCTAGAGTAGCCAATAGAGAAGCTCTACTTAAAGAAGATGATCAAGCCCTAGCCACCCATACCAAGAGAGGAAGAAAACAATCTAACTTCAAGAAGGAAAGCCACAAGGAGTCTCAACCTCCCAAGAAGTTCCAAAGGACAAGAGGAAACAATCCAAGAAGAAACTACTCCAACTTTTAATGTTTCAATTGTGACAATCTAGGACACATTGCAAGAAATTGTCCATTGAAGAAAGAAGAATACAAAAAGATGAAGAAGAAGAGGAAGATGAAGATGAAGATGAAGAACAAGAAATTGTCCATTGTCCTAGTTGAAGATGAAGATGAAGAAGAAGAGGAAGAAGGACCTCGAAGAAAACAAGCAAAAGAAGAAGATGCAGAAGAGTATGTATTATTCTCTGCACTCTCTAGGTCTGTGACACCTGGAGAAGATACATGACTTGTTAATAGTGGTGCTTCAAATCACATGACGGGACAAAAGAAAACTCTGTCAAAACTTGAAGAGAAGAACTGTACTCAGAAGGTATCATTAGGAGATGACTATCAATATCCTATCAAAGGAATCGGTGAAGCAAGCTACAAGCTTGATTCTGGAACCCCCATGAAGATGAAGGATGTCTTATATGTACCAGGTTTGAAGAAGAATTTACTTTCTATCTCAGCATTAGATAAGAAAGGATATAGGGTTGCATTCATAGATGGACAAGTACTTATGTGGCCCAAAGGAAAATCAATTGAAGATGCAGTTGTCATTGGTGAAGAAGAAGGAGGCTTATATAAACTCAAGGAACATTCAGAAACAGCCCTTGTTCATGAGACCGCTAGCCCAAGTGAATTATGGCATAGGAGGCTTGCTCACATCAACTACAAAGCACTACCCCATGTGAGCAAAGTAGTGACGGGATTACCAGATTTGAAGAACGATCATGAAGGCATTTGCAAAGGATGTGCAAAAGGAAAGAATATCAAGGATCCATTTCCGAAGAGTGAGACAAAGACTAAAGGTACGTTGGAATTAATCCATTCAAATGTATGTGGTCCAATGCCCTCCACATTTTTGAGTGGTTATGAATATTATGTTACATTTATTGATGACTATTCAAGAAAGACATGGATATATTTCTTGAAAGCAAAGGATGAAATATTTAGAAAATTCAAGGAATTCAAAGACTTGATAGAGAATCATTCAGAAAGAAGAATCAAGACACTCAGAACAGACAATGGTGGAGAATATACTTCAAAAGATTTTGAAGCCTTTTGTAAAGAAGCTGGAATCAAGAGAGAACTAATAACTCCATACAATCCTCAACATAATGTTGTTGCGGAAAAAAAGAATAGGACCATTATGGAAGCAATGAAGACAATGATACATGATCAAGAACTTCCAATGCATCTATGGGCTGAAGCAGCAAGGACGACAGTTTATGTACAAAATAGATTATCCCATAGTGCCCTTGGATTCAAGACTCCAGAAGAAATGTTCACAGGAAAGAACCTTGAAGTGAGCCACCTCAAGAATTTGACATGAAAGACCTTGGGTTGATGCACTATTTTCTAGGTCTGGAAGTATGGCAGAACCCAGAAGGAATCTTTCTCAACCAAGGAAAGTATGTTGTGGAAATCCTAAAAAGATTTGATATGTTTGATTGTAAAGCCATGGCCACACCCATGGATACCAACCTGAAGTTGTTAGTTGATGAATCATCAGAGTTAGTGGATGTGACTCAATACAGATAGATTATTGGGTCATTGACATATCTGACGAATACCAGGCCAGATATATGCTTTGTTGTGAACACCCTGAGTCAATATCTAGTTGAGCCTAGACGTGTTCACCTAGTAGCGGCAAAGCATGTGATGAGGTACCTGAAAGGTACAATAGACTTTGGTCTATACTATGTTGGAGATCATGACTACAGATTGTATGGTTATACATAATCAGATTGGGCTGGAAGTGTCTCAGACAAGAAGAGCACCTCAGGTGGATGTTATTGTCTGGGATCCGCCATGATCTCATGGTTTAGCAAGAAGCAGTCCAGTGTTGCTCTCAGCAGAGTATATAGCAACTTGTTCTGCTAGCTGTGAATCCATATGGCTTCGAAAATTGATGTCAGGTCTACTTGACTTGAAGTTGGATACCACGGTGATTCTATGTGACAACCAAAGTTGTATAAAGATGACGGAGAACCCTATGTTCCATGACAAGTCAAAGCACATAGAAATCTGGTATTTTTACATATAGGATATGGTACAGAAGGGAGCTATAAAGCTCCAGTATGTGAGCACTTATGAGCAAGTTGTTGATGTGTCTCGAGTGAAGTTTGAGTACTTCTGTGACAAGCTTGGTGTGGTTCAAAAGGACCTTCCTTGAAAGGGGGAGCAGTGAGGATGATGTTGCAGTGGGATTGTATCATCCCTGGACTTCATGTCCTAAAGTGATCCGCAGACTTTTGTCTCCGTGATGTGTTTGGGATTGCATCATCCCTAGACATTAGTCCTAAAGTGATCTGCAGACTTTTGTCTCCGTGATGTGGTTGGGATTGCATCATCCCTGGACATTAGTCCTAAAGTGATCCGCAGACTTTTGTCTCTGTGATGTGGTTGGGATTGCATCATCCCTGGACATTAGTCCTAAAGTGATCCACGGACTTTTGTCTCCGTGATGTGGTTGGGATTATATCATCCCTGGACATTAATCCTAAAGTGATCCGCGGACTTTTGTCTCCATGATGTGGTTGGGATTATATCATCCCTGGACATTAGTCCTGAAGTGATCCTCGGAATTTTGTCATAGTGATGTGGTTAGGATTACATCATCCTTGGACTTATGTCCTAAAGTGAGAGGGATTGATCATCCCGTAATTGGATCATGTGTGTTGCAGGTGATGCTGCTGCAGATGATGTTGTTGCTAATCGAAAGATCAAGTGTTGATGTAGACGATCGAGTGATCGAGTGCTGCAGAAGATGAAGATCAAAGATGAAGACTCAGTGTTGTAGAAGATTATGCTCCAGTACTGAAGATGTTGAAGATGTTCCAGTTGTTGACGTTGTTGAAGAAAATTTCCAATGATTTATAAATGTATCACCTTGATGTTGTTGATGATGCTCTCTCTCCTTGCTCCTACAGTTGATATTGTTGTTGTTAGTGGAATACCCTTCTCGTTAAGGGGGAGTGTTGAAATATTGTAACTTCGAAGAATATTCTATTGTAATTTATTCGAAGATGTTTTATTCCTCCGTCAGGATGTTATTATTGTATTTGGTCATCATAGAGTCATGACGTAAAACCTCCTTTGTAAGTCGGGTCGATAGAACCCTCCAAAAAGTAATATTGTATTGTTTTGAGTCTTCCTAGGTAAGTCGAAGAGTTAAGTTTGTTGGGGTCAACCTAGTTAGTGAAAAAGTCAAGTGGAAGATAAAGTATAAATAGGAGTGACGTGCTCCTCATTTGGACACACACACTCACTTGTGCAATTCGCATAGGAGAGAGAGAGAGAGATATCTGCAAGGAGAAGGAGCATTTGTTTGGGGTTTTGTCTTTGTACTTTTGATCATCTATATTGAGGAAGTTTTGCTGGGTTTTCTTCCCCTAGAGGGATTCCTAGGATAAATCTGTGTCTATCTTGTAATTGTGTTTCTTTTAGTGATCCTGCATATGCTATTGTTGTGAAATTGAATTGAATACTGATGTTATCTATCTTAGCACTTCACTTGTGTGAACTCCTCTCTCTCCTATGCAACCTTGAGTGAGTGAGGTGAGTGATACAAATGAGAAACTCAATCCCATATTTATACTTTACAATTGACTTGACCTTTTACTAATTAGGTCGGCTCTAACTCACCTAACTGGGATTGACCTGTACTTTTACAATAAAATATTATTTCTAGATCTTTCCAGACCGACCTAATCAGTTAGGGTTTTACATTCACTCTTACATTATCAATTACATCAATGACATCTCTCGAAGGAGGAAACAATAATACAATAGACAATACATTTAGAATATCTTCCACAATTACATTTCTTTAACAAGTTAGTCCAATGTTATCAGAACCGGCCCAAAACCGGCAAAACCAATCAATCCAACTAGGTCCATGAGCTTACCAAGCTAACAGTTGAATTTTGACTGCTTTTGGTCAGTTCCGTACAGAACCAACCGGTTTGAGAAACTAGCTGAGTTATGTACAGAACTGGCTAATTCCGTCCATCTTTGTTGTGAGGCCAAAAAAAACTCAATTTTGAAATGTCAGCATATGGGAACGGTCAACGTGCATTCATTGATTTCTCACTCAACCACACACATTTAAAATCAGCCACTAGTATTAACCTGATTTGCACTTGCCTAGGAAATTTAATTAATTATTTTTCAAGTAAAACTTTGTTAATTGGTCATTGCATTCTTCATCTATAGCCTAACAGTTTAACTTGAACAAAGGTGACTATAACTTTATAATAGCAAGAAATGTTACACTTAGTTGATACTAAATCTTCTTGATATGGACACAAATCATTCACAGTATCCCCCCATTAGTAATACCACAATAGCATCCGTAAGAGCCATTGTGAAACTAAATCTAAGCTAGGGCTTCATTTGTTTTGTCAACCTTAGTACCCTAGCCACCTTTACCTATAGTGTGCCACATTTAAACATTTGCAATTATCTTAGTCATACTATCGTCTTGTAAATCGATCAGCTAGTACTCAAGAAAGTTGGACAACCTCTGGCAAGTATCCGAAAAAGCTTGGCTAGGGAAACTCCCGTGGTTAGTCCAATGTTATCAGAACCGGCCCAAAACCGGCAAAACCAATCAATCCAACTGGGTCCATGAGCTTACCGAACCAACCATTGAATTTTAACAACTTTTGGCCGGTATCGTACAGAACCGACCGGTTTGAGAAAACCCGCTGAGTTCCGTACAGAACTGGCCGGTTCCTTACATCATTGTTGTGGGGACAAAAAAAAACAATTTTGAAATGTCAGCATATGGGAATGGTCAACATGCATTCATTGGCATACGAGCATTCACTGGCATATGGGAGTTCAATGGGCATTCACCAACATATCAAACTTCGACAAGCATTCATAGGAATACGGGACATCAATGGGTGTTCTCAACCTTTGATTGCTTCATCAACAGTAGTTTCATATTAATAGAAAGTTCATATTAATCTATAGTATATATAGGTTTAATCTATATATAATATAATATAACCATATGTATACATAATATTAAAAAAATATCAGTTGTATTAATATCTTATATATATATTTTTCATAATACTAGTGGAACTTTCAGTGAAAATGATCAGCTAACCATGAAGAGGTTGAAGGACTCGAGAAGGGCATTACTAAACTAGGAAAGTTCTCAATGGAGACAGGCAGGGCCACTTGGGTTGCTAAACATGAGAATACCATATTTTGCAAACATGAGGGAAAGTATGAACACAATCTTGGAGGTACAAAATGTTGAGGTAGTCAAATTCAAAAGTTTTCAACTAATTGCTAAGGTAAGTACAGCACATTTCCATTGTTTATTGAAGGAACCGAAGGGGCATATATAGCAGAAATTATTAGAATCTCCTCCTTCCTTCCAATGTTCATGGAGGACAACCAAAATGAACATTCAATGGATTCAATATCCAAGGAGGAGTTGAAAGAGTTAGTGTATTCATTTCAAAAAGAAAAAAGCCCTAGTCCAAACAGTCGGCCTAAAGAAATTCTGCCTTTCAAGTGTCTGCTGGTTTATGTCAAGTTTAGGTGGTTTTCACCTACAACCGGTTTTGCATAGGCTGTAGGTTACTTATTAAAAAAAACTTTAACAAAAAACACACACTGAAAGCTATTAACAGGCTGCAAATTAATTCAACAACATTCACACATAAAATGACTCAGTGATTTTTGGCCAAATCGAGCCCTGGAAAAACACCCACGGGGAAAACCAGTTGAGAGAGAGAGATGTTTATTATTTCTTCAGCAAAGTAATGCAACAGCAGTACAAAACAAGTACAACTTATCTTCACATTAAATGCACTCCAAAATGCCTCAATTTCTGTGCATAACAGCTCCCTAGAAATGCATGCTGAGACCTCTCGAATTCTGTGCAGTTAATGGCTGGGTTTTAGTGCTGAATCCTCCTCGATTTTAGTGCTAAACACACTCAAAACCCTGCTGATTGTTACTGGAATTTGTGCATGTAATAACCCCAGAACAGTGACTGTATTTGACTACTGTACAGACCACTGTACCAATCACATCTCATAAAACGTGCAGACTGCAATCTCCTTACAGCGTGGCAGTTGACCACAGGTTTAGTGTCAGGGATTGATATCACATTATCTAAGCCTCAACAATATGAAGCTGCCACGAAATACAAGCCCAAACTCTACCTCAAACTGCGTGCTGATGAAAAGACTGTTGTATGGTACCTCCACGATTTTATTGCATGAGATGACAGCAGTTCTCACTGTTCACTTTGTTGATAATAAATGACAGAAAGAATACCTTGTAATCTGAGCCAATACTGGAAAACCCATGCCTGGAAACTCATGCCAGTGGAGTCACGATTTCAGTGCCTGCGCCCTAGCTCGACCTCCTCCTTCTCGTGTTCTCTCTTCACCTCATTCACATCACAATAATGAATTAGGTATTGAAGCCTCCCTCCTTTTTGTCCAATCCCTAAAAGGGAATCTTAATCCAATGGTGGAGATGAAATCAAATCAATGGCTAAGATTAGATGTGAGAAAAAGTCACATTAATTAAATCACTTAATTAATTAAATGCTCACCCACTTTAACTTTCGACAAAAAGTGACTTTAAAAACATAAAGTCTCATTAATGTGTTATTAATGTGAGGGTCCCACTTCCCCCTCTTTAGTGACTTACGCTAGGAGTCACTAGGGGAACACATATCAAGGTACAAAAACTAACACTCCCTCTTACCGAGGAAGGTGTTCCGCACCACTCCCAACTTATCTCTGAAGAAGACAAACTTCCCCCTCCCCAAAGATTTCGTCAGGACATCTGCAACCTGCTGATCAGTGGATATATACTGTAGCTCAACTGCTCCTCTCTGAACGTAGTCCCGAATGAAGTGGTACCTGATCTCAATGTGCTTCGACCTGTCATGAAAAACTGGATTCTCAAAGAGCTGAATGCAACTCTGATTGTCGCAGTAAATCACCGTAGGCCTCAGCTGTTGATCAAATAAATCTACCAATAACTTACGAAGCCACAGTGCTTCGTAAGTCGCCTGACTGGCTGCCGTATACTCAACCTCAGCAGAACTCAATGCAACGGACTTCTGTTTCCTGCTGAACCACGACACTGCTGCCGAGCCCAAGCTGAAACAGCAACCGGAAGTGCTCTTCCAGTCCCTCACACAACCTGCCCAGTCTGAATCTATGAACCCAACCAAGCTGACTCCACCTGTACCCCTGTAGTCCAAACCATAATCCACCGTCCCTGCAAGGTATCTCAAGATGTACTTTGCAGCACTCCAGTGTACACTCCTAGGCTGCACCATGAACTGGCTAAGAGTGTTGACTGCAAAGCACAAGTCTGGCTTGGTGTTGACCAAATACATCAACGATCCGATGAGCTGACGATATAATGTGGGATCCACCAACTTACCATCTGAAGCATGAAGTTGCTTCAAGTTGGTGATCATAGGTGTAGACATAGGCCTGCAGTCGTCCATCCGAAAAGTCTTCAGAATCTCTGCAGCATACTTCCCTTGTCCTAGGAAAATATGTCATGGCTCCTGCCATACCTCCATCCCCAAATAGTAATGCATCAGCCCAATATCTGTCATCTCATACTCAGCTGCAAGATCTCTCTTGCACTGAGCAATAAGACGCTCATCTCCAGTGATAAATAAATCATCAACATATAGCAGAAGAATGAGCGGATCTCCACCAACCACAATGTAGTATAGGTTGGGATCAGCCTCGCTCTTCTGGAATCCCATCGAAGTCAAATAAGCATCTATCCTGGAGTACCAAGCTCTGGGAGCTTGCTTCAGACCGTACAAGGCTTTCCTAAGCCTGCAAACATGCGAATCTCTCCCATGTGTCTCGAATCCCTGTGGCTTCTCCAAATACACCTCCTCCTGCAAAAGACCATTGAGAAATGCGGTCTTCACATCCATCTGGTGGATCCTCCAACCCATCTCTGCTGCAATCGATATCACTGCCCTGATAGAGGAATACCGAGCCACTGGAGCAAAAGTCTCATCATAGTCGACTCCCTCAACCTATGAGAACCCCCTAGCCACAAACCGAGCCTTGAATTTCTCTAAACTGCCATCTGCTGCATGCTTGACCTTGTAGAGCCACTTGGAAGTCACAACTGACTTCCCCTCAGGTCTCAGTACAATCTCCCAAGCATCATTCTTCATGATGGAATGGTACTCTTCCAGCATGGCATCTCTCCATACCTGATGTTGAGAAGCCTCCTCATATGTAGAAGGCGCAGAGTCACGAAGACTCGCAACAAGGGCCGTCCCATATCTGTCTGGCTCAAAAATCGTCCTGATCTGCTCTTGAGGTCTGCCAAATGCCTCCGCTTCCTTCAAGGTGTCCTGAAGCCACTTAGGCTTCTTCTTCCTTGAAGGCTCCTCCGAACCTAGTGTATCCTCCTCTGAGGACGTGCCAGAAGCATGAGGTCTAACACCCCTAGGACCTGTAGCTGATGAACTAGTCCCAGAAGACCCTGCAATCTGTGAGCCAAAAACCGGTGATCTTGAACCTGTGCCAATCCCTGTACCTGTCCCTGTACCTGTAATCTGAACCACAGACCCTGTAGAACCTGTGCCTATACCCTGTGATCCAGTCACCCCAGAAACCTGCGGACCTGTGACCTGTATCAAAGAAGCCTGACTCAACTAAGGTGTGGGAGCTGGTGGCTCCCCCTGCTCTATCTCTCTCGACTTCCTGAAGGCCCTCTCCTCATCAAACTTTACTTCCCGCCTAACTACAACTCGCCTCTGGCCAGGAATGTAAAGCCGATATGCCTTCGAAGTCTCGTCGTAACCCACAAAGATGCCTCTCTCTGCAGTAGGCTCGAACTTCGTCCTCCTCTCTGAGGGGACGTGAGAGTAAGTCAGAGAGCCAAATATCCGAAAGTGGCTCACCTCAGGCTTCTTGCCTGAATACATCTCCTCTGGAGTCATCCTCCCCAAGGCACGGTGGGGACTCCTGTTCTGTAGGTACACTGCAGTGTTGCAGGCCTCAGCCCACAGAAAGAACAGTAACCCCTAATCATGAAGCATGGCCCTCGCTGCTCCAACGATCGACCTGTTCTTCCTCTCTGCTACTCCATTCTGCTCAGGAGTGTAGGGAACTATCAACTGACGCTGTATACCCTCCTGTCTGCAGAATGCGCTGAACTCCTTGGAGGTATACTCACCCCCGTTGTCTGACCTCAACATCCTGATCTTCTTCCCCGTCTGCTTCTCCATAAGGGCTTTAAACCCTTGGAAGACACTCAATACAAGTGGGGACTTCTTGCTCCTCAAGAAGTAGATCCAGGTCTTCTTGGAGTAGTCATCAATGAAGCTGATATAGTACTCATGGCCAGACAAAGATACTGAGGACATAGGACCACAAATGTCAGTATGAATCAGATCGAGCACCCCTGCTGCTCTCGTGTCACTGCTAGGAAACACGGTCTTGGTGTACTTTCCCAAAGCACACCCTCTGCACACATCACTCTGCTCAGTGTCAAACTCAAGTAACCCTGTGACCATGCTCCTCAACACTCCCAGAGCAGGGTGATGTAAATGGGCCATCCTCCTGTGCCATAACTCACACAGCTCACTGCTGCTACTACTGCTGTGTGCTAGAGCATGTTGTGGCTGAAACAATAGCTTGTACAGTCGTCCACATCTAACTCCAATATCCATGGGAGTAGATACACCTGTGGTCTTGGGAAACACTTGCGCTCTCCCATCTGAGAAGCACACCCCAAGACCCCTGTCCTCAATCGTGGAAACTGAAACAAGGTTCTTTTTCATCCCAGGGACATACAACACATCCCTCAAAGTCATGGGACTCATGGACTCCCTCTCAAATATGACTGTCCCCTGACCCACTGCTCTAACAATGGTGTTGTCACCAAGTACAACCTCCACCTCTCTATATGTCCGTGATAACTCGGAGAAGAACTCCCGAGTACCTGTCATGTGTCTCGAGGCTCCGCTGTCAATATACCACGTACCAGTGGTGGATGGACCTGTCTGATGCCCTGTCAACAATGAGTGCTCAATCTCCATATCCATGTCAATGCCGGTGGCTAAGGAGACTCTCTCTCTCTCACTCTGTCTAGCATATAGGGAAAACTCCCTCTGAAACTTGTCACCAAACTCATCAATCTCTGCTGAGGCTGCTGTCTGCTGACCTGGTCCCTTCTTCCTCTTCTTTTTTGGACACTGAGATGCATAGTGCCCAAACGCCTAACAATAGTAGCACTTGATTTTACTCAAGTCCTTCTGCCCACCCTGTGGATGTTGTTGCTGCTGCTGCTGTCGCTGCTGCCCCTTGGCCCCATTCTTCTTGGGACCCTTCTTCATCTTCCCTTTGGCTATCAGAGCCACGTTCTCCTCATCTGCTACACCACCTGATGAACTACCCTGCACGAGACCCCTCATGGTCTCCTCCTGCACAAAGTCATCCCACAACCTCTCCCAAGATGGAAGGTTCTCCCTGCCCACAATGGCCTGCACAAATGCACTCCAGGGCCTTGAAGCCCCATTCACTGCTGTGCGTACTAGCTCTGTAGGGGATACTACTTCACCAACCGCTGCTAGTTCATCCCGAACTGCAGAAATCCTAGTGAGGTAAGCTGTGACTCCCTCTCCTCCAGTCATCCTGATACTCTTGAGCTTCTCCTTGAGAACCATCTTCCTGTTCTCGTTGGAGCTCTCATACAAGCTGATCAAGGCACTCCACATCTCATGTGCCTTGGTCTTCCCGAAAATGTGAGGGATGATGTGGTCTTTTACTGCATCTAGTATGATTCTCCTAGCCTTACAGTCTTTCTTGTTGAAGGTTGAAAGAGCTGTAGCATCCGAGCCATCTGGAATGGTAATGGGGTTGGTGGTGGTGTTCCTCACCACCTCCACCCATAACTCGTTCTCCTCCAAAAACAACAAAATTCTGGCCTTCCACGACACAAAATTTTCTGTCCCATTCAACCTATCTTCAATCCTCAAACCTGTAGCCATCTGAAAATCAACCCAATAGAACGTTGCCCACTTACAGAAGGTAAGAACACTGAACTTTCTGAGATCTGCAATTTTTATGTGTGTCTGCAAATCAATTTGTTTTCTGCCCCCTGTGCTTTGATACCATGAAGAAATTATGCCTTTCAAGTGTCTGCTGGTTTATGTCAAGTTTAGGTGGTTTTCACCTACAGCCGGTTTTGCATAGGCTATAGGTTACTTATTAAAAAAAACTTTAACAGAAAACACACACTGAAAGCTATTAACAGGCTGCAAATTAATTCAACAACATTCACACATAAAATGACTCGGTGATTTTTGGCCAAATCGAGCCCTGGAAAAACCCCCACGGGGAAAACCAATTGAGAGAGAGAGATGTTTATTATTTCTTCAGCAAAGTAATGCAACAGCAGTACAAAACAAGTACAACTTATCTTCACATTAAATGCACTCCAGAATGCCTCGATTTCTGTGCATAACAGCTCCCTAGAAATGCATGCTGAGACCTCTCGAATTTTGTGCAGTTAATGGTTGGGTTTTAGTGTTGAATCCTCCTCGATTTTAGTGCTAAACACACTCAAAACCCTGCTGACTGTTACTGGAATTTGTGCATGTAATAAACCCAGAACAGTGACTGTATTTGACTGCTGTACAGACCACTGTACCAGTCACATCTCATAAAACGTGCAGACTGCAATCTCCTTACAGCGTGACAGTTGACCACGGGTTTAGTGTCAGGGATTGATATCACATTATCTGAGCCTCAACAATATGAAGCTGCCACGAAATACAAGCCCAGACTCTACCTCAAACTGCGTGCTGATGAAAAGACTGTTGTATGGTAACTCCACGATTTTATTGCATGAGATGACAGCAGTTCTCACTATTCACTTTACTAATAATAAATGCCAGAAAGAATACCTTGTAATCTGAGCCAATACTGGAAAACCCATGCCTGGAAACTCGTGCCAGTGGAGTCACGATTTCAGTGACTGCGCCCTAGCTCGACCTCCTCCTTCTCGTGTTCTCTCTTCACCTCATTCACATCACAATAATGAATTAGGTATTGAAGCCTCCCTCCTTTTTGTCCAATCCCTAAAAAAAAATCTTAATCCAATGGTAGAGATGAAATCAAATCAATGGCTAAGATTAGATGTGAGCAAAAGTCACATTAATTAAATCACTTAATTAATTAAATGCTCACCCACTTTAACTTTAAACAAAAAGTGACTTTAAAAACATAAAGTCTCATTAATGTGTTATTAATGTGAGGGTCCCACTTCCCCCTCTTTAGTGACTTAGGCTAGGAGTCACTAGGGGAACACATATCAAGGTACAAAAACTAACATGGCCTATTGAATTCCATATCGGATTTATAAGAGAAAAAAGTCATGGTCCAAATAGTTGGCATATTTGTGTATAATGGTTTGAAGTCACATGGATGAGCATGCGCTCGCCCACACACACACATATTGAAAATATGAATATTTTATGTATTTTTGTTCAACCGATTTTTTGATCTGGTTTTGTCCAGTTTCGGGTCCTAGGGTTGGCCGGTTCGACCACCAGTCTGGTTCTGATAACATTGGGTTTGTCTGGGTCTATTTAGGTGGATTTAAGAGACCTAAAGAGATAAGAGTCTATCCAAGTGATACTTAGGGGTAGATTCTTGAGGTTTTGCCAGGTTAGCAGTAGATTAATCCTTGCAATCTCAAGGCTGCTAGGTTGTGCAACATGTCCAATAAAAACTTCCACTGTGGGTGAGGCAGGTTGAGAAAATTTCTAATGGGGAAGCTATTTTCTTGGAAAACATTAACATAATGTCTCAATGACAGCTGGAGTACAAGACACCTATTATGGAAGAGGCACCTGAGTGGCTAGAGAAACTACAGTAACAATGAGCGCAAAGAGCAAGGGAGGATGGCCCACAGTGGTTATGATGAGGACTTTCACACTGAAGGTGATGTGGTAGCCTCAGCACCACCTTCTACACAATTTGATATGCATACACCCACTAGTGGCCCTTAGAAAAATGATGCAGGACCTTCTAGTGGCAAACTAACCATGACCTTTTCCAATAAAAGGGGAGGGAATTAATGCCTAGTTGCTAGATTTTCATTGCAGATGCCTCGTAATAATTAGATACATTTATATACGTTTCATGTCATTTTGTACTGGTTGTCTAGTTTTGGGTCCTTGATCGGATAGTGATCAAGATTCAAGATTCAGTATCAACTCTTCTTCTTCTTGTTATCTGATGCTGTTGTAGGATTATTATTAAAAACAAAACAAAAAAAATTAAAAGAAAATGATTTTTTACATATATATTAATCCTTTTCATGGTTTGTCAATGTTTCTGACATCCCAATGTAAGGACCCTCTGATTTTTTGCCAATGGCAATTTTTTCATCAATGGTTGAATGATCCTCTTCTCAACTGCCATTTAAAATTCACTTCTGATTCTCCTCCACTAAGCTGAAATTGCTTTAAGTTGCCCAAGTGCCTCTCCTGTTACTAAATTGTAAGTTGCATGGCTTTGGGAGACTCAAAGTAAAGGGGGTTTACATCTGAGGTAAAATAATCTAGCAAAATTATAGCTCCTTGAAGAAGAAAAGTACAATGTGAGGAAGCGTGAAGTATTGATCTTGTTCTTGGGATGTTCAGGGCTCAAATGCAACTCCATGCTTATCAGCCACCCAAGTTCTTACCATGGCATCAAAGTTCAAGGGCATAATCATGGAACCCCAAAATATGTAACCAAAACAAGCCTTTGCATCAGACAAGGATGAAATACCAGAACAGTGGATTAGAAAGCTCACCAGCATAATTGGAAGAAATTGTTTTGAATAGGACTGTACAGAATGCATTGGAACAACAAAAAATGAGCATTTTAAAACAAGGAGCTCCCCGAATAAAGATATTATTGAGATGCAATATTTTCACATTCAACATATTTCCAGCGTCACGGGAAATTGGCATTCAGTTATTTTAATCAGCATTACATAAGCAAAATGTGTAGATAATCCTTATTGGAGAAAAGATGGTGCCTTCACTACCCAGATATATGCGAAAAACTAAAATGATATATTGACACTAGATAAAAAGCCACCTAACCATAAGACTCTTGTTGCCACGCATAATTGAACTTATCCACATTAGAGAAAAGATATTGCCTTCACTACCCAGATACATGCCAGAAACTAAAAGATTATATATTGACTAGATAAAAAGCCATCTCACCATAAGAATCTTGTTGCCAGGCAAAACTGACCTCCATTAAACCAAAACCTAGGACCTGGTGATAATTTTTTAAAACCATGAATTCCAACAAATGAAGCAATGTTCCAGCTCATACTGAACAGTGAAAGCTAATCCCATAGCATATGTACAACAAAAATATTTAATCAGCATACATGTACTTAGTTGTGGACACTACCATCCCCATCCTATTTTGTGTTTACACAATCTTTGATCAGTAAAAGCTCCCCTAAAAATTTTTGAGGTACCTGCTCAAGCTCCCTTCCTTCTTGCCATGCTTGACCTACCAGTACATTTGGCCCAGCAGACCGTATGTAAACTACAAGTTGGTCATTAAAAGGCCATGGGTGCTTGGCTGCATAATAAGACAGAAAACATAGCAAAATTGTTATTCAGAATTCTAACGCAATTGAAGGGAAAAGATGTGTAATCATATGCAAAAGATAGTCCCGAACATTAAACAGAATGATACAATGCTATGTGAGTTCCTTTGCTTCAGAACAATAACTTAAACAAGGAACACCATATCTACAAAGGCTAGATGTTAACTATAATATAACAGCAAAATTACCATAATATAGATTATGTACTTGCTGGATTAATTAAGAGATTCAAGTCGTCTAAATACCAAAAGGCAATTCAAACTAAGAAAGTGATCAACAGAAAGAGCAAATGGACAATCTGATGAATATTTTGGATACCTCTCAAATCAAAAAGCATGTTGAATAATGAAGAAAATGCCGAATGAGAGCACAAAAAAACAAATATTCATTCAAGCAATTGGTTCAAAAATAACAAATCCCAACTTTTGTTAAAAGTTGACGCATCAAACCAGATCAAGACATGCTTATTGAGTCATTGACAGATCTATTGTTTAAAAATAATAAAATCACTCATTTTCTTTTGAAACATGCGTCTTAATATTACATTGAAAACATGAGATTTACTTCAAATGTTTCTTCAGGGAACCAAGTCTGGACCATGATGTCTTGTTCAGCATAACCAAGAAGGGACAACATGTCAACCATGGCTGCAGCCTTTAGGGAATCAATACCTGTGTTAAAGAATTTTACTCTAGCTGTGACATGTGCTGCTAAATCTTTGAAAGCTAGTATTTCCCCTAGATTGAAGAACCTTCACTATAAGATATTAATATTATAATTCCACTGCTCCATTGAAATAAGAGGCTTGTACTCCTTTACCATTCAAACTAGCAGTCTAGGATTTGTAGAACAATGTGGTGCAATAAGCTAACAAATGGTAAGCATGGGAGAGATCTAAACCCAATGTGACCTCAACTTAGTCTCTCAACTACTTTGGGTAACTCCAAAACCTAGGGGAGAGCCCTATCAAGATACCTACAATCACCAACAAACGGATACGTTTCTACAACCTTCATGACAGAGATCAGTGCTTTTATATGGAGTCAAATAATGAGATGAGAAGACTACTAAAGGAGTTAATTCAACCTATTATTTATCCAGCACAATAGATAACAAAGACTTGCAACACAATCACACATTTCCCAATGAATTTCACACAACCCAAGGGACACCTCAAAAAAGTGCGCCCTCGAGAGGAGATGGACAAGGAGGTCAAGGCGAGGTCACTGATGAACCTACTACTTATCCAGCACAATAGATAACAAAGATTTACAACACAATCTCACATTTCCCAATGAATTTCACACAACCCAAGGGGCACCTCATAAAAGTGCGCCCATGAGAGGAGATGGAGAAGGAGGTCAAGGTGAGGTCACCAATGGCCTCAAATGCAAAACGCTACCTAGGGTTTTGAAGATATGACGGTTTCATATTTCCCAAGGTAGGTTGGAAGATGATGTTGCCCTTCTGAATCTATGGATAAATCACCTAGGGCGAAATTGAGGGGTGGACCAGATTTTTGAAATTCCAAATATTTTAGAGTTTTTGAATTTATGTAAATTTTTAGGGCTTTTTTGACAATATATGGTTTTAGGGTTTTTTACACAAAATGAGAACGCCCTTCAGGATCCGTGCATAAATCCACTGGGGCGAAATTTTAGGGAGGACCAGAATTACAAACTCACGGCTATTTTTGGAGTTATGGATTTTCTAATTTTTAGTGTTTTGGAATTTTTCAAATTTTTTGGTCTTTTATGCATAAAATTACAGCCACAAATATAATACAATAAATGCTGAAACATAGAGTAAAAATAACAAGAAAGGGTATATGATTATTGTCTCAATCCCTAGGGCATTCAGAGATCTATGGTTAACGTCACTCTCTTAAGATGTTCCTCTAGCACTTGCAAGCTAGGGCATCACCTAGCAACCTCTAGGGTTTGGTAGGTAAGCCTAACTAAGGCAAATGGAGAAGTCCAACACCCCAAAAAAATAGGAAACCCTTACGCGAGACATTTCCTTCACACAAAGTTGATAGAATATTGGTAAAAAGCCCTAATTCACAGAAAATGCAACATAAGACTACCATTCAATCCACATAGTAACAATATTCACCAACTTCAACAAGAGATGAGCAAAGAAGACAACTTTAGGTCACACTTGTGCATGTGTTATTCCAACAATTCTAGCATCAACCACGGGATGTGCAAGAAAGAAGCCCTAGATCATTCATCCATCCACCATCAAGGAAAGAAAATCATCCCAAGAGAATAGAACAATCACCAAAGAGACTCAAAGAGTAGGAGAAAAAGAAATAATTTCATATTAGAACCCTTGTCTTATGATTTTACAATGAGTGGAGGATGTCTATTTATTTCATCCCCAAATATTTAATTTTGAGCTTATAAGTCCTAAAAATAAAATAATAATATTTTTTGGGTAAATTCTACAGAACAAAGGAATTTTACCCTAAAATGTACAAAAATAATAAAACTAAGCTAAAATAATCAAAGAAATGGCTTCACTTGATGAAGTAGTGAGCCAGTGGGGGACATCATGCCCCATATATCCCCAAAGTGTTGAAAGTTCCTCAACGCCCCCCCTCTAAGGCACTGTAGGCTCATTTGGTGCACAATAGCTGGAAGAAGGGCGCACTAGGCCAAGAAGGCTGGAGCAGGGGTCTCTCGATGCTGAAATAGGTCCAAGTGGGTGCAAGAAGGTGTGCTACGAGGAGATAACATTCCTTTACAAAGCGCAATCACCTCTGCAAGTCAAATAACCAAGATGGGCACGTGCCCCAATGGGTAACCCCCAAAAGCCCCGAAGCACTAACCCATGGGCATAAAGCCCTACATTGTGGAGATATCATCACACCAAAGGGGCAGTCAGCAAAGCCACTAAGCCAGGTACTTCTGAGAGTGAAACCAAGGCGGATGGCCATGTCTAATCTAGGGGATAAACAGCCCCCAAACAAAATATCCAAATAAAAAATCCCACTTTAGCCTGTACAATCAAATTATTTGGCCCCTTGCTCTAGCCTCAGCCTCACTGAAACACTGTAGTTGCTTAGGCGCGTAACATACTCCAAATTTTCTAGACATGGAGTTTGATCATCAAGTTGTCTTCCAGAACTACTCCTTTCCACTGGAGTGAACCCACAAAAAGCAATAAATACTACGTTGTGATCCAATCCCGAAATGACTGAACCATGATGCAGTTCTAGATTCTAGAAGGTGTGCTTCATTGTTTCTTTCTTCTAGCAAACAAAGTCCATCTAACCATCTGGCCATCCCCAACTACAATCTCTTTAAAAACCTGACAAGTCAACTCTAGTTGGTTGCGATTTGCAAGAGAGTGCAATAATCAAATGTAACCAACACAAACCCTAATTCTGCAATTAAGAGAATAAAATTGCACTAACGTGGCCCAACTCTTGAAGAGAAACCAACAAAGAGGAGCGTACCCCTAGAGAAAGAAATAACCCAAGTACAAGTGCACTAGAAAGAGAAAGAAACCCATGAGCAAAAAAGAGTTCGAAACTTGAGGGTTCCCTTAGGCCAATCACTTTATTAAGAATGAAAAAGAAATGCATTATGATAAATTACAAATGAAAGTGAGTGTATAGATACCTAACTCAATATAAGGTCGCCCATGGCCGAAAATGAAGATCACACCCCTATTTTCAACATTACTCTTTAATTTAAACAAGGGAGCACATAGCAAAGGCATTACATCACAAGATCCCCCATTAATGTTGAAAAGCGTACACATAGAGAAGACATCCCCTTTGAACACCGTATATCGATGCCAATATGATTCCACACGCTGGTGAAGGCAACCTCTAGCACAAGTATAGAAGAAAAGACTACTACGAGTTAGGATCCAAACAAGTCATCAATCAGGTCCTCATGATTAACATCGGTCTACCCGAAGGAGGATCAATATCATAATGTGAAGTATAGAGATCCATTGTAACATGTTGAGAAGCATGTATAGGTAAATCGTTTGAAAGAAGTAGCATAAATGATCCTAGCGAATCATGAGTAGAAACTTCATCCAAGAAGGTGAGTAGTCATAGGCCCATAATTGTCACTATGAAATAACTCAAGAAGTTGAGAAGCACGCCTCGAAGTTAAGAAGCATTCCTCGCATCACTTTAACCTAAGGAAACCACTTTCAAACCATTATCCATGTCCTTTATAACCCATTAATAATCAAATAGGAAGGACCAATATGTGGAATGCACAACTAGATGTGCGTTGTAAGATGAGTCAATCAAGTTCAACAATAGCACAAAGATAAAGCCTATGTAACGTCTTTAGAAGTTTGCCTTGATAGGTCCAAAAGAAAGAGAGGTGTTAGCTTCTTCTATAAAAAAGCTATAGTGCACCACCTTTTGTTGCATAACAAAGGAAGGAAGAGAGTGATGGACACTGGGACAAATTCCTAGGAAATGCTAGAAAAATTGCATTGGGCATGAAGTAGGGTTTAAACCCTAGGAAACCCTAAAAAATGAGATGATCAAGTTTAAATCCTAGAAAAAGAGATGATACAAAAACCCTAGTTCCATAGTCACAAAGAAGCTTTAAGTCATGCCACTAACAAAAAATATTTATCTCGACCATTGAATTCAGTAAGTGAGATTCACACTCACTCTAATACCATGTTGAGATCCATATGAGAATGTGAGAATTGTATCAAACCAACAAAAGCCCTAATTCTACAATTAAGAAAAAATAAACAAGCACTAAGGCAGCCTAACTTTTGAAAAAAAATTAACCAAAAGGGGCACGACCCTAGAGAAAAATAATACGGGTACAAATGCACTAGAAAGAGAAAGAAACCCATGAACAAAAGAGAGAGAAACACTTGACGGTGCCCTTAGGCCAATCACTTTATTGAGAATGAAGAAGTATCACATTATGATCAATTACAAATGAAAATTCTTTATATATTCACAACTCAAGTAGGGTGCTTTCCCCGAGGGGGGTTACGAGCTTATGTGTACAAGGTTGGTCATTTTTTTGTGAAAAATACTTCTTATACTCACAAAACATATTTACATACCAAATTGCAAAGCACGAAAGGGTATATACAATGCCTATCATAAGCTCTTCTTCAAAGTAACTAAAGCAAAAATAAAGTCAAAATATAAAGAAGGAGCCAAATTTCTAGCAACCTTGATCAACAAGACACGGTTAGCCAACGATTCGTGACCTCATCATTCCATAGAGCAATAAAGACAAACATGGAACTCATCTCTTAATCAAATGCATACTTACACTTAAGCTTGCATATCACAAAAAGCACATGAATCTATAAATAATACCACAGACCAAGAAAGGAATCATGCACAAGAGCTCATCCATCCCCAAGTAAGTAAGCCCACCAATATAACTTGCTTTGAAACAGGACAGGATGTTGATGCTCAATGTAACTCCACCATTGCCTGACAAACCAACAACTCCAAAAAATATGCTTCATTGTCTCTAGTTGTTGACAAGCTAGGTACACCATGTTCGGGTACACAGGGTACTACCAAAGGACCGAACACCAAGAGCAACCACTTCACACAAACAAATCACAGATCAACACACCGATGTTTTGACGTGGTTTAAACCCTCTTGAGGGAAACACTCCACGGCCCCGGCCAAATAGCTTCTACGGGACAATTTATTATGCAAAGACAGAAAGTTACAAATGAGCTTCTCATAATCGATCAACTAAACAATGACCCTCCATGCTCTTTAAATAGAGATCATGGACCAATCGGGTGTTAAGCCACGGATCAAGGTTAGGTTTGATCTAAGAGAAGTTGAGCCGTCGGATCACTCTATGTCAAGAACATATCGTGACCATCGGATTAAGTATTTACAAATGCATACTAATGCATACTAAAGAAACACACTATCCCTAACGGATATATTACACAAGTTGATCTTAACTAACTCTTAAGTGTCTAAATATCCTAACATCCCCCCTTAAGAACAACTTGGGATAGGATTGAAGGATTTACAACAGTGACACTATTAGAAGAAGGAAGGAGGGCATTAGAGCCTATCCCCCCTTAGTGACAAGTTCCTGAACTCCTAACATAGATCGAAGTTTAGAAAACTTCGCTTCTGTAAGAGACTTGGTGAAGATGTCTGCAACTTGATCATCTGTAGGGCAAAAGAGCACTTCAAGAACACGAGCATGAACAAGATTTCTGATGAAGTGCATATGTAGCTCAGTGTGTTTGCTGCGTTGATGTAAAACTGGATCTTTGGCAAGCTTGATGGCACTTTGATTGTCGCACCAAAGTGTAGTAGGCTGCTGCTGCTTGAATCCAAACTCTGAAAGGATCTGTCAAAGCCATAAAGCTTCCTAACTGGCATTAACTGTTGCTTGATATTCTGTCTCTGCTGAAGAAAGAGCAAGAGCTTGTTGTTTCTTACAAGCCCAAGTAATAGGTCCAGATCCCAAACTGAAAACATAACCTGCAGTAGACTTTCGATCATCAGGATCGCCGGCCCAATCTGAATCAGTGAAACCAACCCACAAAGGTTTCCCCCCTATAATGAATCCCAAACTGAACTGTACCTCGAATATATCGAAGTATTCTTTTAGCGGCTTTCCAGTGACTTTCATGAGGTGTCTGCATATAACAGGCAACACGACCAACGGCAAAGGAAAGGTCAGGACGAGAATGAGTCAAGTATAAGAGACTACCAACAAGCTGACGATACAAGGTGGCATCGACTTCAGGTGAAGTACAAGTGGCAGAAAGTTTGACTCCAGACTAGAAGGGACAAGGGGCTGGTGTACAATCTTCCATGTGAAAGTGACGAAGAAGGTCACAAGCATACATAGACTGAGAAAGAAAGATTCCTTCTTTGGTTTGCAGGACCTGGAGACCAAGAAAATAATGCAAATGTCCTGAGTCTGACATTTCAAAATTTTGTTTAAAACTGGATTTCACATGGGTTATAAGCTTAGGGTCACTACCAGTAAGAATAAGGTCATCAACATATAGAACAAGTATGATGAGATGGTGTCCTACTTTCTTGGTATAGACATTGGGGTCAGAATGGCATCTAGAAAAACCAATGTCAAGGAGAAAGTTATCCATTTTGGCATACCAAGCTCTAGGAGCTTGCTTAAGGCCATATAAGGATTTCTTAAGGCGGCAGACAAGGCTAGAGTTATTCTGAACATAGCCAAGAGGTTGTTCCATGTAAATTTCCTCCCGTAAATCACCATGTAAGAAGGCAGACTTGACATCCATTTGATGGACTTCCCAGTTATGTAAGGCTGCAAGGGAAAGAACAAGGCGGATGGAGTTCATTTTTGCGACGGGAGCAAAGGTTTCATTGTAGTCAATCCCTTCAACTTGGGAAAAACCTTTGGCAACTAACCTTGCCTTAAGTCTTTCAACACTTCCATCTGATGCATACTTAGTTCTGTAGACCCATTTGCATCTAACAAGTTTTCTTCCTTTTGGAAGAGGTACAAGATCCCAAGTATCGTTCGCCATTAAGGATCGATATTCTTCATCCATGGCTGCATCCCAATCTGGATTCCCTGAAGCTTCTGCAAAAGTTTCTGGATCATGATTCTTGGAAACTTGAGCCAAAAGAGAAGAGGCTCGCTGAAACTGAGAACGTGTTCGACGTTGATCTCTAGGATCACCAGCTGCTTCACATGTTGAACGGACCCATCGAGGAAGCACTTGTGCTGGTGCAACTGGAGAAACATGAGCAGGCGGAGGTGGATTTTCATCCTCACTGTCATCATCAGAAACTGGAGTTGGAAACCTATCAAGGAAGTTGGAAGAAGAAGAAGAAGGCACAAACGCCAAATCAGGCTTGCAGGCCAAAGATGGCACAATCGCCGAGTTAGGCTCGCAGTCCAAGAGAATTTTATCAAATTTAACATCTCTTCTAATGATTATATCATGAGAATGTGGTTGAACAAGTCTAAAATCTTTTACATCTTCAGAATATCCAACAAATATGCACTTTTCACTTGTAGGCTGCAATGCTTTCCGTTTTTCATCCGGAATGTGAACCCATGCTTCACTACCAAACACACGGAAGTGACTTACATCAGGTTTAGTTTTACTCCATGCTTCTTCTGGTGTTATACCTTGTAATGCTTTAGTGGGGGTGCGATTTACTATGTAATTTGCACAATTAATGGCTTCAGCCCAAAATTGAAGACTTAGTCCCTTAGATTGGATCATACAATTAGCCATTTCTTTTAAAGTGCGGTTCTTCCGCTCAGCTACACCATTTTGTTGTGGTGTATATGGAACAGTGTGTTGTTGTTGGATGCCTTGTTCAGTGCAGAAAGTAGTGAACCTTTTGTTAACATATTCTCCTCCATTGTCAGATCTTAACTTAATAATTTGATGACCAGATTGTTTTTCAACAAGGGCCTTGTAGGCCAAGAACATGTTAAATACTTCGCTCTTAAGTTTTAGAAAATAAACCCAAGTGCGTCTGGTGTAATCATCAATGAAAGTTAGGAAATATTTGAAACCAGAAAAGGAAGCAGATGGAAGAGGACCACACAAGTCACTATGCACAAGCTCCAAGGGAACCGAGGCGTGCCAAGAGGCACGTTTGTCAAAACTGTCCCGATGATGTTTTTCCGAGTACACAACCGGAGCAAACACCATCTCTACAAGATACCATCAGAAGACCTTGTTATCACCTAAACTGTAGTTACCCCTATGGAAGGATCCAGTCATGGATGGCAATAGGGAAGGGCAACTTGAAAGGTGCAACCACGATCACCTCGACCTCCAATGTATATGGTTGTCACGCCAGTCGAGGCAACCTTCACTTTATGTTATCTAGCCCAGACAACAAAGGGGGAGACCCGATCTACTCCCGACAGGAGAGATCAAAACCAAGACACCAAATCAGGGTATTTCCAAGTGAAGTTAGGTGTATGGTTTATCCTAGACCTAAGGATTAAGTCACAAGTCAAGTGAGGGGTTCAATAGATGTAGCTTTGGTTCATAGTTGATGTGAGAGTGACTTACAATGTTTAAAGTGAGATCTAGGGCTAGTGTACTAGGTCAATGTCAAAAGATCCACTGCCTTGGGAACCGTGTCCAATGCAGGGTTGTTTAGGGGTCAGACTGGGGCTAACTAGTGCATGAGACAATCTTGACCAAAGTCCATGATGTCCTCAAAGGTATAGTTCACCATGCAAAAGTCAAACCACAAGTCAATCCAACAATCTAGGAGAGTGGGTTGACTTGGAAATAAACCAGTGCCTTGGGAATTGGGAAGTGGAGTCAAAGTAGGGTTGACTTTATGGTTTAGGACTCCTACAACATGAGATAAGTGGACAGTATAGGCCTTGATGGATAAATGTGTCTAGATCTAGGTTTGACCCAAGTGGACCACAATCCCTAAAAACAAGGAATGCAATCCCCAAGGCAAGATTTGACAAAGTGACAGTCTAGACCTAGGTTTTGAATTATTCTGAATCCGGATCTGCAAAAATCTCAAGTACCCAGTTCCTCGAAGTGAGTGAACTCACTTCTCCAAGGTGGTGCGACTTTCCCTAAGGAGGCTTGAATCGGGGTTTAGGTGGGTCAAATCATGTCGGATGGCATCCAAACTTTAGATCCGGGTAGATCAGTCAAGTAGGGATATGGATCTATAATTTTGTGGCAATCCACCGGTTAGATCTTTATAGATCTGAGTTTTAGTGTTCCAAGTGGTCCAAAATGGGGATTAAATCCCTTAAAATGTGGAATGGGGCCCACAAGGTGATTTTCAAGAAAGGGACAACCTGGGTGTATGTTATTTGATGTGTAGATGTCAAATCAAGTGAAATCTCAAACACCCATCGCTTAGATCTAGGTCAACCTGCTCAAATGGTGAAGTGCGCCTTCCTTGGGAGAAGCTAGGTTGGCTTGGGAGAGGGATCAAACGGGAGCCAATCCACACCAAACTATAGATCCAGGATGCCGTGGATGCTATAGAGGTGGGTTTTCAATATCATGCCCAACAACCCACTAGATCTTGGTAGATCTGACAAAATGTAAAAAGGGGGTTTTGAATTATTTAGGGTTTTAACGATTTATGAATTATGTCAATGGATTGGATAAAGGAAAGAGAAACAAACCTGTGGATCTTACCTGGATAACCTTGTAGATGCCTTGATGATGATGATCTATGCAATCCCGATCAATTTGGAAGCTTTGAGGTAGTCTCTATGCAAATCGATTTAGTCCAAGAAGCCAATGCGCCCTCTCTCCTGCACAACAAACGTCAACAATATCAGATTTGATGCATCAAGAGATAAGACTAATGCCACAAAAGAAGTAACAGAAAGATAGCATAGATCACAATGATACTAATGATAACCCCCTGATACAAGCGAATGCCAAGAAAGTCGATTTGAAGAAGCCTTGCAAAATCGCCCTTGTTGAAGTCGCCCTCCTGTAGACAAACAATGATTTCCAAACAAAAGATAGATCTTACCACAATTTCCAAATGCTAGGTTGCAATAGACTTTCCAATCACCATCTAAGAACACCAGATGCAAAGGAGACCACAAGAATTTCCACAAGAATATTTTTCTATACCAATAATCCAAGAGCCAAAGACCCTTTACAATGAGAGGCTCTCTCCTTTAAATAGGAAGGAGAGGCACCAAAACCCTAACCACTTTTTGAATGAGTGGCTAAGATTAAAAGATACAAATGTCTAATCAATGGTTGAGATGAGCTCAACAACATAATACATGGATCACACATAAAATATAACATAAGTGGACAAAGTCGCCCTAGGAGAGGGGAATCCCACCAAATCATGATGACAAAATATCATAAGAGGCTCATGGTGGGTCCAAGGGGTAATTTTATCCCTCCTTGGTCAATCCCCATAGCACAATAACCAATAAATAATCATGAAAGTACCAAATCGTGCCTCCAAGGTGAAGTCGTGGTCCTCCAAGGTGAAGTCGTGGTCCTCAAAAGACCCAAAAGATCCACAGAAAGTGCCATAAGTGATGGATGCGGGCCCCGATGAAGCTGAAACTGCAGGAGGAGGTGTGGAAGGTCCCGATCTATCATCACTGATCATCCCATGCCATAACTTTGCCTCAGTAGCCCAAATCGATTTCCTCAATAGCCATTTCTACCAATCTTGAACTGCCTCGGGAAACGTGAAACTGCCCAAACTGCCTCCTGGAGTGATGGCGCTGTCAATGTGAGGGTACCAATGTGTCCGGGAGGGGGGTAATATGGTAAAAACAAGTGGCTGGACCACCCCCTCCATCATCAGCGCCCTAGGTCAACCAGATAAAAGTCATCTCTGCTCCGACAGGGCCTCCAACAGACCAAAACTGCACTAGGACAGCCTACTGAGGCTAAATCATCACTGTAAGTGCCCGGAACTGAAAACAAACTGTCCCATTGGACTCAGAAGGTCCAAATCCATCCAAGATGTGTACTCATACACCATATGAATCTCTGCATGATCAAGATAAATATCCAATGTACCGGAACAAGGCCAATAATAATGATCTGTAAATGACCAAACACTGCTGTATCCCAAGAATCATCATCATAACCCTGTAGCTGCTGCATAGAATCATCCTGTATGTGTACATGGACCATATATCATCTATCCATATCATCATAAGGTCCAACATCTCATGTCCCATGGTCCTCCATGGTCAAACTAGGTCTAACCAAGACCAAATACAACTCAGACTATCATCCATAGCTGCTGCAAGGTGTCAAGGTCAATACATGCTTTACAATTTATTCAAATAGCTTCTATAACACAGAGTAATCATGACTGGCGATCTAAATCCAAATATATAGTGTCGTTAGTTATTATTATTACTCAGACTAGACTTTCAGGATCATACTCACTTCATAGTTGTGATCAATTTGCTAGTGAAGAGTGAAGGCTGAAATAAATGGCTAGGCTAAGGGATGACTTGACTAACTTGACTTTGTGACACTTTGGCAAGGGAAAGGGAATACACACCATAGTATATACTGAATGAGCAATAACACAGGGAATGGCGGTGTCTCACAAATGGATGAGTTGTTTAAAGAGGGTTTATTCACCTTCACAGATGCGCACAATCCATAATACAAGCAAGGCCAGCAATTGTTTAGATATAACATTTAAGTTCCATTGCTTTTTGGGCCTGAGTTTTCCATAGCCTTGATCTATGTGTGTTTACAAACACATTGCATAGATTTACATTTATTTTTAGGCTTTCTGCTGCAGGTGTGTTTTTAAGGCACTTGTTTACCTGAGCACTTCTAGGTGTGTCATGGACAGCTTGTTTACCTAGGTATTTATTTTTCCAAAAGATATAACATTTTATTTTTCATGGCCATTTTCATTTGGCATTTCTTTCATATACAAGATATAGCATTTGATTTTTTCCAGATTTTGTATTGATGGCAGCACTAAAAGTTTCAGGTTTAGCCAACACAACTTTAGTGACTAGGGGGAATTCTCAAGGAACTCCAACTCACCATAGGTAAGTTTTGTCACCAACTCAGAGCCGAGACACAATAAACAGGGAAGCTCATCCAGTACAGAGGCTACAGTGGGGAAAGATCCTCCATGTCACTAGTCAAGTAGCAAATCAAGGTAATAATCTAAAAGGTAGGCCACGGATGGATGAAGACAATGAAAAGATGAAGCCAACACTAGCAAGCCATAGTATGGTGTAATGATCACCTCTATTCTCCCTAAGGAGGGTATGTACCAATGAGTATGAATAGTGAACTTCTAAGTCTGAGTAGGGACAGTAATATATATAATAGGTCAACCAGGTCCAAATATCTATATGATCGCCAGATCATGACACTAAGTGCTAAGACATGCTATAAGAATAAGTATAAAAGCAATCTAACCATAACACAATAGTATACCTGCTGAGTCATATACCTGAAAGCTCATCAACCTGTACCATCACCTGTCCTCTGAGACTGCTGCTGTAACTCTGGGCACTACTGTCTGCTCTGTACCAATGGCATAATGGCTATATCTGGCATCTCTCTGAGTGTCCCGAAACTCAGTCATGGCATGGGGAATATAACTGCTGTCCACAATCTGATAGTGATCCAATATAAATGCTCATCTCGGCATCTCAAATGCAAGGGAACTGGCTGAATAGTGTACTGGAATGAGAAAAATAATGTATGGTAGCCCGGCTACTATATATGTGATAACAGACCTGTCACCATATTTTCTTTACATAGTTGTTGCAATGAGCGATAATTTAAGTGACCAAATCGCTCATGCCAAAGTTTGCTCAAGTTATCACTATGAGCAACAAAAACTGAAGGGAAGGGTGATGACCCAAAGTTGTTAAACTTGTACAACCTGGTAATATCATCAACAATTCCGGTAGCTAGGACCTGTTGAGGATCTTTAAAATCCTTGATTACAGCTTGGTGAGGTGTAAAGGTCACAGTTTTACCTTCACCAGAATGAGTGATCTGATAGACTGATAACAAATTGCAGGAAATTCTTGGAACACATAGTACATCACTAAAATGACCATTATCTACTGGAACTGTTCCAGCTCCTACAACACTTAGAGATCTATCATCACCAACAAATATTTCTTTGGTGTTACATTCATGCATAGTAGAAAAGATGGCTTGATCTTTAGCCATATGATAAGATGCTCCAGAATCAATGAGCCAATCATTTGAAGTAGAAGAAGAAGATGCATTATAAGAATAACCAGAAGCACAAAGTGCATGTCCATGAGAGGCAGATTCTGAAGGCGAATCTAGGCTGATGTGGTGCTTCTTCATTGTTGCTTCCAAGGCTGCCATCTTCTTGAAACACTTAGATTCATCATGATTATCTTTCCCGCAATAGTTGCAATGACGCTCAGTCTTATTGCCTTTTGGCTTGGATCCTTTGTCATTTTTTAAAGAAGGAGCTGACTAAGAGGGTTTTGGACCCTTGTTTGACTTATTATTGCAAAAATTTTGTTTCTTGGGAGGCTTGGACTTTTCTTTCTGTTGGGACAATAAGGCTTTCCCAGATGTATCTGCATTGTTGATTTGTTGAAATACTGAGAAGGAGGTGAATCAGTCTTTGCCAATAATCAAATTTTTAAGCGAGAGCAAGTTGCTAATCACCAATCATAGCAGTATAACATCAACAATAAAAAAAAAGGATGCACAGTACACAAGATTTTTACGTGGAAACCCAAGTCCTAGGGGTAAAACCACGGAAGCCTTTTATAATAAAATGACCCAGCAACAACTGGGGTTACAAATTTAATACAACTTCTCCAGCTACAATTGGAAGGGGCTACAACCCCTAGCCTTCGTCAGCCACAACTGACAAGCTGCTACAACAGCTCAGCTCACAAGATTGTGAGCCTTAGCACCACCCTACCTCCCTTTAGAAAGAGATTGCTGAACCTGTGGACCTGTCAAATAACAAACCCTGCTGCTGATAACCTCTGCTCTGTGATCACTACCAAAATACCACTGCTTCTCAACCATTAAATTGTTTCATCAATCCTGTATGTGTTTATACTGCCAACCTGTGATAATTCTGTATGTCAGACTGTTCATCAATACTGCTGCTCATCACTAACCGAATATATTGCTGCAACATATCCAAGTCTGCTCAATACTGCTGCAACACATCCAAGTCATCAAGGTCTGCTCAATACAGCTACTGAATCAGTCAACTCAGTCCACTGTCGAAATTATCAAGTCAATCTGATATTGGTTACTCCTGTTATCTTTCTGCTCAATTTTATCACTGTCATGAATTTTGCCCAAGCATCAATTCCTTAACAGATCTATCTGTCAATCAATCAATAGTCAATACTGTCATCTGTCAAGACCCTGCTCATAAACCTTCACAACCTGCTGCTAAGACTCATCCCAAGTAATCAAAGGTCTGAAAAGTCACTGGCAGATTTGATGCATGATGTTTCCCTTCACACAGAGATTGAAGTTTCCTTGCTATGGATACCACCCAGTAGTAGTTACTTGCTGCTCACAGGGTATATATCATAGTGCATAGAAATGCATTATCATAAAATGGGTAGTGTAGCATGTATCATCACACAGAGTATAGGAGAGCATACTTTGTCATAAAGCACGTGTCAACTGGGATACAATTATCATAAAGTATATAGTATCATCAAGGGTCCACTTCACATATCACTGATCATCATTGTATATGCATAACTGTTTATATCACTGTACATACTTCACCACTGTACATTACTTTCACACACTATTGCATGTATCACTGCTGTGTATTCATCACTGTTCATTTGCATGCATCATTATCATAGAGTGTATAGAAAATTCATACCTTTCATTTGCAGTGCATCAACACCTTGGACTCCATACTTGTGACATGTATAACTGTTGTAGAAGACCAACCAACTTACAAATACCCTTGTCAACAATAGTTTGGCATCACAGCACTAGATGTAAATGCTGCTTTACAATTGTGCATCAATTATCATCATACTGTATGTGTGGCTACTTTAAAACTCTGCTGGTTAAAACTTCGACTGTGTATTTAAAGCTTGACTGTTTTGTAAACCAAAAAATGTCTCAGTGAAGGCTCGGGTCTGCTACAGTCTTCTACAAATTCTGTTCTAGCTTCCTTCTTACAATTAAAATCAGAGCTTCATCTCCAGCATTGTCTTCACCAAAAAGAAATCAGAGCTTCTTCTCCAGCATTGTCTTCACCAAAAAATCAGAGCTTCTTCTCCAGCATTGTCTTCACCAAAAAAAAATCAGAGCTTCAAAACCAGTTGTGCCTTCACCACTAAAAACCGAGCTTTATCTCCAGCTGTGCCTTCACCAATAAAAATCCGAGCTTTATCTCCAGCTGTGCCTTCACCAATAAAAATCCGAGCTTTTAAAACCAGCGAAAAACCACACCTAAAGTGAAATCGTGGAGGGGGTATTTATACTAGTTTTTCCAAGCAAAAAATATGGAGCCGACCTTCAATATATATAATTTTAAATTGAATTTTTAATTATCAAGTTATGGGGCCGACTTGCAATCTGTTTAATTCAAATAACATTAATTTTATTCCACTATTTTCATCATTAAGCCGACTTGGTTTCCATGTTTTCAATAAAAAATGTATATTTAATTTTGGTCTTTCTTACCACATTCACTTGGTCTTCATACCAATCCACATGGTCTTCTTCAAGCTCATAGCAATGTTGAGAGGGATGCCCGCAAGGGTTTAGATGACATGCCCATATGGGGTTTAATATTAATTTGGAATTTATTTATGGAAACCTCATCACAACGTTAGGGGTGTAATAAATTCAACAGTACCTTTAATTAATAATTGCGTGGGTGTGTTCTATTAGCCACCAAGAACCCCATGACCATCAAGGTGTGGGTTCAAGAATTTTCTTGACCATTTTGACCATCTTCAGGGTATTACTTTTGCCATTCCTTCAAGGATCAATAAATTTATTAAGTGTGGGGGTGCCTAGACTTCTCCTAGGGTACAATGAGCTTATTAAAACACAAATGACCACTGAAAGGGTCATTTGGCCTATTGCAACACACCAAGGACACATTCTAGGGTATTAGGGCATAGAAACATCTTAGGGGTCACTCAACCAAGTTAATGGGTAGCCAGGGCTTTTGGCAGTGTCCCAAGGCCTCCAAGGGCTTTAAGCTTGGGCTTGGACAAAGTCAAAAGGTCTCCTCTGACACAGACAATCACTAAACAAATACTAACCCTCAGGGGCTCCACAAGGGGCACCAAGACTTAACTGTTGGCATCAATGACCAGACATTGTTGGCATCAATGACAACCTAATCAACATGATTATTCCAAGATGAATGAGTTTATCTTGTTCCCTAATCAAGGAATCACAGAAGGATTCAAGACTAGGCTCTTGATAGCTAGCTGCATTCAAGGATGCTTTCATGGAGTAAAATGTAGATACAAAAACAGAATATGCAGGTCCAAGTTTGGAAAGAATATGATAAATGCATTGTTTGTCTTCCCTCTCAATCTTACATTGTGCACATAAGAGTTTAAGAGTTTTGTACTTAGATAAGTAATCTTGAATGCATGAAAAGTCACTTGGATTTAAAGAAATCGACTCATTTTCGAGTTGGTGACCTCGAATTTCATTGTGTTTACCAAACACAAATTCCAACTTGTCCCAAGCAGCATTACGTTCATCAATTCCAGATATGTGGAATCGCAAATCAGTAGAGATTGACATCCCAATCAATCCACGAGCTTCATCACATCTATTTGCCCATTTTATTTTCTTATCATCATCAGTGGATTCTTTTTCTTTCCCTGAGGTAATTCTGAAAAGTCCCCTACTTCATAGAACATCCTCCATACGAGATTTCCATGAGAAATAGTTGGAACTGTTAAGTAGAATATCACAAGGGGCGGCCATATTTGTAAATTAATGACTGTAAAAGCAGAAACCAATAGTCTGGATGTGAAGAGCTCGAAAAAATAGACGGTTTAAAAAAAAACGGCACTGAAAACTAACTCTGTATGATGAAGTTATGCTTGAACAAAGAAACTGTTGAAGATGTCCCCAATAGTGACGTGGCAGCTAGAGAATGTTCAACAAAAAAAAGTACCCCCCTCTTCCCAAGATGAACCTTTTGACAATCACT
The DNA here is from genome assembly GCA_027924585.1 of Larix kaempferi. Taxonomy (NCBI): domain Eukaryota; kingdom Viridiplantae; phylum Streptophyta; class Pinopsida; order Pinales; family Pinaceae; genus Larix; species Larix kaempferi. The sequence continues at coordinate 40,065,697 of BSBM01000486.1, read as the reverse complement.
TTACAAGAAAGTTGCTTTAAGTGAACCATTTTTGTAAAATAAGTGATTTCACTTTTACAATGATATTACTTTTAAATAGTGCAACAATAAAAAAAACTTAAGTGACTCACTTGTATTTTTATTTTTTATTATTTAAGTGAGATGTACTTTTACAATAAAATAACTTGAAAATAGAAATTGCGTGCACTTTTTCTTTTAAAAGTAACTTCCTAAGACTTGAACTCAAGACCTATTAAGGAATAAAGCAACTTTGAACCAAGTGAGCTAGATTAAAAGGTATGTAAAATATGGGAATGAGGAAGGGGGCCTTTAGATCTTGCTAGCTTGCCCGGAAAGTCTACGTTTTCTCTCTGTTTCTGATTTGCCGAGATCGCGCAAGGTGCATCGCAAAGAGCATACGCAGCCGAGAAAAACCCTTTCCCTTTCTGTTTCTGATTTGCCGAGATCGCTCAAAGTGCATGGCAAAGAGCATACACAGACGGGAAAGCAACAATCCGAACCCAAAAAAAATCTAACAGTAAAAAATGATAAAATATGAGATTTTTTTTTTCTTTTAAAACAAAAAATAAAAAAAATGCGTCACTGTAACATTATACCTTCAGATCTGATGAAATATGCGTTTCTGGAACAACCGGGAACTGTTTTCGATCAAACGAAAACTATTTCCCAATGGAAACGACACTCTGGACGCAATAGAACACCTCCCACAGCCCAGAAATGCACAGAAATACCAGAACTAGAAACCCTTTCGAGTTTTGGCAACAGTAGTTCAAGATCTAGATCATAACCGGAAGCGACACTTCATAAAAGCTCTGATACCATGTTCGGGTACACAGGGTACTACCAAAGGACCGAACAAGAGCAACCACTTCACACAAACAGATCACAGATCAACACACCAATGTTTTGACGTGGTTTAAACCCTCGAGGGAAACACTCCACGGTCCCGGCCAAATAGCTTCTACGGGACAATTTATTATGCAAAGAAAGAAAGTTACAAATGAGCTTCTCATAATCGATCAACTAAACAATGACCCTCCATGCTCTTTAAATAGAGATCATGGACCAATCGGGTGTTAAGCCACGGATCAAGGTTAAGTTTGATCTAAGAGAAGTTGAGCCGTCGGATCACTTTATGTCGGGAACATATCGTGACCGTCGGATTAAGTATTTACAAATGCATACTAATGCATACTAAAGAAACACACTATCCCTAACGGATATATTACACAAGTTGATCTTAACTAACTCCTAAGTGTCTAAATATCCTAACACACCAATTGAAAGGCTAATCTTGACTCTTACCCAACCTATCCTTGGATGGGATCCATTGATAGATAACCAACAAAAAAAACATGCAGCTTATACGAAAGTCGCACCAACCAAATATTGTGAAGACAACAAACCCACTGCATCTCTAGATCTAACAAAATCCACCTCACATTAAGCACTTGTGATAGGGGGTGCGTCTAATGAAGAGATAAATAAAGATGACAAGAATCATATTGCATCAATGGTTTACCAAAACTCCAATCCCACTCCCCCCAAAAAGGTCTAGGCATTTCAATATTCATTTTAAACAGCTTAGAATTCAAAATAACCATGCACGACTCCATGTACTAAGGATGATCGTAGGCCAGGAACCCAAACTCCTAAGCAAGAGATCTCCACTCTTTCCACAACTTGATCCCAGGCTCCCATAATTCCTGCTAATAAAAGATACCATTCGGTCTCAAACTGCATGCTTGAAAATGTGGCATCTTTGCTACACAAACCCCCTGATCACACCAACTCCAAATCAGACAAAAGGAAAGATCCCACCCCACCTAACTTCCCTCCCACTGCCACTAAACCAACCCAAACACCAATCTCCAAGTTACCCAAATACTTTTAATCAAAATGGACTCATCAACCTAGAACAGGGAGGAGGAAGAGATGATGATATCACATATACTGAAGCCCACACAAATCTTGTCAATATGCTGCACTGAAAGAACCTGAAGCCAAAACAAAACCTAACAAGGCATTGATCCATCTAAACATCTCACGACCCACTTAGACACCAAAATACTACCTTGAGGTGCAACATCAATCAAGCCCAACCCCGTTCATCCTTAGAAATGGTGCAAACATCCCAAACAACTAAGGGTAGACCTCTAGCACCTCCATACGTAGACCACAAGTATGATAGAAGAAGCTACTCAAGTCCGATTAAATTGAGCTCGACTAGGGAACCAACCAATATTATCGGAACCAAACCGAAACCGACAAAACCAGCCGGTCCAACCGGTTTACAGGGGTGACCGGTCCGGTAAGAGCACAAAACCGGCTGGGCCGGATTTTTTTCCAAACCGGGCAAGGAATTGGCTGGTCTGTACTGTGCCCATAGAACTCAATTTAAAACAAAAAAACACAGAAAAAAAAACTATCCTATGCTTCTAACCTAACCTAACCAGTCAATACATCTCTGAGGTAAGCTGCTAGTATGCATGATTCTAGATGTGCTCGCATGCTCTGAATCATGATTGACATATTTGCAATATGATCACCACCATAATTTTAACAATTTTATGATTTAAGTTAGTGTTTTCTTTTATTTATTGATAAATTATACAACTTGTGCTTCAGCGGCCTCCTCTTTTCTCAGTTTCCTAAGTTGAAGCGCTAGGTACCATTTTTTGCATCAGCTGAATTCTCCACTTTTATGGACATATTCACATCATTATTGATGTTTGCTAATTCGAAATATTCCATCTGTCTTCGGAGTGGTGTTAGCAAGCTTGGCAGGAACATTGGTATCTAATTCCACATGCGCTTTATTTCATTAGTCCACAATATCTTAGTTAAAATAGGTTATTTGAAAGTGAATTGTGGGCTTAAATTTGCTTGTTCTACTATTTCTGACACGGTTTAATATATAATGTGAAGGGGCAAAACAGATGAAGCTGTTTTGTACCTATTTATTTGTTCCTATCAGTGGGAATGCTAACTCTCCAGATTATATGTGAACAAAAATAGTTCTATCAATTCATTATATTGCAGTGCATTTATAATTTTATCCTCATTAAGAAATGGCCATCCTTTGTATTGGAGAAAATGTGTTTATCATTGATGCTTCTAACCTCCAAGATGTATTGCATTTGCAATTTTGCACTAGGTGCTATTTTGGTTATTTGAACCCATACTTGCTATATATATGAGAAACTTTGCATATTTGTGTATTAATAGTTTGGATTCATATGTATGCACATGAATATATATGTTTTTTTACAAAATATGAATATTTTATGTATTTTTTAGTCGACTGGTTGTTTACCTGGTTTTTTTCCAGTTTCCGGTCCGGTTCACATTTTGGGCTTCACTGGTTCGATGACCAACCCAGTTCCGATAACATTGGAACCAACAAGACATAATAAACATGGGGAGCCTGCAAAATACAACCCATCATTCTCAACTTTCTTGCCGAAGGAAGATCTTTATGATGCCAAACACGAAGTTTGCTCTGCAATCTCTGTAGACACCAATCCCACATAGCCACTAGCAATAAACCTATCCCAAACGGAACACCAAGATATCTAACAATCATCCCCAATTGAATCTAAGACTAGACAACCAAAATCCATGCTTGTGGAGTATCCAACTGAATCAACCAAAAGTAAGTTGTGAGGACTAACAATGGCATCTAAAGCACTACAAAAATTATATAAACAAGAAAGGCCACCATCAACTCAACCCTGATCAACCCTAATTGATAAAAGGGAGTCATCAGCGAAGTGGCTATTAACCATCTCAGAGTCATTTGGAAGCATAATAACCTTGATCTAACGAACAACGTTAATCACCTCCAACAAATACCCTAGGGAAACTGTTGTCAACATATACAAATACAACGCCAATGGGAAACCCTGCCTAATAGACCAGTGTACAGCAATCTGAGGAAACAAGACGTTGTACCCAAACACAAATGCCGAAGCATTGGAGGATCGAGTGTTCACCATACCTACACAATATGAGCCAAAACCCAAGCATGACATCATCTTAAAGATGAAGGACCAATTAGCCCAATCATAAGCCTTATCAATGTCAATCTTCCACAGTATACACCGTGATCTGTCTCCCAAGTCCACTCCATAACCTCCCAAGCCAAGACCACTATATCAAGAATGAGCCTCCCCTTACCAAAACCAATTTGCTTCTATCAAACCACATACCTCACTATTGCCTGAATCCTGAGAGCCAATGCCTTTGCATGATTTTATACGCAACATCCATAGGTCTATAACCACCTATGGAGTCCCACGCAACATTCTTGGGAATCAACTTAACCAACCCCTAAGAGATTTAGAAAAATGACCAGAAGAGAAGACTTTGACAACTAAACAACAAAAGTCATCCCTAATGTAGTCCCACATGGACTTATAAAACTCACAAGGCAAACCATCCAACCCAGGGGATTTACCATTCTTCACGAACATCAACAAAAAGTGAAACTCAACTCTAGTAATATCCAAATCCAATATGTTCCAATCACCACACGATATCTATAATATCCCTTGCTAGGAATTTTATTAAAATGGCAATTTTTCACTTTTTTCCCTAGTTAGACCTTTGCCTAGTTTTGAGCACTAGGTCCCCAAATTGCTCCAAATGATCCCAAATCTTCTGAGAAGGTATATGGATGATGTTAGAACATAAATATGTGTTTCAGGGATGCTTTTGGACCTTTAAAATACTTCTACAAATCCTCTTTCAATTCTAGTCAATGTAGGGAATTTTACTAGTAATTCCCTTTGACTAGTATTGGTCTCTAGGTCTCAAATTGACTCCAAATGCCTTCAAATCTTCAAGGAAGGTGTATGAATGATATTAGGACTTGAATATGATGTTCAGGGATGATATATGGACACCAAAAGACCTCTGCAAACTCACTTAAGATTCTGGACCAAATATGCAATTTTACTAGTAATTTGGGGTTCAAATCTCCCTGAGATGAGTACTGAAAATGGCTTCCCAAATGCCTCCAAACCCACTCAAATTTCTGAACAAAGGTAGGGAATGTATTAAGGATGTTATTAAGGTCTCATGTGCACCATTAATTAATTATTATATCTGTTCCAACCCTCTCCCATTCAGCTGCAAAAATCACCCATTCGACCCTTGGGGAAATGACACTATTACTTCTCTCAATGCAATTAAACGGAGTAAAAATACTTCAAATGCTCAAGTACAGTACATAAAACTTGTAAAATACATCCATGGCAGTATATTAATCACAAATGTATCAGAGAATCATCCATTCATTCGAAATCATCAGCATTACATTGGTTCACGACAAGCTAGTGGGGAAATGGCACTGTTCTTCCATTAAAAATGAGATTTACACATTTCTACTTGGAATTTCGACCTAAAACTTTTTGGAGACGAATAACAGAGTACTTACTTCATATTACAAAAGAAATGGGGCATTAGAAGCTCCCCCAAATAGTACAATAGCTCACCAAAAATGCCCTCCCTCAAGGATCAAGAATATGCCATCAAAACTGGAAATGGTTGAAGGAGTGAGCTGCTATAGAAGAAACCATGAGCTGCCCTGTAGCTTACACCTGCAAATAAAGACTTTATTAAAGCTCCAAATGAAAGGTCTGAATGGCCTTTCCAATTACCAACTTGGATGGGAATCTTTCACCCTCGAAATTGGCTAAGGCAAGAAACTAGTCATCCACTAGCTCTCCCTCTTCACAAATGCAATTGCAAATTTCTCAAATCATCAAAAGATGGTTTCATTCTTTGTTATTGACATTTATAAAGTTCTAATGTCCTCCATGGGTCGAATTCCTTCCAAGACACTCATGCCAACTCAAGTTGGGAAGAGATTCCAAAGAACGCCACTTGTACAACAATTCTTAGTCTCCCACTTCCACCAAATCACATGTGCAAGCATCTTAGTTGCCCTAAAACACTTGAGCACCCTCTTGGAGTCTATTTTTAGCCCCGACATGTCACATATGTCATATGTCAGCCTTCAGGTCTAATTTGTGTCATAGGTGTCATAGCATCTTCATCATTGTTGTCATAGAGCTAGGGAATCTAGCCCAAGTGTCTCACTAGCTCCAAATTGCCTCTTCCTCTTCCATGGGAGTTACTCTTCCTCTATATTTCGACCTCATTGACTCATGCCAAGTATTATTGACCTTATAACTCATCCCAAGAACATTAGGCTTCCCATGGATTCGAAATTGCAAGAAGAGGATGCCATGTGGCACATAAATTCTAGCTTGTGTGGGTCTGACTTCCTCCATGTGTCTTCATGATCAAATGCCACTTTGATTTTCACTTGTATATATTTATTTATCTCCTTTATTAAATATTTATGCCATCTTAATGTTCCAACATCTTTTATTATCCCCATTATTCCAAATCCCAAAGCTTCCATCCCAAACCTAGGAAACTAGTAATTTTCCTACTTGGCAATTATTTGACCTTTAGCATCAATTTGACAAACTCTAATGAATAGGGCCAATTTGCTTAGGGCATTGTGACCAATGCCAAATTTGGGACATGACAAATCCTCCCTTCCTAATATTGCTTGTCCTCAAGCAATTTCAAACATGGGTGTTGAAGAACCTGCTTTCTGTATAATTCTCTGAAGTTGCCATTGAATTGCCCAACCTTGAGTCTTTGAGTTTCCATGAAGATTTTAGAGAGGAACAACCATGATTGTTGTTGCACTACTCTGATAAAAATCACTTTATTAAGTGGAGAATCCATCTCCCATACTGCTTGTTTCCCAAAAAATTGAAACCAATGAGACAAAAATGATCCCAGGGTCCCATTGCTTGTATTTTACCCCAACAAATAAGAGTGCTCTCCAAGACATACCATCAGATAAGAGGATTCCTAGATCCCATTTTCTTGTATGCATTCTTCCAAACATCATGAGTACAAAATATATATCATCAAAGTACATAACAACATAATGAAAATGTACATCAAGGAGATGCTTCACCAAATAGTCATGAAAGTACTTATACATCCAAGCATGTCGACCACCATTTTCCAAGTGCATACAATCTTCAAGTGACCCATCAAATCTGCTCCAATGACATAGGTGAGGATCCCATGTCCTATAATGCTGCTCCAAATGGATGTGATATGCATCAAAATATTCAACCATGTATTCATTCATCCAAGAAGTGAATGAAGAGTCTCCACTAAAATCTGAAGCAAATAATGAGCATAAAAAACAAGGAGACTTCAAAGGACTCAAATAAGACTCACCCATACATCCATGAATGTGAGAATCATAAAGATGTAACAAAGTATGTGACTTCCAACAAAAATGTTCTCCCATTATAAATCTATTCACCCAAGTGTTGGATGAAGTTCCTCTAACATCAAATGAACCAAGTGTTGAGCAAGAAAAACCATGAGTCTTCAAATGACTCCAATGCATATCATAGGTGCATCCATGTAGATGTGCATCATCATAAAGTGACAAATGATGCTGCTGCAAATGTGAATAAGAATGTGCTCCAACCATGTCATCATAAAAGGTAAATCTAGGAGATCCATACGCCTCATGTGGCACCATAAAAAAGAACCCTTTCACCCATACTTCATTGAGACTAATGCTGCAAAACATGGAATTGTAGGATGTATGAGAATGAACTAACTCACCCAAATGATCAAAAAGTGCAGAAGTTTCATCATAGAAAAGATCCATATGGGTAGTATCATGCAGCTCCTTCAAAAGTGTGAAACCTTTGTCATAGATTGGCTCCAATGTAGAGGAATCATGCTCTTCTTTAAAAATTGCATAACCTTCATCAAGAGACAATTCAGGTTTCTCATCCACCACATCAAGTGTTTGGATCTCCTCAAGTTCATCTTCAAACACATTAAGCACATTCAAATTTCCACATCTCTCATGATCCACCATGTTATGAGAATCCTCCAAACAATCTACCATTTAACAATCTGAAACATAGGAGGAAAAACAAGTATCTTGCAACTTTTCAAGAAGTTGCTCATTTTGAATTGTGAGATTATGAATATCCTCATTATTCTTCAAGTATGCATCATATAACAATTCATTAAGCTCAAACAAATGGTTTCTATCAAAAAGCAAAGACATGAAATTACCTTTGATGTGGCACATTGCTCTTTGAATCTTCTCCATGTCTTCAAAGAAGGATGTTTCCTCCAATGAAGTAACTCTCCAACAAGAATTTGACACCAATGCTTGAGTGTCATGGACAAATGCTGAGGGACTTGTTATCACATATAGTAGCCGGGCTACCACACATTATTTTTCAGATTCCAGAGCACTCTTCAGCCAGTTTCTTTACTTTGAGATGTTGAGATGAGCAGCTATCTATGGATCACTATCAGATTTTGGACAGCATATGTATTCCCCATGCCATGACTGAGTCTCAGGACACTCAGAGAGATGATCGATGTCGCCATTATACCATTTATGCAAAGCAGTCAGTAGTGCCCAGAGTTACAGTAGCAGTTTCAGAGGACAGATGATGGTTCAGAGGATGAGCATTCAGGTATATGACTCAGCAGGTATATCATGGTGTTATGGTTATATTGTTTTTATATTCATTCTTATGGCATGTCTTAGCACTTAGTGTCATTATCTGGCGATCATATAGATATGTGGACCTGGTTGATCTTATTATATATATATTCTACTGTCCTTACTCAGACTTAGAAGTTCATTACTCATACTCATTGGTTTCACCCTCCCTAGGGAGAATAGAGGTGATCATTCCACCATACCTTGGCTTGCTAGTGTTGGCTCCATTACTCATTGTCTTCATCCATCCATTACCTATCTTTTAGTTTATCACCCTGACTTACTACTTGACTAGTGGCATGGAGGATCTTTTCCCCACTGTAGCCTCTGTATTGGATGAGCTTCCCTATTTATTGTGTCTCGGCTCTGAGTTGGTGACAAAACTTACCTCTGGTGAGTTGGATTGTAGGCCTAAATCATTATGGTCGGTTATCCCAATGTTTGGCATTGGCTCGAACTCTCCCTAGTCACTTGAGATGTTGTTGGCTAAAACTGAAAGCTCATGTACTACTTATGGAAACTTCGAAATTCGCCCATGGAAACTAAAAAGGGCAAGAGCGATGAACTGCTAAAAATACTCCTTGAAGAGTATAAAAGAAAGGTCCAAAAAGCAATGATTCTTAAAAGCTATATCTAAACAATTGTTGACCTTATGTATGTATAAAAAACATGCCCTGGATGCAAGCTGCAACTAGTTGTGCTTATCAGCACACCTGAGATCCGAAGGGTTATGTAGGCCAAAGAGGCCATGAAATGAAATTGAATGATCCTAATGAACCTGGATCAACTTGATGTAATTTTTCTTTGTCAATTAGTTGGTTTTCTTTGCTAGCAAGTAATTTTCCTCATGCAATTTTGAATGTTCTAATTTTGGGAAAGCAAATTCTTTCAAGTTTATTGTGTATCTTGTATTGTCCATTAAACAAGTTTTGATTTATTGTTGACTCCATAACCCAAGTAGAATAGGCACTGGTTAATTGATTGTTTCTTTCTTTTAACTTTATCTTGTTAAGTTTCTAATCAAGGTTTGTGTGTCATTAAATAATTTGCATATTGCATGATTGCTTGTCATTCAACTTAAGTAAGTATAATCAAATGTGAACTCCTAAAACTAAAACACTTTAAAACTTAGTAAATACGGACTACCCCACTTGACCTTTGGGAGTAGGGTCTAAACGGAGGAGTTAGGAATCGAGGTGACAATGGGTTCTCAACCCATAATTGCCCCTCAAGAACACACCTAGTAGTTGGGAGACTTTTCTACGGTTAAGTGTGTTTTAAGCGGCAACATTTTTGACGCCGTTGCCAGGGACAAGTCTTTTATTCCCGGAGTACGACTTTTGTTTTCACTTTTTTGGTTTTGCTTTATTTGATGAATGTTAAAAGTAGATCTTTGTTTTTCATCTGGCGACTCCATTGAAGGGATAAAACGTTGTTTTTCATAAAATTGTTGAGACTGATTGTGTTTAGATGAGCCCATACAACATAGCAAAGTCTTAAAAGCTCATTGTTCAATACAAAATGCATGATTGAAAGTGGTATATGCTACTCATAGCCATCATGGATGATGAAGAGTCTGAAGATCAAATTTCCAGTGCATATCCTCCAATCGACTTCTCGGGCATCCCGGGCTTTCCCAACCATGAGCCATGTTCCCCTCAAATAAGGGATATGTTCAGCTTCCCATCTTTTTTGGAAATGGCGATTCAACTATTTGGCACATCATATCTTTTCTTTCATTGGTGGCAAATGATCTCAACGTGCTTCATCAAGATAATATGATGCGTATATTTTTCAAAACTCTACAGAAGGTTGCTTTGATGTGGTACTATGGTCTTCCTGCTAAATGCATCACTTCCATTGAAAAGTTCTTTGCTATATTTTTTGAGAGGTAGCATGATGGTGAAGAAGATATGGTAACTGATGTAGAAAGAGGCTTCAACCAACTAAAAAAGCTAGGAGAAGCCATGATTCCCAGTACTAAACAACTCCTCCATGATGATCCTACAAAAGAAATTTGTCAAAATTCAGACATGATTGAAGATCCTCCTCATGTCCCCATAACAGAGAATATTGAAGATTGGGGATGCTTTCATAGTCATTTCAGTGATGATGATCACATTTGTACCCCAAATCTACCTTAAGAAGAAACCATTATAGAAGCTTATAACGAAACTTATGATGAAATCTGTAATGTGTATGATGGCACTCCTGGCTGTTCTCCATGTAATGATGATAGTTTGGAAGGTTTACTGCCTTGTGAACTTTTTTTCTGAAGAAGATGATGGTGATCAGGAGGAGGACAAGTATAGCCTGGAGCATGATGCAAGCGTGGAAGACTCCCTTATGTCTAACAAAGTTGTTGATGAGGACTCTTGGGCACTCATGGAAGCTCCAATCTATGACATGAGGACGAAAATAAGGAACCGGAATCTTTTGAAGGTTTTAATGTTAATCTCGTCTATGACATATCTAGAAGAGGGAGTATTGAGTCTCTTGATGGCTTTATTGAAAATCCTATCTATGAGGTTTTTAGAGAAGAGAGCACGGATCTTGAGGCCTTGGGAAATCTTTGTATGGAGGAAGTGTATATAGTTTGTCCATGTGATCTATTTGAGCCATATGTCGAAATCAATAATGAAGAGATAGAGAAGCAGTGTATTGAAGAGTCAGATGGGATGTAATTAATTGAAGATCTATCTCAACCTTTGTCTCCACATGGAAATGTTCATTATGATTTGGAACAGCTTGGGTCTTATACACAAATTTGCCACCATAAAAGCCCTTTGGAATAGTATGATGAAGTGGTTGATCATCCTCATCACGCACGTGTATATTAGTCCTATCAAGTTTTGGATAGAAGAAGCATGTGCGAGCACCTACCAACTTGGGAAGCAGTTTGATGACATTGTCGATGCCTATGATCCCCCATCCAGCCCGCCTATCCTGGATCATCACGCAGGTTTGCATTTCTTAATAAACATGTCCTTGCTTTGGATGGTAACCAAAGACAAGGCAAAAAACTTTAAAGTTGGTAAAATGCTTAGGTGGTTGCATTGGATATTTGATTTTACCTAAGATGTTTATTTTATCATGCTTAGAGTAGGAAAATAAATTCCTTAAAGTGAGCATTTACTTTCTGCATTTATTTTATGTACTTAGAAATAATAACATTTTTGTTAGCTAGAGCAACTTATGGTTCATTGGCTTTTTGATGAAACATGTGCTACTACGGTTTTCTTATCAAGTTGAGATGTTTTTACAAATTATAAGAACCAGAGATCCTGGAGTTCTTGTATCCTCTCCTTGCCTGAAGACCAGATTGAGCACACGTCCCGCAGTTGGAGCCAGAATGTTGACCACCAAGCCAACTAGGTGGGAAACCATGTACCATGTATCAAGAAGACAAGAATATGTACCTAGTAAAGTTTTACAAGTGAGGCAGCCTTTCTTGTTTCTCTTCTTAACTCTTCTCCATAAAATTTATGCACCCCTACGAGGGATTTTGTAATGATATGCCAGCACGAGGGTCAATTTTTGTAAAACATAGTTGCCCAGAACTTTATCATTAAGGAAGTCCTTTCATCGAGTGTTTTTTCCCTTCGATAATTAAAATTCATTTTTAGTTATTTTATTATCTAAGTTTTTCACTCAAAAATTCCTCCAAAGTGGTGAAAGGCATTCTAATGATCAAGTCCATGGGGTGATTAAAGCCTAGAAATGTTCTATATTACCATGCTAGACATTATCCAGAGTCTTGCGGAATTTCATTAAGTTTTATTTAGGATTTTTTAATTTTTGGTAATTAAAAAATATCCCTCGCAATAAAATGTTGTAAAGTAAAAGAGGTTTAAGTGGCACTTAATGCCCATAAATAGGTGTATGGGTAGTAAAAATCAATGGCAAGGGACCCCCTACACCCTTGGACCAAGTTTGAAATCATTCCATTGAGTTTTGATAAAAAATTTGATGGATTTTCCTCAGTCAGTCAAGGAAATCAAGAAAATTGGCCATTAATTAGAATGGCAAAATTTTGTAAAGTGATTATAATCACTTGGGGAGGGGAAATTAAGTTTCCAAATGTTATATTATGTGCCTACGGTGATGTTAGCGGACAAGAGTTTTAAGAGTTTGAAGTTGTCTCCTTAAGGGAAAAACCCTCTCTCACCATGGGAAATGAAAAAAATTGAAATAAGCCAAAAGGGGGGGTCCCACCTTCATGATTCTCTCCCCTTCGCCTAGCAATGAAATATAAAACATAGGTGGTGGCTTTCCCCCCCCATTGTTTGTTATTTTTAACCCAAGGAAGTGCACCCCCCTTCATGGGCCCTCTTTTTCTCCAAGTGACAAATGTCACTCATGCAAAGGAACTCTCTCCTCTCTCTTTTCCTATTTAAGGACTCATTTTGGTCACAATCTCCCTTCTTCCACAATCTCTCATGCTCTGGCATTCTTGTTCTCTTTCCATTTTCTTGCTTCCATTTGCTCTCATTTTGGGCCATTGTAATTTTCAGCCATTTGGTTTGGTTAATAGAATTATTTGGAGGAAATCTTGTGTCATTTGTGATCTATGGTGGTTTGCTTCTACACTTCATAGCTACTCAAGTTTGGGGAGGCCAAACAAGCAAATTTCCTTGCTTTGGTAAGATGTGGTATTTTTGCCATAAATTTTGTGAATTTTTCATTCTTGTAGTTAGGAACTTCATATTTTTTTTGGTGAAGTTTATGATTTTTTAGCTCATTATTCGGGTCTCACCTTCTTTTTAGTTGTGTAGCAAATATTTCACAAGTTGCAGGTTGCTTTAGTTGAAGAGTGGAATTCCTCGGTTGGATACCCCACTACTTCAAGCATTAGAAGAGCAAAGAGTACATACTCCTCCCTCCACTTTCAAATTTCTGCATTTTATTTCTGCATACATTCTCATATTAAAATCTTGTTTTAGACTTCATTTACAAGCTCTTTTATTGTGCAAATTTACTTGTGAAATTTCAGAAATTTTTATAGTATTTGTACCATAACACTTGTAGTGTCCAAGAGTGGTTTTGGGCATTTTTTTTGTCTTTTTGCTTGCTAGTTTTCCGTAGGTTTGTACAGTACAAGGGGATACGCTGCCCAAATTTAGCCAAAATCAAGTGTAAAGGGCATCCACAAGCTGCCATCTTCAATCCATGCAAGAAACGGGTCAAAAACCTCTCTTATTTCACTCATTTCTTTAAATTCTCAAATGTTGAATTATTATTCGATGTAACAAGTTCAAGAGAGTCTCTTCAACTTGATTCTTCATTTACTTCAACTGTATTTTATAGTATTATTTTTAGCCATCCCTTGCATGCAAAGAAAGTTGGGCTTGCCCACCCTTGCATTGCAAGTGAAGAGGGGCTAGGAGTTTGGGATTAGTTTATTTTCTGTATTTTACTTCATTTATTTGCCCCATCTCTTCACTAGGAAGAGGGTTGTGTGGCTAGGTTAATAATTATCTTACTTCTTTATTTTGCCATCCATTGCTTACAGGGGTAGTTGGGTTTATCCCACCCTTGTAAGCAAAAGAGAAAGGGCTAGGATTTGCTTTATTTATTTTTGCATTAATTTAATTGGCTTCCCACACCATGCATGTTTAGTGGCTTTGCCCATCCATGCAAAATCGTGCTGGCTAGTATTATTTAAAATTCAAAGTTATTTCATTTAATTTCAGTTTTAAATTGTTGCCCACACCTTGCATGTGAAGTGGCTTTGCCCTCCTGCAATATCGTGCTGGCTAGTAATTCTTTTCAAGTATTATTATTTTCAAAGCAAATAAACATTGCCTTGCTTTTGCCCCGTATTCACTCCCCTTGCCGGTAAATCCGATCATGGGTGACAAGAAAGGGCAAAAGATTGAATTTCCTAAAATAATAGGCACTTTAACTATTTATCTTGAAAATTGAGAAAAAGTGGATTGATCCCTAAAGTTAATGGGGTAGAGGTTGTTGGGAGCCTCGTGGCACTTTGTGTCCTCTAGTTGAACACCCGACAATCTTCGGAACTGACTTGTGGAGCTGGAAGGGAACTGTTATCACCTAGCTTGTAGTTGTCCCTAAAGATAGATCCAAGGTGGATGGCAGAAGGGACAGGCAACCCAAAAGGTGCAACCAAGATGGCCTCGACTCCCAATGGATGGTTGTCACGCCAATCGAGGTAATCTTCACTTTATGTTATCTAGCCCAAGACAACAAAGGGGAAGACCCAGATCTACTCCCGATAGGAGAGACAAAACCAAAACACCAGATCAAGTCAAGTATATGTGAAGTACGTAAGGTGTATGGTGAACCCTAGATCTATGGATGAAGTCACAAGATAAACAATAGTTTGGATTAAGAGGTTTAAACAGTATGGCTTTAGTCCATTGTGAATGTGAGAGTGACTTATGGTATTTGAAATAAGATCCAGGATTAGGGTACTAGTCAATTATGAGAAAATCCACTGCCTTGGGAACCGTGTCCAATGGAGGGTAGTTAATGACTGAATTGGCGCTAACCAGTACCAAAGGTGAGCTTGATTGATTGATATGACAATGTCAAGGGGTTCAAGCAACCAAAACAAAGATCAAACCACAAACTAACCCAACAATCCAGGAAAGTCGAATGGGCTTGGAGAAAGATCAATGCCTTGGGAAATGGGCCAAATGGAGTCGGATGTCCACCAAACTGTAGATATGGGATGTTGAAATGTATAGCTAGGTGAGTCTAAAAGATTAGGATCATCCAATGGCTAGATATCAATAGATCTGAGATTGAAATGTGCCACAAAGTGACCCAAGTGAGGCTCAACCCTCAAAATGAGGAATGGGGCCCACAAGGTCAAAATCGCTGAAATGACACACTAGGGGTAGGTTATTGAATGTGTAGATGAAGGATCAAGTGGGATCTCACCTACCCACGTGCTAGATCCTTGCAAACTCACCCCTCCTGGGAAGTGCGACCTCCCTTGGAGACACTACTTTGCCTTGGGAAATGGGTCAAATGAGGGCCAATCCTCACCAAACTATAGATCCGAATCGCCGTGGATGCTATAGAGGTGGGTTTTAAATTTTATACTCAAAAGCCAAGTGGATCTTGCTAGATCTGAGAAATTGTAAAATGAGGGTTTGAAATATAAGGGTTTTATCAATGAAGTAGTTGTGCCAATGGATTGAAGCCAAGACAAGAAGAACAAACCTGTGGATCTTACCTGGATAACCTTGTAGATGCCTTGATGATGATGATCTATGCAAACCCGATCAATTTGAAACGATTTGAGGTAGTTTTCTATCAAGTCGATTTGCCCAAGGAAGCCAATGCGCCCTCTCTCCTACACAAGAAACGTCAACAATATCAGATTTACTGCGAACAAGAGATAAGACTAATGCCACAAGAGAAATAACAGAAAGATAGCATACATCACAATGATACTAATGATAACCCCCTGATACAAGCGAATGCCAAGAGGAGCGAGTTGAAGAAGCCTTGCAAAAACGCCCAAGTGAAGTCGCCCTCCTGTAGACAAGACAAAAGTTTCCAAAAAAAGATAGATCTTACCCCAAATACTCAAATGCTAGGATGCAATAGACTTTACAATCACCATCGAAGAACACCAGATTCAAAGGAGACCACAAAATTTTCCACAGAAAAGTTGTTCTATATCAAGATTCCAAGAGCCAAAGACCCCTTTACAATGAGAAGCTCTCTCCTTTAAATAGAATGGAGAGAGGCCACAATCTAACCACTTTTTAAAAGAGTGGCTAAGATTAAAAGATCAAAAGATTTAATCAATGGTTGAGATGAGGCCAACAATACAATATATGGATCAATAATAAAATATAACAATAAGTGGACAAACTCACCCTAGGAGAGGGTATCCCACCAAATCATAATGATAAAACATAAGAGATAGCACATGGTGGGTCCAAGGGGTAATTTCTAACACCCTTGGTCAATCCCCATGGCACAATATCCAAAAATAATCATGCTAGACACCAAATCGTGCCTCTCTGGGAAAGTCGTGAGCCTTAGGAGGCTCCAGAAATCATCAAAAAATGCCATAAGTGATGGATGTGGGTCCCGATGAAGCTGAAACTGCTGGAGAAGGTGTGGAAGACATCCCACTCATCATCACTGATCATCCCATGCCATAACCTTGCCTCAGTAGCCCAAATCGAATTCCTCTGTAGCCATTTTTACCATTTCTGGACTGCCTCGAGAAGTGTGAAACTGCCCAAACTACCTCTTGGAGTGCTTGGCTCCAAAAATAAAAATCACCAGACTGTCTGGGAGGGGGGTAATATGGTAATAACAAGTGGCTGGACCACCCCCTCCAAAAATAGCGCTCTAGGCGAACCAATCATATCTTTTCTCTGCTCTGACAGGGCCTCCGACAAGCCAAAACTGCACTAGGATAGCCAACTGAGGCTAAAAATCACCATAACTGCCCGGAACTGAAAACAGACTATCTCATTGGACTCAGAAGGTCCAAATAAATCTAAGGTGTGTACTCATACACCATATAGTCCTTTGCATGGTCCAAAATAAATACTCATCATATCCGGCAGACCAAATAATAATAATCTGTAAAAGTGCTAAAAGCACAAATCATCATCATAAGTCTGAAACCACTGCATAAACCCACCATGGTGACCTGTACCGGACCATATATCATCTATCTGTAACATCTGAGGTATGCCACCTCATGTCTTGTGGTTGACTTTTGGTCAAACTGGGTTTGACCAAGTCAACATGACCAAAATATAACTCAAACTGTCATCAAGGTGTCAAAGGTTAAAACATGCTTTACAATCCATTCAAATAGCAATTATAACAAGAAGTAATCATTACTAGCGAGCTAAATCCAAATGTAATAGGTCATTAATTATTATTATTACTCATACAAGACTTTCAAGGTCATACTGACTTCATAGTTGTGATCAATTTGTTAGTGAAGGGTGAAGGCTTTGTACTGCAAAGGCTAGAATAGAGGGAATGACTTACTGACTTAACACTGTGACACTTTGGAAATGGGAAGGGGATGCACACCATAACATATACTGAATGAGCAACAACACAGGGAATGGCGGTGTCTCACAAATGGGTAAGTTGTTCAAAGAGTATTTATTCACCTTACACAGATGCGCACAATCCATAATACAAATGAGGCCAGCAATCTTTTTGATATAGAGTTTAAGTTCTATTGCTTTTTGGGCCTAAAGTTTCCATAGCCTTTGATCTATGTGTGTTTATGAACACATTGCATAGATTTACATTTAATTTAGGCTTCTTGCTGCAGGTGTGTTTTTAAGGCATTTGTTTACCCGAGCACTTCTAGGTGTGTCATAGACAGCTTGTTTACCTAGGTATTTACATTTCACAAAAGATATAGCATTTGATATTTCATAGCCATTTTCATTTAGCTTGCCTTTCATTCATGTGTATTGGGAAACACATTGCATAAATGGGCTTCATACAAGATACAGCATTTTATTTCCATACTTTGTATTCATGGCAGCACTAAAAGTTTCAGGTTTAGCCAACAACATCTTTAGTGACTAGGGGGAATTCACAAGGAAAACCAACTCACCATAGGCAAGTTTTGTCACCAACTCAAAGCCGAGACACAATAAACAGGGAAGCTTATCCAATATAGAGGATACAGTGGGGGAAGGTCCTCCATGCCACTAGTCAAGTAGTAAGTCAAGGTAATGAACAAACTGGGTAAGTCATGGATGGATGAAGAAAGTGAATAATGAAACAAACACTAGCAAAACAAAGTACGGCGGGAATGATCACCTCTATTCTCCCTATGGAGGGTAAAACCAATGAGTATAGGCCAAGAACTTCTAAGTCTGAGTAGGGACACATAAGATATATATATATATATATATAAGTACAACCAGGTCCACATATCTATATGATCGCCAGATCATGATACTAAATGCTAAGAAAATGGAAATAAAAGCAATATAACCACAACACCATAGTATACATGCTGAGTCATATACCTGAAAGATCATCATCTGAACCATCAAACTATCCTCTGAAACTGCTGCTGTAACTCTAGGCACTACTAACTGCTCTGTACAAATGGCTAAATAGCTACATCGGTCATCTCTCTGAGTGTCCTGAAACTCAATCATGGCATGGGGAATATATCTGCTATCCAAAATCTGATAGTGATCCATAACAGATGCTCATCTCAGCATCTCAATGAAAGGGAACCGGCTGAATAGTGTACTGGAATCTGACAAAAAATGTATGGTAGCCCGGCTACTATGTGTGATAACAGGAACCTTGGTTCACTTGTTGAGCACCCAACAGTTTCTCTCAAGTTGAAAGATAATTGTTGGAGGTAGTCACATTAGTTTAGGACATTCAATTTACAATTTTGCACTCTCAAAACACACATTAATCCCCTAAGCTAAAGTGAGACCTTAAAATCCTTTAAAACTTACAGGACCACTTGCAAAACATCTTATTTTATTTTCACGGAATTTTCATTTCAATCTCTTTACTTTCAAAGCAATTTATTTATAGTTCAAATTTATTTCTTTGTCAGTTAGTTGGTTTTCTTTGCTAGCAAGTAATTTTCCTCATGCAATTTTGAATGCTCTAATTTTGGGAAAGCAAATTCTTTCAAGTTAGTGTATCTTGTATTGTCCATTAAACAAGTTTTGATTTATTGTTGACTCCATAACCCAAGTAGAATAGGCACTGGTTAATTAATTGTTTCTTTCTTTTAACTTTATCTTGTTAAGTTTCCAATGAAGGTTTGCCTGTCATTAAATAATTTGCATATTGCATATGATTGCTTGTCATTCAACTTAAGTAACTATAATCAAATGTGAACTCCTAAAACTAAAACACTTTAAAACTTAGTAAATAGGGACTACCCCCCTTGACCTTTGGGAGTTGCGACTAAACGGAGGACTTAGGAATCAAGGTGACAGTGGGTTCTCAACTCATAGTTGCCCCTCGAGAAAACCTAGTAGTTGGGAGACTTTTCTACGTTTAAGTGTGTTTTAGGCAGCAACACCCCACAATGCTAAATAGTTGAATTGGATTGCCAAGTCAAGCTATGAGTGATGTGGAGAAAGACAATGCACCCCCCTTGGACAAATGCCCCCCTCTGAAATTCCAGCTTTTGATTTGGCTAAAAAAATGCCAAAATTGGTGTCCAGATGCCATGTAGGTGATGAATAGGTGCCTCGTCATGTAGCAAATTGTCGACGTGAAAGAATGTGACCAATTGTTGAAGATCTCAACCAAGCAAATCACCCCCCTTTGACAAGTGTACCCCCCTTCAAGCTGACTTGCTCATGTAGGCCATCAAAATGTGCCAAGTGATGACCTATTCACCCAAGGTATGTCCAAATAATGTTTTAGGAGGACCCACCATGCCAAATCCACATTATTATTTTTCAAAATAGTTAAATTATTCACTCAGCCAGACTTCGGCATTTTTTAAATTAGACTTTAGAAAATTGATTAGTTAATGCCTATTAATCCAAAAATGATGACAGCATGTGAAATTTGAGAGAGAAATGCCTTTGATGATGCACAATTAACCACTAATGATCATATCAATCAAAACCATGGCTGAAATCCCTCTGAAGATGTCATTGACGATCTGATCCAAACATGCATGAAACCAAGGATGGAAGGATCCAATTTGCTACCAAAGTCATGTAATAGCTTAATGACGATGACATAAGCGTATGCTCTGTTGTCTGATTTGGTTGACTAAATCAAATTGTCCTGTTGACCAAGTCAAACTACTCAAAAAATTAAACTTGGTCAAACTTGACCAATGAAGCTCTAGACCTCTAGATATCTCTAGAAGGAGGATTTTTCTATCTCTTATGCTTTGAATTGATGAAGAAATAAAGTCAAAATTACATACAATTGATTGTTTACATGATTCATCATATAGTCTAACCCACATATCATGATGCATAAGTTTCACAAGGATTATAGTGGTTAATGCTTTAGCAACACATCAAAACCATATCAACATCAAAGTAGTTACAAAGATTAGTTCTTCCTTAGATCGAGTGGATGAATAGTCCAAAAGTTGGTCAAGTGGATTGGCCTTGGTTGATTGAATGACTCAAGGTGTGGAAGACAAGAATCCTCTGTGATATTCACCACTAGTGCGGACAATAGGGATGTGTCTTAACAAGGATTTGTGTTATGAGGTATTCCCTCTTTTGACCTTAGCAATCAGATTCCCCTTTATTCTTTTTTATTTGCTTTAGCTACTCCCTCTTCTTGGACTTTTCTTCCTGGACCTTTATTCTTGTACTTTTGGATGCGGAGACCTTAGCCTTAATTTTTATTGAAGGATATGCAAGTCAAACTTACAAGCTTATCTTTTTCTTTTCTTTGGATTGCTTGATTTTGCATTTTTCTTGGTATCTCTCGATTTCTTTAGGAACTGGTACTAATTTTTCTTCTTCACCAGCTTTTGGTACAGGTAGTCTAGGGATTGGGAGTTTGTCTTCAAATGCTTTTTTTGAGGCATTATAGGGGAACGGCCCTCTTGTTTCAGATCTAAGGGGAAACATTTCTCAATGGTAGTTCTTTCTATTTAATAGTAGTCAGCCTCAAGGAGCATACCTAGGAACCTTCTGAATCATCGCAGGATTCACTACAACACAAGTGGGCCCAAGACATAGGGAAGACATGGAGGCATTCATAGTGAAGGGGTCACAGAGGAGAAGATCAAAAGTCACTTTATCTGCCTTAAACCAAAAGGATTACAACACAAGGTGGAATAATATGAGTAAGTTGGAAAGGTCAAATATGGAGCCAAAGAAGAGGGCTAATCCTTGTAGATACCAAAAGTTGTTTTGGTTGTTGATATGTAAACAAAACAAAAATCTCCTATCCTTATTAGCTCATGCTAAATACCACTAGCTATATTTATCAAAACACTCAATTGTAGTGT
Organism: Larix kaempferi; assembly: GCA_027924585.1. NCBI lineage: Eukaryota > Viridiplantae > Streptophyta > Pinopsida > Pinales > Pinaceae > Larix > Larix kaempferi. Next base: position 40,044,161 of record BSBM01000486.1, on the reverse strand, counting down.
AATATGAGACATGGTGAAGTACAACATCAATACAAGGCATAACCATAATGAATCCTCAGGAATGGCATGGCAACATTGTTGATTTTTAGTGCAGCTGCGAGACCCATTCTCAGAGAGAATGGTACCCTAGTCATTTGACTAGGGTTCCTGGTCAAGTTAACCAGGCAGAGTATGAGTAAGACCCTAGAAGGTACCCTAGGGCCCCCAGCTGTCTCCTGGGGTTCTTGGTCTAGGACCAAGCAGATTGATGCCATGGCAAAGTCCCTAGCATGTGGCTAGGGCCCCTATTTGTCTCTAGGGTATTCTGGTCTAGAAACAGACGGTTTCTTGGTCATGATGACCAAGCAGATCCTGCAGGTTGAGACAGAGACTTCCTAGGTCCTGCAGATGGTTGATCAACATTCAGCCTAGGACTGAATGCTCAGCTTGAGGCTGAGGACCATTCTCTGGGAGAATGGAGATCCTGGTCATGGACCAGATGGTTGATCAACATGTCCCAGTCTAGGACTGAGGTTCAGCCTTGAGCTGAAAGCCATTCATTGAGAATGGAAGATATTGTTGTCCCCTCTCCTAATCGGTTATTGCTAGGTTGCTTCTCAAGGGACTGGCCACCCCTTGGCGATGTCTCTAGTACCTAACCCTTAGGAGCAGCGTTAAGGACAAAAAGGATTGCACCATCCGTTTGGATCTTCTCCCTTATACAGTGATGACAAAAATATATAAACTATGTATCTTAAGAGAGAGAGAAGTCTTTGGTCCTGTTGGTCCTATTCGATTGCTTGTCCGCTTTGATTTTGTGGTTGATGATTAATCGTCCTATTCTTACTTGGTCCTAGCACTCTCACTTGTGTGCACCTTTGACTATGATGACTCCTACTTTATGGAGTACTTTTACATAAGGATTTATTAAAGACCATTGGACCATGTTTTGTTATAGGGCCTTGTCCCACTTATGTTTTTGGACTATTTACTTTATGTTGGACCTTTGATTTTTCACTTTATGATAATTTCACTATTTATTTATTTTTAGTCTTATTAATAAAATCTTTATGATTTTATTAATAAAGACTTTGTGATTTTATTAAATAAAGTTTTATTATTTTATTATTGTTTATTGGACTATTTAAGTTTTATCCTATTATTACTTTGGACCATTGGTACTTTATCCCTTGACCTTTCTTTTCTTATTATTTTATTTTATTTTATTTTATTCCTATCCCAACGTAAGGTTGTTAACTTTCATTCTATATAAACCTTACAAAACTCATGTTCTTACATCACACGGTGAGCTCACACTTCACTCATCGTTTTGTTTCTCTCGGGTAATACTTTCAGGTCTGCTCCTAATTGGGTTTTTACGATTGTCTCTCTCTTCTCGGCTTTACTCTCACGGGTTTCTCTCTCGGCTTTATCCTCACGCTAATCTCCTTCACGGCTGATATCTGTCACGGGTTTATCTTTACGGTGATCTCTTCATCTTATCTCTGTCACGGGTTTATCTTTACGGAGATATCCTTCACGGTTGTTTCTCTGTCATGGGTTTATCTTTACGGTGATCTCTTCTCGGTATCCCTGTCACGGGTTTATCTTTACGGGTTGCTCTCACGACTGTTGCTCTCACGGTTTTTCTATTTTTGATATAGCATTTCTGTTCCAGCTGTAGCATGTGAATTTCACCCCACGGCTTTATCCTCACCGTGATCTCCTTCACGGCTGTGATCTTCTTCACAGCATTTCTATTCCGGCTGTAGCTTGTAAAGTCTGCTCCCATTTAGATTTCTTGACTGTCTTCACGGCGTTATCCTTCACGGCTATATCTCCACGGGGGTTTTACTTCACGGCTGTCTCTCCTTCACGAATGTCTCTCTTCATGGCTGTAGCATTTAACTGTCTATAGTATTTGATTGTCTTACGACTTCTCTATTTTTGTTGTAGCATTAATTGTCTTACAGCTTCTCTTGACTATGTCATAGTTTCTTTATTTTGGCTGATTGACTCACAGTTTCTCTATCCTGGCTGTAGCATTCAGCAGTCTCACAATTTCTCTATTCTGCCTGTAGCATTCAGCAGTCATCATTATAATTGAACTCTGAGTAAGTGTTTGCTTACGTGCTTGACCTTTGTAGTCTGCAGCACCTGTGTGTCTTTCTTACTACTGTCATTTTGAGGTCTGTTTTATTCTACCTGAACCTTCTCTCTCTTAAGGTACGTATATGGTTTATCTAGTTTGACTTGTCCTTTCAGTGACAAGATCAAAACTATCTGAGTATAAGGCTGATCCAAATATTGGTTATAATTCGTTAATGCTACTTCTCATGTACATGACATTTGAAATTTAGTTTACGATTCATGTCACTTGAAATTTATTTTATATATTGTGCATTTGATGATTCTCGAGGACCAACTCTAATGCAGTGACCAAATGGAGCATTAAGTTGAAAGAGATGAAAATTATATTACTTCTGTTTTAAATTCAGCTTAAAGTTAATTAAGTAATACAATTGTTTACATATTCTTGTATCAAGTTTTTATATATGCGATAAAATGTACATAACCTGCAATTTCAACAAACACATCATGGCATGAACTCGCATCATCTCTTGGCATGGAATGGTAGTCAAAGTGGCATCATAATGGTATTCTCATCATTGATAACATTCCTGGGCACACAAGTCTAGAGTGCTGAAGCAGGCCAAAAGCAAAAATAAGTACTAGTATGCCCATAGAATATATGGCATAACAGGTAGAACCCCTTAACAACAACATTCATTCATTCCTATGCCAGGTACCCCTCTCCCACCAAAACAGTGTGGAATAGTCCATAAGAAACAAATAGGTCCAATCACTCTAACACATGGATAGACACAGGAGCCATCAAAATCAAGTCCTCTTGGAACACACAAATTATGATCTAATGCACAACTAAAGATAAGATAAGATAAGATAAGATAATTATATTAATGTCCAACTAATGACCACAAAGTAGGTCAAAGGGACTGTTGATTACAATGGTGTTCATACAAAGCGGGAGAACCAAACGGTCTCTTATAAAAAGATACAATGCATGAAGAAAGAACGAAAAGAGTGAACAAAGTGAACTGGACTGAAGTATGAGAGAGCTTCGACTGCAGACGCAAATCCAGAAACCCGCAATGAGGCTGAGATTCCCTGGTGGAAAAGATCCAGTAGCGAATATGTCTGAGGATCCGGCCCATCTCTCCTAACATCCGAGGCTGAATGAAGAGGACTGAAGAAAACTCAACAAAGTCTGTTGTCCCAACGAAGGGCTGGTAGAGAGTGCGGACTGCCCACATACTCGTTGCCTGGAGGGGTTCGTACGTTGCTGAGGTCTGGAGGACCTAGCCCGTCTCTCAAGACGGGGTCTGAGATGAATCAGCTATTGAGATCTCGTGAGTCGAGGTGAGGTCCCACGGATCCTCAGTGATCTAGACCCTGGATATGTACTGATATCGGTCGGTCTGTTGGTGCCCCTGTCTAAAGGTAATACTCTGAAAAATGTCGTGATATTCTGCGTGGGGTTTGGTCTGATGGGAGGCTGAAGAATATGCACTCAGAACCTGAGAGCCTCCTGCATATAGAGGGCCAAACATCTCTGATCGGGGTACCTGAAAAACTCAGCGAGAGTCTGAGAGTCTCTAAACAAACAATGGAACCATCCTCTGATCTTGTAGTAAATGGGGCATCTAAAAATGAAGTGTGCCTCGGTCTCCACTTCCTGTAGATGACATACTTGGCAGATTCTATCTAGTCTATCAATCTGGTGGTCCATCTCTACCTGAAGTCTATGAGAACCGACTCTGGCCGAGAGGGATGAGAAGAGAAGTTCAGTGTGCTCAGTGCCAATAACTCACCTTGGAGGAAACAGAGGGAATATATGTTAAAACTTAAAAGCTTCCACAAATTCTGAATCTTACAACTTCTATTCTGGGCCTACATAAAATCTGGGTAACCTTGGCAAAATAAAGTTATTGAACTCCGTCATCTGTCCCTAGCATGGGACAGCCATGCTGAACCTAAAAAAATTTGGAGCCAAAGCAATGTAACGTGCTTGTGTATTGCATTCACGTAGATCACCTCCATTCCTTGGAACACAGTAGATACTAGAGCCAATATAACGGTGGCTGCTGACAAGCAATCTGCTAAGGAATTCTGATCCTTGCTTGCTTACAGCTCTCAGTCTCTCGCTCATAGGGACTGGTAAAACCCTTCATAAAATGTAAAGAACAAGGTTCACGTGAAGTCATGGCAGTCCTTGTTCCTAGAATCATTTTAGAAGATGAGAAACATACAAATTACTGAACTTGCCCAATGATACTCCTTCATACTCTCTTTTATAACAGCAATCTGAACATCAAAACACAATAGGAACTTGGCACAAAAATTGTAATTGATACTCAAATCAATTAATTCTTAGAACATTTGAATAGTTTAACCTCTCCTTGCATTACATTGGAAGATAAAAGCAAGAAATATCACTGTGCACTATAGTTGGTAGTTGCCAAATACATAAATTGATGACAATTTTAAAATAAGAAAAAAGAAGCAACTAGTTGAATTGCACAAAAGTTAAGAATATCAGAAAACAATTTTTTGAATAACAAATGAGTACAGAATCTATTTATCAAATAGCCAAATCCCCTATTAAATAGGATAAAACAATGTGCTCTGAAGTCCCTTCTATAGAGAAAAGGACAATAAAAGGCAACTGTTTTCAAAAGGATGCAAGCAATTTAAATAAGGCAAAATAAAATTAATATGTTTACCTGGCCTGGGGAAGCTTTGAGGAAGGTCAAGAAGTTGCAGTTGCCCATCCCCAAATTCAAAGGTCAAATCACAAGGCTCTTCTGTCGCAAGGACTTCATTAGCATTCCTTATAACAAAATACAATGGACTGAAACTATTTGCAATACTCCTCACGAAGAATCCACCTGCAAATATATGTATTAAAAAGGTAAATGTCTTATAGTGTTTCAACATGAATTGAAAAAACATAATAAAAATTAAAAAATTACATCTCCTTTCAAGAAAAAAACACAAAATTGAGTCAAAAGTTTCATTTGTCCCAGCCCATAGAATTGATTTCCGGTTCAGGATATCTTATTTTCTGTCATATTTATTAACTTCCTTTCTAGGGCACTACCTCTAATACCATGTGACCCTATCAAGGCATGAGCCCACAAGTACAATATCTCCTCCTCAACTTTTGCAAATGAGCTATACGACTACCATTCTGCTAAATGCACAATGGAGAACAGGGAGAAGAGCCGAAGGATTTCTGTAATTTTTTTCCAAGGAAAAACTCACAGGAAAACCCAAAGGATGCTTCCCCACATCCATGGATGGCATCCCAAGTAAACCCATCAGCGTAGACTAGTGCACCTCATCCAAGGGAATTCAAACCAGACAATTGTTGGCATGGAACTAGCCAAATGCCCAACAATATTGGCAACAACCAGTCAAGCTACTCTTTGAGCTAAGGATTTCTGTAATTTGTGGAAGCAACATAACCACTATCGGAGGACCTTATAAATATAGTAAGCATTGTTTTGTAGGTTTAATATTGGTAAGCTTGATTGAAGTATCATTGGAATTGGTTTCAATTTTTCTTAACTGGGTGGTATACTGCTTGATAGAGATCAATGGTAACAATTTAATGATAATGATTTGTTAAGTAAATAGGTACCTAAATCTCATTGACTAATATTTTAAAACAAATATTGAATTCTGAGACCTTATTGATAGCAATCTAGCTATTGAGAATTTTCAAGGTATACTGCTTGTTAGAAATCAATGGTAACAATTGAATGATAATGATTTGTTAAGCAAATAGGTACCTATATCTCATTGACTAATAGTTTAAAACAAACATTGAATGCTGAGACCTTATTGAGAGCAATCTAGCTATTGAGAATATTCAATATTGAACCTATTTTCCTTAGCTAAATCATTTATGGTTTACATGAAAATACTAAGTAAGAACTTAACAAGTATAATGATAAAAGGATTCTCTCTTATCTTTCAAGCGAACGTGGATTGACTAAGTGGAAATGCTCGTCATTTAAGGAAATTTGGTTAAGGGTATAGGTTATTCAATATTGAACCTATTTTCCTTAGCTAAATCATTTATGGTTTACATGAAAATACTAAGTAAGAACTTAACAAGTATAATGATAAAAGGATTTTCTCTTATCTTTCAAGCGAACGTGGATTGACTAAGTGGAAATGCTCATCATTTAAGGAAATTTGGTTAAGGGTATAGGTTATTTGGCTAAATCATTTATGGTTTACATGAAAATACTAAGTAAGAACTTAACAAGTATAATGATAAAAGGATTTTCTCTTATCTTTCAAGCGAACGTGGATTGACCAAGTGGAAATGCTCATCATTTAAGGAAATTTAGTTAAGGGTATAGGTTATTTTGCTTGGCCACTTGTTACTGAATTGATATATCAAAGGTAGCTTTCTTAAGTCATAGGCAAGTGAATAGTATTTCCATATATGAATGATATTCAAAAGAGCATTTGATGAATTAGGTAGCTAGCTATTGGTTCAAGTTGATGATGATTGATATGCATGTATTGGATCATTAGCAAGTGAATGACATAATGAAATTACACGATGATTAGAGCATAGATTCATTTGCTGGAATGAATGTTTCTTGGTTATTGCAATGCTATATTGAGTTGATGACTTTTAGAAACTAAAGCTACTTATTGCATTTAAGTGTAACTCAATTTTGCTTTACTGGATACTTGCTAGAGATATTGGTCAATGGAAGTTATTTTTCGAATAGCAAGAATTTCATTTTCAATGCTATTATGCTAAACACAAAATGATACATTAGCATTTATAATGCAGATATACAATATGTCCCTTTCATGCTCCAAAATCAATGGGAATTTATTGAGTAGAAGACGTGTTCCAACCTCTATAAAGAATTTCGGGAGCTGTTGTTAGGTAGGTAAAACTGCGGTCTAGGGGAGCTCTACTCATACAGTGACCAGTGTTGCGACACATCTCCTTGCATCCTCATTAGGTGCAATATGTTGGACATCCCCTCTGACTCCGGTATAATACCCCTGCTCAAGTAGTACTGCATTAGAAAACACCGAGCACGGACTCCTTAGGCATCTTGAAACCAACCAATCGGTCGTCTTCTTGTTGTAGTGCACCATGTTATCACACCATTTGTATGCAGTGTTACTCCTCATTTTTGCCAGAACATACCAGAGTTTTGATCAATCCTTTACAGTGACAACAGAGGTTTGGCATGTATATTTGATGGCTGAGATCATTGTATGAGCATAGCAGGAGTAGTTTTGAGAAGGGCAGTGTCACAAGGCAATGATGCCCAGTGATTTCTGGGCTTGGGTATCGGTTGCCACTTTTTCATGCCTATGATGTTCATTCTACAGTTCCAGTTGTGTATCAGATGTATGCATGGAGGATACTATATATGGATTTATATTTTGATTAACTAACTAGCTGCACCGAGAGCAGCGAGGTGCTCTACAGCCCAGTATGGGGGAGATGTTGTAACGTTTGTTCCTAACAAAATAATTTAAAAAATTCATGTCAGCTCATAACATAAAAAAAATATGGAAAGTATTTTAAAAAAATCCATGTTGGCTCATAAAATAAAATATTACGAAAAGTAATTAAAAATCGATGTTAGTCTATAAAATAAAAACTTAAAACTTAAACCTGGATCTATCAATCAAAAGAGATCAAATTTCTTGAGTTTAAATTTTTTTTAAAATACACCTCAAGAAATTGGATCCCTCTCCGTGCTTGATAGATCCAGGTTTAAGATGGATCTATGCTGGTGGTAGGCCCTGTTTTACACTTGTGATCGTCTGATGAGTATGATGAGTAAGATAATTGCATGGCATTACATCTAGTGGCAGTTCCTATTTTATGTGCATATCTTTATTTAGCAGGGTCTCCAGAGTACTGCATTGATCACAACCTCTCCTTTGGTTCCATATATTGGCCATATCCATATTCCAATCATCCACCCTTGTTTATAAAAATCCCATTGATGTGGATACAACTAAGTAACTCAAGGACCTTCCACTCTATGACCTCTTTGTTAGGATGGACTCCATGTTTTCCCCTAGTGCCTTGACCCTGATGTGTGTGGCAAAGCCTTATGACCCTATTGATCTTTTTCTGCTTGTAGACCCCTGTGGATTGAGTGCGAGCTAAGGTTGGCCTAGTCACTAGAAGTGTACTCCCGAGGCTTGAAACAAGTTTCTCCCATCCTTGAAATTGGTTGTTGGCTGGAAGGGTAAGTACTCCTTGAATTAAGAGTTACTACCTATTTACTCTAACAAAGCGTTAATGTGGCAACTATGTCGCACCTATGGATGGTGGCTAGGAGTTGAGCTAAGGCCATGTCATAACTCATGCCCAGAAAGCAATCCAGGGCTAGTACCTTTTAGTCATCAGTCAACTAAAGAAAGTGCTTCAATGAAATATCCAAAGAAAGAAAAGAAATGCTTCAAAAGAAAAGGCAAAAGAAAAGAAAAGCAAAAGAGAAAAAAGCTTAGTTGCATGGGTTCACGTACCCAGTGGTAGGGTTCACGTCCCCGCACCAAGTTCACAAACCCACGTCTTCGATTTGGGTTCAGGTTCTTGGTTGGGGAACCCACACAAACCGGGTTCTTGATTGAAGAACCTTAGACGTCGGCTTGAAAAAATGGGTCTGCTTGGTTTAGAGGGGATGACGTACCCTTATCTTTTAAGCAGTGAAATAAATAAAAGGAAGCGGCGAAAGGTGCCCCCCTGCTAAACCTAAAATTACGACCCCCAAACTCTTCATACATCATAATTTGCCCTTCAAACATCTCGTAATTGTTGAAAAGTTACCTAGGAAGTGTTGTTCACCTTGTGTTGCCTTGGGGTGGACAAGAAAACTTTAAAAAAGGTGACCCCTAGTCATTAATTAATAAAGTGAGAAGTACTATATTTTTAATAAAGTCACTTTATTAAAAGTTAAGTCATGGTTATATCCTAAGTTCATTTTAATGATAAAGTCAAGTGACTGATTAATTAAATGACATGAGTGCACTAAATGTTATTTAATTAATATTTATTGAGAGCCCTCAATCTAATCTAATCTAGACCATTGGATGAAAAAAAGGAAGTTGCCATGAACAAAAAGGCTTGGGGAAGACAAACCTAATTCATTATTCACATCCAAGAGAGAATTTTTGGAGAGAAAGAGAGAGAGGAGAGAAAGGGTTTTGAAGTGATTTCACCCAAGAGAAGAAGAAAGAGAAAGAAGACCGGCTCAAATTCCAAGGAGAGGAACCATGGCACAATTCCCAAGAAGAAATATGTACAACAGGACGTCGTACAGCAGAGATTCGTACAGTTCGTACAGCACATATTTTGAGGGCATTTATTGCAGCCTTACAGCACTGAAATCAAGGCAGTTTCGTGCAGCATTTAATGCACTAGTACAACACAGATTTCGAGGTTGATTTTTGGCACAGATTTCGAGGTTGATTTTTGGCACAGAAATCGAGAAAAGACAGTTTTCGAGGTTGATTTTTGGCACGTGTGAGGGTCGTACAGCACAGATTTCGAGGTTTACATACAATCTGTACAGCAGTTTTGTCAGTGAGGCTTTTGGCACAGATTTCGAGAAGAAATTTGAAGGAGATAAGTAATGTTGTGTTTTGTTGTAAATTGTTGACGAAATAAATAAATCTCTCTCTGACGGGTTTTCCCTTGGGGGTTTTATCCTGGACAAATTTGGTCAAAAATATTGTGTTTATTTTTGTGTGAATGGCTGTTATAAATTTTTGAGTTTGAGTTTATAGGCTGGAAATTAAATTTCTAAGTTATAAATATTTGAAAAAGAATTTCATTTGTTTCAAGTCAATTCATTTTTATGAATAAAAATGTGCATACTAGGGTTTGGGCATTAAACCATATGCAGAGAAGCTTCAAAGCTTGAAACCGGGTTGGGGTTCTAAAACTTCCATGGTATCAGAGCGGTGCTTAAGATCATAAATTAAACAATCAGAAATATTTCAGATTTGAAAAAAAACCAGAGGGTTTGAGAAAAACAAGTCTTGAACAGTTTTCTTGAGAAGAATAGGTACAGGTTGCAGTCATAGTGACTGCACTTAAATTAGAGGACAGATTAGATGGAGCTACAAATTTTAGCCCATGGAAGGCTAGGATTATGTTGATACTTGAAGAAAATGAACTATCGGAAGTAGTCAATAATACAACAGCAAATCCTGTGACTGTTCCTACCGATGCTACTGGCAGGGCAGCCTTCATGAAAAAGGATGTGGAGGCAAGAAGGATCATACTTGATGCCGTGAAGGATCATGTGATCCCACATATTTTAACGAAGGCACATGCCTTTCAGATGTGGGCAGCTTTGACAAATATTCACCAAAGTGCAAATGAGAACAAGAAGATGGTGTTGAGGGAAAAGTTGAAGGATGTACACATGAGTAAAGGTGAGGGCATGGCTTCCTACCTTGCCAGGATTACACAGGTGAGGAATGAGCTTGCAACTATTGGGGAGGTTGTACAAGGCACTGAGATGGTGCAAACAACCTTACATGGCATGACTCAGCCATGGGTTGTGTTTGTTCAGACCATTGTTGGTTGTGAGAACATGCCTTCTTAGGATCGTCTTTGGGATGATTTCATACAAGAGGAGACACATAGAGGTTACCTACAAGGCAGTTCATCACATCACAGGGATGATGAGGACAATGTGGCATTGGCAACTAAGGGTAAGAAGAAGAAGTTCAAGAAGGGTCCTAACGGTGGGGCCAAGCAACATACAGGTGAGCAAAAGAAAGACTTGCGTAAAATCAAGTGTTTTGCATGTCAGAAGTTTGAGCACTATGTTGGACAGTGTCCGAACAAGAAGAAGAAAGGACAGCAGACATGGATGACTTTGCCTCACGTTTTGAGGGAGAGTTTTCTCTCTATGCTGGGAGTACATAGACAACATCTTTCACCAACATTGATATGAAGAGTGACATGGAGGATCAAATTCAATGTTCTTTGTTGGTTGGCCATTCGTTGAGTGCTTCCACCACTACTTCTACTTGGTACATTAATAGTGGGGCTTCGAGCCATATGACAGTTGTTCGAGATGTGTTCACCGAGATGACTGAGACGGGCTTGAGTCTTAAGGTGGTGTTGGGTGACGACACGGTTGTGAGAGCAGTTGGGCAAGGAACTGTTACCTTTCAGAGGGGGGTCTATGCAGTCTATGACATTGAGGGATGTCTTGTATGTCCCTGGGCTTAAGAAGAACTGTAGAAAATTGTAATGAGTGTTAGTTTTTGTACCTAGGGAAGTGTTCCCCTCGTGACTTTTGCCTAAGTCACTTAGAAAGGGGGAAAAAGTGACCCTCACATTAAATGACTTAAATGACTTGAGAAAAGGCATTTAATGAAACTTTAGAAACTTAAAGTCACTTTTTGATAAATTTAAGTGGGTGAGGGAAATTAATAATTTATGAGAAGTAAATGGAGCATGTAATTTCCACCGTTGATCTAATTCAATCTCATCCATTGAATTTAGAAAACCCTAGGGTTTGAACAAAAAGGTGAAGGGAGGCAAATGAAACTCACCTTTTTTTGTGAAGAGAGTGAAGTGAAGAGAAAGAAGAGAGAGAGGAGACCAACACAATTTCCAAGGAGAAAGTTTGCACAGGAATCGAGGAGATTTCTTTTGCATTTATTTCAAGGCACATTTCCCAAGGCTATCATACAGCACAGACTGGGCACACATATCGAGGGACATTTCTGGGCACTCATCCCGAGTTGCAGCACGGTTTCCAAGGATAAATTCTGGGCACAAAACCCAAGTTTTTCCAGGCACGATTTTCAAGGTGTTGACTGGGCACACAAACCAAGATTGCTGCACAGATTTCAAGGTGTATCATTGGGTACTATTCCCGATACAGCCTGCACAATTTTTCATGAAGGTACAGCATGGATTTCAAGGAGTAAATTAGCATAGAAATCGAGGTACTAATTTCTAATTTACTTTAGCACGTTTTTCGAGGTGGTTCACCACACACAAACCAAGAACCGTGCGGCTGGTGCAAACTGTGTTTTTCCAGCACATAAATCGAGGTCCTGTTGGCACACATTTCGAGGCTGCTAGCACAGAAATCGAGATTCAGTTGTTGCACAGATCTCGAAAAAGATTCTGGGTGGTGGAGATAAGTTATATTTTCATTGTAGTGCTGTTATGATATTCTTGCTGGTGAAATAAAATCTCTCTCTCTCTCTCTGACTGGTTTTCCCCGTGGGGGTTTTTCCAGGGCTATTGGCCAAAATTCTTGAGTCTGATTTTTTTAATGGTGTGCATGTTAAAATTAATTTATGTCTGTTAAAGTGAATTTTTCAGCGTGTTTAATTGTCTGCAATTTTCATAAGTAATTTCCAGCCTATGCAAAACCGGCTAGGAATGAAAACCACTGAAACAATGACATAAACCAGCAAGCTGAAAACTCAGAAAAATTTACAAAGAGAAAGGTCCCTTTCCATGTTTTTGTGTTTACCATGGTGGGGACATAAGTTGTTTTTCCTAGGAAATATACTTTTGAAATATAATAAAAAAAAAAGTGACTTTATGTTTTAAAAGTGCAGTGACTTTATTAAATGTATTTGTGCATTAAATGATTAAAAAGGACATTTAATGTAAGCCCTTAGATCTAAAGTGATCTTAGCCATTCAAAAGTTAGTTTGAGTTAGTTAGGGTTTAGGGAGGATAAAGTCACCTATACATTACACCTTGGGAAGAGAGGCAAAACACACACAGAGACAAGAGAGAGAGAGAGATCTAGGGTTTCAAAGGAGAGCAAACCCACAAGAGAGAGCATGAATTGTAGCAGAAGGAGATTGAGTTTTGTTTGGGCACAAATACTGAGGAGAAGGAAACTGTACCACTACATAGAAATCAAGAAAATCCATACAGCAGGTTGTACAGTCTGTACAACAGCATTCATTGGCACAAAAATCGAGCAGAACTTTGGCACAAATTTCGAGGTGTTCTCTGCAGTTTGTTGAAGAACATTGGCACAAAAATCGAGGGCAGCCATTGGCACAGATTTCGAGGTAGTTTGTTGTGAAGAGAAGGCCATACAGCTGCATTTATTGTTGGTATTTTATCTCTGTTTTTTGGCACATTTTCCAATGTATTTCAAATTGCCTAAGCATCAATGTCTCGGTTGTAATTAATTTGCTGCTCTTTAATATAAATCTCTTTGGGTTTTCCCTCATGAAGTGTGAGGGTTCTGCCCTACACATTGGCACTAAATTTCTGGGTTTTTTTCAATGTGTATGCATTTCTCTTCATCAGTGTCATTGGAAGAATGTATAACTGTTTATGTTTCAGTTATCAGTAGATTTATTGTACAAGGGTTACATAAATCATAACTCAGTTAAATTATAAACCAGGTTATGCATTCAAAGTGTTTGATAAAATTTCATAAAGAGAATTTGTTATTTTTATCAAATTTCTTCAAGAACTTTGTTTCAGTTTCCACTATTGAGGACAGGGGTTTTGGAGTGTGCGTCCTAGATGGGAAAGTGTATATTTTTCCCAGAGACGCAGGACCATCTACTTCATATGCCATTGGAGTTAGAAGTGGGAAACTGTACAAGCTTCTCTTCCAGCCTCATCATGCATTGGCCCATACTAGCAGTAGCATCGAGATGTGTGAGTTGTAGCACAGGAGGATGGGCCACCTTCATCATTCAGCTTTGAGATTGTTGAGGGAGATGTCTACAGGTTTACCACAGAGCAGGGTGTTGTTTGCAGAGGGTGTGCTTTGGGAAAGTACACCAAGACTGCTTTTCCGAGCAGTGACACTAGATCAAGTGGGATACTAGATTTGATTCATTCCGATTTATGTGGACCTATGTCTTCTGCTCCATTGACAGGATTTGAGTACTATATTAGTTTCATTACTAACCACTCCAGGAAAACCTGGATCTACTTTCTGAGAAGTAAAAAATCTCAGGAAGTCTTGCAGAGGTTCCAAGAGTTCAAAGCTCTTGAGGAGAACTAAGCGGGGAGGAAGATTCGAGCACTCATGTCAGATAATGGGGGTGAGTATACCTCCAAGGAGTTTGATGAGTTTTGTAGACAGGAGGGCATCAGGAGGTAGTTGACCGTTCCATATACTCCACGACAGAATGGAGTTGCCGAAAGGAAGAACAAAGCTATAGTGAGAGCAGCTAGAGCCATGCTGCATGATCAGAGTCTTCCTTTCTTTCTATGCGATGAGGCATGTAGTATCGTTGTTTATATGCAGAACAGGAGTCCACACCGAGCATTGGGGTGTAAAACTCTTGAGGAGATGTTCACTGGGAAGAGACCTGAGATAGGTCACTTCGGCATATTTCGATGCCTTACATATTCTCATGTCCCTTCTAAGAAGAGGACAAGGTTAGATCCTACGGCAAAGAAAGGCATCTTTGTTGGTTATGATGAGACTTCGAAGGCGTTTCGCTTACCTTCCTGCACAGCGGAAAGTTGTGGTGAAGAGGGAGGTGAGATTTGAGGAGGAGAAGGCCTTCAGGAAGTCTTATGATTCAGAGATGGTGGAGCAACAAGTTGTGTCTCCACAAGTGACAGTTTCACAGAGTTCAGCGAGTCAGGGTATAGGATCACACGTTTCAGGAATGACTGGATCATAGGTTACAGGTTCATCAGTTTCAGGGACTCAGTCTACAAGGACTTCTGGTACAGGGGCAGGTTCACAAGTCACAAATTCACAAGTTTCACCTTCATGTGATTCGGGTGGTACAAGTTCAGGATCACCAAGTACAGGATCTCAGGCCATAGGTACATCTTCAGGGAGACAGGTGCCAGATGAGGAGGTTCACGAGGAGGGCCTACCACAGGAAGCTACTTCCAAGAAACGTAAGCCAAGTTGGCTTAAGGATCTTGTGAAGGAAGCTAATGAGTCTGTGGCGCCACCCAGGAGGGAGGTCAGAGAGAGCAAGGCACCAGAGAGATTTTCCAATTATATGGCGATGGTGACTAGCTTGAATGAGTCCGAGCCTACTACTTTTGAGGAGGCTACCCCACACTAGGTTTGGAGAGATGCCATGTTGGAAGAGTACAATTCCATCATGAAGAATGATGTGTGGGAGATTGTTCCGAGACCGGAGGGGAAGTCAGTGGTGACTTCCAAGTGGCTCTATAAAATCAAGCATGTTGCGGATGGCAGTATCGAAAAGTAGAAAGCTCGGTTTGTGGCACGAGGGTTCTCACAAGTAGAGGGAGTTGATTACTATGAGACCTTTGCACCGGTTGCTAGATTTTCTTCGATCAGAGCAGTGATCTCCATTGTGGCAGAGATGGGTTGGAGGATTCATCAGATGGATGTGAAACCCGCTTTTCTAAACGGTTTTCTATAGGAGGAGGTCTATCTAGAGCAGCCTCAGGGCTTTGAGATTCATGGGAGAGATTCTCATGTGTGCAGGCTGAAAAAGGCCTTGTATGGTCTGAAGCAAGCCCCTCGGGATTAGTACTCAAGGATTGATTCTTATTTGCTTTCGATTGGGTTTCAAAAGAGTGAGGCTGATCCCAACCTATACTTCATTGTGGTTGGAGGTGATCTGCTCATTCTTCTGCTATATGTTCATGACTTGTTCATTGCAGGAGGAGAGCACCTGATTGAAGCATGTAAGAAAGATCTTGCTTCAGAGTTTCAGATGACTGACCCTGGGCTGATGCATTACTATTTGGGGATGGAGATTTGGCAGGAGGGTGGACATGTTTTCCTGGGGCAAGGAAAATATGTTGCAAATATTCTGAAGAGATTTCGGATGGAGGAGTGCAGACCCATGTCCACACCCATGACCACCAACTGTACGAAGCTTCATGCTTCTGAGGGAGAGCTTGTGGATCCTACTTTGTGCCTGTTATCACTTGTACTCTAGCTGCCACTAGATGCATCCCATCCGGGATGGTAGAGGTAAGGCAAGTAAGCAGGTCAGACACCTGCAAACACCAAGCCCACCGCTCTAGGAACGGTTGTCACATCGAACAAGGTGCTTGTCGCTTTAGACAAGGCACGTAGCCAAGCCAGGGGGAGACTAGGCACTAATCCATCAAAAGTGAAGCGATCCCTTGATTTGGTGGCTAATCTCCAAGGGTGTCTTCTTCTTGTGGTTAGTTTGAGAGATCTCATGTTGTGTGCAAGTGCTAGTGTATTTTTTAGATCTGATTTTAATAGGTACAATCATACAATTTCAAGGTTGAAGGACCATACAAGCCGAGCACAAAGTCTACCACTAGCACTATCACTTGGGACTCCATCTGGTGGCTGGATTTGGTGTTCTTGTGATTTTGGGGGACTAGATAGGGCATAAACACGGTCTACAGTTCCAATCGCAGCCATCTTTTGACACATTTTTCAAGGTCCACGAATTGTTGGGAAGCATCTCTAAGGTGCCTAGTGTTCCAAGACATTATTGGAAACTCTCTAGCACCTTTACCAACACTGTTGGGGTTGTTATTAGCCCTCAACCAGATCTGGTAAGTCATTTCCAGAATTGCTTTATTCATCTATTATTGGCTGCCCTAAAGGTATGGTTTCTATCCCTCTCTATTTGGCATGCGTTCCTACATAATTTGGCATTGTTCTACGTAGTTTTCATCTATTTTTGGAGCACATCCTGCTGGTTGTCCTCTCATAACAGCAGAAAATCGTTTGTCATTTGCCCTCATTGTATGCATTCATGATCCTAACTCCTACCCTATTAAGCGTCTTTGTATTTATTGCTTCGACTCCATAACGCACTAATCTTTGTTAAGAGGTTCCTCATGAGGTATACGTGTGTTGTTGGATTGGTTTGCAAGTTTACCTCACTTACATTGGGAACTCCCGCTTGGTCTCTAGTATATCGTCCATAACGATTCCGATGGCGACCCATACCTAGATTTTATATCTTGACATCATTTAGTCTCAATGTTGGGGAGGTCATCCTTTTGGGAGATTTCAATGCCCACACCAAAGCCCTTCAAGTTCCATTCCACGACCGCTCTGAGGATGTATTATGTCTTCAAGAGATCAATTCGACTTCAGGAAAACTCCCTTAGCTATCAAATGATGCTTTGGGGTATACAAGGTATGGAAGACACCTCTTGTGGCTTGGAGAAGCCCAACAACTTCTGATCCTCAAATGCCTCCGCTGCTTCCCGAAATCTCATTTCTTCACTTGCCAACCTCATGGTGGAGGTGCGAGTGCGGTGGATTACATCCTCTCAAACCTGGGACTTCTCCCCTTTATTCATCACTTCTCGGTAACCCCATCCCATTGGACAACCATGCCCTTCTCTCCTTTTCCCTCTACGCTAACAACCCCCCTCCCTCAACACCTCTTCCACCGAGCCCACACCATACCATTATCCACTTTATCAAAGTGGACACTGACACATTTACTTCCACCCTCCATTGAATGCTCCTTACCCGAGTCTCACTTTGCATCCCTCGAGTCCATTTTCACCAAATACTCATGTCTTTCATCAATCATTTGGGAAGTTGCCTGTTATCACATATATAGTAGCCGGGCTACCATACATTATTTTTCATATTCCAGAGCACATTTCAGCCAGTTCCTTTACTTTGAGATGATGAGATGAGCAGCTATCTTTGGATTACTATCAGATTGTGGATAGCAGTTGTATTCCCCATGCCATAACTGAGTCTCAGGACACTCAGAGAGATGACCGATGTAGCCATTATACCATTGGTACAAAGCAGTCAGTAGTGCCCAGAGTTACAGCAGCAGTTTCGGAGGACAGATGATGGTACAGGTTGATGAGCATTCAGGTATATGACTCAGCAGGTATATCATGGTGTTATGGTTAGATTGCTTTTATACTTATTCTTATAGCATGTCTTAGCACTCAGTGTCATGATCTGGCGATCATATAGATATTTGGACCTGGTTGATCTATTATACATATTATATTGTCCCTACCCAGACTTAGAAGTTCACTATTCATACTCATTGGTATGTACCCTACTTAGGGAGAATAGAGGTGATCATTCCACCATATCTTGGCTTGCTAGTGTTGGCTCCATTATTCATTGTCTTCATCCATCCATGGCCTACCTTCTAGTTTATCACCCTGACTTACTACTTGACTAGTGACATGGAGGACTTTTCCCCACTGTAGCCTCTGTATTGGATGAGCTTCCCTGTTTATTGTGTCTCGGCTCTGAGTTGGTGACAAAACTTACCTATGGTGAGTTGGAGTTCCTTGGAATTCCCCCTAGTCACTTAAGTTGTGTTGGCTAAACCTGAAACTTTTAGTGCTGCCATGAATACAAAATCTGGAAAAATGAAATGCTATATCTTGTATGAAAAGCCCATTCATGCAATGTGTTTTTAAACACACATGAATGAAAGGCGTGCCAAATGAAAATGGCCATAAAAATAAAATGTTATATCTTGTGGAAAATAAATACCTAGGTAAACAAGCTGTCCATGACACACCTAGAAGTGCTCAGGTAAACAAGTGCCTTAAAAACACACCTACAGCAGAAAGCCTAAAAGAAAAATGCAAATCTATGCAATGTGTTTGTAAACACACATAGATCAAGGCTATGGAAACTTCAGGCCCAAAAAGCAATGGAACTTAAAAGCTACATCTAAACAATTGCTGGCCTTATTTGTATTATGGATTGTGCGCATCTGTGAAGGTGAATAAACCCTCTTTAAACAACTCATCCATTTGTGAGACACCGCCATTCCCTGTATTATTGCTCATTCAGTATATACTATGGTGTATTCCCTTTCCCTTGCCAAAGTGTCACAAAGTCAAGACAGTTAAGTCATCCCTTAGCCTAGCCAGTTAATTTAAGCCTTCACCCTTCACTAGATAATTGATCACAACTATGAAGTGAGTATGATCCTGAAAGTCTAGTCTGAGTAATAATAATAATTAACGACACTATATATTTGGATTTAGATCGCCAGTCATGATTACTCTGTGTTATAATTGTTATTTGAATAAGTTGTAGAGCATATATTAACCTTGACACTTTGCAGCAGCTATTAATGATGATCTGAGTTATATTTGGTCTTGGTTAGACCTAGTTTGACCATGGAGGACCATGGGACATGAGATGTTAGACCTTATGATGATATGGATAGATGATATATGGTCTATGTATACATACATGATGACTCTATGCAGCAGCTACAGGGTTATGATGATGATTCTGGGGTTGCAGCAGTGTTTGTATATGTACAGCGCATTATTATTGGCCTTGATCCGGTATATTGGATATTTATTTTGATCATGCAGAGATTCATATGGTGTATGAGTACACATCTTGGATGGATTTGGACCTTCTGAGTCCAATGGGACAGTTTGTTTTCAGTTCCGGGCACTTACGGTGATGATTTAGCCTCAGTAGGCTGTCCTAGTGCAGTTTTGGTCTGTCGGAGGCCCTGTCGGAGCAGATGTGATTTTTATCCGGTTGACCTAGGGCGCTGATGATGGAGGGGGTGGTCCAGCCACTTGTTTTTACCATATTACCCCCCTCCCGGACACACTGGTGCCCTCACCTTGACAGCGCAGGCACTCCAGGAGGCTGTTTGGGGCAGTTTCACGCTTCCCGAGGCATTTCAGGATTGGTAGAAATGGCTATTGAGGAAATCGATTTGGGCTACTGAGGCAAAGTTATGGCATGGGATGATCAGTGATGATAGATCGGGACCTTCCACACCTTCTCCAGCAGTTTCAGCTTCATCGGGGCCCGCATCCATCACTTATGGCACTTTCTGTGGATTTTTGAGGTCTTTTGAGGACCACGACTTCACTATGGAGGCACGATTTGGTACATTCATGATTATTTCTTGGTTATTGTGCTATGGGGATTGACCAAGGAGGGATAAAGTTACCCCTTGGACCCACCATAAGCCTCTTATGATATTTGGTCATCATGATTTGGTGGGATTCCCCTCTTGTAGGGCGATTTTGTCCACTTACATTATATTTTATTAGTGATCCATGTATTTTATTGTTGAGCTCATCTCAACCATTGATTAGATCTTATGATCTTTTAATCTTAGCCACTCATGTAAAAAGTGGTTATGATTGTACTCTCTCCCCATCCTATTTAAGGAGGGAGCCTCTCATTGTAAAATCATCTAGAGATTTTTGGCTCTTGGCTCTTGGAATAAAATTTCTATCTTTTGGAGTACATGCTTGGATTGGAGTGGATGTTGGTTGTTTCGATTGTAAATGCTATTGTCCATTGCACTGGAGGATCTATTGTAGCTATCTTGCATATTTGCCATACTTTATTTGCAGGTGAAGAGGACGATTTTGACAAGTGCGAATTGGTGGGGAGGCTTGCCCTTCAAGCTTGGAAGAAGTCGTTTTGGGTTTGACAGGGAGTAGTTTTGCCTTTACGTCAACTATTCTATGTTTCTCTCTCTCTTGCTTGTATCTACCTTCAATTTGTTAAACTGATTGATGCTTTGCTCCTTGGCTTGACAGGTTAGAAGGAATTACATGTGGCTTGAAAGAATTGATTTGGCAAGAGGGCTTCAACAATTCTCCATTTGATCTTTGGCAAAGTAATCCTCGTCTCAACTAGCATTCATCTCTTCATCCAGGTATGTTCCAAGAGGTATGATCTTCTCTTCCTTGAATCTTCCATAATTTCTAGATCATAAAAAAACTAATCAAATTAAAACCCTTATTTTTGGTATTTTTCAGATCTACTTAGATCTAGCCTTGCAATTGAAAAGATATCAAAAACCCACCTCTATAGGATCCACCCCTAGTTGGATCTATAGTTTGGTGGTGATTGGCTAAAATTTGACACACTTTTCAATGCAAAAAGCCTTCTTGAGCCTAAATCGATTTTCCTAAGAGAAGCTTGTTGGGTTAGATCTAGCACATGGGTAGGTGAGATCCCACTGGATTTGAAATCTAGACACTTGATAACCTATACCCACGTCTTTACTTTGGTGAAAACTACCTTGTGGACATCTCTCCATGTTTTAAGGGGTTGAAACCCCCTTTTGATTCTCTTGGTATCTTAAAACTTAGATCTACTAAGATCTAGCCATTGGGTTCACTTGAAATTTTGAACATACATAGATCGGGACACTAGCATCCCGGATCTACAATTTGGTGGCCATTGGACTTGATTTGGTCCACCAAACCCATTTTTTTACCTTCCTTGGGCAAGTCGCACCCCCTTGAAGATTTGAGTTGGTCCACTTCTAGGAGGTGGGTGTTGGAGATTTTCATGGATTTGGAATCCCCATGTCTTGAAACCTAGGTCCATACTGTCTTTTTGTCACGATCCACCTTGGGGGTTGCATTCCTTGTTTCAAGGGATTGTGGTCCACTTAGGGTAATCACTTAAAAACCTAGATCTAGTGAGATCCAACCATTGGATCTCATCCAACCCACTTGACTTGGCTTCTAGGTGTCCCGATCTACACTTTGACATACTTCTTGACCCCATTAGCCCATCCAACAAGGCACTAGTCCTTCTCCAAGCAAGTCACACTCCTTGGGATTTGTGTCAAACCCTAGATCTAGCACATGGGTACTCCTAAAACCAACTCCAACTTATAGATCTAGCCTATACCTAACCTATAGTACCAACATCACACTTAACTTCACCTTGTGGGCCCATCTAGAACCATTTCACACTTCCCAAGAAAACAAGACCCACTTGTGCAAACACATGGTACTATACCTAGTAATCATACCCCATCATGTGACCTAAACCATACATAGGTTGAAACACTAACTATCCATCACACCACCTTCAACCATTCCTTAACTCTTAGGTCCACTTAGCCTTGCATTGGTTTCCATAACTCATCATTTACCTACCCTTAGAAACCTTTGTTTGGGTCCAATCAACTGTGATTGGGGTATAGGGTCTCCCCCTTGGTCTAAGTACACTCTGACCTAAAGCGAAGAGTGCCTCGGTTGACGTGACTCCCACATTGCATTGGGAACCGTGGCATCTCTTGGGTCACCTCTTTAGTTGCCTGTCTCCTCTACCATCCCGGATGGGATACCTTTAGGGGCAACTACAAGTTGTGTGATAACATTGCCCTTAAATCCTATCCCCACACCACCCGATCCATGTCTCTCTCCCAAAAAATCAAGTCATGTCCCATGAATCAGTGGTACAATATGGACTGTAAAAATCTCCACACCAAGCTATGGCACGCCTTCACTCATGATCACCCCTCCTTCCCCGGTCTTAAATCTTCCTATCATCGCCTCCTCCTTTACAAGAAACATCTTTTTATCTTCCATAAGAGGCGTGAGTTGAGGACTTCCCTTATCTACTCTCTGAAAACATTCTGGCATACCATTTTCCCTCACCACACCCATCTCCCGCACAATCTTGATCCAAAATCGTTGTTCTCCCATACCTCCTTCCTCTACAATATTCCAAGACAGCCCCTTATCCAGGTCACCTCACCCCCTCCTGCTACTTATTTACATATTGAAAAATCTGGGAAGCAATTTGGGCCATGAGCTCCAACAAAGCAACAGACAAAGAGGGGTTCTAGAGTGAACACTTCAAGCATGGACTCCATGCTTTGGATAGTCACTTGGTTGATCTATTCAACCACAGTGTCTATATAGGTTTTCCAAACTCTTGGTCACATCATATCATCCACCCAATTCACAAATTGAGACCTGGTGCAAATTCCAATCACTACGGAACAATCATGGTTGGCCACACCTTCTCAAAACTATATGTTGGAGTTCTCCATATGTAGCTTTCTAAGGAGCTTAAGCTGAGACACCTTAGAGCCAGAGGACGGGCTGAATTTAGACAGACGCGCCAAACCATTAATCACATTCTTACGCTATGGGCCATCATTGAGGAGGTGCATCATCGCTCTTCAAAAGTATATTGTTGCTTTGTAGACTTTTCGAAAACATTTGACTCAATCCTTAGAGAGGCATTGTTCCAGAGACTCATAGACATAGGCATTTCCTAGATTCTTCT
Organism: Larix kaempferi; assembly: GCA_027924585.1. Lineage (NCBI taxonomy): Eukaryota > Viridiplantae > Streptophyta > Pinopsida > Pinales > Pinaceae > Larix > Larix kaempferi. The sequence goes on along the minus strand of BSBM01000486.1, from coordinate 40,021,110 downwards.
GACCGCCATCATGCGGTTATATGAGACAGTTCAGGGTCGTCTTCACACAACTCATGTGGTATTAGACTTCATCAGGGGTACCATTGGGGTCAGGTAAGAATGTCCTTTATCCCCTACTTTGTTTGGGGTCTACATTAATGAGCTAAAATCTTTCTTGCAGGAGCACATTCAAGTTGGAGATGGGTGCCTCCACCAGGTCTTGATCTCTATTCTTCTCCACACAGATGACGTTATCCTCTTGGCCTCATCTCCTGAAGGTTTGCAAAGATAGTTAGTTTCCTTGGCCCTTTTCTGTGATCTTCTTCAGTTAACGATCAACCTAGGTAAAAGTAAAACCAAGGTCATGATCTTTAACGGGTCGAAGAAGCTCCGTTGAGATCTTCACTTTCTTTTTAGAGGGGAGGAGATCGAGATCAATTGCTCTTACACTTATTTGGGGGTACAGTTTACTAGGGTCTCATTTCAGTTTGCGGCATGCCCTTCAGCCCCGTGTCAACAAGGGGTATGGATCCTTAGCACTTCTTGAGCGACAGTGTTTCAAACATCATTTTTAGGACATCTCCTCCAAGAAGTCTCTCATGGACATGTTATCACATCCATAGTAGTTGGGCTACCATGATTGCAGAGCAGTTATGTGCATATTTTTGAGATTGGCCTTTACACCGTTCTAGCGAGACCGGCTATGATAAGCAGTATCATTTGTAATCACTCACACATCAAAGCAGCCCTATATCAGACATGCAGTGGACCTTATGCCATGGCTGAGCCTCTTGACCTCAGATTTGATGACTGAGATGACCTTTTATCCCATACAGATTACAGATGCAGTGCAGTGTTTGGATCTTCAACAGTAGTGTTCTCAGTGGTTATAGTTGGTCCAGATAACAGATACAGGTATATGGCCCAGCAGGTATATGATGTGCATTGGTTTTATTATCTTGCTCTTTTGGTCATTTTGATAGCTTGACTTAGTATCTAGTAATCATGATCTGGCAGTATATCTATATAAAATGAAATTGGTTGTTATTGATCATTTAAATGGTTGTGTTACTTGCACTAAGAAGCTCTTGTTTTATACTCGTTTGTTTTTACCCTCCTAGGAATGTGGACATGATCATTCTCACCTTTATGGCTTGCTAGCTTAAGCAACACCTTCACTTTCGCCATCCATTCGTTATCTTTCCCACTTTTGGATTTTACCATGACTTACACCTCAACCTGTGATATGGAGGACCTCCCCACTTTTACCTCTATGTTGGATAGCATCCATGTTAGTTTGTGACTCGGCTCTAAGTTGGCAACAAAACTTACCTTCGGTGAGTTGGATTTGATACCTTGATCACTCTAGTCGGTTCCCCAATGTTTGGTCTTGATTGTGGAAGTCCCCTTAGTTGATTGAGTTGTGTTGGCTAAAACCTGAAGCAAATAATACTACCGTCATTTACATATGGAAATTACTGTTATATCTTGTTAAGTTGAAACTAATTTGACTAGCAAGATCACTGAAAGAAACATAATCACAAGATAGACAAAGATTTTACCCTGGGAAACCCTCATTGGGTAGAAAACCCAGCAAAGCTTTCCTCAATAAGATGATCAACCAAAATACAAGATGTGCTCCAAGACTAGAGCTCCTTCTCTACCTCCTATCCAGACCTCTCAAACACAAGTGCGCTACTTTCCGAGCTATGCAAGTGTGAGATAAGTGAGGAGCATCCTCCTCTACTTATACTAGATTTCCGACTGACTTTTTTCCCTAATGGGGCCGACCTCTCCCAAGGGAGTCTAATAACCCCTAATTAGTTAACTCAGGGCCGACCCCCATATGGTGGATATAATAACCCTGGTTACCACAATCCAACGGAGGAATAAACACCTTCGGATACATAATAGAATCACCTCGGAGGGATGAAACATCTCCGGAATAATAAAGTACAAATATAATATTCTTAGAAGTTACAATATTCAACATATCTTGTGAAAGTATATTTGAAATTTAAATGAAAAACACCCTGGATGTGAGCTTGAGTAGTTGTGTTTCTAAACACATGCAAAATCCCCAAAAGGGTTATCAAATGAAATGGAATGGAAACTTAAAACACCCTAGATGAAAGCTTTAGTAGTTATGCTTCTAAGCACAGGTGAAATCCCCAAAAGGGTTGTCAAATGAAATGAATTGGAAACTTAAAACACCCTGGATGAAAGCTTTAGTAGTTGTGCTTCTAAGCACAGGTGAAATCCCCAAAAGGGTTGTATTGGCCTAAAGAAAGCAGTGGTTTAGCAAATGTTAAATCTAAAGACTGTTGGCCAAGAAATTGAAATGTAATGATGTGAATTTGTAGACATTTGCCAAGGTTGAATAAGCACTTCTCTAAACAACTTACCCATTTGTGAGACACTGCCATTCCCTGTGTATTCTTTATCCAACATATGCTTAGGTGCGTAATACCCTTTCCCTTATCCAAAGTATCACACTGTTGAGTCAGTCAAGTCATTGCCCTTTGCCTAGCCATGCATTTTTAGCCTTCACCCTCTGCTAGCAAATTGATCATGTCTACAGAATGAGTATATCCTTGAGGTTCTTTTGTAAGTAAACTATTATTTAAACTTATGATTGCTATAATTATCTATTAACTGCCAGTGAAATGATACTTAATGCTTTAAGTCTTGCTATGAGAATGATTAAAAGAGCATGTCTTAACCATTTGCACTTGCAGCAGCAGGTTTTCCTAGCCTGTGTCATATTTTGATCAATTTGACCAGTCAAACTAGTTTGACCAAGTCAACCTTGGGATCTGTGATGAGTTGGACCAATGATGATGTAAGATCATGATTTATGGTCCTTTGATACACCTTTGATGGCTCCATACAGTGGACTCAAGTTTCAAATGATGGTTGATGCACTTTTTTATTGGTTATTATTATTGCCAGAGCAATATATTATTATTGTCCAGGTATGCCTGAGGCTACAGATGATCTTACAAGTTGCCACAGTGTGTATGGGTACTCATCTCTAGTAGATTTGGACCTTCTGAGTCTATTAAGATACTCAGTTATCAGTTTCAGGCACTCTCACAGATTATATTGGCATGTTTCCACTTTTGGCCAGTTTTTCTATGCAGAAATGGCTTGTCCAGCAGTTGCCTTGAGCTTGCTTGTTTGCCTATGGTGCTACAGAGGAGAGGGGTGGTCCAGCCACTTGTTATTACCATATTACCCCCTCTCCAGACATGATGGTGCAGTCATATTTTGTGCCCCGGCATCCGGCAGTGGGTTTCAAGCATTTTCATGGTTTTTCAGGTGAAATAAAAATGGAATAAAAAGGTCATTAAGGAAATCAATTTGGGCTATTGAGGCAAGGTTTTGGCATGAGGTTTGTTCAGAGGTCATCTATGGTGTATCCCACTCCTTCTAGATCAGCTTGCACCATTCAGTGGGGTCCACATACTCTCTGGGTTGTGTTTTGATGCATTCTTCTCTCATTGAGGGGGCCACGATTTGATCATTTAGTCACTTGAACATGTCATTGAGTTATGTATTATGTTATTGTGCCATGGGGTGATGCTAGTGAAGGATAATAAGACCTCCTAGCCCCACCATGTGTTCCTAGTCACTTGTCCTAGTCACTTTATGTGGTATACACTTGTTTAGTCACTTTTATGTGGTGTGCACCTCCCTAGGGCTTCCTTTAGTGAGTGCGCACCCCCTCTAGTGAGTTGATCTATGTCATATTGATCCGACTCATCTTAGTCGTTGATTGTATTGTTTTTATCTTTTGATCTCAACCACTCGTTCATAAAGTGGTTAGGGTTTTCGTCCCTCTCCTCCTATTTAAGGAAGAGGCCCCCCCTATTGCAAAGGCATCTAGATATTTTTGGCTCTTGGTTATTGGAATACAAGAAATATCTTTTAAGTACATGCTTGGATCTTGAGATGGATGTTTAGGCCATGGTGATTGTAAATGCTTTTCCATTGCACTGAGGAATTTTGGTAGCTATATTTTATTTTTGCTCCACTATATCGATTTACAAGGAAAGAAGACAATTTGGAGGAGTGTGCATTAGTGGGGAGGCCTACCCTGCAAGCTTCTATCAAATTTTGGTTCAAACAGGTAGTGATTTTGTCTTTGTACCAATTATTCTCTATCATTTGCTTCTTACTTGCATCTACCCTCATTGTTGTTTGCTAATTGAGCTTTGTCTCCTTGGTTTTGCAAGGAGGGACGCACTAGTGGGCTTGGGCAAATCGTGTGAGCAAGAGAAACTACCAAGTCTTTCATTTGATCTTTTTGGAAGTAATCCTCGTCATAATCGGCATCCATTCTCATTATCCAAGTACGCTCAAGAGGTACATATTTTATTCTTCCAACCTTTCCATTTGTTCTCTAGATCTCAAACCCTCATTTTTTATTTTTTTTTTAAGATCCGGTGAGATCTAGCGATTGCTTGGGCTTAATAATTAAAACCCACCTCTAAAATAATTAATCAACCTTGGATCTAAAGTTTGGTGGGCATTTGACTCCAATTACCCCTCATTTAAGCCATTGGGCCTCTCCAAGGGAGGTCGCACTTGTTGGGTACGTGGGATTTTGCTAGATCCACATCGTGGGTATTGCTTATTCCTTCTCAAATCCATAGATCCATTGAATAGCAAACCCCCTAGTCCCATTTCACTTTGATCTTCACCTTGAGAGGCCCATTTTGACCATTTCCATATTTTAAGGCTGGGCCCCACTAGGGTCTTTCTAATTGGCATTAGATCTATCTAGATCTACTAATCTTAACCCATAAGTGGCCTAATCATTCTTTGGTTGAACATTTGTCCGTCTCATAAGCCTCTTCAACCAAGCCCTAACTCCTTGGGTCCACTTATTAATCATAGATCTAGATCTATCCACTCTTGATCTTCTCGTTTTCATCTTTCACATTTCCTTAGGAGGTCCTGAGTAGGTTAGCTAGGGTCTCCCCGTTGGTCTTACTTAGGCTAGATCTAAAGTGAAGAGTGCCTCGATTAGCGTGACACCCACTTGCATTGGGGACCATGGCATCTCTTGGGTCACCTCTTTAGTTGTCCAACTCCTCTACCATCATGGATAGGATCACCTTTTGGGACAACTACAAGTTATGTGATAACAGGACACTCTCATCCCACGCACAATTCTTTACGGCTCAGAGGTTTAAGGGCCTTGTCTACCTAACTCTGACTAGGCCTCTACCACACGAGTTTGCATCATTCTTCGTCACATCATCAGATGCAAGTAGACAGTACCTTAGCCCATCATACTTGTGAAGTTTGGCGCATGGTCGTTTCAGCTTGAGACGATGTTCTGCCTGGTCTCATTCTTACACCACATTCAAAGCTTCACAGAATTGACACAAGGGCAAGACCACTACCTATACTTGGCCTATAGGTCATAGGAGTCCATTGCCTATGATAGCCCTTCAAGTCGCACTCGATGTTAGTATGCGGGAGTTTTGGATCTTTTGAAGTCAATTGGTATTACAATAAACCAGCTTCTCCCATTTCAATGTTCTCTGGATGCGCATGGTCACTTCTTGCCTAGCAAGCAAGAGTCGAATAAAATCATCCAAGATGATATCTATAAACAATATGTGCGGGTCACATGGATCAACCCTCAATGCTCTTTGTATTCCTTTAGGCCAATTCGGAGTGGGCTCCCAACGTCTTAGGGTTAAGACAAATCACCATATTGATCAATCAGACAGGATCTGCTAGGTTTGCCACCTTCAAGAGGTTGAGATAGAGGAGCAATTCATCTTTCATTGTCTTGTATACTATGAGATCTGTGAGCGATTCCATTGTCTTTTTAGAGAGCTTCTTCTCAGGGAGCTTCAAACCCTAACCAATTTCTTTCAATACCCTGACCAAAGATGTCTCGCCTTGTATTTGTAGGAGGCCCTCCAGCACCACTCTCTCGTCCTTTAGTCACGTTCAACTACTAGAGCAATATATAACCAGCAGATCACTTCCTTTTTTTCGGTGCTCCCATCTTGGAGGGGTACCAAGAGTTAGATAGATGACGGCACTTCTTCCGACTCTAGACCTATTCAAATGTGAATTGTTACTGCTCAAACTAGCACACCTTTGCAAATCAAGGCTATGTAGACCTAGTGCTAGTGACGGTAAGCTTGGGAGAGAGTTAAACCCATTGTCACCATAGTCTAACCTCTCAACACTTTGGGTAACTCCAAACCCAATGGGAGACCCTAATCAGTGAAAGATATCTACAACCACCAACAAGCAACAAATACCTTCCACAAAACCTTAATAGCTATGGTCAGTGCCTTATTGAAGTCAAACAATATCAAATCAAGACACAAGAATCATATATAAATGGAGTTATTCAATTTATCACAATTTTGAAATAATATCACGCCTTTCGAGGCAATTTCACATCTCCCTAGGCAATGTCACACTTCCCAAGGTAGCCACTCCAAAAAGTGCACCCTCAAGGGAAAGAGGACAATTGGCCTAGGGAAAACATGGATGATAAGCCAGAAATATCACACACCCTCTACTTCATGAATTATGAGGGTTTCACGAATCCCAATGCACTTCCTCAAAAGAGGACACCCTCTAGGGTTTGTGGATAAAACCCTAGGGCAAAATTTTAGGGTGGACCAAAAATATTAAATCACGGCTATTTTGGGATTTTCAATTTATTTAGATTTTTTGGGCTTGTTACAATTGTAAAATATTTCTACATATAAAATAAAATAAAAAACATGTAAAAGTTGATAAAAAAGAGGATTGATAGATAGGGTATTAGATTCTTGTCTCAAACCCTAGGGCTTTGAGAGATCGAGGCTAACGTCCCACCTCTTGAGATGGTATTCAATACTTGCAACTAGGCTAAGCTAGCAACCTCAAAGATCAGGTAGTGAAACCCTAATTAGGGCAAACAGAGAAGTCCAAGGCCCAACAAAACAATGGAGAGCTCCTTCATAGGAAGATCTCCTCAAGCAAGTCAATAAAATGCTAGCAAACAAACCCTAACATAGTCCAAGGCACTTCAAGAGCAACGTTAAACTAGGGTTAGGAGATAAACTTACCAACATTAATCAAGAATGAGAAAGATAGAGCATCATAGGTCACCCTTGGGCATGAGTTTTACAACTATTCTTACTATTCTTAAAAAATACAAAATTTGAACCTTTGTCCATGATTTACAAATGAGTTGAGGTTGTCTTATTTATACGAGACAACCCTAGACCTTTTACAAATTTGAGCTTACAAAGCTAATGACATTATAAAATTTAATGTTAGTAATGTTAGTACACCCACAAACTTGGGGACTAAACTATACAATGACATAAAATAAGAATAAAAATGTGCAATTAGGCTCCACCAAGTTCAAAGTGAGCCAAAAGGGGGGCGTCATGAGTTTGGAGACTAGGAGGAGAGGCTTTCCATCAAAACAATAGGTCCAAGTGGACAAAATGAGGTGTGTTAAACCAGACAACCCTTACATGTGCAATCACCTCTACAAAGCAAAATATGAGTGTGGCCATTTAACCCATTCCAAAAAGCATCAGACACAAACCCAGGGCCTAAATGGTCCAACAAGATGGCGGACTTATGCCCATCAAAAGGAAGTCAGCAATGCCACTAAGCCAACACTTCTTGGAATGAAAACCAAGAGGACCTTCCATGACCTGATCAAGGGTATTTAGCCACAAAATCAACACTCTACATAATATAGCCCCAAAAACTTGGCCTTTACAAAAGAAAAAGAAACCCCTCACTCCGGTATATATGGATGGAATGCTTTAGGTACTCTGAGGCGTAACATGAAGGATCTCCTCCTCTTCCATCTAGCAACATAGACAGTCTCGGCCTCATACCAATTGTCAACCAGTTTCTTTTAGGGTTCAGAGGAAAGAACATCACTCCAGGTAGAGACACATTACCTTGTCTACCTCCTCTTCTATCTCTTCCTCTAAACAAGGTTCTCTTCTTCGCTTCCTCCAATCGACCTAGGATGTTAGGAGAGATCGTTCCAACGTAACATGATAGACATATATCCCTTTTGTTTCACAAGCCCTAGATCTACTATCTCTACGATTGGCTCTCCATCTTTGGAGTTTGATATCAAGGCTTTAGTCTTACTTTCTTTCTGCATTTCATTTTATAGGAGTCACTTAGTGCTTCCAATTTGTATTGACATCTTGGTGCCTAACAATCCCATTGACCTACTTTTGTGGTCATTTGTTGGACATTCATAAAATTATCTTATCTTATCTTATTATCTAGAGTTGGTCTAAAGTGTGAGGAGTTGTGTTGTGGTGACATTGGGCTATGCTTACCCTTGTAGCACCGCGATTCGGGACTTTCATCAGGGTGCCAATTTGAGCAGTAACAAGGGGATTATAAGCCAAAGCATTGGGTTTGAGTGGAGTTCAATTGGCATTCAAACCAGAGTAGACTTAAACCTGCCTTGAATGTATAATAGCTTGAAGGTATATTGTACAACAAATGTGTTGTTGTTTAGGATGTTGTGATTGCACATTTCAACGCACTAGGTGTGTTTGTAATTGACTTGAACTAGAGTGTACATGCTCCCCATTGTTGGGCATTCATTAGCCACCATAAGCAAGTAAGCTACTTTTGAAGCCAAATCAAAACACATCCATTCATTCATCCATGTTAATGAATAGCAAGCAGGCAACAAGAAGCTATAACTCAACATTAATAGAGTAATTGAAAAGAATCGAAATTTATTTCCACATCTATGATGATGAGACAGACAGGCCATAGGCTTACTGTTCATATTGGTATCAAAATGGTTGAATACGTGACCTTCAAGAAGCTGCCAGCACTTTGAGGAGAAAGAAGACCCAATATGGCAAAGTATTGAAAAGTGGAAGGTTGGAAGACCAAAGGGCCATCAATGCGTAGATCCAAGAGAATTGGCACTTGAAGGAGAAAATAGTAGAGCTAGATAAGGACCTGGAGACTTCTGCAAAATTTATACCTTAATTAAAAGAACACTTTGTTCAATGCTGAGACACTATTATCATTGTTATGGCAAACTGGAATATGAGAAAAGTTCAACTCTTGCAATTGTGAGAGAGTAATTCAACTGAATGAAGAGCAAGAACAGAGGCTCATTCAGATGATGATTCAGTTGCACCAAGAAATGGTAATGAAGGAGGAGGCACTGCCCAATTTACAGGTAGTTGTGCAAAAGACCAAGGAAGCGCAAGCACCTTAATTGCTACTATACAAGCCAGCAACGTGAATGAGACAAACATGGTAAGCTCACCCTCCAAGGACCTTTCTCAATCTATTTTGAAAAAGCCCTTCCATAATTTTGAAAAACAAACCAGAGACATAGGTGCCAAGCTAATAAGACAAATGGGCTATGATGGCCAAGGGGTAGGCAAGAGAACCCAAGGGATTGTAAACCCCATTGTAGCCAAATATAGGGTCTAACATGAAGACCTGGGTTTCAATGGACAAGAGCAAAGTGAGTGAATGCAGCCAATCTCTTAAAAGCTTTGCTTAATCTAAGACCACCATTATAACCTTTTTCAAAGCAAGAGACACCAAAGAAAAGGTCATTTCGGTTAAAGAAATGGCATCAGAAAATGGAGTGGGAAACAAACCATTACTCCAACATGCTTGTAGCAGCTTGAATGAGGGCAGCCAAGGGATGTTTGCACCATCCAAAACTGCACCAATACTGGGAGGACCAAACAAACAAGTCAGCAAGCAGATGCACAAACGGAAGAGGTATGGCAAGGCTTCTGCTATAAGAAGAAAGGCCATGAGGGTTGACAATTGTTGGCACTTTGGTGCACGTTTCCTTTCTGCTATGAAATGCCACCAAGTGACTACCTATTAGAAGAAGCAAGCTGTCAGCAAAAGGAAGAACATGAACAAGAAGAGGATTCCAAGCAGCCCATGAAGCAGCAGGAATTTTTTCCAGCTTTGCAAGTTAACTTAACATTGGGAAGCCAAGTGTTGGAGGCTTCATCCAGTGAACTGCACACATCCAAGAGACAAGTTTGGACTCTGGAGAGTCGAGTTTAAGGAGAAAAAAAAAAAGATTTGTTCCCTCGCAAACCAAGGAGCAGCAATTTCTCAAGGAAACCTACTACAGAAAACGTTTCTTGAATCCTAGATGGAATCTCTGCAAGGCTGTCATGAATAGAGTGTGCTAAAAATAAGCAGCATGTTGCTCCTATGAGTGTGAAGCTCACACAGGTCCTGAAATCAATGTTCATCCGGTCCTTTGGGGTTACCAGCCATTCTGCACCTAGTGGTCGATCCACCTTCATCCGCAAATTCCAGCGAAGAAGGGTGAGTGCTCCGTGACCGTTGGCTTGGTACCAACGCCCCCATTCTTTGCTTAAGTGTTTGTGGGAAGGGTGATATTCTTTCTTCAAGAAAAAATAAAACAAATGAAAATTAAAATTTAAAATTTAAAAATAAATAATAAAACATAAATAAAATTGAAATTAGAAATAAAAATGTATCATAATATTAAAATACATTACAAAAACTCCCAAGTACTAAATATTACCTTTATTATATTTGTCTACTAATAATACATAGCCTATAGGGAAATAACCTGGGTCAAACAAACATGGCTCAAAAAACGTTTTAAATCCAATGGAGCATAGAAAAAGGGTTAGGTTGTTTTAGATCCGAAAATCCAAAAAAGGGATAACATAGATAAGACCTTTCATATCCAAGAGTCACCTTTTTGTTTTTGCGCAATTCTTTAATGGTTGAGTTACACACAGTTGGACTTACAGAGAGCCGCCAAAGTTAGCACAAGTACTTGTGCATTTCAGTGTTCAGAAGTTCAAAATCAGGCATTTTTAGGGCCCCTTTTTTTTAAAGCAAGTCCATGCCCCACGAGGTTTGTAATAAGTTGGTCTAAGCATGGTCTTTTGTCACAGGCTTGGCTTACCTTAGGTTTATATGTCAAGGGGATACTCTAGAGTGTTTTTTCCTTAGGAATTATGCGTTGCGCTTCAGTGACATATAATTCCTAAGTTTTTCACTCACACCTCCAAAGCTAGAGTATTCACCTCGGTGGTCAAACCTTGGGAGGTTATTAAAGCCTAAGTGTCTATGTATTTTTTCATGTTGGCCATCAATAATAACTCGTATGGTCATGTACTAGGTCCCCCAGGAGTTTGAGTCAATTCCAAGAAAAATATTTTTTTTCCGCAAAATTAGGCCATTTTTTAATGGTTTAATTGGTAAATTTCAAATTGTGATAAAAGTGTGATCTGGAGGCAGAATTTGGAGCAGGAATGCTCGTTTTCACGCTCAGAGCATCCTCTTTACCCTGGTATTCACTCTTCCTATGTTTCAGGTGATTAAATTATCACGTGAAGCATTTTTTCTTATCGATCCTAAAGAGTGGCATTTTAATGCTAATGATGTGACAAATTGCACCAATATCAAAAAAAAAATTAAAAAAGGCAATAAACATGCGCCAAATGAGTTGGCATATGATCTCTTATGAAGGGCGAATACATCCCTTTATGAAAACGTTAGAGTTTGGTTGATTTAAAAGTCAAATGTGTAATAATCAAAGCAAAGGGATGCGCCCATATCTCACGTGGGCGTCACCATTGTTGGATTTTGTGCGACTTCGGAAGATATTATTTATTGTATTTTATTGTACCTCCTAAGGGAGTTGAACTTGATGTTATTAATCATGTAAACCCTTGGAAGAATCAATGTAAACCTTGGGGTGAAAAGCAACCAAAAGAAAAATTAAAATTAAATTATTTATTGCTCCCTAAGAGAAGTCGGCCAGTGAGGTAAAAAGGCCAGTTGGCACTTGTATAAATAAAGGTGAAGTTCACCTCATTATTCACTAATCCACTTCAAACACAAGTTCACATCACTTGGAGAGAGATTCACACCTGCAGCAAGGAGAAGACAAATTTTGGGGTTTCTATTTTTGGAAATCATTTCCATCTTTTCTATCTCATCATTTTACTCTATTCTCGGAATTATCATCTCTATACGAAGGTTGTTGGGTTTTCTCCTGATTGGGTTTCCCAGGATAAACTCTTGTGTTATTGTCTCTGTGCTTTGTCTTTCTTCTAGTGATCCTATTTATGCATTTGAATTATTATGCTATGAATGTATGAAAAATCTAACATCGTATCAGAGTGGTACTAGAAGAAGCCATTGCCGGAACACTGTTGGAACAAGGGTTTCATCTTTCTAAGTCTTCACTCAACTTTTTGGAAGAAAAGAGCATTGGGAATTTCGCTCTAAGGAGGGAGCATCTTTTAGTGAAGACAAAATTCAATTCTGAGAATTTTCAATTTTTGACCTAATTCTATAGATGCAGCAAAAATTAGGGTTTCAATTTCTGACCTATTTCCTCCACAGTTTTGGCTCAGCCCTACCTCTACTCAACTCGCCTTGCTAGGGCGTATCTACCTGTAGAGTCAGTTTTCCAAAATTTCAACTTTCATTTTTTACCTAGCTCCTGCTAGGGTTTCTGGTCCAGATCTGCAGTCAAGATGATTGGAATGAAGGTTGAAGATCGTCTGGAAGGGGCTTCCGACTTCATCTCTTGGAAGTCTAGGGTTCTTCTTCTGCTAGAAGAAATGATCTCTTGCCGTTTGTCAATAAGAAGGTTCCAGAACCAGAAGCTGAAGAAGACAAATCTCATTGGAGGAAGAATGATGCCAGAGCAAGAAGGATTTTGGTGGATTCAATTAGAGACCACTTGGTTCCTCAAATGTCAGGTAAGAAGACTGCTAGAAAAATGTTCAAGACAATAAAGAAGTTATTTGAATATAGTAGTATCAATGTAACACTCACATTGAGGAACCCGCTATCAAATATGAAGATGTCCAAGTCAGAATCCATTGTCTCATATTTCATGAGGATCACAGAACTATGGGACAAGCTTAGTACCAGTGGAGATCCCAATGATGAAAAGGAGCTTGTCATCACTACTCTAAATGGTCTCCCACCTTCTTGGGAGTCTTTCATCCAAAGCATAAGTGGTAGATCCAAACTACCCAAATTTGACAAGCTATGGGCAGAATGTACTCAAGAAGAGACAAGAATAGCAACACGACAAAGACTCCATGGCACTCAACCAGAGGAGAATCAAGCATTTGTATCCCATGCCAAGAAAGGTAAGGGAAAAGGAAGGAAGTTCTACAAACACAAGCACCAAGGTAGGAGATCAAGTCCAACCCCAGACCAAAAGAAGGAGAAGGACTTATCTCAGATACAATGCTATAGGTGCAAGGCATATGGTCATTATGCCAGCAATTGTCGAAGTTCAATCAAAAGGAAGCATGAAGCCTCAACTGATGATGTCGAAGAAGGCACCCCTCACAAGAAGTCAAGAAATGATGATCATTCAGAGTTCTTCTTCTAGGAGATATGAAGATCCAGAATGCAAGAATAGAGATATCTCATGGTTCCCACAAGAAGGCAATGGGAGTCCACACACAAAAACAATAAGAGATAAGTATTTGGTTTTCTTACTTACATAGATCTGTTTTGTCTTATATGTCTTGATTATATGCAAATCTATCAGGAAGTGTGTTGAGCAATTGATATAGTTTACTTTTGATTTACCATAGGCTATTGTTGTATCTGTTATATGAGCTACACAACATTCCATAAACACATGATAGAGCTAGTCTAGATGATATCTCCTTCCTGCATGCTTAGAGTAGTGCACACTCTAGATGGCATGTTCTAATGGACATAGCAGACATCTACATAGTTCCCAGATGTGTTTGGAAGACATGTTTATAAATGTTGTACTAAAGTAATAGTCGAGATGCATGTGTAAACTATTGTCATTACATTGATTATGCAATGTCACTGATCATCAGTCGAGATTTGACTTGTAGGAAAAAGACCATGTGATATGGCCTACAAGAGAAGGATGACGAGACTTGTTCCGATGAACAAGTGATGTACACATGAATCCCGTTGATGTTCAGCAGGAAGCTTCCAGGAATACGACTCTCAGCCTAGAAGGATGACCACGGAGGAAGCTTTCACAGAAGTAAAACCAGAAGTGGGCCACCTTCAGGTATTTGGCTGTCCAGTCTACATACATGTGCCCACGAAGTTAGAACCATCAGGCAAGAAGGGAACTTTCATGGGATACAGTAAGTCTTCAAAGGCTTACAGAATCTACATCCCAGGATCCAGACAAATTAAAGTCAGCAGGGATGTGACCTTTGAAGAAGAGATGGTTGTCAAGAAAGGCAGAGGATCAGACATGGAAATCGATGATGAAGAAATGTTATAACCAAAGGAAATGAGATCATCTTCCCCCTCCAGTTCAAAGGGAGTTAGCAGAAAAGGATGAACCCATCGATCCTATTGATCCAGTTAATGTTCCCAGAGATATTGCAGCAGATCAGAAAAGGCCTAGATGGGCACAACAGACTTTGCAGGATGCAAAGGGGCATGAAGCTCCAAATGGTACTTTTCGAGAAAGTAAAAGACCTCAGAGTTTCTCCAGTTATGTAGCATTGATGAGTCACATCATTGACTCAGAACCTACCACTTATGAAGAAGCATCCATACACCAAGTTTGGGAGGATTCCATGGTGGAGGAATACTAATCTATCATGAAGAACGATGTGTGGGAGGTTGTGCCGAGACCTGAGGTGAAGTCAGTAGTGGCTTCCAAGTGGATATACAAAATCAAGCATGGAGCAGATGGGAGTGTTGAAAAACACAAGGCTAGATTTGTTGCCAGAGGGTTCTCTCAGAAAGAGGAAGGCGATTTTGATGAGACATTTGCTCTTGTGGCTCGATATACTTCTATCAAATCGATGATTGCTTCAGCGATGGGATGGAAGTTGCATCAAAGTGATGCAGACCCCAACTTTTACTACAAGGTTGTGAATGATGAGCCATTGATTTTGGTACTAGATGTTGATGACCTGTTTCTCATTGGAAATGAGAAACTTATCGTATGGTGTAAGAAGAAACTCGCCTCTGAGTTCGAAATAAAGGATCTTGGATTGATGCATTACTTCTTGGGATTAGAAGTATGGCAGAGGCAGAAGGAGATTTTCCTAAGTCAAGGAAAATACACCATAGATATCCTGTAGAGATTCGGAATGTTCGACTACAAGTCCATGGCTACTCCGATGGATGCAAATTTGAAGAAGCTGACAGATTCCGCTTCAGACTCAGATTTGATTGATCCCACTATGTATAGCCAGTTGATTGGGTCCTTGATGTATCTGACAAACACCAAACCAGATATATGGTTTGCTATGAAAGCTCTCAGTCAATTCATGTGCGAACCGAGGCAGATTCACTGGATTGCTGCAAAACATGTGCTCAGATATTTGCGTGGCACTGTGGGATATGGCCTGAGATAAGCTTCAGAATGTGACTTGAGATTGCAGGGGTTTACAGACTCAGATTGGGTCGGATGTGTTGCAGATAGAAAGAGTACTTCCGGATGTTGCTTCAGTTTGGGTTCTGCGGTGATTTCCTGGTGCAGCGGGAAGCAGAACTCAGTAGCACTCAGTACTGCAAACGCTGAGTATATGGATGCTGGTACAGTAGCCCGAGAAGAAGTATGGCTTCGTAAACTCCTTGCAGGATTGTTTGGCCAAATTCCAGAGCCAACCGTGATTCACTGTGATAACCAGAGCTGTGTGCAGATGTCAGTGAATCCTGTATTTCACGACAGGTCAAAGCATATAGAGATTCGATATCACTTCATTCGTGATATGGTGCAGAAAGGTGCGGGCGAATTACAGTATATTCCGACAGATGACCAGACTGCAGATGTTCTCACCAAGCCTCTTTCCAGGATGAAGTTCGAATACTTTCGCGGAAGACTTGGAGTAGAAGAGAACGTGTCCCTCCTTGAGAAGGAGAGATGATATAGAGATGTTTACCCTACATAAACCCAGGTGCCTCTACTCATCCAGGTGCTCAGCCAGGTATGGGAGAAATCCCATCAGCAGATGAGTCGGACAGGCAATAGATGGTCGGGTTCACCCAGGTGCCTTTACTCGTCCGGGTGCTCAACCAAGAATGGGAGAAATCCCATCAGCAGATGAGTCGGACAGGCAGTAGATGGTCGGGTTCACACAGGTGCCTTTGCTCGTCTAGGTTCTCAACCAGGTATGGGAGAAATCCCATCGGCAGATGAGACGGACAGGTAGTAGATGGTCGTTTGATGATTGCACAGGTACCTCTACTCGTTCAGGTTCTCAGCCAGGTATGGGAGTACTCCATCGGCAGATGAGACGAACAGGTAGTAGATGGTCGTGTACATCTACTCGTCCAGGTTCTCGGCCAAGTATGGGAGGATCCCATCAGCAGATGAGACAAACAGGTAGCAAGATGGTACAGCAGATGGTAAAAGCCTATCTCTCGGACATCCAAATAGGATGGAGAGACTCTCTTGGACTCATCGAAGGACTAGTGGAGTTGATGCATGACGACACTTCTCGAAGCACTGAGACTGTGTTGACAACCTTCAGTATGTATAGAGATGATGGAGACAGTATAGATGTACAGATGAAACCCAGATGACTGCGATGCTGATGAAGACCGAAGTATACCTTCCTTGTTGAGAGGGAGTGTTGGATTTTGTGCAACTTCGAAAGATATTATTTATTGTATTTTATTGTACCTCCTAAGGGAGTTGAACTTGATGTAATTAGTCATGTAAACCCTTGGAAGAATCAATGTAAACCATGGGGTGAAAAGCAAGCAAAAGAAAAAATTAAATTAAATTATTTATTGCTCCCCAAGAGAAGTCAGCCCAGTTAGGTAAAAAGGCCAGTTGGCACTTGTATAAATAAAGGTGAAGTTCACCTCATTATTCACTCATCCACTTCACACAAGTTCGCATCACTTGGAGAGAGATTCGCACCTGCGTTAAGGAGAAGACAAATTTTGGGGTTTCTATTTTTGGAAAGCATTTCCATCTTTTCTCTCTCATCATTGTTCTCGGAATTATCATCTCTATACGAAGGTTGACGGGTTTTCTCCCGATTGGGTTTCCCAAGATAAACTCTTGTGTTATTGTCTCTGTGCTTTGTCTTTCTTCTAGTGATCCTATTTATGCATTTGAATTATTATGCTATGAATGTATGAAAAATCTAACAACCATGACTTGGCAAACCTTGGTTGCAGTGATATCTACGAGGTAGGGAGCGCCTATCTCATTCAAGGTGGCGCATTCCCCTTGGTTTGGCATCCAAATCAATTCCTAGATCAATGCTACGAACTCGTTGAACTCTGTTGGAAGAGCCTATGTCGGCCTGTCGACTAGGTCCTCCGCCCGACTACTTGTAAAACATGTCGACGGTTTGAGTTGACCAATATAGGTCGAGTCGGTCAGTTGGATCGACAATCAGTTATGTAACTGTATATCAAAACATATATATAGACTGGTGAGCCGACTCATAGAGTTAAGTAGATCTGTTCATACGTGTAAATGTTATGCATATCTCGCTAAGTAATATAAAGGCTTGTGCTTCCTCTCCATCTCTTGTCTCTTGTATCTATATCTGTGTCCCTCGACTACAACATTGGTTCCGTTTTCGGGAAGACAAGCCTTCTCTTTCACTAGTTGGTGTTGAGAGGAAAAGCTTTGTCGTTATTGTACTTCATTGAGATTATTTGAGAATAAAGAGACTTTGGAGGTAGAATCCTTGTGTTGCTTTTATGTGTGGATGCATGATCATTGTGTTGAGAGAAGGTGACTTGTGGTGAGCTGCTCATTTGCTTCCTACTTCGATCTTGGTATACTGTAAGGACAATTACGTGTTAGGTAAGCTAGATTAGTCAAGTTTGTTTACTTTTCTAATCTTGTTGTTTCATATGCTAAGAGATCTAGTTTTAAAATATTTTCATTTTTTTATGAGTATTTTGGCATTGATTTCTTACATATTTGGCTTCCAAATCTAATGCTTTGTGTATGAGTTGATGTAAGTTGTAAGTACACTTCTGGTGGAAGAAGAGGGGAACTTGTTTGTCTCTCTTTTTTGTATCTAACTGCTTTATTTTTCAGATCTAGTCCCACGGCAATCCACGAATTCATCTCTAAGTCTTGTGGTCTCGCTTGAAAAAGCTTCATTTTCCCCAAGCTTTCAAGTTCATTTTCTAAGTTCTAGATCTAAGTAGTTTAAGCTTTACAATACAAGTTAGAAATTTTGCTTATTGAAAGATTTGTGTTGCTTCGTCTTACTCTTCAAAGCTTGTTTAATATTTGGCAACTAAGTGCCTCAGTTGGCTTGACTTTTCCAAAAGCAAGCAAAGATCCTAAGGAAAGTAGCTTTTTTAGCTCACTTTCCTTAGTCATTTTTACTCTCTTTTTTGCATCTTTTAAGCTAGAAAATTTTTGCAAACTGTGTAGTGAGGCCAAAGACACTTTTAAAGTGTTTTTTGGCTCTTTCAAAACTAATTTTGTTCGTTGTTTTTTTAATTTTTTAGCAGGTTTGTTAAAGGGACCAAAATTTGAGATTTGGAGGCTTCCGTGGCCATCCGAAGAGCTGGTTCTACCATCCTTTGTTTTCTATAAAATTTGTAAACTGTATTGCTACCTATTGATAAAGGACCAGTAGTACTACTTTAGTTTCTATTGATGTAACCAAAATAAATAAAAAGAGCACAGCAGGCTATTCCAGCGCCTGCCCCCACCCCCCCAGGGGGAATTCGCACTTTTTTCATTTTTTTCCATTTTGCATTATTTTTAATTTATTCGTTTTAGATTAGTTTCTTTCAGTTAATAGTAATTAAATCACATCACAAAGCACGCAAGCATCCTCAAAAAATCTATTTAAATTGATTTACTTATCTCATACTTTGTGCTTTTTTTTACAATTGTTCCAATAAATCTTAATAAAATTGTGCCCTTGCTCTCCCAAAAGTACTGCACCATTTTTGGTGTGTGGAAAAGAGACTCTTGGGCTTTAGATTAGTTTAATAACTCATCTTGCAATATTAAATAAAATCAATCAAGACTTGAAACCCGAAGTATGCTCTTGATCGCTGCAGCTTAGTCTGAACAGTTGGCTCAATCAAAAAAGGGTGTAGAGTGACTAGTGTTAAAAGGGCAATGCTACAAAGTCTCAATCCTACGGATTCGGGAGATCGAGTGAGGCTAACTATAGAGTCAGCAAGCTGTCGTAAGAAGGTTCATCCTCGCCTGGTTGGACACTTGGTATAGCTGTCACAACGCGCATTCCAAAGGAGCGATTCTAAGTTGGGCCAAACCAAAAATAAACCCATTCCTTTAATACTCACTAATAAATTAAAATTTACAACAAGCCTTTGCAATACTTTCACGACACAACACAGCAGCAATCGCATTCATATTTTCAGCACTGGTCATTACACAATACGAATGTTTAAATTCAATCATAAAATGTCGTGAGATTATCTATATCATGTGTTGTGGTAATTAAATTTAATTGCAATTATCTCTTTGTTGTAATGTTTTTTACATCCATCACTTAACTCCTAGAATAGCTTTTACTTGTTTTCATAGTTTAAAAGCCTTAGATTTTTTTCACAGGGACCACCCCGTTGGCTTCGCTAGGAGTAGCCTAGACAGAGGAGTCGAGTAATCAGGTGACAGCACTTAACTCTGACTTGCCCCCAAGGACACACTGAGTGGCTTGAAGGTTTCATGTCGCATTCCCCCAGGTGTGTATTAGGCGGCAACATTTTGGCGCCGCTGCTGGGGATAAACCTTTCTATTCTCGGGTCACAACCTTTGTTTCTTTTTGTTGTTTTGACTTTGTTTGATGCATCTTGTGAACCTTTAAAATTTACTCGGTCCATCTGGCGTCTCCACTTCTAAATAATTCAACGAGGTATTCAACAAGAAGAAATGCTGAAGGGTTATTCAATTTCATCCCTGAACCTGAAAAGGTTTATAGGAGAAGATTGAATAAACAAAACTCTCTGAGAATCCTCAAAAATGTCGCACTTGAGACAATTTTAGATCTTCACCATTTATTTCAAGAATCTAATTTAGAAGAAGATAATATTGGTGATTTTTTCAGTCCTTTAGATTTTACCGCAATAGTAGGTTACCCCCATGTCGTAACTGAGAAGGCAATCGAAAAATTGCCTTCATTTCAGGGGAATAATACAATAACTGCCAAGGCACATCTAAAACTTTTTCACAATGTTTTAACAAATGGCGCTTAAATGCTAAATATGAAGATGTGCAGATGAAGTTGTTTGCGCTATCTTTAGAAGAAGACGCCTTTGACTGGTTCTCAAATTTAGATGCCAACAGCTACAAGAACTTCAAAGAATTTGAGAAGGGTTTCTTAACCAAATGGGGAGATAAGAAAGAGCATAAGACCAAGTATGCAATTTTACTAGTAATTTGGCGTTCAAATCCCCCTGGGATAAGTACTGAAAATGGCTTCCCAAATGCCTCCAAACCCACTCAAATTTCTGAACAGAGGTAGGGAATGTATTAAAGATGTTATTAAGGTCTCATGTGCACCAATAATTGATTATTATATCTGTTCCAACCCTCTCCCATTCAGCTACAAAAATCACCCATTCGACCCTTGGGGAAATGACACTATTTCTTCTCCCAATGCAATTAAACTGAGTAAAAATACTTCAAATGCTCAAGTACAGTACATGAAACTTGTAAAATACATCCATGGCAGTATATTAATTACAAATGTATCAGAGAATCATCCATTCATTCGAAATCATCAACAGTACATTGGTTCACAACAAGGTAGTGGGGAAATGGCACTGTTCTTTCATAAAAATGAGATTTACACATTTCTACTTGGAATTTCGACTTGAAACTTTTTGGAGATGAAGAACAAAGTATTTACTTCATATTACAAAAGAAATGGGGCATTAGAAGTTCCCCCAAAGAGTACAATAGCTCACCAAAAACGCCCTCCCTCAAGGATCAAGAATATGCCATCAAAACTGAAAATGGTTGAAGGAGTGAGCTGCAATAGAAGAAACCATGAGCTGCCCTGTAGCTTACACTTGCAAATAAAGACTCCATTAAAGCTCCAAATGAAAGGTCTGAATGGCCTTTCCAATTACCAACTTGGATGGGAATCTTTCACCCTCGAAATTGGCTAAGGCAAGAAACTAGTCATCCACTAGCTCTCCCTCTTCACAAATGCAATTGCAAATTCTACAAATGATCAAAAGTTGGTTTCATTCTTTGTTCTTTACATTTATAAAGTTCTAATTTCCTCCATGGGTCGAATTCCTTCCAAGAGACTCATGCCAACTCAAGTTGGGAAGAGATTCCAAAGAACGTCATTTGTACAACAATTCCTAGTCTCCCACTTCCACCAAATCACATGTGGAAGCATCTTAGCTGCCCTAACACCCTTGAGCGCCCTCTTGGAGTCTATTTTTAGCCCTGACATGTCATATATGTCATATGTCAGCCTTCAAGTCTGATTTGTGTCATAGGTGTCATAGCATCTTCATCATTGTTGTCATAGAGCTAGGGAATCTAACCCAAGTGTCTCACTAGCTCCAAATTGCCTCTTCCTCTTCCATGGGAGTTACTCTTCCTCTATATTTCGACCTCATTGACTCATTCCAAGTATTATTGACCTTATAACTCACCCCAAGAACATTAAGCTTCCCATGGATTCGAAATTGCAAGAAGAGGATGCCATGTGGCACATAAATTCTAGCTTGTGTGGGTCCCACTTCCTCCATGTGTCTTCATGATCAAATGCCACTTTGATTTTCACTTGTATATATTTATTTATTTCCTTTATTAAATATTTATGCCATCCTAATGTTCCAATATCATTTATTCTCCCCACTATTCCAAATTCCAAAGCTTCCACCCCAAACCTAGGAAACTAGTAATTTTCCTCCTTGGCAATTATTTGACCTTTAGCATCAATTTGACAAACTCTAATGAATAGAGCCAATTTGCTTAGCCATTGTGACCCAATGCCAAATTTGGGACATGACAAATCCTCCCTTCCCAATATTGCTTGTCCTCAAGCAATTTTAAACATGGGTGTTGAAGAAACTGCTTTCTGTATAATTCTTTGAAGTTCCATTGAATTGCCCAACCTTGAGTCTTTGAGTTTCCATGAAGATTTTAGAGAGGAACCACCATGCTTGCTTCTACACTACTCTGATAAAAATCACTTTATTAAGTGGAAAATCCATCTCCCATACTGCTTGTTTCCCCAAAATATTTGAAATCAATGAGATAAAAATTATTCCAGGGTCCCATTGCTTGTATTGCACCCCAACAATTAAGAGTGTTCTCCAACCCATACCATCAAATAAGAGGATTCCTGGATCCCATTTTCTTGCATGCATGCTTCCAAACATCATGAGTACAAAATATATATCATCAAAGGACATAACACCATAATGAAAATATACATCAAGGAGATGCTTCATCAAAGAGTCATGAAAGTGCTTATACCTCAAAGCAAGTAGACCACCATTTTCCAAGTGCATACAATCTTCAAGTGACCAGTCAAATATGCTCCAATGACATAGGTGAGGATCCCATGTCCTATAATGCTGCTCCAAAAGGATGTGATATGCATCAAAATATTCAGCCATGTATTCTTTCATCCAAGAAGTGAATGAAGAATCTCCACTAAAATCTGAACCAAATAATGAGCAGAAAAAACAAGGAGACTTCAAAGGACTCAAAGAAGTCTCACCCATACATCCATGAATGTGAAAACAATAAAGATATATCAAAGTATGTGGCTGCCAACAAAAATGTTCTCCAATCATAAATTTATTCACCCAAGTGTTGGATGAAGTTCCTCCGATATCAAATGAACCAATGTTGAGCAAGAAAAACCATGAGTCTTCAAGTGACTCAAATGCATATCATAGGTGCATCCATGTAGATGTGCATCATCATAAAGTGACAAATGATGCTGCTACAAATGTGAATAAGAATGTGCTCCAGCGATGTCATCATAAAAGGTAAATCTAGGAGTTCCATACTCCTCATGTGACACCATCAAAAAGAACCCTTTCACCCATACTTCATTGAGACTAATGTTGCAAAACATGGAATTGTAGGATGTAGGAGAATGAACTAACTCACCCAAATGATCAAAAGGTGCAGAAGTTTCATCATGGGAAGGATCCATATGGGTAGTATCATGCAGCTCCTTCAAAAGAGTGAAACCTTTGTCGTAGATTGGTTCCTGTTATCACACCATTGTAGCAGGGCTACTATTCTTGCTTAGCAAATATCTGCACATTCCAGAGCTTCCATTATTCAGAGCATGGCTATGATGATTGTACATTTTGTGATCACTCATGATCAGAGCAGTATATTATTTAGACTTATGTTAGACCTTGTGTCAAGGCTGAGCCTTAAGAGTTCAGATTTGATGACCGATGTGACCCTTTATCCCATACAGTTTCAGTTCAGTGCTTAGAGATGTATTGCAGCAGTGTTTCAATTGGTACATGATGATTATTACTATGATGATGTTGTATGATCTATGGATATGTTATCACTGACTGTTGATTATTATCTTGTTGATTTAGTCATGTTCACAGCATCTGCTTGGTATATTATTCCTGATGTGGCAAACTGTTTAAAATGAACTATAAATCATAAAATGGACAATTGCTTGCACATTTAGATCATTTAACAAAACACACTAGTTTTCCACGTTACATAGATATGGTCTTCCCTAACACCAATTGTCTGCTAGTGTAGGCTCCATATTCACTTGACTCCATCCATACATGACTTTCCTATTTGACTTTATACATTGACCTGTCTCATTTGACTTTCTGATACTGAGGACTTCCCCATTTTTCTACCTCTGTGTTTGGACTGCATCCATGTATATTCAGTGTCTCGGCTCTAAGTTGGTGACAAAACTTGCCTTTGGTGAGTTGGATTGTAGGCCTAAATCATTCTGGTCGGTTGTCCCGATGTTTGGCATTGGCTCGAACTCCCCCTAGTCACTTGAGATGTTGTTGGCTAAAACTGAAAGCTCATGTTCTACCTATGGAAACTTATAAATTCGCCCATGGAAACTAAAAAAGGGCAAGAGCAATGAACAGCTAAAAATACTCCTCGAAGAGTATAAGAAAGGTCCAAAAAGCAATGGTTCTTAAAAGTTATATCTAAACAATTGTTGACCTTATATGTATTTGAAAACATGCCCTGGATGTGAACTGCAACTAGTTGTGCTTATCAGCACACCTAAGATCCGAAGGGTTATGTAGGCCAAAAAGGCCATGAAATGAAATTGAATGATCCTAATGAACTTGGATCAACTTGATGTAGACATGATGCCTAAGTTGAATAAGCACTCTCTGAACAACTTATCCATTTGTGAGGCACAACGATCCCCCGTGTTATTTTGTCCAGCACAGAGTTTGTAGCTTCCCCCCTTCTCCCAGTCCAAAGTATTTTTGAGTTAAGTTAGACAAGTCAACCCCTTGGCCCAACCTTGTTCCTAAAGCCTTCATCCTTCACTAGCAGTTTGACCATGTCCAATGGGTGAGTTTGTCATTTGAACTATTGTGCAAGTAATATTATATAACAAAGGAATATGCTAACTTGATTAATGCCACTGAATGGATGTTGTACTTTGAGCTTGGCTGTGAGAATGATTAGAGAAGCATGTCTTAGTCTATTGATGTGATTTATCCTTGGTTGTATATTATTGGGATCCGTGATGATGTGGGCCATATATATATGCTTATTGATGATGATTGATGGTCCCACATACTTGGTGATGATATCATATGATGGACAGATAGTTCAGATGATGATTGATGTAGTTCAGTAGGTTTTATTATTACTTCAGATCGGCAGATTATGCATTGTCCATATATGGTGGACCCTACAGCTGGCCCATTAGGGCAACCCATGGTGTATGAGTACACATTCCTAGTGGATTTGGGTCTTCTTGATCCAATGAGACACTTATCTTTCAGTTCCGGGCACTTCTGACAGTGATTGATGCAGTTTTACACTTGTTGACCAGATTTGGGGCTGATTTCCCAGCCTGAGCAGCAAGGGCCATGAGAGGCCAGTTCACCTAGGGCGCTGTATGAGGAGGGGGTGGTCCAGCCACTTGTTTTTACCATTTACCCCCCCTTCTGGAGAGCTTGGTGGGCTCAGATGGACAGCGCAGATGCCCTGGGAAGCAGTTTTGGCACTTTCACAATTACCGAGGCAGTAAAAAAATGGGATAAAGTGGTCACTGAGGAATTCGATTTGGGCAATTGAGGCAAGGTTTTGGCATTTGGTTTTCACAGAGGTCTTCCAGGGTGACCCCACTATCTTCCAGCCAGTTTTCACCATGTGGGTAGGCCCACATCGATCACAGGAGGTCTTTTACTGCTTGTCTGTCACCGATTTTGAGGACAAATTTGATCATTTATATTATCTTGGACATATTTTATTATTTTATTGTGCCTTGGGGATGAGCTAGTAAGGATTGATGCCTCCTAACCCCACCATGTGCTTATTTTGTCATGTCCTAGTCATTATGAGGTGGATTTTTGTACTTTTGCCCCTCTAGTGGATGACGTCATCCTCCCTTTGTACCATTTAGTTGGGACGTCATCATTATATTGGGTGATCCATGTGATGTATTGTTATGATTTATTATTAGCCGTTGATTAGATCTTTTGATCTTTTAATCTTAGCCACTCATGTAAAAAGTGGTTAGGATTGTACTCTCCCCATCCTATTTAAGGAGGGAGCCTCTCATTGTAAAATCATCTAGAGATTTTTGGCTCTTGGCTCTTGGAATAAAATTTCTATCTTTTGGAGTACATGCTTGGATTGGAGTGGATGTTGGTTGTTTCGATTGTAAATGCTTTTGTCCATTGCACTGGAGGATCTATTGTAGCAATCTTGCATATTTGCCATATCTCTTTTTACAGGTTAAGAGGACGTTTTTGACAAGTGCGAATTGGTGGGGAGGCTTTCCCTTCAAGCTTGGAGGAAGATGTTTTGGTTAAACAAGGAGTAGTTTTGTCTTTGTGCCAACTATTCGTTGCTTATCTCTCTCTTGCTTGTATCTACCTTCAACATGTTAAAGTTAAACTGATTGATGCTTTGCTCCTTGGTTTTGACAGGTTAGAGGGACTCATATGTGGCTTGGAAAAATCGATTTGGCAAGAGGGCTTCAACAATTCTCCATTTGATCTTTGGCAAAAGTAATCCTCGTCTCAACTAGCATTCATCTCTTCATCCAGGTATGCTCCAAAGGTATGATCTTTTTCCTTGAATCATCCATAATTTCTAGATCATAAAAACCCTAATTGATTAAAACCCTCATTTTTGGTTTTTCTTAGATCTACTTAGATCTAGCCTTGCTTTTGAAGAGATAATAAAAACCCACCTCTATAGCATCCACCCCTAGTGGGATCTATAGTTTGGTGGTGATTGGGTTAAAATTTACACACTTTTCAAGGCAAGAAAGCCCTCTTGAACCAAATCGCACTTCCTTAAGAGAGGCTTGTTTGGTTAGATCTAGCACATGGGTAGGTGAGATCCCACTTGATTTGCAATCTACACACTTGATAACCTACCCCCAGACTCTTACTTTGGTGATTTCTACCTTGTGGACATCATTCCACGTTTTAAGGGGATTAAAACCCCTTTTGAATTTCTTGGCACCTTAAAACTCAGATCTAGTAAGATCTAACCCTTGGATTGACTTGATTTTCTAGATCCACATAGATCGGTGCACAAGCTACTTGGATCCACAGTTTGGTGGCCATTGGACTTGATTTGGTCCACTTAATCCACCTTTTAGCCCTCCTTGAGCAAGGTCGCACTCCCTTGGGTGAGTGAGTTTGCCCACTTTGAGGAAGTGGGTGGTTGAGATTTTTGTGGATTTGAAACGGCCATACCTTGAAACCTAGGTCTAAAGTATCATTTTGTGACAATCTGCCTTGGGGGTGGCATTCCTTGTTTTAAGGGATTGTGGTCCACTTGGGTCTTTTCATAAAAACCTAGATCTAACAAGATCCAACCATTCTATCTCAATTAGCCCACTTGACTTGGCTCCTAGGTGTCCCGATCTACACTTTGACATACCTTTTGACTCCATTAACCCATCCAACAAGGCACTAGTCCCCCTCAAAGCAAGTCGCACTCCTTGGGAATTGTGTCAAACCCTAGATCCGATGCATGGGTACACCTAAAATCAACTTAGATCCATAGATCTACTCATTGTATACCCTCTAGTACCAATTGCATCCCTTAACTTCACCTTGTGGGTCCATATCAAGCCATCTCACATATCCCAAGAAAGGTAGGACCCACTTGTGTAGAACATGGTACTATACATTGTCATTTTACCTAATTATGTGGCCTAAATCATAAATTGGTTGAAACACTTACCATCTTTCAAACCACCTTCAACCATACTTTAACTTCTAGGTCCACTCAACCTTGCATTGGTTTCCGTAACTCATCATTTATTTATCCTTAGGAACTTTTGTTTGGGGCCAATCAACTGTGATTGGTTATAGGGTCTCCCCCTAGGTCTTGTTTCACCTTGATCAAAAGCGAAGAGTGCCTTGGTTGACGTGACTCCCACCTTGCATTGGGAACCATGGCATCTCTTGGGTCACCTCTTTAGTTTCCTATCTCCTCTACCGTCCCGGATGGGATACCACTAGGGGCAACTACAAGTTGTGTGATAACAGTTCCAATGTAGAGGAATCATGCTCTTCTTTAAAAATTGCATAACCTTCAGCAAGAGACAATTCAAGTTCCTCTTCCACCACATCAAATGTTTGGATCTCTTCAAGTTCATCTTTAAACACATCAAGAACATTCAAATTTCCACATTTCTCATGATCCACCATGTCATGAGAATCCTCCAAACAATCTACAATTTGACAATCTGAAACATAGGAGGACAAACAAGTATCTTGCAACTTTTTAAGAAGTTGATCATTTTGAAGCGTGAGCTTATGATTATCCTCATTATTCTTCAAGTATGCATCATGTAACAATTCATTAAGCTCAAACAAATGGTTTCTATCAAAAAGCAAAGACATGAAATTACCTTTGATGTGGCACATTGCTCTTTAAATCTTCTCCATGTCTTCAAGGAAGGATGTTTCCTCCAATGAAGTAGCTCCCCAACAAGAATTTAACACCAATGCTTGAGTGTCATGGAGAATGCCGAGGGACTCTTGGATCTTATTTTCATTCATCTTTAAGGACCCTTCAAGAAAATGAGGCTCTTCCAAATGAACCTCCTCATCTTCTGCATTTTTGCTTGGACCAACTTCATGAAGCTCAAGTGGTGATGGGGAAGTTGATCTTGGTTTTTCTTCAACTGCTATAAGGTCTTCATTATCATACTTAATGGAACTTGGGCTTGCCGCAACACTTTCAAAAGTGATCTCTATGTCACCAACATAGAGGTGTGAGCACCCATCAATAGGTACTCCTTTACAGTGTTACAAAAACCGGACCGATTATAGCAAAACGGGTCGGTTCAACCGGTTCGGAGGCCTCACCGGTTCAAACCGGTGTCTGAAACCAGAAATGACCGGTTCCGTACCGAACCGGCCGGTTCTGACCGGTTCAGGCCGGTTTTCCCACTTCCGGCCGGTTTTCCGGCTCCGGTTTTGGTTTTGATCGGTTCAGAACAAAAACTATACACTGATACTTAAGAGGCCATTTTTTTAATTTAAAAATAAAAATGTTGGTTGAGTGGGGAAGGTTCTAGATAACCTTAAACCCCTAAGAAAGCTATAAAAGCAACCCTAGCCACTCTATTTCTCTCACACTATTCACTTGAGTATTTTGAGTTAAGAATCATTCTTGACATTCCTGGGAAGTGTAGCATCCTTGAAAGAGTATGCTAAGTACCTACAACAGTCCTGGTTATATGATCATAAATAAAATATACCTAATAATAGTTACCTACAATGGTAAAGAGGCATCAAGTAGCCCTAACAACAACTCTGAGCTAACTGTGTAGTTTAAAGAAAATTTTGAGGGCATATTCCAAAGTGACAGTCTGTTATAACAACCTTGAAACAACCTTTTCAACAACAGTTTCCTCAGCATGTTAGACATATG
Source organism: Larix kaempferi (assembly GCA_027924585.1). Lineage (NCBI taxonomy): Eukaryota > Viridiplantae > Streptophyta > Pinopsida > Pinales > Pinaceae > Larix > Larix kaempferi. The sequence continues at coordinate 39,992,045 of BSBM01000486.1, read as the reverse complement.
ATTCAAGTGAAATATGATCAGTATGGCACCTAGCAAACTACATACAGGAGCCCTTTTTGCAAATTTGTGTATAATGGTTTGAATTCACATGGATGCACATGAATATATATATAATTTTTCAAAATTTGAATATTTTATGTATTTTTGGTGGACCGGTTTTATGGTCCGGTTTTTTTTTCCGGTTTTGGTCCAGTTCCGGTTCACAGGGTCGGTCGGTTCAACCACCGGTTCGGTTTTTGTAACATTGCTCCTTCATAGTTTAAGCATCCATCAGTAGATGCTCTTTGGTTCATGTCTAAGCTAGAAGGTGTCTCAAAATGATCTTCCATATTTTCAATAGAATCTTCTTCATGCTCTTGTGATGTCTCTTCATTTTTCTACTTCAAGCAAGCTAATGCATTTTTTCCTTGTTTTCCTTAGGATCAATATCTTTGAAACCTCTTTTTCATGAATTCCCAAAAGCTCTCCTCTAGTGGGACATTATTTCATGCACACATATATGATACTCACTCCAAGGTTCTTTACAAGAAGGGCATAAACCTTTCTTTACTAACTCCACATCTTCATTGTTGGGCCTATTTTCAAAAATATGTTCAGCATAGTACTCAAAAGACATGGCATTTTGTGTATTTTTGCTAAAAGCAAGATATTCTTGATATTTTTGATATTGTTGGGGCAAGGTTTTATATGTTGCTCTCCATCTTTGGAACTCACTCATAGAATTATCTTTGGTTGGTGTGGCACACTCATATTCATCAGATTTAAAGTCATAAGAATAATCTTTATTTCTCCTGAAATTGTAAGAAGTGTTGCATGATGGCACCTCTTCCTTGTACCATTCACATTCTGCTTCATATTGCTCATAAGCATCTGCATATTCCTCATAAGAATTGTACTCATAGAATTCATCATAATAGTAAGACATGGCTGCCAATTATTCTTGAATGTATGTACCTAATCCACGGGTGCAAGGACCATGCTCTGATACCACTGTGATATCCCTTGTTAGGAATTTTATTAAAATGGCATTTTTTCACTCTTTTCCCTAGTTAGACCTTTGACTAGTTTTGAGCACTAGGTCCCCAAATTGCTCCAATTGCTCCAAAATCTTCTGAGAAGGTATTTGGATGATGTTAGAACATAAATATGTGTTTCAGGGATGCTTTTGGACCTTTAAAATACTTCTGCAAATCCTCTTTCAACTCTGGCCAGTGTAGGGAATTTTACTAGTAATTCCCTTTGATTGGTATTGGTCTCTAGGTCTCAAATTGACTCCAAATGCCTTCAAATCTACAAGGAAGGTGTATGAATGATATTAGGACTTGACTATGATGTTCAGGGATGATATATGGCCACCAAAAGACCTCTGCAAACTCTCTTAAGATTCTGGACCAAGTATGCAATTTTACTAGTAATTTGGGGTTCAAATCCCCCTGGGATAAGTACTGAAAATGGCTTCCCAAATGCCTCCAAACCCACTCAAATTTCTGAACAGAGGTAGGGAATGTATTAAGGATGTTATTAAGGTCTCATGTGCACCATTAATTGATTATTATATCTGTTCCAACCCTCTCCCATTTAGCTGCAAAAATCACCCATTCAACCCTTGGGGAAATGACACTATTTCTTCTCCCAATGCAATTAAACCGAGTAAAAATACTTCAAATGCTCAAGTACAATACATGAAACTTGTAAAATACATCCATGGAAGTATATTAATCACAAATGTATCATCGAATCATCCATTCATTCCAAATCATCAACAGTACATTGGTTCACAACAAGGTAGTGGGGAAATGGCACTGTTCTTTCATTAAAAATGAGATTTACACATTTCTACTTGGAATTTCGACCTGAAACTTTTTGGAGATGAATAGAGTATTTACTTCATATTACAAAAGAAATGGGGCATTAAAAGCTCCCCCAAAGAGTACAATAGCTCACCAAAAACGCCCTCCCTCAAGGATCAAGAATATGCCATCAAAACTGGAAATGGTTGAAGGAGTGAGCTGCAATAGAAGAAACCATGAGCTACCCTATAGCTTACACCTGCAAATAAAGACTCCATTAAAGCTCCAAATGAAAGGTCTGAATGGCCTTTCCAATTACCAACTTGGATGGGAATCTTTCACCCTCGAAATTGGCTAAGGCAAGAAACTAGTCATCCACTAGCTCTCCCTCTTCACAAATGCAATTGCAAATTCTACAAATGATCAAAAGCTGGTTTCATTCTTTGTTCTTTACATTTATAAAGTTCTAATGTCCTCCATGGGTCGAATTCCTTCCAAGAGACTCATGCCAACTCAAGTTGGGAAGAGATTCCAAAGAACGCCATTTGTACAACAATTCCTAGTCTCCCACTTCAACCAAATCACATGTGGAAGCATCTTAGCTGCCCTAACACCTTTGAGCGCCCTCTTGGAGTCTATTTTTAGCCCTGACATGTCATATATGTCATATGTCAGCCTTCAGGTCTGATTTGTGTCATAGGTGTCATAGCATCTTCATCATTGTTGTCATAGAGCTAGGGAATCTAGCCCAAGTGTCTCACTAGCTCCAAATTGTCTCTTCCTCTTCCATGGGAGTTACTTTTCCTCTATATTTCAACCTCATTGACTCATTCCAAGTATTATTGACCTTATAACTCATCCCAAGAACATTAGGCTTCCCATGGATTCAAAAATGCAAGAAGAGGATGCCATGTGGCACATAAATTCTAGCTTGTGTGGGTCCCACTTCCTCCATGTGTCTTCATGATCAAATGCCACTTTGATTTTCACTTGTATATATTTATTTATCTCCTTTATTAAATATTTATGCCATCCTAATGTTCCAATATCATTTATTATCCCCATTATTCCAAATCCCAAAGCTTCCACCCCAAACCTAGGAAACTAGTAATTTTCCTCCTTGGCAATTATTTGACCTTTAGCATCAATTTGACAAACTCTAATGAATAGGGCCAATTTGCTTAGGCCATTGTGACCCAATGCCAAATTTGGGACATGACAGTTCACGAGTCGGATAGTTCTGGCAATTATTCCATTTTCGCAAACACATTAACTCCTATTAAAGAAGAAATCAGTGATGACAAAATCAATAAAGTCTGGAAAATGAGTTTTGATGGTGCATTTTCTTAATCAGGCAAAGGGGCTAGAATTGTCATTACCTCTCCATCTTAGCAAACTTTTAACTTTGCTTTCAGACTTGAGTTTGATGCTTCAAACAATGTTGCTGAGTATGAAGCACTTTTGCAAGGACTAGAAATAGCTAAAGATATGGGCATAAAAATCCTAAGTATAAAAGGAGATTCTGACTTAGTTGTTTCTCAAATTAACATCTTTGCATGCAAGAGTGAAAGGTTAAAGAAGTATAGAAATGCTTGTTGGGATACCATGGAACTGTTTGATGCCCTAAACATCATAGCAATACCTAGAGATGAAAACAAAGAAGCGTATCAACTAGCAATAGCAGCCTCAACCCTTCAACCAATGAATGAGTTAATCAAAGGCCCTGGAAAATTTGAGATCAATTCCAGGCCATCCATCCCAGATAATGTAGATCATTGGCAAGTGTTCAAAGATGACAAGCAAATCCTTAGATTCATGCATAATGTCCAGGACTTCACTGATTGCAAAATAAGTTGTAAGGAGGAAAAGTATGACTACACCGAGAATGAGGATCAGCCTAGGAACGCTCTCCCAAAGAGCATAGTCGAATGGGAGCACATTTTTTACAGACAAGATAGACATAAGCCCGAAAAGGAAATATTGAAAGCTGGAAACCATAAAGAGATCTATTGGAACTGAAACAAAACCTAAGCTAATAAAAATTGGTAAAGGAACAAGTGAAAAGGAAAGAAATGACATTATAAGTTTAGTTCGGGAATATCGGGATGTTTTTGCCTTTTCATATGATGAGCTCAAGTCATATCGAGAAGATGTTTTCCAGCACACTATCCCTTTAAAAGAAGATGCCAAGCCCTTTCGGCAGACGCTGAGACAGATTAATACCAAGGTGGCCCCCATTGTGTTAAAAGAGCTTCAGAAGATGCTAGCAATAGGAATCATTGCCCCAACTAGGCATTCCTCATGGTGTTCAAATCTAGTTGTTGTAAGAAAAAAGAATGGAAACCTAAGGCTTTGCATTGACTTTAGAAACTTGAATTGGCCATGCTTAAAACATAACTACCCTCTTCCAAATATGGAAACCTTGTTGCAAAGGGTAACTAGTGCCAGAATGATGTCAATGCTTGAAGGTTTTTCAGGATACAAACAGGTGTTGGTCAATAAAGAGGATAGACATAAAACAACTTTCACCACTCCTTGGGGTACTTTTGAATATCACAGGATGCCTTTTGGACTGCTTAATGCCGGTGCAACCTTCTAAAAATCCATGGATTATGTTTTCAACAAGCTAATCGGCAAAATAATTGAAATATATCAAGAGGACCTCATAGTTTTTTCTAAGGAAAGAACTGATCACATTGGCCACTTTAGACAAATTTTCGAAAGATGTAAAAAATTTGGCATATCCTTAAACCCATCTAAGTCTGCTTTGGGTGTTGATGAAGGGAAGTTACTAGGTCACATCATCTCCAAAGATGGGGTCAAGATTGACCCAGAGAGGGTAGAAGCTATAAAGAAAGTTCCTTTGCCTTGTAATAAGAAAGCATTGTAGTCATTCAATGGGCAAATCAACTTCATCAAACGTTTCATTCTTAACTTAGCAGAGTTGTTGAAACCCATGCAAAGATTGCTTAAAAAAGACGCTAAGTTTGAATGGAATAAGGAAGGAAAGGAAGCCTTTAATGAAATAAAAGATGTTATTTGTAGATCACCAGTGTTGATTAGTCCTGATTATTCTAAAGACTTCCAAATCTTTTCATTTGCATCGCCAGACACCATAGCCAAAGTTTTGTTGCAAAAGAATAATGATGGCCAAGAACAACCTATAGCCTTTATGAGTAGAGCCCTACAAAATTATGAACTTAAGTACACCATCATGGAAAAACAAGCATATGCCTTAGTCAAATAACTTAAGCATTTCATAATGTACATTGGATACTCTAAAGTTATAGGGTATGTGCCTCATGCGGCTGTTAAGGATATTTTGTCACAGCAAGACTGTCTTGAAATAAGGGGTAAATGGGTCTCTAAGATCCAAGAATATGACTTAGAAATTAAACCCACCAAGTTAGTTAAAGGTCAGGGTTTAGCCCGCATGATGGCTGAAGGAAATGAGCAAGCACTAGGGATGGTATGCCAGAACAGTAAGTTAGTACAGGTCATATCAGCTGAGCTTCAACGTCTTGAACAGGTTCCATGCTATGCAGACATCATTTATTTCCTAACCAACCTCACTTGCAAAGATCATCTAATTGGCCACAAAAGAAGGGCGTTGAGGTTGAAAGCTACAAAGTTTTATAACACCCAGGATGGGTTGGGATAGAAGAATCCATATGGTCTAATTCTTAGATGCATTGATGAGCCAGAGTCCAAAAAACTCATGGTTGAATTTCATTCTGGATTTTATGGAGGACATTATGCGGCCAAGACAACTGCCCATAAGATCCTCAAAGTAGGGTATTATTGGCCCAGTCTTTTCTTGGATGTTCATAAACACGTCAGAAGTTGCCAACAATGTCAACTTTTCACAAGGAAACAGAAGTTGGCAGCCTTGCCTTTAAAACCTGTAGTTGTCCAAGCCCCTTTTCAGCAGTGGGGTTTGATTTCATTGATCAGTTTAAGGATAACTCTAGCAACAGTTATACTTGGATCCTAACTGCCACTGATTATTTTACTAAGTGGGTGGAAGCAATCCCCACGAAAGCGGCAACCGATAAGGTCATCATGGAATTTTTAGAAGATAAGATTATTACTAGGTTCAGTGTGCCCGCTAGAATCACAACAGATAATGCTAAGGCATTCAGTTCAGCCAAGATGTCTTCTTTCTACTTTAAGTATGGCATCATCTTGTCACACTCATCCAGTTACTATCCCCAGGGAAATGGTCTGGCCAAATCCAATAATAAAAATTTAACGACCATTGTTAAAAAGATTGTTGGAGATAATAAGAAAGCTTGGGATAGTAAGATCAGATTTGCACTATGGGAGGATAGGATCACAAAGAAAAGATCAACTGGAAAATCTCCATTTGATTTGTTACTCTGACCATCCACCTGAAGTTACCAGTGTATCAGTTGCTTGAGGAGTGTAGTACAGATTAGGAAGCAGCTCAGTATAGGATCAATCAAATGGTTGAGCTAGATGAGATCAGATGGAAAGCGGTTGATCAAAGTATTAAGAAACTGGAGAAAGTTAAGAAAAAATTTGACAAGTCATCAAAACCGAGAGTATTTCAAATTGGTGACACAGTTCTACTTTGGGATAAACGAAGGGACAAGCTTGGGAAGCACAGAAAATTTGACAACTTATGGACTAGCCCTTATCTCATCCACGAAGTAGCTAGCACAAATGCTTTCTTTCTTAGCAATCTGGACTGCGAAAAGTGTACCCTCCCAGTCAACGGAGGGCTTCTGAAATTATTTTACAGCGAAAATATCTGATGCCCGTGGGGGCATTCTTGTATCATGATTTTCTAATCCTTCATCCCGCATTTTATTTCCTAGTTAGATTTACTTTTATGTAAATTATTTACTTTTATGTATACTATTTTTGTATTTCCTTTTTATTTTTGTACATTAGTTTAATTCTTCTTTTGTATAATAGTTTCATTTTCATTATAATAAACACTACAACTTAAAGTTTCATTTGGTTATTTTTTGCATATACGTGTGATTGATGCACTTATGTTTCCATGCAGGAAACTAAGATTATAGAGTTCTCGAATGATCTCCTTTCCTAGAAAGATCAATCACACGTCCCACAGTTGGAGCCACATGTTACCAACTGAGTTACACACAGTTGGACTTCCAGAGAGCCGCCAAAGTTTGCACAAGTACTTCTGCATTTTAGTGTTTAGAAGTTCAAAATCAGCCTTTTCAGGGCCCCTTTTTATTTTTTTTAAAGCATGTCCATGCCCCACGAGGTTTCTAATAAGTTGGTCTAAGCATGGTCTTTTTGTAACAGGCTTGGCTTACCTTAGGTTTATCTGTCAAGAGCATACTCTAGAGTGTTTTTTCCTTAGGAATTATGCCTTGCGCTTCAGTGACATATAATTCTTGAGTTTTTCACTCACACCTCCAAAGTTGGAGTATTCACCTTGGTGGTCAAACCTTGGGAAGTTATTAAAGCCTAAATGTCTATGTATTTTTTCATGCTAGCCATTAATAATAAGTCGTATGGTCATGTACTAAGTTCCCCAAGAGTTTGAGTCAATTCTGAGAAGAAAAAAAATCCGCAAAATTAGGCCATTTTTTAATGGTTTAATTGGAAAATTTGAAATTGTGATAAAAGTGTGATCCAGAGGCGGAATTTGGTGCAAGGACCTTGGTACCCAGTCTTCCTATGCTTCAAGTGATTAAATTATCACGTGAAGCATTTTTTCTTATCGGTCTTACAGAGTGGCATTTTAATGCTAACGATGATACAAATTGCACCAATATCAAAAAAAATATTTTAAAAAGGCAATAAACATGTGCCAAATGAGTTGGCATATGATCTCTTATGAAGGGCGAATACATCCCTTTATTAAAACATTAGAGTTTGGTTGATTTAAAAGTCAAATGTGTAATAATCAAAGCAAAGGGATGCTCATGCACCCATCTCTCATGTGGGTGTCACCATGACTTGGCAAACCTTGGTTGGAATGATATATCTATGAGGTAGGGAGTGCCTACCTCATTCAAGGTGGTGCATTCCCCTTGGTTTGGCATCCAAATCAATTCCTAGATCAATGCTACGAACTCAACGTTGACCCCCCACTTTATGGATGCGCCTCTCTCTTGGGAATGACACCCTCTTGCATGCAATTTGTTACAAAAGCAAGCTTTGGCCTTCTCTTTCACTAGTTGGTGTTGAGAGGCAAAGCTCTGTCGTTGGTGTACTTCATTGAGATTATTTGAGAATAAAGAGACTTTGGAGGTCGAATCCTTGTGTTGCTTTTATGTGTGGATGCATGATCATTGTGTTGAGCGAAGGTGACTTGTGGTGAGCTGCTCATCTGTTTCCTGCTTCGATCTTGGTTTACTGTAAGGACAATTACTTGTTTGGTAAGCTAGATTAGTCAAGTTTGTTTACTTTTCTAATCTTGTTGTTTCATATGCTAAGAGATCTAGTTTTAAAATATTTTCATTTGTTTATGAGTATTTTGGCATTGATTTCTTACATATTTGGCTTCCAGATATAATGCTTTGTGTATGATTTGATGTAAGCTGCAGGTACCCTTTTGGTGGAAGAAGAAGAGAACTTGTTTGTCTCTTTTTTGTATATAACTGCTTTCTTTTTCAGATCTAGTCCCTCGGCAATCCAAGAATTCATCTCTAAGTCTTGTGGTCTCACTTGAAAGAGCTTCCTTTTCCCCTTCTCCTCATTTATTAAAGCTATTTCAGTTCTGGTTACTTTTCTGATTTGAAGCATCAATAGATCTACATGCTTATAAAAGTATTTATCACAAGTAGTTTATTTGCTTTAAAATCATATCAAGAATCTGGATCAAGCTTTCAAGTTCATTTTCTAAGTTCTAGATCTAACTAAGTTAGGCTTTACTGTACAAGTTAGAAATTTTGCTTATTGAAATATTTGTGTTGTTTAGTCTTACTCTTCGAAGCTTGTTTAATATTTGGCAACTAAGTGCCTCAGTTGGCTTGACTTTTCCAAGAGCAAGCAAAGAGCCTAAGGAAAGTAGCCTTTTAGCTCACTTTCCTTAGTCATTTTTACTCTCTTTTTTGCATCTTTTACGCTAGAAAATTTTTGCAAACTGTGTAGTGAGGCTAAAGACACTTTTAAAGTGTTATTTGGCTCTTTTAAAGCTAATTTTGTTCGTTGTTTTTTTTTTTTAGCAAGTTTGAACATTAAAGCGACCAAAATTTGAGATTTGGAGACTTCCGTGGCCATCCGGGGAGCTGGTTCTACCATCCTTTGCTTTCTATAATATTTGTAAACTGTATTGGTACCTATTTATAAAGAACCAGCAGTACTGCTTTAGTTTCTGTTGATGTAACAAAAAAAAATAAAAAGAGCACAGCAGGCTATTCCAGCGCCTGCCCCCATCTGCCCCCAGGGGGGATTCGCACTTTTTTCATTTTTTTTCAATTTTGCATTTTTTTTAATTTTTTAGTTTTAGATTAGTTTCTTTAAGTTAATAGTAATTAAATCACATCACAAAGCACAAAAATGTCCTCAAAGGATCTATTTAAACCTGATTTACTTATCTCATACTTTGTGCTTCTTTTTACAATTGTTCCAATAAATCTTAATAAAATTGTGCCCTTGCTCTCCCAAAGTATTGCACCATTTTTGGTGTGTGGAAAAGAGACCCTTGGGCTTTAGATTAGTTTAATAACTAATCTTGAAATATTAAATAAAATCAATGAAGACTTGAAACCCGAAGTATGCTCTTGACCACTGCAACTTAGTCTGAACAGTTGGATCAATCAGAAAAGGGTGTAGAGTGACTAGTTTTAATAGGGCAATCCTACGGATTCGGGAGGTCGAGTGAGGCTAACTATAGAGTCAGCAGGCTGCCGTAAGAAGGTTCATCCTCGCCTGGTTGGACACTTGGTATAGCTGTCACAACGCGCATTCCAAAGGAGCGATTCTAAGTTGGGCCAAACCAAAAATCAACCCATTCCTTTAATACTCACTAATAAATTAAAATTTACAACAAGCCTTTGCAATACTTTCACGACACAACACAGCAGCAATCGCATTCATATTTTCGGCACTGGTCATTATACATTACGAATGTTTAAATTCAATCATAAAATGTCGTGAGATTATCTATATCATGTGTTGTGGTAATTAAATTTAATTGCAATTATCTCTTTGTTGTAATATTTGTTACATCCATCAGGGGAGGCAGGTGCGGGGGGAGTCATCTTTGACCCCGGAGGAAAAATAGTTAAATCGTACGCCTGGGGATTAGGAGGGAGATCCAACAATGCTACTAAATGGCTCGCTTTACTCCACGTCATGGAAATCGCCACCAAGTTAAAGATCAGTAAGCTCTTAGTCTTTGGCGATTCAAGACAGGTCATATATAAAATGAGGAATGGCTACACCAAAGCATCTCCATGGTGCAGAAAGATATATCAAAGAATTGGCTTACTCAACTCTACACACGAGGTAAATTACCTCCACATCCTTCGAGAAAACAATAGATCAGCAGATCATATGGCAAACAAAGGAGTTAAGCTGGGTTTGGGAGAAGTTTTCTATAAGGATGGTCTTTACAAACACACTCCAATCCCCTAGGACCCAAACTCCTTTAGCACATCACACCACCACCACAAAATTATGTCTTAATTGGAAAACCCCTCCTAAGAAGGCGTGGACGCGTGGAGATTGTTCTCATAGCACATGGCCTCCCGCGGATGTTTGGCAGACGCATTTATGGGAAGTCTTGTCCAAAGACTCTCCCCTTCTCTCACGAGTGAACAACGTGGTCGGCATCAAGGTTGCAGTTAAGGAGGATGAGACGGGGTATGGCGATCCTTAGCTACAGCAGATAAGGAACAAATTGAGCGGTTTATCCCTGCATCCCCTAAGTTACGATGAAAATTATAAGTGCGAGCATAGTGCAGGAAGTCACTAGCATATTGGTACTATGTCGGGAATTAGGGAGGCCATGTCTTACCTGAAAGCCAGTGTAGAGGATTTCAAACTGAACTGTTATCACCAAACTTGTAGGTGCCCCTAGAGGTAGATCAAAATGAATGGCAGAAGGAAGGGACAACCAAAGAGGTGCAACCACGATAGCCTCGACTCCCAATGGATGGTTGTCACGCCAATCAAGGCAACCTTCACTTTATGTTATCTAGCCCAAGACAACAAAGGGGGAGACCCAGATCTACTCTCGACAGGAGAGATAAAATCAAAGGATATGAAGTACGTAAGGTGTATGGTGAACCCTAGATCTATGGATGAAGTCACAAGGTGAGTAATGGGTTGGATCAAGAGGTTTAACCAAATGTAAATGTGATCCAACTTGGTTATACAAGTGACTTATGAGATTATAAACCAAATCTAGAATCAAGGTACTAGTCAAAGATGAGAAAATCCACTGCCTTGGGAACCGTGTCCAATGCAGGGTAGTTAAAGACCAGAATGGGGCTAACCAGTACCAGAGAATAGACTTGATGGAAGATATGATAGTATCAAAGTGCCCAAGTCTAAAAACTAAGATCAAAACACAAGATAAATTGGCCAATGAGGAACTGCGAATGGGTTGAAGGATTAGTGCCTTGGGGTTTGGGCCTTGTGGAGTCACCCAAGCATGACGCCTAGGAGAACCCAGCCTGGGTTTAACCCGATCTACAATACCCAGATACAATTTGCCAATTGATCAAGGGATTTGATTTGTGGAATTTTCCAATTATTTTTTAGTTAGGGTTTTAAATGGGGGTTTTAATGATTAAATATTATGCCAATGGATTGGAACCAAGAAAAGAAGAACAAACCTGTGGATCTTACCTGGATAACCTTGTAGATGCCTTGATGATGATGATCTATGCAAATCCGATCAATTTGGGAAGATTTGAGCAAGTATTCTATGAGATCGATTTTACCCAAGGAGACCAATGGGCCCTCCCTCCTGCACAATAAACGTCAACAATATCAGATTTATTGCATCAAGAGATAAAGGCTAATGCTGCAAGAGAAATAAAAGAAAGCTGGCATAGATCACAATGATACCAATGATAACCCCCTGATACAAGCAAATGCCAATCCAAGCGAGTTGAGGAAGCCCTACAAAAACGCCCAAGGTTGAAGTCGCCCTCCTGTAGACAAGACAAAGATTTCCGAAAATATATAAATCTTACCACAAATACCCAAATGCTAGGAAGCAATAGACTTTCCAATCACCATCTAAGAACACCAGATGCAAAGGAGACCACAAGAATTTCCACAAGAGAATTTTCTATTATCAAGATTCCAAGAGCCAAAGACCCTTTACAATGAGAAGCTCTCTCCTTTAAATAGGAAGGAGAGGCACCAAAACCCTAACCACTTTTTGAATGAGTGGCCAAGATTAAAAGATCAAAAATGTCTAATCAATGGTTGAGATGAGCTCAACAATAAAATACATGGATCACTAATAAAATATATAATAAGTGGACTAAATCGCCCTAGGAGAGGGGATCCCACCAAATCATGATGATAAAATATAACAACTAGCTCCTGGTGGGTCCAAGGGGTAATTTTAGACACCCTTGGTCAATCCCCATAGCACAATAATAATAAAATAGTCATCAAAGTACCAAATCATGCCTCTATGGACAAATCGTGAACCTTGGAAGGCTCCAAAAATCATCAAAAAATGCCATAAGTGATGGAGGTGGGCCCCGATGAAGCTGAAACTGCTGGACAAGGTGTGGAAGACATCCCACTCATCATCACTGATCATCCCATGCCATAACTTTGCCTCAGTAGCCCAAATCAAATTGCTCTGTAGCCATTTCTACCAATTATGGACTGCCTCGGGAAGCGTGAAACTGCCCAAACTGCCTCCTGGAGTGCCTACGCTGTCAAGGTGAGGGCACCAATGTGTCTGGGAGGGGGGTAATATGGTAAAAACAAGTGGCTGGACCACCCCCTCCATCATCAGCACCCTAGGTGAACCAAATAAAATCCATCTCTGCTCTGACAGGCCAAATTTGCACTAGGAGAGCCAATTGAGGCTCAAACATCACTGTAACTGCCCAAAACTAAAAAGAGACTGTCTCATTGAACTCAGAAGGTCCAAATCTGTCCAAGATGTGTACTCATACACCATATGGATCTCTGCATGATCAAATAATATATCCAATGTGCCCGAACAGGTGAAATAATAATAATCTGTAAATGATCAAATAATGCTGAAAACCATAAATCATCATCATAACCCTGCATCCGATGCATAGAACCATCATGTACATGTACATAGACCATATATCATCTATCTGTATCATGATAAGGTCTAATCATCTCATGTCCTATGGTTGACCTTGGTCAAACTGGGTTTGACCAAGTCAACATGACCAAATATAACTCAGACTATCATCGGAAGTTGCTGCAAAGTGTCAAAGGTTAATGCATGCTCTACAATTCATTCAAATAGCAATTATAACATGTAGCAATCATTACTGGCGATCTACCAACAAATATATAATGTCATTAATTATTATTATGACTCAGACTAGACTTTCAAGACCATACTCACTTCATAGTTGTGATCAATTTCCTAGTGAAGGGTGAAGGCTTAAAATAAACTGGCTAGGCCAAGGGATGACTCACTGACTCAACATTGTGACACTTTGGAGATGGGAAAGGGAATACACACCATAGCATATACTGAATGAGCAACAACACAGGGAATGGCGGTGTCTCACAAATGGGTAAGTTGTTCAAAGAGTGTTTATTCACCTTTAACAGATACGCACAATCCATAATACAAATGAGGCCAGCAAATCTTTTTGATATAGATTTTGAGTTCCATTGCTTTTGGGCCTAAAGTTTCCATAGCCTTTGATCTATGTGTGTTTATAAACACATTGCATAGATTTACATTTACTTAGGCTTTTTGCTGCAGGTGTGTTTTTAAGGCACTTGTTTACCTGAGCACTTCTAGGTGTGTCACAGACAGCTTGTTTACCTAGGTATTTACATTTCACAAAATATAACATTTTATTTCATAGCCATTTTCATTTAGCTTGCCTTTCATTCATGTGTGTTTAGAAACACATTGCATGAATGGGCTTTTCATACAAGATATAACATTTCATTTCCCATACTTTGTATTCATCGCAGAACTAAAAGTTTCACGTTTAGCCAACACAACTTTAGTGACTAGGGGGATTTCTCAAGGAAATCCAACTCACCATAGGTAAGTTTTGTCACCAACTCAGAGCCAAGACACAATAAACAGGGAAGCTCATCCAACACAGAGGCGACAGTGGGGAAAAGTCCTCCGTGCCACTAGTCAAGTAGTAAGTCAGGGTGATAAACTAAAAGGTAGGTAATGGATGGATGAGGACAATGAATAATGGAGCCAACACTAGCAGGCCAAGGTATGGTGGAATGATCACCTCTATTCTCCCTAAGGAGGGTAAAATCAATGAGAATGAATAGTGAACTTCTAAGTCTGAGTAGGGACAATAAAAAAAATATATAATATGATCAACCAGGTCCACATAGCTATATGATCGCCAGATCATGATACTAAATGTCAAGACATGCCATAAGAATGAATATAAAAGCAATCTAACCACAACACTACAATATACCTGTTGAGTCATATACCTGAATGCTCATCATATGAGCCATCATCCGTCCTCTGAAACTGCTGCTATAACTCCGGTCACTACTGACTGCTCTGTACAAATGGTATAATAGCTACATCGGTCATCTCTCTGAGTGTCCTGAGACTCGGTCATGGCATGGGGAATATATATATACTGTCCAAAATCTGATAGTGATCCAATATAGATGCTCATCTTGGCATCTCAATGCAAGGGAACTGGCTAAATAGTGTACTGGAATCTAACAAAAAATGTATGGTAGCCCGGCTACTATATATGTGATAACATGAACCTTAGAAAGGTTTTCGACGCTGCTTACGTTGGTCTCAAGGGGATAAAGGAGACTTCGGAGGACACGAGGTATATTTCCCAACAGCTAGCTTGTCATGACTCACGCATTGATGACCTGGAGAGAAATGTGTTCAAGCTCATGGGCAATGTGGATGTAATCAAGGATGAAGTGTTGAAAATGGCCAAAATGACCCAATGCATCCATTGCCAGGAGTCTCCAGACGAAGGTGCGTTGCCAATGGATGAAGCTTCAATGCATCAGCAAGCTTAGGTTATGCATAGACTCTAGGATTGATACTTTGTTTCTCCTTGTTCTATGTTTGTATGTGTATTACTAAATAGCCAATTTGTAAGGGTTTATCCCTCCCATGAATTTGAAATTTCTAGGAAGTCTAAAAGGGGAACTGATAAGTATGAAGTGGAACAAGTTTTGTCTGCACATTTCCAGCAATTTTCAGAGCTTAGGATGAAGCTCACTTTTTGTATTGAATGGTTGTGCACAGCTTTTTTATAAATATACTTTCTACGGTTTCTATTAAATATATATATATATATCTATATATATATATATATATATATATTTTGCATCCATCATTTAACTCCTAGAATAGCTTTTACTTTTCATATTTTAAAAGTCTTAGATTATTTTCATAGGGACCACCCCCCTTGGCTTCACTAGGAGTAGCCTAGACGGAGGAGTTGAGTAATTAGGTGACAGCACTTGACTCTGACTTGCCCCCAAGGACACTCCGAGCGGCTTGAAGGTTTCCTGCCGCGTTCCCCCAGGTGTGTATTAGGCGGCAACAGGTTCAAAGGAAGAGCAAAGAAATGAGGGGCAATATCAAATTAAATGCAAGGATCATGGAGGAAGGAGACCAATAAGCATGGGGATAAGGGGGTAATTAAAAAATGAGATAACTAGATGGGGAATGGAATGAGGTATGGAAAATATTTAAGGTAAGGATGGTATGTCAAAAAGTATGTTGGATATCAACGGATAAGGAGGATAAAGAATAACTTAGGTTCTGTGCAAACAACCAAGCATAATGGTTAGGCACTATAAGGAATGAATCATTACGCAATGGATGTGACAAGCGAAGGAGACAAGGTTAGGTGACCAAGGATGTCACAAGATAACAGGTTTAGAGGTGAGATTCGAGAATGCATCAAAAAAATGTGAACATCCCTTGCCTATGAGGGTAAGGACATCAATGTACAAGATAAGTAACAACTAAAGACGGAATGTTTTAAAAGTATACTTAGGAAGTTGTAAAAAATGCAAAACCAAGAGAGATATATAGTGGTTTCTGGGTTTAGTAACAATTAAATGTGACCGGAAGTCTATGCAGCGATCGGTTGCCCTAGCTCTCCCTCGGCCACGATGATTAGCTACCAGTGGCGTGCCTTCACTGGTTGCCTGCGAGTTCTGAACGCCTGTGCTCCTAGTCGGCCCTCTTGGTCGTGCCTTCCTTCTTCCTGACTTCATACTCGCCTTCCCATACTGAGACCCCTCCTTCTCCCCTTCCCCGTCTCTTCCCCTTGCCTCCCATGGCTTCGGAGACCGAAAGCCCTCCCCCCGATCTTGCTAGCTTCCTGAAACTGTTAGCCGCTCAATGCAAGAAGCCCTTATCCTCCTCTCAACAAAAATTTGTAAAGAAGCTCTATGAAATTCCTACAGTCGCCTTACTGATCAACATACCTTGCAAGACAGCTCTCAATCTGTCGAAACGTGGTATGATTGGCCAGTTCACAGGCCTTTGGCCCTCCCCGAAATCCACCAAACACTGGCTACAGAAGAATTGGAGACCTTTGATAACTGAAGACGTCAAATCTTTCTTTCTGGGAAAAGGCTTCTTTGCCTTCGTTTTCGTATCTAAACAAGATCGCGAACTCATATTCAAAAACGGACCCTATTTCATGGGCCCTCAAGGACTCTACATGAACAAGTGGACCCCGAGCTTCGACCCATCCCACGATATCCCCTCCGCTATCCCTGTCTGGGTGAGACTCCCTCACTTACCCCTTCATTGTTGGAATAACGAGTCTTTGGAAGCCATTGGGAACGCAATGGGCAAATACATTGACAGAGCTTATCAGAAAGACCAATATTCTTGCGCGAGAATCTGCGTTGAAGTAGATTTGGAACATGGGCTCCCGGAAGCCATAAACCTCACCGTAGTTGATTGGACGCACATACAAGAGCTCGACTACGAACAAATCCCATTCAAATGCAAGTTTTGCCACGAATACGGCCACTTTGCTCGTTCATGCAAAAAGAAGACAATGAATCCGGAATCGGACGGGAAAAAAGAACAATGGATGGTCGTCCAAAAAAATGGCAAATCAGGTATGAAACCCTACTCAAAAAGCTCAAATACAGAGAAAGCTGATCAGCAACACCAAGAATCGACAACCCCGAACAACAGGAATAGATTCAAAGCCCTAGAAACAATAAGAGTCCAAGAAATCCCCGAGACTGAAGAAGAAGGAGAACTGCGTGAAGAACAAAATCCACAAGCAACTCCTCTCGCCCATGAAACCTTGCAGATCCCCTCGCCCCTGAACTCCCCAAGTCCCACCAGATCTATAATGATCAAAGGTGCACCATCTTATGCTGAGATTACCAAAACTAGAACTCCCACCTCCCCCTCCTCAGAAGAACCCATCGATAAATTATCCAAAAAAACAGGCCGAAAATCCATCAAAGAATTGCGGGAAGAAGAAGTCGAGCGAGAGAAGATCCAAGGATCACAAGCCACAATAGATATGGTTTTTAGCAAAAACACCAGGGCCAGAGGTGCAGGTAAGAAATATGGAGATCTAGCAGGAGGAACCCCCTCCTCAATCAATAATCCGAAATGTTGAGACTGGTCTCTTGGAATTGCAGGGGGTTGGGCAACCCCTGTAAAATTGAAGCAATAAAAGATCTACAAAAGATTGATATGCATGATCTTCTTTTACTCCAAGAGACCAAACTTGACGATAATACCATATTAGCAATTGGCAATGAAAAATGGAAAAAAAACACAGGGTACGCAGTCAGTGCCAGAGGAGCATCTGGAGGACTGGCAAACCTGTGGACAGCAGATAAGTTTCACCTCCACAACTCCTTTGCCACACAGCACTGGATTTACACTGAGCTCACCCACATTCAAAGCAACAAGCACATTGGTCTCTTCAACATGTATGTACCCAATCTTTACTCTGAAAAGAAAGATTGTTGGAATCTATTAGATGATTTTTTGGACGTTTACAATCCCCAGGACATCATTCTAGCTAGTGACATGAATCTCACTCTCACCAAATTAGAGAAAAGAGGCGGCCTCATTGGAAAAGATCCCTTCAAAAGCCAGGTTGAATCTCTCATTCAAGCAAGAGATCTAATCGACATCAAGCCCAAAAAAGGGAAATATATCTGGTCGAATAAGCGAATTGGCAAGGGAAATATAATGGCCAGATTGGACAGATTTTTCGTCCAAAGCAGCCTTCTGTCCGACACCCAAACAATCTCTTCCAGCATATTAGCTAATCTTGCCTCTGATCATAAGCCGATCCAACTTGTTTTTCAAAATATTGAAAACATTGGCCCCATACCATTCAGGTTTAGCCCCCAATGGCTCAACCAGGCTAACTTTTGGAGCACTCTTGGAAAAGCGTGGAGTATCCCTATCTCCGGATCCCCCTGCTACGTCTAGGAGCAGAAACTCAAAAACACCAAATATGCACTAAAAAAGTGGGCCAAATCCAATTGCCCTGCACCCGCCAATCCCAAGAAATCAGCTGTAAACACACTTGAAGACATCCAACTCGACATGGAAAGCTGCTCTGTTGAAGCTTCCACTCTCCAGGATGAAGTTGCACAACAAACCAAAGTGTATCAAGCTTTTCAAGCTGAAGAGGAGTATTGGAGATTGAAATCTCGTAGCATCTGGCTTAAGAATGGCGATAAAAATACCAGCTATCTTCATAGGCAGTTCGTGGTAGGACAATCTACCAACTATATCACAGAGATTAAGACAGATGACGGCTCGACTCTGATTGGCAACACGAATATTAAAAACGCAGCATACAGCCACTTCTATAATCTTACGCTAATGAGGGCAACGTTGAAAGAGACGATGAGATCACACTTTTAGAGCATATCCCAAAAAGAATTACTCCGGAAGAGAATCTCAGCATTAATAAACCTTTCACTGAGCAGGAGGTCCTCACAGCAATTCATTCCTTCGAACCTGATAAAGCACCGGGTCCTGACGGATTTTCAATGCATTTCTACAAAGCGTGTTGGACTTACATCCAAAAAGACTTTATGAGAATGATTAGGTATTTCCACTCAAAGGCAAAAATCGGTGGATGCACAAACACCACGTTCCTGTCCCTCATCCCAAAAGATATGAATCCAAGTTCCTTCATTAGATTTAGACCGATTTCTCTTTGCAACTCCTCCTACAAAATCATCGCCAAGATGCTTGCTATCAGATTAAAACCTTTACTCAACAAGATCATCTCTGAAAATCAAGGCGGCTTTCTGAAAGGGAGGCAAATTCTCGACAATGTCATACTCGTACAAGAAGCAATCCACTCCAGCAGAATTCGAAAGGAAAAAGGTATGATTATCAAGCTTGACATGGCCAATGCATTTGACCGTGTCAAGCACTCCTTCCTATATAAAATTTTGAATTGCTTTGGTTTCAATGACACTTTTATCAATTGGATCTCAGCCTATATAAGCAAACCCTGGATTGCTCCCCTAATTAATGGTCGTCCCACAGACTTTTTCCAAGCTTCCCATGGCATCAGGCAAGGCTACCCTCTCTCCTCTTTCCTGTACATTATCATTGCTGACTCCCTTAGTTGCAAGCTAATTCATGAAATGACCAGTGTCTCTCTCCCTAGCCTTTGCCTCACACTTGACTCTCATCCCCTCAACCACACCCTCTTCGCCAATGACTCCCTTTTCTTGGGTGGAGCTTCTTCCATCATAGCTCAAAAGTTCAAGCGCAACCTAAATCTGTATTGCAATGCCTCCGGTGGCAAAATAAACTTGCCCAAAAGTGTTTTCTACTGCTGGAATGTAACCAACAATGTGGCAGCCAGAATAAGCAAAATTCTCAGCATCAAAGTTCACAATCAATGGGACAATTTTAATTATCTAGGTCTTCCAATCACTTTCGGCAATTCAAACAATGGAAATTGGGAAGACACGATCAACAAAATAAAGAATAGAATCAGAAGATGGGGAAGGGCACTGGCTCAGCAAAGCTAGGAAATTAATCCTAGTTAATTCCGTACTCTCTATGTTACCTATCTATCAATCCTCCATACTCCTTGCCCCTAAAGGAGCTTCTAATCAGATCAGCAAATTGCTGAGAGAATTTCTTTGGTCCGGTGGGAAAAACAACGGAAACAAAATCCATCTTGTAAAATGGGAGACCATCAAGCAGCCAAAGTCCTCAGGAGGCTTGCAAATTCACGATCCCTTCTATGCCAACTTGGCTATGGGCGGTAAACTCCTCTGGAACATCCTTCACAACAAACATCATCTTGTCAGTCAAGTACTCAGGAAGAAATATTTATATGGAACCAATCTCAGATGTCTCGATCAAAAGCCAACCACCAAAGGCTCCAGCATATGGACATTATGTAAAGCTGCTTGGGAATTTTTTTCTGAAAATCTCTACTGGGTTCCCGGCAACGGCAGGAAAATCGATATGTTCACATATAAGATCATGGACAGTGAGGCATTGCAGAACTATCAAGAGCTACATGACATTGCAGCATGGCTCAGGCAACATGGAATCACCACCCTAAAAGAATTCAGCTCCTGGGATTACCATGGCAATTGGAAAAGTTGGCAAATCACAGCTATCCCTCCCCATCTTGAGTCTGCCTATAACATTCTCACGGACAAGCTGAAAGGATGTGCCCCCCTACATCTCATGGCTAAAGACGAACGTGGATGGGGTCCCACAGGTGCATACACTTCCATTCTCGGCTACAAAGCGCTCCAAGCTCATGATGATACAAGAAAAGACATTTGACTTTGGAAAATAGCTTGGAATCCATTTGGGCTACCCAAAATCAATTTCTTCACGTGGACTTTAATTCACTCCAGAGTTCTCATTGGCAACAATCTCAGCAAGAGAGGTTTTCACGGGCCCTTTTGGTGCCCTCTTTGTTAAAACAATCTTGAAACACTCAACCACCTCTTCCTGGAATGTCGATTTACTAAACTTGTGTGGAAGCTAATTCTCCTCGACCTCATTGATACTCAGCCTTCTTTTACTTCAGTCATCCAGATGTTCCAAGATTGGAACTCTTTCAATCCTACTCCCATATCCATCAAGAACATCTAGCATCAGATCTGGATCTCCATACCCAAATTCATATGCTGGAATATCTGGATCACCAGAAACAATGCTATTTTCAACGAAAGGTTTTATACTCCATTGCAAACTGCTGGTAAAGTAAAAAGCTTATTGATTGACTGTCTAAAAAACTCCAATCACAAAGATGATGCAACTCTCAGCAAGAAAGAAAAGAACTGGATTGGTGGCAATATTCTTAAGTAAAGATCCCTATCCCCATTATCAACCAGCCTGGCAGATTAGGCTCACCATTCCTGATTTTAATGATTGGAGAACTAATAAAGCCACAGATAGCTTGCATTTTGATGGTGCTTCAAAGAACAATCCCGGCAAAGCTGGTGCAGGAGGAGTTTTGTGGACAAGTGATGGATCCATTAGAGTGAAGTACAGTTGGGGGTTGGGCATCTGCTCAAACAATATTGCAGAAGCATTAGCCCTGTTGAAAGGCTGACAAATTGCCAAAGATCATAAGATCAACAATTTGCATGTATTCGGCGATTCATTGCTCATAATTGGGGCTCTAAACGTAAAAACTAATCTCAGCAACCTAGCCCTAAATCGAATTATGCAGCGTATAAAGCAAATCTCAAGTACATTCACCCAGTTCAAAGCATTTCACACCTTAAGGAATTTAAATGAGGAAGCTGATATTGAAGCCAATGTTGGTGTCAGTCTAAATTGTGGAATTCTGAATTTAAGCAACAGCAACAGTGAATTGCATCAAATCCCTTGAATAGGGCCCTCGGAATTCTATTGTTCATTGCTTTCCTTACTCCAGAATCAGATTAAAAGGCAATTCAGTGCCAGTAATCGATATCTCAGAACTTGCTGAACGCTGACATCCATCATTTGACTCAATGAGCAACCCTCTTACAGAACTCGACGGTTTTAGACAGCACAAACCTATAAACGTGGGCATTGAAGGTAAAGATGGATACAAATTCACTCATCGAAGGATACTGAGGCAGAATTCTACAGTCAATTTGATCAACTCTATGTATAATTCAAGTTTAAATGATGCTAAATTCTTTCAGGAACTCGCAGCAGTAGCTACAGATCAGCATTGCGAAGCCTCTAGAGGCTCTCTGATTTGTGTTCAAAGACATTTAGGCTTCTATTAACTTCAGAATCATACTACGATTTGGTCAAACTTCATCTTTAGGAAAGCAGATTGACTCCACAACGCAGAAGTCTGATTCTTCCTCAATATTGAAGCAGATCGCTGACCCTTGTGTGTTTGGATCTAAGCACATTCTCAGTCTGTTACATTTATCTTAGCATTATCTCCAGCATCCTAAGTGCATTATTCAAGTCAAGATTTGGATTGCAGATTGTCTCCATCACATCCATCAACGCAGAAGCCTCAGTTTATATTCAACAGTTGAACAGAACGCTGATCCTTATGTATTTGGAATTCAATACATCTTCAGATTGATACATTCATTTTAGCATTATTATCAGCATTCTCAGTCCTCTATTCAATTTATTCATTTGTAATAAGCTTTATCAGTATGAGAAGAAAGGCAAATTTCATTCAATAATGGTCTTCTCAGGCTCTCTGTTAAGCATAGCTGAAATGCTCAAAGCCAATTTGGCCATATATTGTACTCTGCCGATTTGGTTCAAAACCACGGCCTTTTTTTTTTTTAAATATACGCTTCTGTTTAAAAAAAAACAATTAAATGTGACCATGGAGTCTCCTGACAAAATCTAAACCATATAAACATGAAAAACAATCTAACCTTTGGCATAGTAGTGGTTATAGCACTACATTTAATAAGGAAAATATTTAATACATAGAACAACTTCCACTCTACCTGGAAGAACTCGACCATATGTGCACCCATCATTGCCATGGAAAAATGCCTGCCGCATAAATTCATTAGGTCTCTTTAATATTTATAACCAAGGATGACAAAGTGCATATGCAAAGATTACCTTTTCATATATTGATTTGCATTCTATCTAATAATTCAAGTATGCATTTAAGAAATAAACACTGAAATAGACATTGAAAACAGTTGTGCAGTGTGATTACCTTTTTAAACCTGCTCATCCAACCAATCGGCCAAGGCACTTTGACAATTGATATTAGCCATGTCCAAGCATATGAGAAATTGTTAGAAATAGAACTTACCCAGCTTCTACTCAAAGCTTAAGACAAGGGGCATCCAGGCAACAACATCTGCTATAAGAGCATTTGAAATATGAAAAAGCATACTTCACACCAACAATACCTCCATTGATCTTCCCACTCCAATACTCAGGCAACAGAGGTTTGTTTTCCATGTGAAGTGGCATAGCAGCCTCACTATTGATGTTTGTACTTGTATCTTTATAACGCATCCCAGCTATCTCCCAGAATCTTGATATGTGTCTATGCCATGATTCCAATAACATCAAAATAAGACAATCATCTTTAGCTACACATTCCCAATCTTCAATTCAACGATCATAAGCATGCCTCTATACCAAAAAGAAGTTTGGAAAATTGATACATGGAGGATGATTTTCCTACGCAATATTCTTAACTTGATGCTCATTGTTAATATAATCGTTCTATACTTCAAGCTATTGTTCTAATATATTGCTGCAAAAGTTCATGTCATATGGGATAATAAAATGGCCAGCCACCAACTTACTTACTTTGGCTTTAACAAGTAAAATAAATGATGCCTTCGCTCCTCTGGAATGTCCCCAATTTTCTTCCTAGGCCGTTAACATTCAAGTAATAAGATTTTCTTCCATTTCCAAAATCAGATCCATTCAAGCAATCAAATTATATAAACAACTTAAAATAGTGCAATTCTTAGTCTAAAAACAATACTATGGTTACCATAAAAATCTTCCAAAACTTCCACTCAACCTATGAATAAGTCGAAAGACCTAAAAGAGTGCAGATAACAAAATACACATACACACATACATATTCCTTCTTGCTCTTCCATCCATATATCCCATTGTAGTAATCATGACCCTTTCTAGAAAGGTTGACTGACCTTTCATACATGTTATCATGTGGATCAGCAACAGCAGATCTACATAATAACTCCAGACAACCAACCCTATCATAGTCAGTTGTCTCTCCATTTGGACTGGTGCTTTTCCAGTCTCAGGGGGGTGTCCCTAGGGGTTGAATGCTGTTATCAGACGAACTAATCTGCATAACAATGCAATTGATCAACAGACAAAACTCACCCTTGAGATGCCCAAAAGCAGTGACGAGCAAGAGTAAAGTCCAAGTCAAACTCAAGATGGTTGATATCAGATTTCTAAGCCAATTGCAATAGTTAATGAAAGCATGAAATAAAATGAACGTGCAAATAGGAAATCAAAGTGTGTGCACAGGAAGCAAACAACTAAACAACTATTCAACCAACAAATTCCAAGAGCCACAGACAAGGCATAGTCAAACAAAATCAGTATGTTATTCAAGAGGTCAAACCACATCATAGTGACAAACATATGACATGCTGCAATAGGTCCAATGGTATGCAGTGATGGAAGCAATTCATTGCATCCAGAAGGTGGGTGGATGATGGAAGTCTTCTGCTGCAATTATGCCCATGAAAATTGTCTAACCCTGCATCATGATCTCCCCCTAGTCCTTATAGAACATAAGAATGAAGATATGAAAAGCCTACGCCTAAGATATAAGGAAAAGAGGATACGTGATGTTACAAGTCCCTGCATGGAGTACACACTCATCCTTACATGTGATTTTCTGCTGTAAATAGAATTCTACTCCTAAATCCACTCACATACAGGCCCCTACAGTGCATCTCTTCCTCTAACTCAGCTGCTGGCTAAAAATAACACAAATTTCACCAACTTTAGACTCATCAAACGTTGTTCTGTAGGAGAATACGCTTGTTTATGTGGCTGTTTTCCAAATATACCTGTCAAACTGGCTATAAATAGTGCCCTACAGCGCTGCTGTTTGTGGGATAAACCAAACCCTCCTCTTCCTAATGCAGAGCAAACTCCCTGACTGAACATAATTGCTGAAGAATAAATAAAAGATGCCAATAATACTCCTATTATCACCCAACACTTTAGCAAACACAGGAATTTTACTGTTTATGGAGTTACAACTGTGACAGGTAACTGCTGTTTTCAGATACTAATTATAGAACAGATCACCAAGCTCCCAGATTTGACCTCAATCAGAACGATGACTTTCCATGAACACATTATATTTCTCCAACAAATTGCTGTTCACTATTTCAGGCCACCACTCACATGCTGAACTCAAACTCCCTGAGGTTAACCGCTGATTCCTGTAGTCTGCAATTAATATGCTGTTTAAAATTTTGCATTATATAAGTTGGTTTTTCTACCACCCATAATAAGATTTTGACGACCAGCCATTCAGGATAGTTCAATACATCATGGGAGATATTTTGAAGTATTAGATTCCTGAATTGTGCCAAAGACAACCTCTAAAATATCCCCACTAAGACATTGAAGTTTGCATGCATATCTGAGAGGGATAACTCAAATCAAAACCTGCCAGAAATAAACTAATCCATCGAATTTCCCCTTGAAGGATATGGTATCTAAAAATATTTTCATGCAAATTATGGATAAAGAGGTCGCATTAGGGTTGAAATTAACTCACATGCAAATTAAGGCTAAAGAAATCGGATTAGGTTTTAAAGCTAGATAAATTTAGCAAAATGCTAATTCTATAGAAGGAAGTAAACCTAGGATTTTAGTTGGTAAAATTAGCTACAACAATTCGACTTAGGGTCTACATTGGATAAAATTAGTAAAGAGAATTAGGGTTTCATCTTGACAAATTTACCAAGGCAAATTAGGGCTTTGGAAAGTTAAAATTAGCAAGAATGACAACTAAACATAGCAAGGCAAGTTAGGGTTTTGGACTCTCGCACAAGCCAACAAGAAATAGCAAATAGCTTTAGGGTTTATGGAAATTGATTTAGGGTTTTAACACAAGATAAGTTTAGAACCCCATACAAATGAAAACCTTCAAATAGCTGCCACGTCACACTAGGAGAATATATCCACTTGCTCAATTTTGTATTTGACTTGATATCCTCCACCCACTGGAACCTGGAAAAGTTAACCACTGTACACCAGAAACATTAAACTACACCTGCTAAAAATAGACATTCCAAAATTAGTAGTCTGTCTCCTAAAAAATAGGAAACTCAGTATAGGATACTCCCAGTGTTTCCAATATTTCCAATGCTTCCAATGTCTCCAGTCCCCCATGACAGTGACATTTTCGCCATTTTTGCATCACAGCACTTGTTTCCACCGCTTGGATCAACTCTCTTCATATCTCTTTGTATATTTTCTCCGAGACAAGCTCTCGATTTATGGAGTTAGGGATAGGTTTGAGTTTTGTTTTCTTTTTAGCTTTTTATAAGAGCTACTTTTTGGGCTCTCACTTTGTATTGTTATCATGGCACCGCACAGTCCCATTGACCTACTTTTGTGGTCATTTGTTGGACGTTAATAAAATTATTTTATCTTATTTTATCTTTACATCCGAGAAGTCTCATGGGCCTATTCCAATGATAGAGGATGCAGGAAGCTCCGAAGGTTGAGCCAAGGTCACCAGCGACTTCCAGTTCGGGTCAACAGCCTTTAGGTGCAAAGGAAGAGCCACCAACTCCTACCAATTCTGTCAAGAGTCCTCAATAGTTAACTCAGACATTGAGGGACACTCAGGAGCATAGTGGAAAACATAGCCAAAAAAGCGCCGATTTCCCGAAAAATCCCGATTTTTTTGGCTTGCCATTTTTTTCGGCCGAAAAAATCGCATCGATGATCGAACCTTGCGATTTTTTGAAAAAATCAGCAATATTCCCAAAAAACTCGCACAAAGACCCAAAAAATCGCCATGGAGTTTTAAAAATTTAACCAGTTTTGTACTTAAGACATTGAAACCAGTAACAGTAAATGGTTTCATAAGACATTATTCTTATCTTTTATTTTCCATCCTTTTACTTAAATTTTTAACATTACCATTAATTGTTTCAGGATGTTCGAGTGTGGTTCCAACCTCATCGGAATTCATATGCAAAAAAAGTAGAATTTTAGATCCCATTCAGAATTCAACAGACTTAATAGTTTTCAGGATTTCAAGATTGCAACGTTTCCACTCGATTCTATCATGTATGAAGGTAAGGGATTGGAAATTAATCAAGCACATCAAACTAGGTATGTACCTTGATGTTGGTGGTGTTGATGCCTGATTGTTGAAGTTGATTGAACTCCTCTATCATGACCTTAATAAAAATATAACCTTCAGTCAAGCAAAATCACTTATTAAGCATGGGAAGCTTTTTCTACCTTATCTTAACGCCTGGATTAGGAAGTTTCATCAAAATTGTAGGGTGTTGACTAATGTCCTTGGAGGATCAATTTCAAGATTCGAGGTAGAGGCAAGGGCTAGAGCCTAGAGGAGGGGGGAATGACCAATGTTCCAACCAGTGTTGAAACTTCCAAATTTCCAATCTTTTAAACTTTAATGTATTATTTTTATTTGGCATCCACTACATCATATATATCAGTGCTTTCTCTATATTTATGTGCCAATGTGTTTATCTAATGTTGTTGTTGCTTTATATGTTTAAAATTATGAAAACAATGAATATATTTTGTATTTTTTAATGTTTTCCGCAGTTTGCCGATTTTTTCGCCGATGTTGCCGAGAAGTTGTATTCGGGACCCTTGCCGATTTTTTGCCGATGCCGATTTTTTCCACTATGCTCTAGAGCATGTTAAGGCTCCTAAAAGCACATTCAAGGAGAACAGATCTTCGAAGAAGTTTCCAAACTACATGGCATTAATGAGCAACATCATCAATTTTAAGCCTTCTAGTTTTCAGGAAGCAGTCGGCCAACAAGTTTCGAGGGATGCCATGGTGGGTACACCTCCATCATGAAGAATGATGTATGGGACAGTGTGCCTATATCGAAGGGGAAACCAATAGTGACTTCCAGATGGCTTTTCAAGATCAAGAATGTAACAAATGGTAGCATAGAAGTGTACAAGGCAAGGTTTGCGGCGAGAGGTTCTCCCGGAAAGAGGAAGTGGACTATGAGGAGAGTTTTGCTCCAGTCACCAAGTACACTTCCATCAAAGAAGTGATGTCTATAGTTTTTGTTATGGGATGGAGGATACATCAGATGGATGTTAAAACAACTTTCCTCAATGGGATAATTGAGGAAGAAGTGTACATAAAGAAACCTCAGGGCTTTGAGATCAGTGGGAAGGAGTCCCATGTGTACAAGCTAAAAAAGGCCTTGTATGGTCTCAAGCAAGCACGAAAAGTGTGGTATTCTTGGATCGATGGATACCTACTAAGTATGGTCTTCACTAAAAGTGAAGTAGGTCCCAACTTATATTTCATATTTGTTGAGGTTGATTACTTATTTTGGTGTTGTATGTAGATGACCTATTTCTTACAAGTACAGAGAATCTCATTGCAGGGTGCAGAGCAGACATGGCAACTAAGTTCAAGATGGAAACTGACATGATGCATTACTTCTTGGGGTTGGAGGTTTGGCAAAGACAAGGGAAATTTTCCTTGGGCAAGGTAAGTATACAGTCGAGATCCGGAAGAGATTTTGGATGAAGGACTACAAACCTATGGCCACACCTATGATCACTAATCTGAAGAAGATAACAAGTTCATATTCAAATTAGTGAATCCCAAGTCGTACATGGAGTTGACACCTAATTTAACCTAACCCTAGGGACTAAATCTAATTAATGACCTCCCCCCCCCCTATTTCCCTACACCTATCTCATATTCTCAGTCCATTCATGAGTTGGAGGCTTGGAGCAGCGCTTCAGCAGCCAGCAATTAGCAAACAGTGAGGGACTGTTGTGGGGACAGTCAACTGTCAAGTTTTCCACTGTCCACTGTCAAGTGTCAACAAGCTTGGATTCTACAGGCCATGTAACCTATAGGCCTTATAGATTATGTATTTTGCTCCAGTCCCAGTCCCTAGATATGTATTGCACAGTACACTTTGTGCCATTTTGATATATCCACTCTTATATGAGCAGACTATGGATATTTTGTCTCTAATGCTTTCGAATCCTGGATTATAATCTTGAAAATATTGTTTTTTCTTTAAAATTTAAATATTTTATGTATTTTTTAGTAAACCGAATCATTGAATTCAAATCGGCCGAGTCATGACCAATTCATTACCGATTCCGATTCCGAGTTGACCCTCGACCAATTCATTTCCGATACCGAGTCCGAGTTGACCCTCGACCTATTCTGATTTTTAAAACTATGGTCGTGCCAACTCTGCTCAGTTTAGGCACAACAGGTAGGACTCACAAGTCGAGGCCATACCCAGTAAGTCCTGCTACTACAATATACATACATATATAGACACGGATATCAATGTGTTGTGTTGGTGTGTATCCCCCAGCGCGCTCTCTCTCTCTTAAAGGCAATATTTAAAATGTCGTATCTCGCTTCGTACTAAGTCCCCATAGAAGTACCATATACAAGTGCGGGTAAATCAACAAGCCAAGATAGTATAGGTCGAATTTCTAACTAACTCGACATTGCTGGTTCAAACTTCAACGATTTTAAGAAAATAATAATTAAATCATAGCAGAAGCTCTTTGATTACCAAATCAGGTAAAAAGGCCTAACCGAAGCAAGCCACTCGATTCTATTCTCAATGTGTGATATGCCCTACTCACATGACATAGGTTTGAAAGAGGCGATGTCGGGTGCAAATCCCTGCACGCGCACTTTTGGCAGAGTAACACGCCTTGGATATATAGCACATAAGCCCAAAAAAATCAGATGTTTGTGAAGTAGCCCCTCGGAGCAAATATATAAGAACCATAAAATTTGAGCTTACCAGAGATACGCAGCAAAATTCAATGTAACATTATTCAAAGGAACGAGGTTCTTGGGAAGAACAATAAAACTTGGGCTTACCAGAGATATGCAGCAAGATTGAATGTAGCCTTATTCAAAGGAACAAGGTACTTGGGAGGCTCCAACACGGTCAGAATATCCAGCTCGTCGAGATAAACTTTCCTTCCATTATCAAGTATTCTGTAAGGCTTCTCCTCTTGTTCCTCCTCCTGTGACCTGTTAATACCAATTTCCTTACTGAAATCCACTTCTCTTCTGGAATCATTGTGTACAGCCCGGACCCCAAATCTTCTAACGTTTAGAGGCTTCGGAAGTTTTCTCATGCCATGACCCAAAACAGCATTTGCTGCAAAATGCATTAAATAATTAATGGGCCAGCTGAAACGAGTATAGAAATTATCAATTTGATGAAATTTGTCAATGTCTCTGAATGAAGTTTCTTGTGTTAGAGCTTACCAGTGCTTTTCTGACATAGACGAGCAGTTGGATTCTGTGGTTTTTCTTTACACAGATGATGGAAACGGTCCGTCATGTTGGAGAAAGAGAAGCTTGTTGCCATGATTGGAGATGTGGGTTTATGCTCACAATATTACAGGGTTTTGGGTTTGGGGTTTCAACTGCCATCCATCCAGACAGACAATCATATATAACCAGCTATGCCGTTTCTGTTACTGATAAAGCAAACAGGAGTGCACTTCTTTATAATATAAGACTGTATACGGAGGTTATTGGACGAAAATGATGAATTGAAGGATGGCAAGAATTAATAAAGAATTAATAAAAATACATTTTGAAACAAGATTAAGCATAATTCTTGTTATTGTTATTGTTATGATAGGTTTTCTTATGTTTCGTTATTTTTGGAAAAAGGTTAAAAAAGCGTGTCTTATTAGCTATCTTGGTTGATTTGCTTTGTATAGTTCATCTCATTCTTACTCTCATGAGCCATCTTTGTCTTGGGAAATGAAGATCATACATTACTTTTCTTTTCTAAGGCAGTCCATTAGAGATAGTGAAAGAATACAAATATTTTGGGATTGACTTCATTATAAGTTTAGTTGGGAGACTTGTAGGGCAAAAAGGATACAGGGAGGGTGGAAAGCCTCTTACTTACTCCAAAATAAATGTAGAAACGTTGAACTTTAGGATTGGAAAACCAAAAAAACCATCTTTGGTCTGCTAGTAGCACTAGTTGTTCTCTATGGGTGTGAAGTATGGGGAAGCAGCATGTCAAATTGTAGATGGAGACAATTAGAAAGAATTCAGAAATAGTTAATTAGCAGCAACCTCAAAGTGAAAGCCACAGTCCCATATGGAATTCTATTAGTTGAAGCAGGTACTTTCCTGTTAGAGGAAACAGCAATAATCAAGTTAATAAGCTATTTAAAGAAGGTTGAAAGCATGGATAACCCTTGTTGGCCCAAGATAGTTATGGAGGAGGAGTTAGACCGTAGGAAGAAAACTTGGTTGAAGCCAAAATAAAAGTGGTTGAGTAAGTGGAATATCAAGCTACATGAATGTCCTAACAGCAATAAGGAAATAAAAAATTTCGTGATTGAAAAATTTAGGACTGCCATGTGGACCAAGCATAGTGGGCATAAAAAAGCATACTACATCAAAGAGTTTAACTCAAATTGTGACCATGGACAGAAAGCATATTTAGGGGCAGCTATTAAAGGAAAAGCAAGGTTGTTACTTGCGCAGCTGAGGACGGGTTCACATCACCTTAGATGTGAAACTGGTAGATGGAAGGTACCCAAGGAATTTTGGGAAGAGAGAATTTCCATATTCTGCAATAAGGGTGTGGTGGAGACAAAATGGCACTTTGTCATGGAATGTGCAGCCTACAACGGCATCCGCATTCAGTATGAAAACAGTTTAAAGGTCAGCAACATGCACTCTATTTGACAAGGATAAGATCAACTAGATTGATAGGCTTCTAGTCAAGATCCATAGTAGAAGATTCGACATTGAAAAGTGTATAGAGAGGAGTTAGGGTTGTTATCCTCCTAGTCCCTTAGGTTGTTCAGCCTCGTTGACGTCATTAAAATCAATCAATCAATAATTACCCATATTGTTGTGATTGCCTTGGTCAGGTATGCTTTAGTTAGTGATGCGTAGCTTGTCTCCATCACTCATTGTTCAAAGTGTGTTCTTTGCCCATTCCATCTTTAGTCCATCGCTCATTGTTCAAAGTGTGTTGTTGTGACAATTTAAAGTAGTTGTCACTCAATCATCCAAATTCAAAATCCAACAAACATATTCTATGTGATTAATGCAATTGACCAAGTTAATTTGAGGCATGGATCATGTTAATGTAAACATTGATTCTTATATAATGTTGAGGTGTAGTGTGTTACTATAATTAATGCAACCATGACAATAGCCTACAATGAGTTCAACTTACACACACAATCGTTACAACAAAAACTTACACAAATCAAACAAGACCTTGAATGCATTCATAGATCATTCATATACATTGGTGCGATAATTTGGTCAACGACTCAATTCCAAATTCATTGATAATATAGAACAGTGTAATGAAAAGTAGACAAAGGGTACAATGACAAGGCATAACTAAGCGAACCCCTCTACTAAATGAATTATGTAATCCATTTCTTTGTTGTTCATATCCTAAAGTACATAAGTGTATAAGATTTGGGAAGATGAAGAGACAATGAGATTAAGGCAATATGTTGTCATAACTAGGATTTTTTGTGCCACTAGTTAATGAGTTGTTCATCCTCATCAGTTCATCGCATTGAGTTATATTATGTATTTATCACAAAAGTGTGTGTCAGGGTAGTACGACGGTATTGGAGAGTGACCAAAATTTGGGAGATCATGATTAGGTCACAACATCAAAATTATGTCTTTAAGATATGGTGTCTCTCTGACACATGCCAAGTTGTCGCTATCATGCACATTAAAGGTGATCTATGCAATGTGCATTTTGGTTTGGTGGGTTTGTGTCACTTGCACCTCTTATATAATGCACCTCTCTTAATACAACTCCTCCAAGTATGGACTTAGTTAATCTTTGGTTATTTTTAACAGGGAAAATTATAGGGGTGAAATTTGACCCATGGGTTGAATGAGGGAGTTTGAAAATTTGAGGGGGCAATTTATATCTATAGTGGTGTTTTCTAATAGTTAGCTGCAAAAATATTTTATATATATTTTCATCAATCCACCCATAATTGTGAAGGAGAGACATTAAATTATGTTCCCCCCCTCTACAATTCGCGTTGGAGCCTCCCATTCACCCTAATTTCATAGAATCATGAATTTCTTGGATTTATTTTGCCCATATTTTTTGGAATCAAGGGTTATCAGGGAAGTACTTCAATGCATTTCTCATATTCAAGGTTTAATGGAAATGATTCCATCCATGCTTAGTCCAATGGAATTTTATTTTCCTTGGAGTTCATGGAACCAAATATATTGGCACAATTTTGCATGGAACCACTTGACTCTCCACAATGAAGCCCCAAATCTATGTGGAATTCTCAATTCTCCTACAAACACTCGAAGGAGTCCCAAACTTCCCAAGAGTTCCCAGAATAAGGGTATGATGGTGATAATTTCTACATGCTTATACCATCAACATAGATCCAAATCCTAGGCTCTATCAAGCACCAAGAGGGATCAAATCTCCCAGGTGCAAACCTCTCCTTGAATAGCTCCTTGAGTGGAATACCTAAGCCACCTAATCCTAAGCTAAGTCTCTAGTTTAAGTCTCATATTTACTTCTTACTTTGTATTATTCTTTTTTGTTTATGTCCAACATAATATTTATTACTTTTTACTTTGTATTATTATACCTGCCTCCGGCAGGTTATATAGCAATCACTTGGTATGCTAAAAGCTTTGACTTTAATTAGTTTTTTTTTCTTCCTAAAGTTTTATTTAAGTTTTGTAAAATTTCTATATTAATTTAAATTTTTTAAAATTTAAAATATATTTTTTTAATTTTTCAAAATACATTTTTCTGTTTTCTTATTGGTTAATGTTAATGATTTGACTAATTTAATGTGGTGTGTAATAAAATTATCACATATAAAAAATCAATTAAAAATAATAAAAAATAAAAAATACATTATATTGCCAAGTGTCTTATAAATTATTATCATTAATATCATTGATATGATATAATTAGATATTTTTAATTAAAAAATATTTAAAATATAATTTAATAATTTTGAATGTCTTATTTAATATTAAAACATCTATATCATTTGTCATTTCACTGTACCACCATTATTAACTTAATTATTTCACTATACCACCATCATTATTAACTTTATTATATTATTTATTTGCTTATATTTTTTATTATATATTTTATATATCTACTTTTACTATTATAAATTAAATTTTTAATAAAAATGTATACCAATACATTGCCTTTTATATATAAAAGACACTGCAAATACATAAGAAAAAGTCATTTTCCAGGAGTAGCATAGTTCGTGGGACAAATTGTAATAGTCCTCGTGAGCATGTCACATTCATGCAGTGGTTGGGATACACTTCTAGGTAGCTTGGCAAAATCTATATGCATTTATTACACCACCTTAAAATATACAAGGTATATAGAATATTGTATTTAAATATCACCAATGGTGGATATGAGTGAATTAAAATTAAAATATAATAATGTTGTGCAATTTAATAAAATACTATAAATTATTTTAAATACAATAAATTTTTAACAAAAAATAAATACAATAAATTTAATAAAGTTGTATGTGGAGTTGTATTAATGCATGAGCACTATAGTGGTAATAGAACTCAAAACCAATTGCTTGTTAATATGTATCATTAACAAAAACATAAAATCGAGGCATATAACTAGGTATCCATGTCATTGGTAGAAATTCAACTCATGGAGTTGTATGTGAAATTTTATCGATGCATAACTATCACGAGGGGAATTGAACTTAAACACCTATCTATGGATATGGGTCATTAACCAAAATGCAAGCCCGAGGCACAACAAGATGCCATATAGCAATGCACAAGCACTATGGGGGAGATCAAACTCTAGACCAAATGCCTTTGGATATGGGTCCTTAACTATAGTATTTTCCAAGGTACCCATGACAATGGTAAAATCAACCCTTGGAGTTGTAATAATGCATAAGCATTGTGTGGTGATCAAAACCAAGACCAACTACCTATGTATATGGGTCATGACTAAGAGACTAAAATCTTAGATCGAGTCTTTAGTTGAGGTGCCCAAATCATTGATTGAAATTCAATCCATAGAGTTGTAACAACGCATGAGCATTATGGGTAGATGACTAAGTCCCGTGGATATGAATCATTTTAACCAAAATCCTAGACGAGGGCATTCGACAAGTTACCCATGTCATTTGTTGAAATTCAACTCAAGGAATTGTATGTGGAGTTGAAACAATGCATGAATAACATGGGGGATTCAAACTCAATAACAACTCTCTTTGGGTATGGGTTTTTAACCAAAATTTCAAACCAACCACATTCTTAAAAATTAATCCCATGGAGTTATATTGACGCAAAAGCACCATGAAGAGATCA
Source organism: Larix kaempferi (assembly GCA_027924585.1). Lineage (NCBI taxonomy): Eukaryota > Viridiplantae > Streptophyta > Pinopsida > Pinales > Pinaceae > Larix > Larix kaempferi. The sequence continues at coordinate 39,956,530 of BSBM01000486.1, read as the reverse complement.
TACATAACACCAACTCACAGTTCCTAGGATATGGTACTTTGAACAAAATCTCAAACGCCATTTAAAAATGTACTCTCCTCATTTATAAAAATTCAACTCATAAAATTGTATGTGAAGTTGTAGCAATAAAAAACACCAAAAACAACGAGAGAATGCAAACCTAAAACACACCCTTTGTTGATATGGGTGGAGCATAGGATAGGCTCCACCCTCCGCGGCAACAAAAAATATACCATGAATAGCGTGGGATTGTTTTATTTTAATTTGAAATGATTTAGAAGCAGTCGACGTCCAAATTGTTTTAATTTGAATTAATTTAAAAGTAGTCGGCCGTTCGAATTGATGATTGAGTATTTATTATACCTGCCTCCGGCAGGTTATATAGCAATCACTTGGTATGTTAAAAGCTTTGATTTTAATTAGTTTTTTTTTCTTCCTAAAGTTTTATTTGAGTTTTGTAAAATTTCTATATTAATTTAAATTTTTTAAAATTTAAAATATTTTATTTTTATTTTTTAAAATACATTTTTTCTGTTTTCTTATTGGTTAATGTTAATGATTTGACTAATTTAATATGGTGTGCAATAAAATTATCACATATAAAAAATCAATTAAAAATAATAAAAAATAAAAAAATATATTATATTGCCAAGTGTCTTATAAATTATTGTCATTAATATCATTGATATGATATAATTAGATAATTTTAATCAAGAAATATTTAAAATATAATTTAATAATTTTGAATGTCTTATTTAATATTAAAACATCTATATCATTTGTCATTTCACTATACCACTATCATTTATTAACATAAATGCAATGGTGACCGAACCACGTAATCCATCAACAGGCCAATAGGGAACACTGCAGCAGCAACGGAGTTAGCATCCTATCCCCTTATCCCTCCGTAAATTATTAGCTTGCAATTAAAGCTAGGTAGTTGTCACAAAAAGAAATGGAAAGCATTGAAACTGTTAAATAAGGCCAATACGGCTATACACACATAAGTATATTTATATGTACACATTCCATTTTTTAATATTTTAAAATGGAATTTACATTAATTTTACTATAATATTTTCAATTTTCAAAATTTAATATTTTGATTATTTATAAATTATAATTTAAAAATAGTAAATTATTAAAATTTTATTTTTATTGTTTAAAAAATTATAAATTATAATTTCAAAATATTATCTCTTTAAATTTTATCATTTTAATTATTTATAAATTTATTATATAAACTATTATAAATTACAAATTGTAATATTTGTAATTAAAAAGTATTATATCATTTTTCAAGTAATTAAAATTATTAATTACAAAAATATTTTTAATTTAAGAAATTTATTTTATTTTTAATTATAAAATTTGTGATTTTTAAAATCTATTATTTCAATTGCAATTTAAAAGTACTATGTGAGACATAAAGTTATTTGAATGTATAGTATATTATTATTATTATTGAATTTATGAATAATTTTAATGATATTTGTTTTATGTTTTGGTAAGAATTTATATATGTATATGTAATAAGATTTAAGTTATATAATTTAAGTAAATTTATTAAATTATATAACAAAATAAAAGATTAATGATATAGGTATAAACTATTAATGTTTTAGTTAAAAATTTATATTTATAGATATTTAATTTATGATGAACAATTATAAATTTTTAACAATGATTTTTTGAAAAAAACACTAAATGAAACTTATTATTTTGTGTATTCTATTAATCAATATATAGTTTTTTTAAATTGAATATTTATATTACAAAATAATATTTTCTTATAAACATATTTATGGTTGTGTTGAATATATCAGATATATTATAAAAAACTTTATAATTATATCTATTTTAACAACTATATAATACAAAACATGTTAGCATATTCATCTCACCATTAACTCATTACCCTGAACCCCTAATATCTAACTTGTTATCTCTTTAACCATTAACTCAAAATATCCCTAATCATTGCATACTAAGACCCTCATTGTTGACCCACTATTTATATAACAAAAAATAATTTATATAAAATATAAACTATTTATATAACAATAAATAGTTTATATAAAATATAAACTATTTATATTTTAGTTAAAAATCTATATTTATAGATATTTAATTTATTCTACTAATCAATATATAGTTTTTTTTAATTAAATATTTATATTACAAAATAATCTTTCTTTATAAACATATTTTTTTTCAGCAGAAAAATCACCTTCCTGCTATTCCGAAGAATCAAGGAAAGCTTGAAATACAATCATTACAATAGGGCTCAACAAGAGCATCATGTCTCTTACAAGAATTGAACCTAGGTGGGGAGGGCAACAATCTTTCCTCCCAACCACCCAAGCTACAACCAATGAAAAAACATTATAATTATATCTATTTTGACAACTATCTAATACAAAACATGTTAACATATTCATCTCACCACTAATCCATTACCTTGAACCGCTAATATCTAGCTTGTTATCTCTTTAACCATTAACCCAAAATATCCCCAACCATTGCATACTAAGACCTACCAACATACTAATGTGCTTCAACTACTATGCCATTAACTCCCCAACTACTATGGTTGATTTAAGTCAAACATGGAAGACTACATGGTGGAATATAGTCATCCATGATTGATGCCACTAACCCACTAACACTTAACATAATACAAAATAATTTATCTTAATAAACATGATGAGGTTGTATTGAATATATCAAATATATTATAAGAAACAATACAACCATATTTATATCAAATATATTATAAGAAACAATATAACTATATATATTTCATCAAATATATAATACAAAACATGTTAGCTTACAAATTACTCTGATCACTATCTTCTCATTATTTTCAAATTATTTTTAAGAGGCAGGTACTAAGCAGCTTTGCTGCTTATTTCACTTGTTTTTTTTGTTTACTTTGTAATATTTTGTTACTCGACAAACACTCTAAAATCTCATATTTACTTTTTACTTTGTATTAAAAGTAAAAAGTAAAGTCTCTAGTTTAAGTCTCATATTTACTTTTTACTTTGAATTATTCTTTTTTGTTTATGACCGACATAATATTTATCACCTAATCCTAAGCTCTAAAGTCTCTAGTTTAAGTCTCATATTTACTTTTTACTTTGTATTATTCTTTTTTGTTTATGGCCGACATAATATTTATTACTTTTTACTTTGTATTATTCTTTTTTGTTTACTTTGTATTATTTTGTTACTAGACAAACACTGGACAAACACTCGACAAACACTCACATGTTACGAGATCTCCCTCATACTAGACTCTAGAGCGCCTCTCGACTCAATTAGTGAATCAATCCTCTTAATGTTGTTATCTCCAAATCAATGAGAAGAAGATTATGTGAGCATTTTAGAGCAACAATCTATAGGTATTCTTGGTATTTTCTTATTCCATTTTACAATGGTTATGTTACATTCTTCTATCATATAAAAGATGCGTGAAAATTTTAAGATATCTATTTTCAAACTACAAATGTATTTTCACATTGTTGATGTCTACTAGTTGGCTAATATCTCATGTTATTAATAACAATCTATGTTGGAAGTGAACCTTGTGGTTTTGTCCAATATATAATGAATCAGGGCTATGATTTGCAATTCTATGCTATTTCATTCCCATACTCGTCGGTGGTGCGACTAGCAAAATTTTGGCTCTACAGGTATGGTTCATTATTTGATTATAAAAAATGTGAAATTTATGGTTTGTTAAACACGAAATGCGAAGTTGTAGAAGTTGCAAGAAATAAAGGTGAGCATACTGTAAGAATAAGTCAACCTAAATTCTTGGTATTGATTTGCTAACTTTATTGAAAATGCAAACCAATATTGCTTTTTAATATTGTATCATTCTTGTCAAGGATATTTTCTTATTTGAAAGTCCCTCTACTTTCCATCAAATATTGATTATTCTATCTTATTCTAGTCTCTACACTTATTTTATTTTCTTTCATTTTTTATAGAAACATTTGGGTGTTAGTGCCAACAAAGCAAGCAATTTTAAATTTCACCACCTTAAACAATCCACACTTAATGGCATTTCTCTTAAAGACACTTTTGCTTCGCTTTTGCACTCCTTCTCTAGCACCCTAAATCTATCTCTTTCTAACACACTTGTGAGGACGCTTTTTTAAATTTTAGATGAGATAGGTTTTCATTAATCCGTTTGTTGACACTTGTAAATCTCAACATGTCTTATAGTAATCAGTAAATTGTAAATATGAAGGATTCAAGTGATTATGGTTATAAATCTTAATTGTTGCACCATTTTCATTTCTCTACCTTGGACTGTTAGGGGTTGATATGTAGTAGTATAAACTAGTCTACCTCGTGCCACAAAAATAATCTAAAACAAATTCAAGAACATCTCATTAATAGCTTGAACAAATGAGGATGTAAACCCATAATGTATTTACTTGTTATTTACTTTGTCCCAATAAAGAATATCAGGTTGCTACATAGATTGCATATAAAATTATACTCTACATTAACTGTGGATATGCCATTTAAGTTTTATGGAGATTGGATTTTATTACCCTTAAAACGATGACGAGGAATTCCATTTGTTATGTTTTAATATGGATATAATCCTTTCTAGCATGAGTTTGTTGGATTCCATAATAATATGGTCATACTTAGAAAATATTGTAATATGATATTCACCTTCCTATTTCACAAATGTCATGATAATAATCTAATCCTCATATCTAGATTGCAACATTTACCTCCACAAACTAACAAGAGTTAGTTCAAGGTGCCAAGCATTTTTAACCCATTGTCTATGTAGGTACCTATGACCTCTTTATAAGATTTGAGCATACATAGATCTAGATGTAAAAGCTAGCAAGATATGATGATTAAACCAAGCAAAAACGATTGTGCAATAATTAACATGAACCATTACACAATAACCTTAAAGAGAAGAAGAGACAATGATTGTATTATCAGAGTAATGAATTAATGAAAAGAGGTTACAATATAGAGGAGACCAATTCGAATTGTCCATGCTATGTATAGAGGGTTCATGTTATGCAGAGAGGATTAGTCAAGCTTAACTGAGAGAAAATAACCCCAATAAGTCATGCATGCACTCCTGGATTGAGTTAATTGATGAAGGGACTCACTGATCACTTAGTTAATTGAATAATGCATGTAGTTTCCTAAAATCACTCAAAAGAGGGCGTTACTATACCAATTGAGGTGCTAATGAGAGTTTGGGGTAGTTGGGTGTCAGTTAGGACTTAGTTTAGTGGAGTAACTTAAGTCTTAACCGAGACACATTCCCAAAAACAAGGAAAAAACACCCAAATCAGGGAATGCGCCCCCCAAATTAAGGAAGGTGCCCCAAAAGTAGGGTTTTGTCTCATGGGTGATTTAGGAGGTGTTTTTAGGTGTGGTTGGACCCTTTAGACTTATCAACACATGATCTAGGAGGGTTATTTAGTCCAACACCCCCCCATAAGCCTAACTAGGGAAAAAAAAACTAAGAAAAAGAAATGAGTCCCAGCAATTTATAACCATATTAGGTACTCATGCACAAAAAATAGAAAGATTCTCTATAAATTGGGAAAGAGAGAAAAAACCCAGTGAGAAACCCCCCCCAAAAGAGAATGTAGAAATAATGTGAGAATAAGGTTTTAAGGACCCTCCTCCAAAACTTCTTATATTCCCAAGGAAGCTCTCAGTTAGATGAATAACTTCCCGGTAAAAGACTTAGTAAAAATGTCTACAGTCTTCTCAAAAGAAGGGAAGAACTGTAGATATATGAGTTGATCATAGATCAATCCTCTGATATAGTGCATATGGATCTCTATGTGCCTCATCCGTTGTGTTGAACATGCTCTCTTGAAATCTGAATGGCTCCCTGGTTGTCACAAAATATGATGGTAGGTCTGTGAAAATCTATCCCAAACTCAATGAGAATATGTTGTAACAAAATGGCTTGTGTTGCAGCATTTACTGCTCATATGTATTTTGCTTTCGTTGTTGATAGAGCAATAGTGAATTGGTTTTTACTTGACCAACAAATAGGTCTTGATCCCAAACTGAAGAAGTAACCAGAGGTGGATTTGTTGTTTGTTCCATCGCCAGCCCAATCAAAATTTGTGTATCCAATTAAGTCAAATTTGCAAGCAGCACCATAATGGATCCCATAATTATATTGTCCCTTTTACATAATGGAGTACTTCGAGTAACGAGGAGATCATCCACATAGAGTACAATAAGTAAGAGAGAGTCATGTTCTCGAAGCATATACACATTTGGATCTAAATTACATCTTGAGACATTTTTGGACAGAAGAAAATAATCCATTTTTGCATACCAAGCTCAAGGAGCTTGTTTCAGTCCATGGAAAGATTTCTTTAATTTGCATACCAGAGATGAGTTTTGAATGTACCCTGCTAGCTGCTCCATGTAGATATATTCTTCAAGGTCCCCATGAAGAAATGCACTCTTCACATCCATGTGATGGATCTCCCATTTTTGTGTAGCTGCTATGGAAAAAAACAAGTCTAAGTGAATCCATATTTACAACTAGAGCAAAAGTTATTGTGTAGTCAATGCCATGTATCTGAGAAAATCCTTTGGCCACCAATATTTCATTGTACTTGCTAATAAGTCCATTGTCTTCCATATTGGTTTTATAGATCCAATTGCATTGAATCAATTTGCTCTCTTTTGAAAGAGGTACCAAATCCCAAGTTTTGTTGTCCATGAGGGACTGATTCTTTTCATCCATGGCAACCTTCCAATGAGGATTGTCGAAGGCTTCCCCATGGATATGAGGATCATATGAGGCCATTATGTAGCGACGAAGGGAAGCAATGGCTCTATGGCTGCAAGAGTGTGAGCGGCAGCATAAAACTCATAACAAATTCTTCGAGTATCGGCAGGATCACCCACTTCTTCTAGTGTTTGTTTTGCCCAATGAGGCTGAATTATTGGGTCTGCAACAGTCTCTTTTGCGGCAAGATCATCATCATATGTATGAGAATCTAAATATGTATCTAAATAATGTCCCAAGTGTGTGATGGAAGGTAGATTTTCGGATAGAGAAGGTACAAGCAAAACATCTTGAAATTGCCCATCTTTTTGTAAAATATTACCTTTTCCACATACCTTGATTTTAGTATTCTCTCCCATGAGTACTTCTTGGACAGAGGATGGCTGCAAGGAGGTGAACATGTCCTTGGATGAAGTCATATGATTTGAAGCTTCAGAATCTAGAATCCAAGAGGTTGATTTTGAAGTTGAAGTTGTTATGAGTGCATGTCCACTTTCAGGAGGAGATCTTAACTTGCATACTTTGCTTCATTTCCTTCAAAAAAAATATTATTTCTACAATTTTCTTCTTCGTGGGATCCCTTTTTGCAGTAGGGACATAAGGGAAGCTCCTTCCCTTCTTTGTCACAAAATATCTTGGATTTTTGCTCCTTCTTGCCTTTGTGTGAGGGCTTATGCTTAGTGGCTTTTTGCTTGTCCTCATTTGTTGTAAGTGCATGAGCCACGCATGAGCATTTGAGGACCTTTTTATGTCCATCTGGGAAAGCTTATCCTTCTCTTGAATAAGAGAGGCTGCACACACATCTATAAAAGGTATGGTGAAGGCTGCCCCAAGTGCTAATCTAGTAGAGTGAAATGAAGAGACAAAAGTGTTGAATTCAGGACCCAATTTAGAAATGATAGAAAGTACCAGTTGAGTGTCTTGTTTGGGGATGTTGTGCATCTTTAGCTGAAAGAGGATAGATCTAAACTTTGAAAAGAACTCTTGTACATAATCGAACTCAGTTGGTCTTAGATTCATTAACTCTACCTCTAAAACATGACCCCTCATCTCATCTTGTGTACCGAATAATTTGGACAAAGAGGTCCATATTTCATTGGGGGTCTTCTTGTCTTGAATATGGTAGAGTGGGCTAGGAGATACAAAATAAAATAGCATCCCATGTGCTTCATCCATCTGATTAAGATACTTGGATTTCTCAACAAGAGACAATGGTTCCACCTCATTTCCCATGGTCATTCAGTAAAACCACTTCTTTATTAAGAGAGCTTCCATTCAAAGTAATTGATGGGTGTTAGTAGCTGATCAGAAGGTAGATCCATGGTTGCAAAAAAAAAAATGATGGTTGCAAACTTTCTTTAATGGCTGCAACAAACTTGCTTCCTTTCTTAGCCAAAGGAACCTTCTTCAAACTAAAAAAGTAGTGGTTTTAAAAACCTATTTTTAAAGGCAGCAAAGGGCCTTTTTTTGGTGGATGCAAAAGCTTTGTTCGGTGGCTGAAAAAGCCTCCTTAGTGGCTACAAAAGCTTTGTTTGGTGGCTACAAAAGCCTATCTGCGAAAGCCCTTCTCAACCTGCAAAAAAGCTTGATAAACAATACTAGCACACTCGCTAGATTAGCACCCCCTTGCTCTGATACCATATAAGATTTGAGCATACATAGATCTAGATGCAAAAGCTAGCAAGATATCATGATTAAATCAAGCAAGAACAATTGTGCAATAATTAACATGAACCATTACATAGTAACCTTGAAGATAAGAAGAGAAAATGATTGTATTATCAAAGTAATAAATTAATGAAAAGAGGTTACAATATATAGGAGACCAATTCGAATTAGGTTAAGGATCAATTCGAATTGTCCATGCTATGTATAGAGGGTTCATGTTATGCAGAGAGGGCTAGTCAGACTTAACTGAGAGAAAAATAATCCCAATAAGTCAAGCATGCACTCCTAGATTGAGTTAACTGATAAAGGGACTCACTGATCACTCAGTTAACTGGATAATGTATTTAGTTTCCTAAAATCACTCAAAAGAGAGCATTACTAGACCAACTGGGGCGCTAATGAGAGTTTGGGGTAGTTGGGTGTCAATTAGGACTTAGTTTAGTGGAGTAACTTAAATCTTAACTGAGACACACTCCTAAAATCATGGAAAAAAAAACAAACCAGGGAATGCGCCCCCAAAATAAAGGAAGGCACCCCAAAACCAAGGTTTTGTTTCATGGATGATTTAGGAGGTGTTTTTAAGTGTGGTCGAACCCCTTAGACTCATCAACACATGCTCTGGGAGGGTTATTTACTCTAACACTCCTGCCTCTTGCCTCATCGTGTTATTGCACAAATTCATTAGTATAATATGAATACATCGATGGCATTTTCCAATATGAATTTCTACTGACATGCCTTTCCATGCCTTATTTAGGTATCCGTTTCGACTTAGAAGAGTAAGCACTTGTTAGCATACTCCCACTTAGGTGTGATGTAATATAATCAATGAAATTTTAGCTTTCATCATCCAGGATATACCATTATTTATTTGCAATATTCAATTAATTAGTGTCCATATTTCTTCAACTACCAAATATCTCCTTTGCACTTCCATTGTTGCTAAAACTTGTTATTTGTGTTTAACATGTACTTTAGATGTGTTTAAAAATTTCATAGATTTATGATTCATATATTCAACTCTATGGTGGAACTTGAGGCTTTTGGTAGAAATATAAAGTATCATTATAGTTGCAAAATAAAGGGTAATTGTTCATGTTCAACAACAATTTCAACAAGTTTCAAATTAGTACATGCCTTTGTGTGCACTATCCAAAGGACTATGAGGACATTAGTACTAGAGGTCAAGATCTTTCATTCTATTACTAATTATGAACTTTAGAGATAAATAACAAGTGTACAAAAGTACAATCGAGATGTGGCTATTACGTAATGACATGTATACTTCTAGCAAACTTATGAATCAATTATAGCAAGAATCATTTGATTTGAATCTTGGGGGGGCTTGTAGTCTAAGATCGGATCTAAAAGTCAAAAAGCCATATTTTTATTAAATGAAAAAAGGGAGCATGATGGACATGTAGTAATGGAGTTAGTTATCCAAGTTGACGTTGTCAACAAGACACCTTATAAAAAAGGTAGTAGTGAGAGAGTTAGAATTGGGAAGGAGAGGTCCCAGAACTGGCCTCATTGCATGTAATGGTTCATCCTAATGGAATCCTTTCTCTCCAACTCTTTCTTGTATTTTCATGGTGTGTTTCATTCATTTGTTTCTTGTTTATGTTCCTTATATGAATTTCATAGCAAATCCATATGTTTTCTCTCCTCCTCTTTCGGCATTCAAGCCTTCCAGGTCTCAGCCCTCAAGATCTGAATCATCACTATTGCTCGGTGTGCCCCTCATTGGTTCCAACTGGGCCATGGCCATTATGTACTAACATTTTTACTCCTATCAAAATTATGAATAAATTATAACAAGAATCACTACTTTTTGGTTGCATCCATCATTGGCTTTATTTTCAAGTTTATAACTAGTTCATTGTAAATTCCCAACACAAAATAACAATGATAAGATAGATTTAGATGTGAACATTACTTTTGAACATGTCTTCCATGGAACAAGCTCTAAAGAGTCTTAAATAGTTACTATTTTTCTTACATGTACCAAAAGAGCTTCGCATTGTTTCCTATTTGGAGTTTCTTAAAGCCTTCCTGGATGAATAGAATATGCCTAGTATCTTGAGCTAGACTTTCTTGTTCAACATAGTTGTTAGTGAAAGGAAATAAATTTTCAACTAGGCCTACAAAGCTTGGTGAAATTTCAATCTCCTTGAACCATTAATCTCAGCCTGAAGAGTGTTTTCCAAATAAAAGCATTCAATTACCTTGAAAATTCAACTTCCCTCTTAGAATTATCAGTTTTGAAGTATTAATGCACCACTGGGGGAAACTTTGTTATTTGTTTTATTGTTAGATGCATGCTCCAAATATTTGTCTTATTTGCCTCTCTAAATGCCCCTTTTTAGTAATGCATAAGATAATATTGCTTATCTTTTAACCATATCAAACTTCATTCTAATTGCTAATGCACCTTGATGAATGGGTTAAAATAGTATTGAATTTCATTTTTTTTTATAACTAAAACGGGTAATTTTTATTGATAATAAGATAAAAAATGAGTGAGTTGTGGCTGAAGCCAATCCAGCTGGTTACATTGTTCATATATTCAACAGAATAATACAAGTTGTAGATGTTAGCTATGAATCACTTTGTTTATTCTTTATTAGAGTAATGCTCATTCAATGTTCTTCCAGAGCTTGTAGATTGCTCTGTGCTTTGGCTGCAATTTCCATGTGTCAATGAGAAAAGTTGCAACTTCTAATTTTGCAATCCAAGGATATGATGTGCATTCATGGATGTATTGAGTGTCCATATACTTTGCTTCCATATGATGTGTGTCTGTGTTCATACCCTGGGTTCATGCTTTGCGAGTGAGCTCTGCGATCATGCCCTGCATTGATGCTCTGCGATTAAGCGCTGCGCTCATGGATGTGATGTGCATCATGTATTGTCCACTATGCTCTGTAAACTTCTATTTGCCTCCCAACGCCGGATTTTTCAGTTGAGAAGTGTGGATTCATTACAGACCTTCGAGTGTGAATGATACAGAAAATTCATATAATGGAGTTTCAATTCCTTGTCGTAGGATCAACTCGAATGAGATGTTTAGGGAATATGATGATAACTGATTTCTTTGTTGGAAAATTCAATCTTGCCAGATTCGAGGCTTGTTCCAACTTTTGCCTCCGTATCTGCTCCATAATTTAGATCCCACAATATATGGAATGCTCTGAATTGAGTAAATGAATTTGCAATGTGTTGAATTCGTTACACAATCCTTTTTAGTGCCAGACTGCTGAAGTTTGTGTTCGAATTAAGGGCTTTGATGATTGCAAGAGAGTCCCCAAACACCTGTAATCTTTCTATTTTTCTTTTTTGGGCAATTTGACAACCTTTTAGAAGAGCTGGGACCTCTGTTTAGTTGTTTTGAACAGACTCCTAGCCCCCATATGTATCTGATACTCGGTATTCCTCCAGTAGTCAATAGAATCCCCTCTGCTCCTGTCGCACCAGAGTTTCTTTTGGATGCGCCATCAAAATGAAGACTATCCATAGTTTGCTTGTTTCTCCATTCTTGAAAGTCAGAATCGAAGAGTCTGATTTGCCATGGCGGTCGGTAACGAGCTCGAACGTTCATTTTACTGGGGCTTGGGACAGTGGTTCCAATCCAATTTAATTCCTTAGCATTGAGATTTGAGTCTATATTGAATTTGGAGAAGGTCAGGCATTCAAGAAGCAATCCCTTGGCTTATTCAATGACTTACATGGGGTTATGGTTGATTTCATGGAAAATAGCTTTGTTCCTAGTAATCCATATTTTCCAGCAAGTGAATTTGGGGATAGTAATCCATATTTGAAGCCAAAGTTTTTTTTTGGACAGGGGGGAGGGGTAAATGGATTTCCAATCTTTGAAAAGGCAGGTTGTGGTGTTGAACGTCGGTAGGTTTATATCAAGTTCATGGAGCATATGATTCCAGACTTTTTTTGAGAAGTGGCAATCCAAGAAGAGATGATCTAGCGTTTCAGAATTTATGCGGCAAAGAGGACACCGATGTGACCCGATGAATATTCTTTTGGTAAGATTTTCTTCGGTGAGCACCTTTCAATGAACGAGAGTCCAAATGAAAAAGAAAATTGGGAAGTCCGAAGGGGTTCCAAACTAAATTCCATAGACTTTTTCTTGGGGCTTCATGAATTTGGAGAGCGTTGAAGCCAAGTTTAGTGGTGTATTTTCCTTTTGAACCCCATCCGCAGTTATCTTTGTCCTGGAGATGTGTGGGGGAACAACCATTCAATTTTTCAATAAGGAGAATCCTGGAAGATTCAAGTTTGGCGGGGATTGAAAGATTCTTCCAGCTTTGCCATGCGCCTGAGGAATTCCAGTAGCTGAAGTCGTTCAACGTTTTAATGCCATGTTGTTCAAGCCAGTGGGCAATGTCGTGCAACTCATGTAGGTTATGGAGCGGGTTGTTTCCCATTATTTTATCAGAAAATATGTTGATTTTCGTTCCATATCCAAGAACCCAATAAAGTTCTTGTATGAAGAAATCCCAAGCTGCTTTGCACAATGTCCAGACCGAAGATCCTTTGGAGGTGGGCTTGCTATCAAGGCATCTTAGATTGTTGTCATTTAGATACTTCTTTCTAAGCATTTGACTAACTCGATCTTGTTTGTTGTGCATGTTTTTCCATAGAATTTTGCCTCTCATCGCCAAGTTTGCTTGAAGGGGGTCACGGATTTGGAGACCACCCGAGTGCTTTGTAGTGATCTAGTTCACTAAGTGAATTTTGTTCTTATTGTTTTTACCTCCCGTCCAGAGGAATTCTCTCAGTAATTTACTTATTTGTTCAGACACTCCTTTAGGTGTCAGCATAATAGAGGATTGATATATTGGTAGACCTGATAAAATAACCTTTACTAATATCATTCTCCCAGCTTTGTTAAGCCACTGTCCTCCCCATCTTCTTATTTTAGATTTGATTTTGTTGATGGTTTCATCCCATATTCCAGATTTTGTGTGTCCCTGAGTAATTGAGAGACCCAAGTATATAAATTTATCCCATTGCTTGTAGACTTTGATTCCAAGGATGTTGCCAATATTTGTTGCGGAGGCGTTATTCAAATTCCAACCGTAGACTGCTCTTTTATGAAGATTGATTTTGCCTCCAGAGGCGTTGCAGTACCAGGTCAAGTTTTGTTTGAAATTTTGTGCAATGATGGAAGAGCCTCCTCCCAATAAGATAGAGTCATTAGCAAACAGAGAGTGATTGAGAGGAAGGGAGTCATAAGAAAGGTTGAGGTCTGGTAGGGAGCCAGTGATGAGATCTGAATTCAGTTTTCGACTAAGGGAGACAACTAAAAGGATGTAGAGAAAGGAGGACAAGGGGAATCCTTGTCGGATTCCACGTGTGGCTTGGAAGAAGTTGGTAGGACGACTATTAACCAGGGGAGCGATCCAGGGACCTCTTATGCAGGATGAGATCCAACTTATAAAGGTTTCTCCGAATCCAAAAAATTTCATGACTTTAAAAAGGAATGAATGTTTGACATGATCGAATGCATTGGCCATGTCAAGTTTGATTAACATGTCTTTTTCCTTATGGATCTTGCTGGAGTGAATGGATTCTTGAACGAGAATGACATTGTTGAGGATTTGTCTCCTTTCCAAGAATCCTCCTTGGTTGTCTGAAATGATTTTGTTGAGGAGGGGATTCATTATGTTTGCTACCATTTTGGATATTATCTTGTATGATGAGCTGCATAAGGAGATTGGGCGGAATCTGTTGAAGGAGATGGGGTTTGTCTCTTTTGGTATAAGTGCAAGGAACGTGGAGTTGGTACATCCATCAATCTTTGCTTTTGAATGGAAGCTCCTGACCATTCTCATGTAGTCGATTTTAATATAATTCCAACAAGCTTAGTAGAAATGTATTGAGTAACCATCAGGTCCTGTCGCTTTTTCAGGTTAAAAAGACCAAATAGTGTTAATGACTTCTTGCTCAGTGAATGGCTTAAGAAGATCAACGTTGTCCTCATGCGCGATGCTTTTAGGGATATGCGCAAGGAGGATTTGTTCACCGTTTTCATCAACGTTGTCGTTCTCTGTATAAATATTTGAGAAATAATTATGCGCTGCAATTTTGATATTCTCATGCCCTTTGACAATCAAGCCGTCTTCAGATTTGATTTACGAGATGTAATTAATTTGTTGTCTGCCTTTGGTTTGCTTGTGGAAGTAAGAATTATTTAGATCATTGGATTTTAGCCAACTACTTCGATATTTTAATCTCCAAAATTCCTCTTCTTTACGGAAATCTTGATAGGCCTTGATCTGATGCTTGACTTCTTGTTGAAGCGTGGAGCTATCAACTGGATATTCATCTTGAAGGATTTGGATGGATTCCAATTCGTCGACAGCTTTTTTCCTGAAATTGAAAGGCGGGGGACAATTAGATTTGGCCCAATATTTGAAAGCCTTTTCGGTTATGATAAGATTTTGCTTGCAAATGAATCTAGGGGAACCAAAGACTGGGGTCTTCCAAGATTTTTCCAATATGTCCCAAAAACTATTATGGTCTAGCCATTGGGGGCTGAATCTGAAGGGAATCGGACCGAGATCTTCGTTTTCTTGAATTTGGAGATGGATTGGCTTGTGATCCAAAGACAGATTTGCCATTATTTTTGAGGTGATAGTTTGTCCATTAGTCAGAAGGCTGCTTTGGATGAGGAACCTGTCTAATCAAGCCATTATATTTCATTTTCCCAAACGCTTGTTAGACCAAGTATACTTCCCTCTCTTGGGTTTGATGTCGAGTAGATCCCATCTCTGAATGAGGGCTTCTACTTGAGATCTGAATA
Source organism: Larix kaempferi (assembly GCA_027924585.1). Taxonomy (NCBI): domain Eukaryota; kingdom Viridiplantae; phylum Streptophyta; class Pinopsida; order Pinales; family Pinaceae; genus Larix; species Larix kaempferi. The sequence continues at coordinate 39,941,216 of BSBM01000486.1, read as the reverse complement.
AATCCTTTCCGATGATACCTCCTTTTTTTTCAGCCGTGGATAGAGTAATATTCATATCTCTAGCTAAAATTAGGTTTTGTGGAGCATATGCATCTAGGAAATCCTCGAGGAACTTCCAACACTCTTTCTTTTCGGAGTATAGATTGGGGATATACAGGTTGAAGAGTGCAATTTGATTGTTGTTTTGGATTTGAGTGAGATCTGTGTAGATCTAATGCTGAGTGACAAAGGAGCTATGCAGTTGGAAAATGTCTGAAGACCATAGGGTTGCTAGGCCGCCGGAGGCCCCTCTGGTGCTTATAGCAATTCCTATATTTTTCTTCCATTTTTCTTTTCCTATGGCTAGGACAACCTTTTCATCGAGTTTGGTCTCTTGGAGTAAGAGGATGTCTGGCATGTCATTTTTTCGGAGGTATTTGACTGCTTCTATTTTTCTAGGGATTTCCAAACCTCTGCAGTTCCAAGAGATTCATTATCTACTGTTGTGAGTAGAGGAGGGCCCTCCTCCTGTTAAGTCTCCTATTTTCTTTCCTGCTATTCTGGCTCTGGTATTCCTTCTAAAATCCATGTCTATTGTTGCTTGAGATCCTTGGTTTTTCTCACGTTTTGCATCTTCTTCCCTTAGATCTTTGCTTGATTTTCGTCCTATCTTTTTGGATGATTTATCAGTGAGTTCTTTCGAGGATGCAGAGGAGGATGATGGGTTGGCTTTTGTAACATATGCATAAGATAGTGAACTTTTGTTCTTTTGGGGGCTTGGGGTGCTTTGGGGCTGAAGATCTTTTGGATCTTCTTGGATTTGGGGTGCTTGCTGGGACTCCTGTTGCTCAGGGATTTCTCCTTCTTCTCAGGATTCATGGGTTTCATGGATTTCTGATGTTTCAATAACTTTGAATCTATTCCTGTTGTTGGTGCTTATATGCTTTTGATACTGATAATCTGCTTTCCTTGAACTTTGGCCTTTTGATGAGGTTTTTGATCCTGATTTGGCATTTTTTTGTGTGACAGTCCATTGTTCTTTTTCTTCTCCTATCTCTGGATCTGCGGGCTTCTTCTTGCATGATCGAACGAAGTGCCTGTATTCATGGTAGTACCTGCATTTAAAAGGAATTTGTTCGTAGTATAATTCCTGAATATGGGACCAATTTGCCACTTTGAGGTTTACTTTTGGGATCCCATTTTCCAGATCTACTTCGACACAGATACTTGTGCATGAATACTGATCTTTTCGATCTACTTTGTCTATATATTTTCTGAGAGTATTTCCGATGGCTTCTAAAGATTCATAGTTCCAACAGTGGAGAGGTAGATGCGGGAGTCTTACCCAAACCGGGACTGCAGATGGGATATCTTGAGTTGGATCGAAGTCCGGGTTCCATTTGCTCATGTAGAGTCCTTGTGGCCCCATAAAGTATGGTCCATTCCAGAATATTAGCTCGCGATCTTGTTTGCTTTTGAATACAAATGCGAAGAACCCTTTTCCCAGGAAGTAAGAACTTACTTCTTCTGAGATAAGTGGTATCCAATTTTCAGTGGATTTCGGAGAGAGCCATAGACCTGTAAACTGGCCTATTGATCCTTGATCTGAAAGGTTGAGGGTTGTCCTGCAGGGCTTCTCTACCGGCAATGCAACGGTGGGGATCTCGTCTATTTTATTCACAAACTTATGTTGAGATGCAGTGAGGGACTTTTCCCCCTAAGTAGCAATGAGTTTCAGGAATTCGGACAAATCGGAGGGGAGGGGAGGGCCTCCTCCCAAGGCCATAGTGAGGGGCTTGGTGGCCAAGCTCTATCTATAGGAGGGACAACAGGTCGAATCAATGGAGGGGGAGCTTGTGGCTAGATCCCAAGCCGCAGGGGGCTGAAGCCTTGCGCAGGCGCAGAGCTAGGCTCTCGTAGATCAGAGAGCACACCGTGAGCTACCAAGCTTCCGATCTTCCTCCTCGCTGTAGTTACATACGAAGGCCGTTGAATTTCAATTACTATGATATTTTCCACCATTCATGAAGCAAATGCAAATTCTTAGTCAAATTGTTTATTGTTATGATTCTTTGTCATAATCTCTAGACTGATAGGATATCTGAAGACATACAAAACATTTATTTTGTTTTCTTTATTTGAAGCCTACAAATTGTGAGAAGCTTCAATGACTTTATGTTTTGTCTATGTTGGGACCCTATGAAGACATGATACCTCCTTTCACAACATTTCAAAGTATTGTTTTCACCAAGCCTATCTCATTTATGTCTGAGCTTGTGAAATGTGTGCAAAAGCATTAGAGGATTTGAACTTGCTTGAATCATTATTAGTCTTCTTAGGCTATATATTACCTTGCTTACAATAATGTGTTCATTCGCTTTATCATAACATGTCTTGTTTCTCACTCCTTTTTCTCTAATAACATTTTGCTTTTACTCTTCCCTTTGCAATGTCCTAGCATATATTGTATAGTGTAAGATTATCTAAGTGAAACAAAGCGTCTCCACAATAATAACCATGTCCTTAATCATGATATAGTGTATTATTTGTAGAGTTTATTGGTTTACTACTAATTTTAACAGTGGGTTTAGAATCAATAGTTTTAATGTTTCAATGTTTCTTTATCTCGGGGAGGCAACTACTGCTTCACTAGCTTTCAATAACACCTCAATAAATATACCTAAGTTGTATCTATTAGCATTTATGTTTAACTATAACCATATTTGAAGTTTATGTATACATTGACTCATCAATTGTTTCATTAATGTCTCAGGGAAATCTACACAATGGTTAATGATCTATATTTCTAAAAATTCCATGCCAACAATTAAAGGTGGGAAGGCATGCCTTTCAATTGTGGCAAGCTCTTGCCACTATATCTAAAATTGCTAAAGTAGCTCAATAATTCATCTTCTTCAATCCATGGGAAAGCCATTGTCACTATCTATGTTGTTGTATGAGGCATCTCTAAGCCCACTTGTGATCCTATATTTTTTGGTTATGCCACTCCAAAGTGACAAGCACTATAAGCATGAAACACATACCATTGAAGTAATTGGTTTAGTTTTTTAGGTTTCCACCATTGAAACCCGCTAATAGTCAATCATAGCTTAAGCATTGGCATGCAATAGAAACCATTAGGAATGTTGCATGAGGACTAGCAAATTTACTTTAGCCCTATTCATTCCCACTATATTTTCCATCAACTACATGCATGGAATATTTTTTCATCGCCTATGAGACCACAATTAATAAAGGGAAATGTTGGTAACAATTTTTAAAATTAGAGTTTTGTTTGCAAGCTAACCTTATGCTCCAATATATAATTTTTTGAAGTATCGAGTTGGAGCAATTTTTTACTCGCAAATTTAAATGTTTTCTCTTGGATGTAGAAAATCGATTGCCTAGGGGACTACTTTAACTTTAGTCGAGAATTGAACAACTAATATTATGTTCACTTACAATTGTTAGGATATATGTTGAAGATCAAAACTATTATGGGGCAGGTAATGTCCCTTGGGACATTCTTGAAGAAACCTACCCTCTTCACTTCAATTTAATGAGTTATGAAATCATATAGGGTACTCATCAAAATCATATAGGCTATTCATAGAGAGAGAGGGGGGGGGGGGGGGGGAGAGAGAGAGAGAGAGAGAGAGAGAGAGAGAGAGAGAGAGAGTTGGGTGAAATTGTAATATTTTTTTAATGCAAGTTTTACTTTTTGTTTCAGTTCAATTTCAAACCTTAATTGTAGCTATAATATTCAGTGAGATGCCAAACATCGATATTTGTGGGAAGAAAAAATCAAAACACAGGGATGTATTACCATACTTTCAAAAACCTCAATCCAAGAATCCACATTCTCTTCATGCTTCAAAATTAACGAGAGAGATGTTGACTCTTCAAAAATTGCATCTAATATCCATGCAATGGATGTCATAATAGGTAAGTGAGATAAATGCATTTTCACCATAAATTGGTAGTAAAAATGTTGAGTGTTTTTCCTTGGAAGGCGACATAATCAAGTCATGTAAAATAAAAAAATGTCAATGTAACATGTGAAGAGTTGTGGTAAACCTATGTAAGAAGAGCAATACCAAACACAATAAAAAACATGAGAATTAGCATTGGCTCACTCACACATTACATCGAGATTTACTCTAGAAACTAGAAACCAAGAAAACCAACATTCCTGAGAGTTTGTTTGCTCTCTCTATCTCATTGTATATCTTTTATGCTACAACATTATAGCATCCAAAACATTAATCCATTAAATCGAATCATATTGCCACCCCAATTCCATAACCGGAATTAGTTTACGATGGGATATAAAACCATGGGCCGAAAACAACTCAAAATGAACCCAAAAATAGACCCAACAACTATCTTTCTGGGGCGTTGTCCCCCTACGCCCCTCTGGTCGAGGGAATGTCAATCAAACCCCCTTGCTCCAAGAACCTGCAAAGGGTACAACAAATGTCCAACAACATGGGAATACAATTCAAACTGGATTGGGTCTCAAAATTTCCATTTATTGAACTAGTACCTCCAACAAATGAGAAAGAGACTAAGAAGTTAAATGCATTATATGTAGTTGGAAACATGTCAAGGCAATAAAATTGTAGATAGAGTTAGGTATAATAGAGAATCATGTATGAAAGGTGTATAAGAAGAATATTGTACATGGCAAGGAGAAATCTATTGTAAGATGGAAATCATTGGAGGAATGTTGACATGTCAAAAATACAAATGCCCTTAAAAAATATTTAATAAGGGAAAACCTAAGGCAAGTGAAGGAACCATCACATCTCTATTTGGAAAGAAGATAGAAAGCCATTTGTTATCCAATACAATGCAATTGAGCATTGTGGTTCACATCTTCTCTAGAGGTCATCATATGATATATTAACCATATTACATAAAATATTTATCTTTTCTTGAAGTGTCAAATTTTCCATCTTCTCATTGGCCTGTAATGAGTGGTTGGGAATGGTGAAGAAGTCTAGCTTAAGTAGAAAGGGAGGATATGCAAGAGAATATTGCAAATGCTATATTTTTTCCATTGTCTTTGGATGAGGTTATGGCTACTAAAATTGCTTCATGGGTATGTATGAGCATTTATATGGTTAATGACCATACTAGGCATTCTTATCTACTTGAGATTCATAAAATAAGGCAGAATTTTACACTAAAAATATCTTTGAACTTGTTAACAATATCTTGAAGTAAATCGGTAGTATGGATAATTTAATCATCACAAAAGAGTTGGTATGTGTTAGAGCAGATAGAGCATCAATAATGAAAGGACAAATGAATGGCCTTTGTGTTAGACTATAACTATCAACTTTACTATATATGCTTGGTATTCATTATATGGATCATAGGATGAATCTTGCATTTACATAATAAGCAAGTTTCCATTGGTTTCAAAAGTTGAACATGGTGTATGTGAGGATTCTGCAAACTTTTGTTGTAGTCCCAAACAATTTTCAAAGTTTCAAGAATTTGCTAATGTTGTTACGAATAGAAAAAAAATATACTGAAAGATGTTGATACAAGATCGATCTCATTAAATGGACCAACACAAAGGCTATTTAATGAGTAGCAATCCTTGGTAGTGGTGATGTATGAACATTGTTTCAATGTAGACAAAACTCAAAATCTTCTCTTTGGACTATTTGATATAGAGACATTATTAACATTGACTAGAATCTTTTTATGCTATATGAAATGAATATCCTCATGAAAATGTTTCAGAGTTGCACAATATATATTGCATAATATACTAATGCAATAAAATTAACATGCCTTGCATTAGATAATTTGTTTATGTTGTTATGTGTTTTACATGTCCATAGTTTGCAAGTTGGACTACGATTATTGATATAGAAAATGTTGATTTTTTATTTTATTTTTAAGTTTGATAAATAAGGGATACAATAAATGGTAGTGCATAGGTATATGGTTCCCTTTCATAATACTAGTAAGACAAGATGAATCACCTAAAAGTTTATTGTGTTAAGAAACCAATTTGACATTGTTGTGGTTCAGATAAGAAGCAACTTGATAGAAATTGCAAAATCACTAGCATCGAAGATAAGAGAATAGTTTTGTTGAGATGAATTGTTGGAGACCATGTTTGTGGTTGAGCATCAATATTGGAACAATATTCAATATCAAACCACTTTACGAGCCAACTTTCAAGAAAAAATAAATGTTTTAACACACCACTTTTTCCAAAAGGTCAGATACGTGGAGAACATATTCAAACTGTTTTAGATCATTAAAATTAATTCAAAAGGCCTATTACTTTGGTAAACAATGTGGAATCAATTTCATTGATCGGGGAATCATCCAAAATATGATGCAATAACAAGATTATGGACTATTTTAGTCACTAACCAATTTGTACAAGAAAAAATGTCAGAATATTTCTAATTAGCATATTTATGACAAAACATGATTTTGGGATTAATGTAGGATGAGCGAATGTTTAATGCATTATCATTCTTAAAGGAAAAGTTTTGGAACAAGCTTGAGAAACGTCTAGATATATGCTTAAGATTGTATGAAACAAGTGGAATTAGGATAAACTCTCCTTAGTGTTTGCCTCCTAGTAAACGTGTGATAAAAAATAATGATAATAATAGTAATAAGACTAGAGCAGGGGGAGGAGGGAGACTGTAGGGTGAGCACTAATAGTAGTAGTAACAATAAACAATAGTATTACTAATAGTAATAAATTGGTTATACGGTGAGCATTATCATAAAAATCTAAATGGATTGATAAAATATTATGTAATTACAAGTTGTAAGATAGCTAAAGTTGCAACATTGAAATTGAATTTATTGCATTGAGATTGCATTTTATAGCTTATTATGCGTTGCTCTTGAGCGATTAAATGAAATAAATACTTAGTATTTAGGAGGAGGGATGGTATAGGGTGAGCACTAATAGTAATAGTAACATTATATAATAATAATAATAACAACAATAGTAATAAATTGGTTATACAATGAGCACTATCCATAATAATCTAAATGGATGAGTTGTACATGAAAAGCTTAAGCTGATAAAAAGGAATGTAAATTCATCAATCACAAAGAATTATATTTAAAGCACAAATAACTTCTATCTACAGAGTGGAAGCAATCGGTGAGCATCAGCTCTCCAGAGGGCTCTGTGGAACTATGGTCCGGGGGGATGACAATTCTCTGACGGGTGACTAATGGTAAGGGGTTGTAGATGCAACCCCTTTATCGTATTTTCTATTTTTGCTATTTATTTCTTATCACTTCTACTTAGAAACAATAGTTTTTCGGTGGTTTCAACAGGAGAGGGCTTGGATACATGCATTATCCAGAAGAGGATATAGTTGACTATTCCCTTGATCCTCTATAAGGTCAACAAATCTTCATGACGACTTTTGAAGGGAAGATGGCAAACCAAAATCAAAGCTTTGGTGATAGATTTGCCTCAGTGGAACCCTTGGTGCCACCTAGAGGGTTTCCTTCTTCTCGAACAATGGTTTCCCTTGTATTAGTCTTTTCACGGCATTGAGGCTATCACTGGCCCAGAAACTACTATGGTCCTGCTTTTAGTACCCGGTTTGTCTAAGGGTTTGGGTGGAAAACCCTTCTCTCTTTTTAATTACTATTATGGGTCTTTCTTGGGTTTCCCTCCTTCATCGGAGCCCTCTCCATCCCTTCCCATTCATGACAACTATTCTTTCATTCATGATTAGGAGGTGATAGGGTCACTGTGGGATGGTGATATACTTGATGCAGGTTGGCCTTACTTTGGCCAAGTAGGGTTCAAAAACCCTGTGGATGGTCTCGAACCCTTGGAAGATCTGCACTTATCAAGATCAAGGGTTTCATTGCCTCGTTCCTTTGGCCAGTAGATCACTGTGGTAACCCTGTGGTTTTTTATTATGAGAACCGAGAGGGTGTATGAAGGGCTTTGAATGGCTCTTCAAAGAGCAACCATGAGTTGAGCAGTCGAGCAAGTCGTAAAAGAAGGAAGACCAAATGTGCAAAATCCAAAGGAGAGCCTCTCAGGATGGTTTGTGGGGTTGATGTAATTGTTCCCTATTATGTTGATATGGCAGAGTCGACGATGGTTAGGAAAGCAAGAGGGAGATACTTCAGCCTTTGCACTATGGAAGATTAGTGAAAACATTTGGTGCAATATGTGAAATTATGTACAGAAGGTGCGAGTGTTGGCTAGAAGATGGTTTGTCTTTCAATTTAGATCATTGGGTGATGTAGATCATATCCTGCAACAAAATTGGAGTATTGACTCCACTCTTATCTTTTTCAAGAAGTGGACACCAATGTTCGATGCTGGAAGAGAAAGGTTTGACATTGTTCCAGTATGGGTTAAATTGCCTAGGCTGTCGATGGAGTTTGGGAATATTTAATGCTTTAGGAACTTTGGGAATTCCCTTGGGGTGTTCATCAACGGTGATGTGTCTTTTTTGGACACCAAAAGGATGACTGTGGGTCGCATTTTGTTTTTTTTAATGTTAGGGAAGGTCTCCTTGAAGAAATTGAACTTGTTCGGGGGAAGGAGGTACTTTACAAGAAGTTGGATTACGAAGGGATCCCCTTCATGTGCAAAAGGTATCATGTTTATGGGCACATTGCGAGCCAATGTGTGCTCCTTTTCACAGATAAAAAATCACCGCCAAGAAAACACCCAGCTTTGGGTATTGGTGGTCCTTCTAATGGCCATCTCAGAAATTATGGTAGAAGAGATTCTTGGAACATTGTAGAGTCTAGTAGGTTGGGATCCTCTCAGGCTTTGGCATCCTATAGTGGATCGAGGACTCACATTGATTATGCTCCTGCTCGGGATGTCGGCAATGGGGTCAACTTTCCATCCACTCACCCTCCTAAAGATTATCCTGAAGCATCTCTGAGTAAGGTCCGCTCACACTCCTATTATGTAAATGTTCTTGCAAATTATTTCAATTTGTTGGGAATGTTGGAAAGTGACAACAAGGAAGGTCTTCCTGCATTGCATGTGTCCTTGCATGGAGAAGACTTAAATAAATAAGTCAATTGTATTTAATGTATTTTTCCTAAGTTTACTTTCGAAAATATATTAAAGTGATCTAATTATTAATTGATTTAATGGACCACCTTTTTTATAAAGTGAAAGTGAAAAATATTTAAGTGATGGCTAATCTAATCTTGGTTATTGATCTAACGGAGGATCTCATCCTTTTATCCATAGTGAGATTAGGTTTTTTGCTTAGCCAATGAGTTAAAAGGAAGATCAATTGGTGGAGAGGACACAATTACATTTCGACAAGAGATTCTTGCTCATAGCAGTCAGTTGGAGAGTGAGAAGGAAGTTTGAGAGAGTTTTGTAGAGAAGACGGAGGAGCAACGATCGAGAGAGGGTCGTATGATTTACACAGGAGAGAAGGTCGTACAGACCGTGAGTGAGCCGTATAGCTGCAGGGCCATACAACAGATCGTAGAGGGTTCGCACGTGTTAGTAGAGGCCGTACCGAATCAACTTGTACAATTGACATGGAGGTCGTATGAAATCCATATGAACTGCAGTAGGTCCGTACAGTTGCGCAGGCAGGCCGTACAGGTTTGAGGTATTTTCTCAGTGAGTTGTTGTGGTACAATTTTTCTAGTTGGGCATAAATCAATTTCTGAATTGTATTGCTCCATATTTTCTTAATAAAATATTTTCTCAGACTGCTGCACCGATTTTCCCATCTTGGGTTTTGTTCGGGGGTTTATACCCAAAAATATTGTGTTGTCTCTATTGATGTGATTGATTGGTATTTCTCTCAGTATTTATTTTCGTTGCATAGTGAAGAAATCCATGTGTGGTTAACAATAATAATTTGGGTTGAATTTAATTAATCCAGCATACTCTAGCACTAGAGTGGATTTTAAGGAAATTTACATGGTATCAAAGCTCTTCTAAGTAGACTGAGAGAGAGCAGCAGGTTGGTTGGATATATCATTGGCATATTTATCCAAGAATTCACAGGTACTACTCATTATGGTCGTATAGTTGAGATTTGAGGATAGACTCCAGGGGGCACATAACTTTCCTACTTGGAAAGAGAGGATCGCCAGGATCCTAGATGTCAGTGATGCTGATGAGCACATTGATGATCAAAAAGTGGCTCCCACAGATTCGATAGATTTGGCTAGATGGAAGAAGATAGATTCCAGAGCTATGTTGACCATCTTAGATGGGGTGAAGGACCATATAGTCCATCAACTGTTTGGGAAGAAGACCTCATTAGAGATGTGGAAAGCTTTGGAGAGTCTTTACCAGAACAAGAACGAAAATCGGAAGATGGTGCTGCAGGAGAGGTTGCGTAGTACCAGGATGTCCAAGGGTGAAGGAGTGGTGCCTTATTTTACAAGGCTCACACAGATTAGGGATGATCTTGGAGTAGTGGGCTCTAAGACTGAGGATGAGGAGCTAGCTCGTATAGCTCTCAATGGCTTTTCTAAGCCATGGGATGTCTTTGTTAAAGGCGTGGTGGCTAGGGAGAAGCTCCATGACTGGCATAGATTATGGGATGACTTTGCACAGGAAGAGACCCAGATGGGTCAAGGTTCAGCTTCATCCAGCGGTGCTTCACAGATTATGGATGAAGAGGCTCTAGCCCTAGCGAGCAAAGGCAAGGGGAAGGTAAAGAAGAAGAAATGTGGTAAGAAGAACTTGGACACGTCAAAAGTCAAGTGCTTCATATGCCACAAGCATGGACACTTTGCTTCCTAGTTCCCAGAGAGGAAGAAGAATAACAACACACAGATGGCAGGTTTAGCAGAGGTGGATGACTTCAGCAAGAGTTTTGACGAGGACTTTTGCTTGATAGCTTGCATGGCAAGCTCCATCACAACAGTATCTGGTATGTGGACAGTGGTGCATCTTGTCACATGACAGGGCATAGATCATTCTTCAAGAGCTTGCGGGAGGGTTGAGTAAATCTCCATATTGAGTTAGGAGATGATGCGCAGTATCAAGCACAGGGTGTTGCTATTGTTTCATTTCAGAGGGAGTCTAGAAATCCCATCAGATTTGCTGATGTGTTATATGTCCCAAGGATGACGAAGAATCTCATATCAGTTTCCACACTAGAAGACAAGGGTTTTCTAGTGACTTTCCGGGACAGGAAAGTATATATCATGCCACATGGGTCAGATCAGAGATTGGAAAGGATGATTGGGGTTCAGAGTGGGAAGGTTTACAGACTATAGAGTGAGCCTGCAAAGGCTCTAGTCAGCAGCAACAGTAGTGATGGTGAGTTATGGAATAGGAGGATGGAACACTTACATCATGGTGAACTAAGGCATCTGATACAGATAATTATAGGAGTTCCTTTAGTATAGGAGGAGAAGCACAACCACTGCAAGGGTTGTGCGTTGGGGGAAGAACATCATGAAACCTTTCCCACATAGTGAGCACAAGTCTGAGGGAGCCTTAGACTTAGTGCATTCAAATGTATGCAGAACGATGAGTGTCCATTCTTTAAGTGGTTATAGTTACTGCATCACATTCATTGATGACTATTCTAGGAAAACATGGATCTATTTCCTGAAGGTGGAGTCAGAGGTCTTCGAATGTTTTCGAGAGTTTAAGACTCTCGTGGAGAACCAAACAGGGAGAAATATTCGGATATTAAGGACAGACAATGGTGCTGAGTACACAGGCAGAGAGTTCATGGAGTACTGTGCATCATAGGGGATCAAGAAGGAACTCACTGTTCCTCACACCCCACAGCAGAATGGAGTGGCAGAGAGGAAGAACATGACACTAGTGAGTGCAACTAAGGCCATGCTATTTGATCAAGGATTGCCACTATTCCTATGGGCCAAGGCATTTCAGTCTGCAGTATATGTCCAAAACAGGTTTCCCCACACAACATTGGGGAGGAAAACACCTGAGGAGGTATTCACAGGTACTGAGACCATATGTGAGTCATTTGCGCATATTTGGGAGCATCTGCTACTGTCACATTCATGCTGACACTAGGAAGAAGTTGGATCCTTCTGGAGAGAAAGGGTTTATAGTTGGTTACAATGAGACTTCCAAGGATTATAGAGTATATGTCCCAACTCGCAAGAGGATCATTATGAGAAGGGGTGTCCAGTTTGATGAGGACAGAGCCTTGAGAAGATCTATGGACTTACCAGCATAGGAGAAACTAGTTGAGGACTCGGGAGGAGTTAAGATGGAGGAGTCATAGGTAAAGGTTCAGACACAGGGCACAGGTTCTGGTATTCAGAGGGACAAGATCCTCTTATCATTGATGTGGAGGATGAGTAGCAGCAGGAGGAGGATATCTAGTAGCCGCAGCAGGCAAACACCATGCCACGGCCTAGGTGGTATAGGTCCACTGGTTAGGATTCCAAACAAGTGAGTCTTCCACATAGATCCATTAGGCGGAGCATACCACCAGATAGATTGAGCTATATGGAACTGATGACATAGTTGATTGACTCTGAACCTTCTAGTTTCGAGGAGTCTGCACAACATGATGTGTGGCAAGAGGCCATGGTTGATGAGTATGACTCAATCATGAAGAATCGGGTATGGTAGGTTGCTCGGAGGCCATAAAATAAAAAGGTGGTGGGATCCAGATGGATCTACAAGGTAAAGCATGTAGCAGACGGAAGTGTGGAGAAGTACAAGGCACGCTTCGTGGTGAAGGGGTATTCGCAGAAGGAAGGTATTGACTATGAGGAAACCTTCGCCCCTGTCGCCAGGTATTCTTCTATTCAGACTATCCTATCATTGGCAGCAGAGATGGTTTGGCATGTTCATCACATGGACGTGAAGACAACCTTCCTCGATGGAGTTATTGAGGAAGAGGTTTATATTAAGCATACAGAGGGGTTTGAGGCGGAGAGTAGAGAGTCGCATGTATGCAAGTTGCAAAGAGCTCTTTATGGGCTCAAGCAGGCACCTCAAGCATGGTAATCGAGGATTGACAGCTATCTACGAGAGATGGGTTTCTAGCGGAGTGAATCAAACCATAACCTGTAATTCTTGTCAGGTGAGGTACCTCTCATACTGGTTCTATATGTGGATGATCTCTTTCCTATAGGAGATGAGAGGCTAATCAGGGATTGCAAGTCCAATCTTGTAGTTGAGTTTGAGATTAAAGACCTTGGGTTGATGTATTACTTCTTAGGTCTGGAGGTTTGGTAGAGAGATGGGTGCTTTTTCATTGGATAGGGGAAGTATGCAGTGGAGATCCTGAAGATATTCAGGATGGAGGACTGTAGATCTATGGCCATACCTCTAGTTACCAAATGGAGGAAGATTAATGTATCAGGATCAGAGGAGTTTGATTCTACACTGTATAGGTAGCTTATCGGGTCGCTTATGTATATGGTCAACACTCGACCAAACATTAGCTTTGCAGACAACTCTTTGAGTCAGTTCATGGTGAACCCTCGAAGAGTACATTGGATAGCTACGAAGCACATACTTCACTACATCAGAGGTATAATGGAGTATGGTCTGGTTTATGAGCGCAGTGGGAGTATACAGTTGGCAGGTTTCATGAATGTTGATTGGGCATGATGTGTAGAGGATCGGAAGAGTACTTCAGGTTGCTGCTTCAACATTGGATCAGGGGTTGTCTCTTAGTTCAGCAGGAAGCAGAAGTCAGTTGCATTTAGCTCAGCAGAAGCTTAGTACACGGCATCTAGCATGGTTGCATGTTAGGGGATGTGGCTGAGGAAGTTTCTCTCAGGATTGTTCGAGAGTGAGTTGGAGACTATTATAGTTCACTGTGATAATCATAGTGGTATCAACCTTTCTGAGAATCCAGTGTTCCATGACAGGAGTAAACACATTGACATCCGGTATCACTTCCTCAGAGATTGTGTTCAGAGAGGAACCATTCGGTTGGAGTACATTCAAACACATGAGCAGGTAGTAGACGTATTCACCAAGGCTCTTTGCAAACTCAAGTTTGTAAAGTTCAGAGACAAGTTGGGGTTGTTACCAAATCCCTTCCTCGTTGAGAGGGAGTGTTAGAAAGTGACAAGGAAGGTCTTCCTGCATTGCATGTGTCCTTGCATGCAGAAGACTTAAATAAGGAAGCCAATTGTATTTAATGTATTTTTCCTAAGTTTACTTTGGAAAATATATTAAAGTGATCTAATTATTAATTTACTTAATGGAACACTTTTTTTATAAAGTGGAAGTGAAAAATATTTAAGTGATGGCTAATCTAATCTTGGCCATTGATCTCACTGGAGGATCTCATCCATTGATCCATAGTGAGATTAGGTTTTTCGCTTAACCAATGAGTTAAAAGGAAGATCAATGGTGGAGAGGACACAATTACATTCCGACAGAGAGATTCTTGCTCATAGCAGTCAGTTGGAGAGTGAGAAGGAAGTTTGAGAGAGTTTTGCAGAGAAGACGGAAAAGTAGTGATCTAGAGAGGGTCATACGATTTACAGTGGAGAGAAGGTCATATAGACCGTGAGCAGGCCGTACAACTGCAAGGCCATATAACAGATCGCATAGGGTTCTCACGTGTCAGCAGAGGTCGTACGGAATTAGTCCATACAACTGACATGGAGGCCGTACGGAGTCTGTACGAACTACAACAGGTTCGTACAGTAGCGCAGGCAAGACGTACAGGTCTGAGGTATTTTCTCAGTGAGTTGTTGTGGTATGATTTTTCTAGTTGGGCATAAATCGATTTCTGAATTGTATTGCTCCATATTTTCTTAATAAAATATTTTCTCAGACTGCTGCACCGGTTTTCCCATCTTGGGTTTTGTCTAGGGGTTTATACCCAAAAATATTGTGTTGTCTCTATTGATGTGATTGATTGGTATTTATCTCAGTATTTATTTTCCATTGCACAGTGAAGAAATCCATTTGTGGTTAACAATAATAATTTGGGTTGAATTTAATTAATCCAGCATACTTTATCCCTAGAGTGGATTTGGAAAGCCCTTCCAAAAAATCTACCTTAAGAGGTTGGTTATGAAAAATAAACCAACAATGATTCTATTACAAGAGACGTTGGGTATTTCGGGGGGGGGATCTCAAATATGTTGGAATGCCTTTTCAAAGATTGGAACTTTTTGGCTTTCGATGCAAGAGGACACTCAGGAGGATTGGCAATAGGTTGGAACCCTAGGATTATCAATGCTCAAAGCTCTTGGGGTTTCGAATTGGGAATGGGAATGGAGGTTTTCTTTTTAGAACTGGGATGTCTTTCATTATTTTAAACATTTACGGGCTTTATGCAGAGGGTTCCCTTCTAGGATGTGGTTTTCAAGAAATACTTTGTAAAGGATGAAAATATGATGATAGGTGGAGATCTAAATTTCTCCCTAGGGTCACATGAAGTCTGCGGCCGTAGAGTTAGGGTGGATTCTTTATCTGACTATTTCTCTCATAAACTTCGTGATGGAGATCTACTTGATATTGAACATGTTATATTAAAACCAATAAGAGAATTGGTGAGACTAGAATTGCGAAAAGACTGGATCGTTTTTTGGAAGCAGAAAAGTTGCTAGATCAACAACTTGTCCTGAGGTAATGGATTGATTCTAGCGGGGAATCTGACCACTTTCCAATTTTCTTGGAACTGAATGGGGGGTTTAGAAATCTAGAAATGCCTTTTGAATTATGTGCAGGCCGGCTGAAAGAGGATAACTTCATGGATCTAATTAAAAACTCATGGGTTCCTTACAATCCTAATGAAGGGGGTCCAATTGCCTTGCATTTCACACATAATTTAGAAAAAGGTGAATAAAGTGGTTCAAGGCTTGGCAAATGAAAATAAACTCAATGAAGAGTAGGACCTAAAAATATTGAGGAAGATCTCCAATCCTTGTATGACTCTGAAGGATGGGGCTATATCTCTCAGGAATCCAAGGAATTGCTATGTGGGTTGGAAGAAAAGAAGAGGAAACTACGGAGGGAGCAAAAATAAGTGTGGAGACTAAAGAGAAGATCCATTTGGCTAGAGAGTGGAGATGAAAATACAAAATTCTTTCAAGCATATGCGAAAGGGAGGAAGATGCAAAACACTATACGGGGTCTTAAAGGCTCGAATAATGAGTAGGTCTCCTCTTTCGAGGGATTGGGCAATTTGGGAAGGGATCACTTTAAGAACATTTTCAAGGCTAAGGAATGGGTCACAATTGCTAAGGTTATAAGAATGACTATATTTTCCCAGGACTTGGGAATCAGGAAGATAACAGGGAGATGATGGAAGAAGTATCAAAGGATGAATTGAAAGAAGTATTGCACATTTTTCAAAAAGATAAGAGCCATGGGCTTGACGATTGGACGATTGAGTTATTTCTGGATCTTTTTTAGACCATTGGTTCGGACCTACTCAAAATGGTGGAAGAATCCAGGACTCATGATTTCATGCATGCTTCTATGAACACAACGTTCATTTATTTTATTTCAAAAACAAACAATCCCCAAACAATGGAAGATTTTCGGCCAATATTGCTATGCAACATCACCTACAAAGTGGTTGCTAAAATCATTTCCAGAAGATTTTGAAAATACTCTCAAATGCCATCACATGTGAATAGTTTGGATTTCTCGAAGGAAGATAAATCCATGAGGCCATTTGGGGTGGCTCAAGAAGGGTTACACAGTTTAAAAACCAGAAAATTGAAAGGAGTTGTTCTAAATATCGATCTCTCCAAATCCTATGATCGTGTAAGCTGGCTTTACATCTGCCTTCCTCTGAAACACTTAGTTTTTGAGGTTAATCTCATAAACTGGGTCATCAGTTGCATCACCACTGTCTCATTTGCAGTTCTCATAAATGACTCATCCTCCCCTTTCTTCCATGCTAAAAGAGGTCTTCAAAAAGGTTGCCCATTATCTCCCCTATTGTTCCTACTGGTTACAGAGGGTCTCAACAGGGCATTGAGTGATGCAAAAAGAGTTGGAACCTTTTTAGGGATTCCTATCTTGTTTACAATGTGAATCTCCCACTTGTTTTTCATGGACGACGTTTTAATTTTCGGTGATGGATCAGTTCGGGATGCTGAAAAACTAAATGAGATTCTATAGTTATTTGGGAAAGCTATCATTTTGCATATTAATATTAGGAATTCCACACTCTCCACCATCAACATGTCTGAATTTGAGGTCTGCCACTACAGTCTCCTTTTTCATTTTGAATTGAGGAATTTTGACTTAGGTCTTAAATATTTGGGTTTCACCCTAAAACCAAACAATTATCGAAAGGCCGATTGGATATGGCTCCTTGCAAAATTGGAAAAAGGACTTAAAAGTTGGAGTTACAGGTGGTTGTCGATAGTTGGGAGACTTGTGCTTCTTAAGTCGGTTTTGGAATCAATTCTAGTATACTAGATGTCCCTGGCATTGATCGCAAAGGGCATCCTAGAAAAATCCAGGAAGCTATGTTTCAAATTTTTGTGGGCTGGATACAGTGAAAAATATGTGCTCCCCTGGGTAAGATGGGAAAGAATTGCTCACCCAAAAATGTTAGGAGGTTAGGGATTAAAGAACATCTTCCTTTTTTCAAAAGTTTTAGCAGCTAAAGCTGGATGGCGTCTACTTTCCTCTCATGGCCTCTAGATGAAAGTTGTTACACATAAATATATTGCTCCAGAATCATTGGATGAATGGGTTCGTAATCCAAATAAGAAGAGGCATATTTATTATGTTTGGAAGGTTGTGATTAATACATTTCATCTCATTGAATACGACCTTGCTTGGTGGATTGGAAATGGAACTAAGGTCCGCATTGGGGTCGACCCTTGGCCAGGATGTCTTTGCCTATTCCTCTAATTCAACATATACATCTTTAGGGTATATACCACTTGAATCAAATCGTCAATCCCGCGACAACTTCTTTATGGAATTGAGGATCGACCATATTGAAGTGTAGAATATATATATCCAAGATCTTTAGGTACTTATCATATTCGACTTATTGATCATGAGGATGAACTTATTTGGAAGCACTCACCACATGGAATATACACACTAAAACTAGGATATCTTCAACTAATTCCAGAATTACAGAATAGAGATCCACAATGGTGGTGGAAGGGCATTTGGAAATCAAAATGCCCCTAGAAAGGATGCATATTCATGTGGTGCATGATAGAAAATAAGGTTCCTACATGGGACAGAATTGTACAAAGGCATATAGAAGGCTCGGGCTGATGTACTTTATGTAGATCGCAGGAGGAAACGATACCCCATATTTTTATCTTGTGTCCATTCTCTAGTCTATTTTGGAAAGAATGTAGTAGAATTCTAAGCACTGATTGTTCTTGGACTGGTGTGAATGTGGAGGATGCTTGGAAAAACTAGGTGTCTAATGAAAGATTTAAGAAAATTAGAGCCCTTCCCCTTATTGTAAATTGGGGAGTATGGCTTGCTAAAAATCATTCCATCTTTCATGATAAGCCTTCCATTCCATAGTTAATTGCCATGCAACATCTTAAAATCCTTTCTCATTTCCCCATGAAAAGAATGCCCCTGTTATCTGAATTACTCAAGAGGAACTAGTGAACAAATCTAATCCATGGGCTTATTTTGATGGAGCCTCATAGAATTAATACTTAATATTTTCTTTATATAAATCATTATCTCATGTACAAAGAAAGTAAAATATGCACATGCGATAAATTGTCTCAACGGAACATGCTCCAAGGGGAATATGCTTAGGAGATGTTTTCTAAACTTGTTTAGCAGATTTGGTGTGTTTTTAATGATAATGACAATAGTTAAGTTTTATGAGAATATCATACACATGCAAATTTTTTTTATTATAAATTTTAATAAAAAAAATTAATATCTAGAATTCCGACTATTGAAATGGCAAATCTCATATATATATGCTTTTATATTCAAAAATCTGCGAGACGTCATGAAAACATTACTGATAATTCATTTTTTTTATTATAAATTTTAATAAAAATTTAATATCTAGAATTCCGACTACTGAACTGGAAAATCTCATATATATGCTTTTATATTCAAAATATGCGAGACATCGTGAAAACATTACTATTTCATTGCGGTGTTGCATAAATTGCATTTTTAAACATTATTAATAATTCATTGCGGTATATTTTCAAAAACTTATTTATTATTTTTATATGTGTTAGTACAACTTTTATATTTACTAATAAAGAATGACATTCAATAAATTTATATAAAACTTAAATTGAAGAGTAATCAAAACACTTGAACGTCATCATATTTTCATCCTACAGATAAGATTTAAACAACTGAACGTAAAAAAAAAACAATAAAAAACTGGACGCTATATATGTCTCGTCAGTTGGTGAATAAAGAATATTATGTGTTTGGCTAGGAGTGAATAAAATTCCTTGTAAAACAAGAATCCCTATTATTATTATATTATGTTTGATTTAAAAGTTGTTTTATATTATTGTAATAATAATAAAAACCTTTGACAAAAAAAAGTCGTTTTACATTATTATAATACATGCATGAGGCTTTCGTTCTATTATTAGTTCTTTTTAAGAACGTACTATATTTTATTTTATTATAATATATATATTGACAAGAAAAGGTGTATGATCATTTAAGAACGTACTAATAGCCCCTCCCACTTTCATTTTAATTTAACTTTGCATTGGTTTATCAAAACCAAATTTTACTTAATATTGCATTTAAATATGGTCAATGTAATGTATTAAATATTCTCATAGCATGAATTGCTCAATTTTGCTTTAATGTATTTAAATAAACTGTAGTTTATAATTATTTAATTATTATGATAAATGCAATGTCATTATAATATATGTTTATTTGAATTAATATTTGAGAGTTTGTTTTGCATTAATGTTGTCATAGCATGAATTTGTTTGTGACAATAATATCCTCACATGTATCAGAAAGGTGGTGGTCGCTTTAATTAACGGTGCTTAAGCAGTTGGAACCTCAGTTTATTACAACAAGGTGGTCACTTATATCCTGTTGTCTAACCCTTTTTGTCTATTGAATTTTCAGCCACAACCATCACCAATAAGATGAAAATAGTTAAATCACGATCCTATCACACATGTAGCCAATGAGAAACTAAACAAATCGTTTTATTTAATAAGTAAAAAACATTATTTTTAAATCCTAAAGCTCAACATAGTAACAAATATACAATGTTAAAGACAAATATAAAGTCAATCAAAGTTGACTCGCCGGGCGATTACAATATATCCGTCGGAAGCAGATATAATAAAGTATGACATTGACAATTTTCTATTTAAAAGTGCACTAGCTCTATGTCGATCAGAATGTGATATAAGAGGAGAAACCGATATAAAAATAAATAAAACAATGAACCTTAAATGGAACATAATGGTAGTCCATTTGGAGAAGATCCTATTCAAAATGTAGAAAATGAGGACGAAGATGAGAACTAGAAAATCAATATACCCTGAGTTTCTATCTAATCCAACATACATAACAAGATTCTTATTTTGGTATATGTGTTCCATTGGTGGTGCAATAAATAGTGAATGGCATAGCACGTATGATATTATTATTTTTATTTAATTGACTTCATTGTTCCTCTATATTTTTAGCATGTTGGAAATTCTTTATGGTAGGAATATTACTCTATGTCCTCTAAAAATGGTGGAAACCTGTGATTTGGAAATTGAAATGTCCTCTAAAAAAGAAGTGGTTCTTGTGGTTAGTCTTACATAAAAAGGTGCATGTTTGGGAAATAATGATTAAGATATTCTGGATTGGGCCAAGCTAGTGTCCCCTATGCAATAATAGCAATGAAAATTTCGATCACTTATTTATCCACTATCCATACATTGCTAGTATGTGGGAACACGTTTCTTTGATAAAAGGGGTACATTTCATTTGGAATGGTTTATATATACATTATGCTTTTCTCTCATGGATCAACAATAGGGTTTACAAAGAATACCTGACAACTCGCATTAATGATTTGGAGTGTGTGGAAGGCAAGGAACAAGGCCATATTCAATGATATCCTCATTGCTCCAGAAATTTATGCCAATAAATGTCAGGCTACTCTTAGTCTTTTCCCATAGGATAATGGACCTCCAAAGTTGAGAAGGGTGGAGGAAGAAGTAATTGATAGATTTGGTAGTTGGGCATATTTTGATGGGGCTTCACAAGGCCAGCCTGTTAGGGGAGGAGTAGGAGGCATAGTTTTTATATCTAACCTACATTGGATAAATTTTGCAATGGGATTGGGACAATGTACTAACAATACTGTAGAATTGTTGGCCTTAAAAATGACAACGTTGATTGCTCTATCAAAAGGCATCCTGAAGTTATAGGTGTTTGGTGACTTGTAGCTGGTTTTGGGACTGGATGAGATTGAAACGACCACATAAGAATATTTATCTCCTAGCTATATGTGGAGAATTGATTCAAATTGTTGGAAGATTTTAGTACACATCAGATTTCAACACATTTTCAGAGAAAGAAATTCATAGGCTGACCAGTTGTCCAAACAAGGCCTCCAGGAGGTTGAAGGTATGTGGCACCAGTGGGAACATATCAATTGTAATATTATGGAGCATTATCAAGTACCATTTCCTAGATGACTGCTGGTATTTATACCAGTTGAATAGTTAAACTTTTGAAGGATTCTAATAGCTATAGAAAGATCATATCTGTTAAAGAGAACAATTTTTGTATATGAAACTGATTATAGTCATATTTTATAGATGTCTATAGTTTTCTTTCAGGGAGTAGCGAACAAACCTACTTTTTGTGGTAGGATATAGGTTACTACAATATTTTAAATGCCTCACTTTGGCGATGTTATGGATGTCAAGACTTTAATAGTCTCCGAACAATGTGCTTTATTACAGATTAATGAAATGCGAAATATTTTTCGTGGAAAAAAATGAATATTACTATATGTCAATTTGATGTTGCATTTCAAGTAAAAATAGTTCCTAGATTTTATGCTTCTCATTGTTCTACGTTTCCTTGATGCAAGTAATTTTAAGATTGATTTTTTATACTTAACTATTACATTGTGCCTTTCTTATATTTGATGGGAAATGAAGTTGGAATTTGATGTTGGGGCTATGCCTTCACACAGATAGTGCCCTAGTATTAAAGGATAGATAAATAATTTAACACAACTTCCACTGAGTGAGAATGGCCTCATTCAAGTGCATGAAACAAACTTCGATGTCCAACTCTAATATCTTGTCAAAGTCTAATGGCTTGTTTGTTGCTTGTATTTAAAGCATTTTTTCAGGGCTACAAGTTTGGGTTGATTTTGATTAAAGATTGTGTTAGTCCCTTAAATGATTATAGTTTTGTTTTGGTGTTGTGACTAGACCCTTTATTGTAGCTCAATTGGCGATTTGATTGCCATTGATTGGGTTTGGGTTAAAGGTAAAGCCCTCTGTTGAGTTAAAAAAATGTTTTCATCTTTTTTATGTTTATTAGAGAAACATACATTAGGTTTAACATATGGATTTGGTCATGCTCTTATTTTAATATGTTTTCCACGGTTATTATTGTTTTCTTTATATATTTGTTCGTTCGAGAAAAAACAATTTTTATTTCCTTCCACTTTATAACATGGCTGGAGCATCTTCATCTTTTAGAATCTATTATGCTTCCTTTATATTTTCTTTGAAAAGACTTAGTATTAAAAAAGGGAAATGAGCTCTTCTTAGCTTAGCGAAGAGAAAAATGATCTATGCATGAGGATCGTATGCAATGTATATCGAATATAAAATATAATAACAATAAAACAAAGAGATCTACTTACCTAAGGGACATGACCATCCACCTTCATGATTAGTCAACGTATACAAGTGAGCAATCACAAGGCATTGTATCATATCTCATCCATTCATTATTATATTATATGTTAATGATCCTTTATGGATTTCAACTCCTAGTCCTCCTATTGTTGGATATTTTGTTAATGAACTATCAATCATTAGATTGGTCTCATAACAAAGTATCACCATGGCCTTTGGCCACACTTTTTTTAGACCTCTTATAATATGGCTTTGGCCACACAGTTTATCATAGTTTCCATGATTCTTAGGTCCTTAACCACAAGTTGAACTTTGGCCATTTCTTCTATAACATGCCATGAAGGAGTAACCAATGAACACTATATAAAAAGAAAAAAATTCATAAGTGTGAAAGAAGACTCCATTGTCAAACATCAACTATCACAACCT
This sequence comes from Larix kaempferi, assembly GCA_027924585.1. Taxonomy (NCBI): domain Eukaryota; kingdom Viridiplantae; phylum Streptophyta; class Pinopsida; order Pinales; family Pinaceae; genus Larix; species Larix kaempferi. The sequence continues at coordinate 39,918,032 of BSBM01000486.1, read as the reverse complement.
CAAGGATGAAGAATTATGACAAGGCATTATAGGCCAAAACAAAGACACAACTTTTTTCATAAAATACTTTGAGTACAAAGCATCTTTGAAGGGAGAGGCAATGTGATGAATACAAATATAATAATAATAACAATAATAAAACTAAAAGACATAACCTAGCTAAGGGACATGATCATTCACCTTCGTAACTAGTCAATGGATATAAGTATATTGTCACAAGTCATTATATCACATGTCATATCTCATTCATTCATTGTTCTATTATATGTTAATTGTTTTATATGGATTTAAACTCCTTTTCCTTCTTATGTCAGATATTCTGTTAATGAATTAATACAAAATTGATGGAGAATTTCTGCAAGTAAATAATAAAATATTGAATAATGAATGAGTGATATGGATTGATGTTATAATGAGCCTCATGACAATACAGTTATATGAATTGAGTAGTCATGAAGTCGAGGGGTGTGTTACCCTTGAATTTTCATTAATTTTATAATTATTATGTTTATTACATTGCAACCCACTTAAAGAATGCTTTGTCAAGCATAATAAATAAGGTTTTTTGTAATTAAGCATGTTTTCTTCGTGGCATCATCTTTACTTGGTTGTAGGGACCTAACTTGGCTCCCAGTTTGAGTGTTTGTGAGATTCCATTGTACCATGTGCATCATATTATGAAGTCTTTTGACCCGGTGGCGTGGAAACTTGATGCTTCTTGGTAAAATATTTTCCTTGCTTTCATAGTTTTATGTTCATTTTTGTATCTTGTCCCTTTTCATTAGTTGTAAATCGCTTTTCATGAGAGTGGAACTTACAACCCCATATAAGTTATAATTTTATCCTTTTTAGTTAAATTCCATTAATTATTCTTTGAGGTTGTTAGTATAAGTGCCAAATTGAGTCAGCTAGCCAACTGCTCAATACCATATCCATCTCATGAGTGGTAGTGTAGAATTTTGTTTGTAGTTCTGATTATTGTATTTGAACAAGGTTCATTACCGAGGGTGAGACCAACTCAAGTTGGAAGCCCAACAGGCTATGCCTTTCCTGAGGAATACCTTTAACCAATCTACACTTATATAACTTGTGTGATTTCTTACTTGGCCAATTATACTTATGTGAACATCCCATAGTTAACACATATAACACTTAGCCAATATGTAAGAAACACAAGAATATAATGGAGGCGACATCTCAAGTTGGGTGTGCCTAACACCTGTTTTATATATAAGCATATTATAATTACAACAAGATGGGGCATTCGCACACAACCACCGAGAGAACACCCAACTAGCATCTCTAGAAACCCCAAGAATTATCTTATTTCCATAAAATCAAGTTTCCCCCTGAAGTAAGAAAAGGGGCAACTCCTGTTACACCTATGCCCAAGTCACTTTAGTCTATTTCTGTCTTAGTAGCACGCCCAAGACTCAGATTACCTGAGGCGTGTGCTCTCCTACTTGAATTCAAACTACCTTCAAGCCAAGCGCCACACTTGCTCTCCACTTGGATGATATCCTTCACTTGGACTCATGACAGTGTTATTATAGGCGTGCATGCTTGCTTGTGGGTATGACCCAAGAGTGGTCGCACACTTGACTCATGAAGCCACTTCACTTAAGTCGTGGGTTCACCTACTTGTTTTCCCACTCGCTAATCGTTTCAGCCAACACGCCCTTGCTTTCCATGCCCTGGGAATTCCTTACTTCATGGGCACACACCCCACTTCCGTGCCAATCGACGCGCTCCATCCATTACTTGTTCCATCCACAAGCTCCCACACACTTGGATTTGGCGTGCACCTTCCGCCAAGCTCCCAAATCGTGTTTGGTGCGCCACTTGCCAACTTTGTTGAATCCCACTCGTTGGTCATCTGCCTGCCTAGGATCTCGGGTACGGTGCCGCCCAATGTGGGCACCGAACCAGTTTTCTAATCGCATTCCAACATGTCCAAGCTTCCAAGTTGTGGTACTTGGTCCAAGTGAGATCCTCACAACTTCTTGCCAAGACCAAACGTTCCTCGTCCATCGAAGCTTGCCACAGCTGGTGTGTGGGCCGGGGGGTTTCTCACTAAGACCGTTACAATTTTTTTTGTTAGTGGGGTACACAAAAGGTTTAGTTGCTTAGTGAAATCAATGTGACTGATTTTTTTTTGTTGGTTTTGGATTTATATTTCAGATTTCATTTGTATACAAGTGCCAGGGTTTATGCATACGCAGAAATATAATTGATTGCAATTACAACCAAAAACAATCCACCCACACACACAAAGCAACAACGGTCACTTTCAATTGTGTGCAAGAGTGTATACATATTGTAGATGATTGATATCTTTCAGCTACTATAACAACAGTAGATTATGCCCACCTTTTGAATGTCAATGCCAAGTAAATCAAAGAAATCCAAAAAGAATTCCATGCCCCAAACATTAGGTTGTGGAATTATATCCTTCTTGAATAGATGTTGAACATAAAGGATCTCATCCAAATAAATTGACTGAAAACATACTTCATTATCTTTGACCTCAACTTATCAAGGGAAAAGTGAAAGCACCTTGAGCATATTGTCTATAAGAGTCCTCCCTGAACCAGAATATAAAGAAGAGAAATATCTTGACACCAAATCCTCCAAAGGCTTGAAACAATGAATAATATGACCCTCTCCAACATGAAGCTCCCAGATCGAATTAATGTTACGATGATGCTTAGAAAAAAATTGAAAATACTTTTTGTTATGATCCCTAGCCTCTAGCCATAATGCCTGACTTTTTAATCTCCATTCAACTTCTTTGCAATAAAGAATCTCTTCCTTTTGTTAATGAAGGGACACTATTAGATTTCCTTCATCTAGAGAGAAGATATCAGACCACGAATTGGCATAGATAGATCCTAATTGATCTTCAATTGCCAACAATCTGGCCTCTCTAGAATACCTCTTCTCTTTATTCCACAACACAATCCTCTTTTTTAAGGTTCGAAGACTATTGAAACATCCCGATAATTTCATAAAAAATTAAAAATTTTAAAACAACATTAAATGTTATCATTTCTATTGCGGAAGTAATAAATGCTTAAGAAGGTAGCAATGATTAGTTAAACCATTTAAGCAAAAGACAAATTAATTAATAAATCTTTTTTTAGTTAAAGACATTTAAAGATTTCGACACATCATAATTCTTTTAACATACTTACGACACTGAAAAGTTTTGTGTTAACCGTAATTCCAAAAGTAATGAGATCAGTAGTTCTAAATGTGATTATAAGCTGTGCACTGTTTGTACTAAAGTGAAAATTTGAAGGAGTGCTGACAATTTGCTTCTTTGATGACAAGGGGTCCTGGGAGGTACCCTGGGGTTTACTTAGCTATGTTTAGCTAAGGCATTTGCATTCTATTTTCCATGTGCAGAAAAACAGGTAAGAAATCCTACGACAACAAGAATTTAGAGTACAAGATTCTTTCAAGAGTAACGTCATTGTATTGTGATAATTTCTAAGTATTTCTATGCAAAACAAGTTTGCTGGAGGTATGGATATTTTGGTTCCTATTCTTATTTTCAAGATGGCTTACAACGTTCCAAAGTATCGAAATCACGTCGTCGAATGTGTTTACATTGCTATTATTATAAATATCAAAACAATGTTACAATTGTCCATTTATAATTCTATTTGAAATCTCAAGGAAATAGTGTTTATACTAATTCAAATGAAACTATTAGAATATATTTTTGTATCAACAGGACTTTAGAATATTCCTAAGTCTCATATTTATCAATGATTTTAAAATGCATGGCTAAAGCATGAAACCAAATAGACTTTTCCTTAATGTCTAAACACCTACTATAAAGATGATATAATGTGGCATATGGTAATTATACAAATATATATTCAAACATTATGTATGTTAACTAATATTATGTTACTATTGGATTTCAATACAATATCATGATGTATCACTAAAATGGAAATATAATGTGACATAAAAACTATGCATTCATACATAATATGAAACAAGTATTCAATCCTTCGGAACTATATTGATTGAGCAATGATGTGATGGTGTTGACATATACTACTATTGTTACAATGCCTATACAAACTTTGATAACGCAAATATGAACTGTAAACTATAGTCTTAACATTGTAATGATTTGATTGTGACAGGGTATTTAAATTTGGTACTTAGAAAGGCTTCCAACTGTCGATATCAACCTAAGCATTAACGTCGTTTTACTGCAGGGTGAGGTGGAGGCTCAGTTGGATGGTTTCCACGTGATGGAAAATACAATGTGTACCAAACCATGTTGAGTTGTGCTATATAATAGCCATTGGTCTATTGAGTTGGTAACATGTTAGATGAATCAAATTAATGCAGTATTGATTGCAATAGTAGGCTCGGATATCATTGTGCGTTGTTGGCAATCAGTCTACCGTTTATCTCTAAAAGATCTAGGGCTTTGGAGAAACCCTAGTCCTTTGTTGGTAAGTAGCACGAAAGTGCTTCTCGACATTCATTTCGAGTTTTCGTGGTAAGGCTTGGAGAGCCGACCGTGTTGTAGCAATGTAGGGTTTTGTGGTTTACTGTTACGGGGTCTCCTCCCTTGATTTCGAAAGTACGACCTGTGAGAGAATGTTTAAAAGTCTCAGGCTTTCAGTTTTTGTGAGAAAAGAGTTATGGCACAGTCAATGTCACTGTGGAAATGTTCTGTTGATAGTTTGGTTTACTGAATTCATTTGAAGGTCGTTTCTCTAAGCATTTACAGTGGTTCCAAGAATTAAATCCTATTGATACTGCAGCTATGAACAGTCTCCGTCGTTCTGCTGGTGTGGAAAGACTCAAGCCAAGAACACTCAAGTGAGGTAAGTTTTCGTTGACAGTAAATATAACACTATAATATTGAAATTCTCGCTGCGTTTCTCAAATTTTAACCTATCAAAATGTAACTGGCAGGTTAAGTTCGTTGGAGGGTTTCTATGTTCAAACTCGAGCTGAGGATGCTGCAACACCCTCATTGTAAGCCTCGGTGGTTCATAAAACCCTCATAGGTACCTTTGGCATGGTGAAAACAAAATCACAAGAGTTGAAAAGCAATCCTTAACTGGAGTGATGGCCGTCTTTAAGTTTTTGTTTGAACAAAGTTGTAAAGAGGATAAGTCCTCAGTTTTGATGTTGATAACAACTCAGTGATGAGTTAGGCTAAGTTGTAGGCAAAGATAATGTATAGGTTAGGTTTTGCTTTGTTTTAACGAGGCTTCAAGTCTGCGTTGTGAAATGTATTTCTTTTGTCATGGCATTCTGGCCATAATACAACTTTGCAATCTTCGAAAGAATGGTTGTCAGTTATAAGACTTGAGATGAGACATGGTTTTGGTTATTCGTAAAAGCTATACTGTTTATACAGGGTTTCAGTACTGTTATGTCTATAATACAATGGTTTGATACTTAGCACTCATAATCTATGTTTGAAGAATGGATGCGTGCGATTTTAAACTATAGCTGTAGAGTGTTGTTTTGTTGTTGATAATGTTTCTAAAATCAAATGTGTCTTCGACAAGGTTGTTAGAACCCTAGCCCCGATTTCGTGCTGAGTTTGAAGCTTATGTTTTCGGCTATGTGAAATCTACAATAAAGTTTTCTACAGTTGAAAAGTTTTTGCAATAAAAGTCAAGAGTCGATAAGTAGGGTTTTGAGATGAATTTAGAAACGAATTTCGGTGTATAAGGAATCTATCTAGGGTTTGATTCTGGAATTATATGAATGTCAAAATTGATCAAAGAAATCAAAAACTTCACTTTCGGTTTGCAAAGATGATAGGAAACGAATACTGGAAACCTTAGATTTTATGAAATAAAAAGTGAATACTAAAGTTTGTATAGTACTGTTTTGCAATGTTCTTGCGTGTAAATACTGTAACTCAGCTTCTATTGCTAGAATGCTTGTAATGATTTTCTGAAATGAATATATTTATTTTTACAGTTGTTAAGAGAAAATCCAGAGAGAAAGAAAATACGATGTTTAAATACAGAGTTAGGTTTTGTAATGTATTAGTTTTTGAGACTATTACAATAATAATTAATATATGAAATCAAATAGGAGACTCATGCAGAATTTAAGTATGTATGATGATCATAAAACTATAAGTTGATTAGTTCTTGTAACTGAGAAACGAACCCTGGAAATACTATTACTTGGGAAACATGATATGTATGATTTTAATTGCATTTGTTTGCTATCTTGATTGAATAGAAATAGGAGGAAAATACATGACTGTGCAGAAAATTAAACTATATTTATATTTTATGAAATAACAAAAGAATCCTATAACACTGTCTATGCTTATACAGTAAATTCTTACTTTGTTTGGATATAGGTCAGAATGGCAAACAAATCACTTACTATAATTATTTATCCAATCAAATGGCAATCTACCTATCTCTCATCTATTATTTAATTTGCTTCTCTATACTAGAGTACGATGCAAATAATAGCTTGTGGAAAAATATAGAGATGGTTTTGAATCAATAAATCACAGACTTCATCATGCAGTTATGGAACATAAATCAGAAATAAAATAAATTCTTTTATAAAACAGAGTTTGATAAATCCTACTAGACATAACATTGAATTGTAAACAAAATAAGAACAGTAAAACCTGGTTAACTGTAGAAAAACAAACAACCCAAGGAGTCTGTTCCACCCAACCAATTCTTGAAGACAACCAAGTTACTTGCCTTAGGACCCCCAAGCTTGTTCACTGAACCACGAGGAGGAAGAAACTTAGAAGCTTAGGACCTCAACTTGCAATAGTAATAGTTATCCAATCTTAAAGACTTAGCAGTCAAAGGGACCTGCACCAGCACCTCTGGTTCTCCTTCTTAGAATAATTTGTAGACTTACAATTCACTCACATAGCCTCCCTATTCGAATCTCTCAGTCATCACCTGATGCACATGAGGAATATTTCTGTAGAAAATATTGTGTAAGAGCTGCTTGCTCAATCCGAATTTGCCTTATGTAGGATGCTTAGGCCTTTCAGTTGTTAACTAGTCATTAGATGAGCTGCCTGCTCACTCCCTCCACCTGGGGGATAATGCCACATTTGTAGGGGTAGTTGTCCCATAACCAACAACTAGTGGTGAAGTGTAATTGCTGCCATCTGTCCCATACCTTCTAACAGCTTCCATTCCTCCTAGTGGGTCAGTGAACACTTATTTAATAGTTCCTTTGGGTGTTTGTCTCCTACTTTAATTTATTAAATAATAATAATTCAGTAATTACATTCCTCCTTGACCAAACTTGGTCATAATTACAAAACTTTGCAATTAAAATTTAACATAAAGTATTTTGCCAAGAAAATAATAATTTCAGAAATTGGGTAGGTAACAACTATCCACAAATAGTAACCTTTCCGATCTTTGATATTTCGTCCTGATAAACCTGTAGGACTCATGCACAAGCTTCCTGAAGTCTTCATCTTCTGCCCAACTATAATTGTATTTAAAAGGCGTTCCTGACTTTTCTTGACACAAAACAATTCCCAGCAGAATAGGGAAATGATCCAAGAAATAAATTTTATGGACCCAAGACTTGAAAATACCTATCTCTTCACACAAGGATTCATGCATAAAGAGATGCTCCAACCTCTTTACGATTCTCCCATCACCCACCCACTTATTACTCCAAGTTGGCGTCAAAATATCTTGCTTGATATCCACCCATATGTTATTATCAAATAAGGCTTGCAGAAAGGGTGCCAATCTATCTTCACGTCCATGATGACACCAAACCGAGTCCTCAACAAAAAACACAAAATTTAAATCCGTACCAACGATTACGTTCAGAGCTTGAAAAACCATGCAATGAAAAACATTCTCCCAAAAAATTGTTCTATCATCGCAGGGACCATAAGAGTTCAAGATAAAGAGATGAGAATCCAAGGATTTCAAATACATTAATTGATCCAGATGGACATCAGTGGCCAACCACCTATTCCACTGGCTCAAAATAGCTTTTCCAATTTCACAGTTTTCTAGTTTGGCAGTTTTTTTATGGAATTTTTGTGTCCAAAACGTTTGGGGCCATTTTGAGGCCCTAAATGATAGTTTTTTTCTGACACCATAGTCCAATCAGTTTTGAAGGGCAGTATTGAATGGGATAAATGTGTACTTTTTGGCTAGACCTTTCCAACAGATTACCGAGAATCCTAAACGGAGATCGTATGCAAAAATTATTTCCCCGAGAAGTTTACACCTTAACTAACCACCTTGGGGCCCACAAACCTTTTTACAATTCATCTCCTAGGGTTATGTTTTTGATGTTCAGGGGTTTTAACCTCATGCTTATGAGAAAAAGGCCCTTCTACCTCCTTTTGTAATCATCCTATGATGAATGAGTGTAATCGCCACATCTCTTCTCAGAGATAAAGTTACCACCTTTCTAGTTGCGTAATTTACAGTTTGTTCTATTATTCACTTAATAGAATTTGGGTTTACTGTATCACTGTGTTTCCTGCATTATATCTACGTATGTGGTTCTATATATGCTCTTTCATTTCTTTCTCAATTAAATTTGGATCAATGATTTCAAATCAATCTGCTCTTTGTTGTCTCTCAGTGCATGTGCACAACGAGATTTAAATATCGAGAGTTGGGTCTTAAACTAGTCGAGCTTGGGGGAAAATGCCCTAAGCAGCCCAAACCGCCTCCCATGTCCAAGGAAAAGAGAGACGATGGAAGGAGATCCTATTAATCCATTGCTCGAGGAATCCCTTACGCGACAAATGATTGAGATGATAGAAAATTTCATCCATATCCTTCAGTGTATGTCAGCGGCAACGGAGGATCATAAAGCAGTCACTTCAGAGGAGCCACACCCTTCAAGTTACACATTAACTTTGATATTCCTTTTTTTGAATTCTAGATTGATGTTGATGCCCTAGATAAATGGTTGAATTTTCTAGAAGGGTATGTCTCTGAACACCACTTTTCCAACCGAGAAAAGATCACCTTTGTGCTCCTTAAGGTTGTCCCCCATGTCAAACATTGGTGGGAAACTTATTATGAGCAAAACGCAATAGAGGAGACTGAAATGTTTGAGGTTGATCCCACTTGGGCCTCTTTTATAGATGTCGTTAAAGTACAATATTACCCAGTGGGAAACTATGATGACCAATACACAAGGTGAACTACACTATGTCAAGAAAAGGACCAAATAGTGTTGGAGTTCACAAATACCTTCCATACCTTGCGTACCAAGTTGGGTATCAAATACTCTGAGCGACATCAGGTTCTAAAATACCACGAGGGATACATAGGTACATCCAAACCAAAATGGAGTTTCTGTACATATCATCACTAGGAGATGCTTATCGATATGTTGTCAAGATCGAACAAAAATTCAAGCAGAAGAACAAGTGGGAGTTTGGGCCTACGAATCAGCCATAGAAGCAAGGAAAAGGTAACCCTAGCTCGCAGAACAAAGGATAGATTAAGGACAATGAGCCCTTGGAAAACCAGTCCAATCCACAACTAAAGAACGATACTGGAAAGACAAGAAAGGACACTAGGAAATGGTGTGAGTTTCATAAGTGCCCCTGGCACGACATTTATCAATGTCGCTCAAAGCAGTCATTGGTGGCCAAGATCAAAGTTTCAGAGTTAGATCCTCATTCTAAATTCGAGTTAGAACCCAGTGTCACAGTCACATACAAGGGGAAGTGGGTCATTGGTGTAGAACCCAACATCACCATCACTGCCACAAAGATTCATCCTGATGATCCAGAGGAACCAGAGGAAGGTGAGCACCTCTTCCACTCATAAATGTGGGTAAAGGGAAATCCACTACATTTCATTGCTGACAGTGGAAGCGAAAAGAACCCGATTTCGACAAAGGTCATAAAGTGATTGAAGTTGCCAACAACACCACACTCACAACCCTACAATATTGGGTGGCTAAGTCAGGGATGGGACATCCACGTCAGTCAACAATGTTGCCTACCTTATGGTATCAAGTCCTTCAAAGATGAGGTAATGTGCGATGTTTCCCCACTCAAATTTTATGATGTTCTTTTAGGAAAACAATATATGTGGAAGTGTCATGTTGTGTATGAATCTAGACCTTGTAGTGTCATTATTACTTTGGGCAAACAACTCTATAGGATACTAGAGGTAGTTTCCACTACTGCAGAGTCTCTCATCACAACTAAGCAATGTGGGAAGGTAATCTGCCAGACTGGGAAATTTGTACTCTTCATGATTCACTCTAAAAGAGAATTAAATATCACAATAACATTCGTTGCCTCCACACAAGGTCTCTCTACACAACAGAAGCATTTGGACAATATCGTGGAAGCACCCATAGAGATATTCACCACACATGTTGGGGTGCCATTACATTGCCAAGTTAAGCACTCAATTGATTTGATACCTAGGGCACCTGTACCCAATGGGCGAGTATATAGGGGTTCCATCATGTAAAATGAAGAAATCAAGTGACATATTCAAGAATTAATCCAAAAGGGGCACATCTAGCGGAGCTCCTCACCTTGCAGGAGCCCAATTGTGTTGGTGTAGAAGAAATATGGGACTTGGTGACTTTGGATCGATTACAGAGCTCTGGACAAAATCATAATCTGGAATCGGTATCCCATTCTATGGATCGATGACCTTCTCAATGAACTAAAGGGTGCTAAGTATTTTAGTAAGATTGATCTGAAAGCTGGCTATGATCAGATACTAATTGGGCCGATCGATGTTTGGAAGACTAGATTCAAATCTTGGGAAGGCCTTTTCAAGTGGTTGGCCATGCATTTCAGGTTGAATAATGCTCCACAACTTTCATGAGGATGATGGATGATATTCTCAGGACATTTTCCAATTCTTTGGTGGTCATATATCTACATGACATCCTCATCTACAAGAGAACGTGGGAAGAACATTTGCAGCATATTCAATAGGTCCTAAACGCCTTGCGACAACACAATTTATATGCCAATCTAGAGAAGTGCTCATTTGGAATGGAGAGAATTTAGTATTTGGGATACATCATGGAAAACCATGGTGTGTATGTGGATCCAACCAAGATCCAATCCATTCACGACTGGATGACCTCGACAACTCTCACATAGCTTCACAACTTCCTAGGCCTTTCCAACTTCTATCGCAGGTTTGTGTTGGGATACTCTCACATTACTTAAGCTTTTAGCCAAGTGACCAAAGGTGAATATAAGGCCAAGTCACGACAACAAGCACTTGAGGAGCCGAAGCAATGCTTATGTTCGACACCCTTCCTTATCTTACTAGATCTACAACAACCCTTTCAAATTGAGACAAATGCTTTAGACTATGCTATTGGTGCAGTCCTCCGACTCAACATGGTCATCCAGTGGCATATCACACTAAGATGCTCTTAGATACAGTCTGTAAATATGCCACATACGACAAGGAAAAATATTCCATTGTCCAAGCTTACTGCCTATGGAAGCATTACATTCTTAGCAAAGAGACGGTCATCCACATTGATCACAAGCCACTACAGTTCATGCAAACACAAGGGAAGCTATAGAATGATCGCCACCAAAAATGGTCCACATACTTGTAGCAATTCCACCTAAACATCAAGTATAAGAATGGCAACACCAATCGAGTCGTTGATTGCCTCAGTCGACCTCTAGTGGTAACCTTAACCAGAGTGCTCAACTCTTGTGGATATGAGACCTTCGAGTGGTTTGAACTATATCACAGTGATCCCAAGTTTGTTTCCACCAATAGATAATTATGTGTAGGCACACCAGTGGCAGAATTTCATCTCTAGGAAGGATTGATATGCCACATGGGCCACCTTCGTGTTACTTCAAGCGAGTGTGAGAAGCTGATTTGGGAAGTGAATTACAGTCAGGTGAGAGGGAAATTTAAGATAGAAAGGAATCCATCTCGATGGATTACATGTCAGGACTACCTTCAACCAATCATGGTAATTACTATGTGTTTGTGGTTGTGAATCACTTCTCTAATATGGCCATTCTGACAGCCTACAAGAAGAGCATCATCATCGAAGCCAATGCTAAGCTCTTCTTCAAACTGTTTGGGTTTATTTCGTGCTACCACAGACTATCATTTCAGATGAGGACAACAAATTCTTGGGCACATTCTGGTCTAACATATGGTCACTAATGGACACCAAACTCACCAATCGAGTGCCTTCCACCCCTAACTTATGGATAGATAGAGGCGGTCAATAAGATGATTGTGCATATTCCAAGGATGTACAATTCTAAACATCCCTACACATGGGATGAGAGTCTTCCATATATTCAACATAGCTACAACAGAGCCCTTCATATCTCTACTGGACACAGCTCTTTCCAGGTGTGCTTGGGGTTCCGACCATTGTCCCCAATTGATGTAGCTTTGACCATTTCCTCAACACAAGAGGAATCTTCCCATGTTCGCACCGAGACAGAAAATGCCACTCAATTTATTGAAAGGATTCATCACATCCATTATCATGTCCATAACATTCTAGACAAATCCAACGCCAAGTACAAGCAACGACATGACCACCATCGATTTCTGCACAAATTCCAGGTGGGTGATAAGGTTTGGTTGCATTTGCAGAAAGAGAAGCTCATGGGACCCCATATCAAGCTTCGTCCAATTAGATATGGGTTGTACACCATCACCAAGGTATTCGGTAAGAATGCCTTTGAATTAAGCATCCCTCCCTTTCTTGGCCTGCAGCCGGTATTTAGTACGGATCTCCTTCGCCCATATTTTTCATCATTGTTGGACACCTTAGAAGTCGCAAAGCAGTTCTATCCATAAAAAATCAACCCTAGCTATTTGGATTACACTACAGTTGATCAGATCATGGATACATAGGTGAAGGTCACTCGCCACCAGTGCATTCAACTCTATTGGGTCGTCAAAGCCGGGAAATTTCTTCACCAAGGCAAGTGTCTCACTAGGAGTCAATTTCAGCAAAAGTTTCCCCATTTGACGAGGAAACTTAATGCAATGGAGACCATTGCTTCCTAATGGGGAAGTACTAATCCAAATGGATATCATTGGCCACCCACCTATTCCACTAGCTCAAAACAATTTTTCTAGTTTCGTAGTTTCCTGGTTTGGCAATTTTTTTTACAAATTTTCATGTCCAAAACTTCTGGGGTCATTTTGCGGCCCAAAATAACGTTTTTTGGGGACGCCACAATCACTAGCATATGTAGGTAGGACTAGACATGCAAAATGTTTACTTCTAAACCAAACCTTTCTAACGGGTTACCGAGCACCCTAAATAGAGATCATATGCAAAAGTTATACCCTCGATAAGTTAACACTTCAACCAACCACCTTAGGGCTCGAAACCTTTTTATGGTTCATCTCCTAGGGTTAGGTTTTTTATGTTTAGGGTTTTTTCCCTTGTGTTTATGATAAAAAGGCCCTTCAACCTCCTTTTGTAATTATCTTGTGATGAATAAGCGTAGCCACCACATCTCTTCTTAGAGATAAAACTACCACCATTCTAGCTGCTTTATTTTACAGTCTGTTCTATTTTTTTTAGTTAATAAAATTTGGGTTTACTGTATCACTGTGTTTCTTGCATTATATCTGTGTATGTGGTTCTATATATGACATTTCATTTCGTTCTCACATAAATATGGATCACTTATAAACATAAAATAGAAGCACATGCAAAGGAGCCCTCCACTACTAAAGAAGAATTCACTCCATAAACCAAACCTCTAAAAATACCCACTGCATTGAGAGAAAAAATAAACCATCCCTTGAAAGCTTTGGCCAACAAAGAAATAAGTACCTTACCATAAACCATAAACCATGGTCTCCTGCATCAACAAAACATCTGGAGACTCTAGACTAACCAACCATTTGACAGAGAGAATTTTGGCTTTCCCTCTCAAGCCACAAATTTTAAGAGAAAGAAATTTAATTTGGAAACCCCTTCTAGGGATTTTGCTGCTCTAAGCTCCTATATAATACTTAGCTTCCTACCCCAACTTATTTCCTTCTTCGCTCGTTGCTTAGCATGAAACAATATTGACCTCCATCCCGATTTGACACCCTAAGGAGGAGGAGGTTCATCGAAATCCAAACCACCCTTAATATTGTCTCAAGATCTTAACAGGTAAGGGCCTCGAGAAATCCCTTTAGACATTTGGCTTTTTCCATTTTTTTTGTGAACTAAACCTTCTTTACCCTCTGTACCATCTGACAAATTAATAACCAAATCGTTGGCCACCTTTTCCACTGGGTCCCCCTTACTATGGATATTTTCTTTTGCATGCTTGACACCAACTTGTTCCTAATTGATGAGAGGTGGTGGAACTGCATTATCCTCCAACCTTCTAGGAAAAACTACTTCATAATTCCTCCATATATCCGCCACCGTCTCAAACTTACTCGACGAGAAAAATCGATTCCTTTGAATAGGGCTTGAACCAAAATCGAAACCATTGGCTTAGGAGGCGATACAACTTCTGAAGGCAAGACAAAATCCTACACCATTTCAACCTCCTCAACAGCCTCCAACATCGAACCCTTCTCCTACCACCCACTCTTCAACTATTGACGGGGAGGCACTTGGAGCATGAATCAGGGTCCTTTTTAATAGTGCTTCGGCCACGGGATCATCCTTCTCCTTTGGAAATTTCCTCCACTAGATATTCGAAGAATTGCACTCTACTACCACATGGCCATACTTATGACGCTGAACACAGTGGAAAAGAACATTCACGTAATCCAAATACTAAGAGAAAATAACATCACCTGCCACCAGATCAATAGACTCAAATACCCCGCCCTTAAATCAACTTCTACCAACATACAAGCCACCAATCTTAACAAAGACTCAAACAACCCTGTATCCACAACTAAGAACTTACCAATTACATCACTTATTTCCTTCAAGCCTTCCAATGACCATAACTTTGAAGGAAAACATGACAATTTTATCCATATAGGGACTGCTTCCAATAAGTCCTCCCTCATATCGAACAATGGGTGCCATTTTTTCAATACCAATATATTTATTCCAATTCCCCACACCCTACTTAGAATTGCTTGAGCGTCTTTTTCAAAAATAAACTTGAAGCCAATCCAACCACGGGCTAACCTGTGAATCTCAAGCAAATTATCAACCAAAGTGCACCAATTTTTAATAACCCACTGCTGCAATTTTCTCTCACCAACTGTATGGAAACATATTTTACCTACTAGAGTACACCCCATCATTTTAGCAATATCCAAAAATGAGATGTCACTAACCATAACCGGAGAGACACTAGAGCCTTTCGAATGTACCACCTTTCACTTCCTCCCTAAGGCCAGAGAGAGACTAGTAACAAATTCAAATAGATCTACCCGACTTCCGATGAAACCCCCACCTTTAAATTCCTCTTTTATTAATCTATCAATTGGTGAGGAAAGGATCATGGCATGATTATCAAATGAGATATGGCCGTACTCATACCAAATCCGAAGCAGCACTACTCCGCTTTGATGGCGAATGTCGAGGTGGGCCTTTCGGACATGAGCAATCACCATCAGAAGAGGCATCCTACATCGTCTGATGCATATCCATGTCAGATGAAAATCCTAGGGGTATAGACTTTATCCAAATATGATTACACCGTTTCTTATATGGGACATACCCTGTTGAATCGACACACAATGAAGATGATCCCCCCAATTCTTCATAGTTGAAAAATATATCTTCATGAGACAGAGATTCCTCCGAGTAGTCGACTAGATGGACATCAAGTTTCGAAAGGGGCTCCATCTCGAACTATCTTATGTAGAAATCCTTTGCGCTGAACACAAAACGCTAAGCCACCGCAAACTGTCCCATTGAACCCCCGGCAATCAATGTTATGTTCAAAATACTCTATTGACTTGTCAAATTTATTCTTTAATTCTTTCTGCAACTTTTCAATCTTATCCAAAGTTGTGTGACACTATTAGCTTCATCTTCATCATGATGAATCTCTAATTGAAATTCATCATTATTACCCATTTTGATGATGACCTTCTTCTTTGAGAGTCCCATTGTAGTGTAGTTTTACTTCATATAGTTATGAAATTGGACTATTTTTATATAAATATATATCTTCTCAAAGTTAAACATATAGTGATTAAAATAAATCAAGGGGTGCAACTTTAGGGAAAAATTACACAGGGAAAAGTGTGCAAATTGGTGAAGTGCACATGGGGATAAAGGAGGTTGTATGATGGTGTGTACAAACAAAAATGAATTAGTTGTGGTATGCAAAACAATGTTGGTATAGATGACGACTGTGTACAGAAAAAGATAGTGCTAGTATGAACATACAAATGGTATATGTGTATGGAATATTTTGTAGCAACATTCACACTTGAATTTGTGGATGTACATATCAAATGATGACTATAATGTACAGATCATGCAAATTGGTGGCAAATTGGTAGTTGTATAGACTTGAACTTATAGCTTTGACATATGGAAATTGACAATTGGGTGTTTGGAAATGAAAATGGTGGCCATGCATTCAGATATGCAAATGGTAGTTGGACACATGGAACCTCTAGCAATTTGAATTATTATAAAGTTGTACAAACTGAGTAGTGTTGTTGTATATACAACATCGATTGAAGGCTATGTATGGGCTATACAGATTAATTGGTTGAGTATGGATTTAACCCACAAAATTGGTCAACAATTTGGATTCGATACCGAATGGACTAAACAACTCTTATTTAATCTAAATTGACAAAGTATTTATGTTGTGAGTCTATAATAAATAGTTGAATAATGAATGACTGATATGAATTGATTTTAGTTTATTCCCGCTAGCTCACTCCGTTAAGGTGTGGGTCTCGTTGGTAAGGCAACTTGAGTTCAATTCCCCTTAGGGGTGACTTAGTTAGGAGGCGACACCCAAAAACTCAGTTAAGTTGAGGCTGGTGTGGTCTAGGCTGGGTGCGATCCCCCGATGATTTTGACGGCTTAGATGCCCCCGGGTCATGGTTTCTCAGACCACAGGCCACTCCCGCAAGTCAAGGAGATTCAAGCAAACAAAAAAATATGAATTTATTTTATAATGAGCATTGTGATGATATATACTTACATGCATTGAAATAGTCACAAGGTGATAGGGTGTGGCCCTTAACTTTTCATTAACCTTATTATTATTATTATTATATTTTATATCAATTACACAATCATCCTTATTGGTATGAGACTAATTTTATAATATCCGTATTCGAATATTCTCATGTTGTGATCGTGTCCGAATCACAATAAGACTATTCAAGTGAATAGTCAACCAATAGAAAATAACTCCATTTGGAGAGAATAAATAACATTGAATATATTTTGATGAGAGATGATTACATTACAATTTGATGGACCACTTAAATATGGTCTTATGTGCCTTTTCAATGGAGAGGTACGTCTCTATCTATTCGATTAATTACATATCAATTCTATGTAATATTTGTTTAATTAATTTTATTATTTAATTATTTGTTTATTAATATGTTTGTATATTATTTTATTTGTGACATATATTGCTCTAGTTTCACCATAATGTTGTCTCCTGGACTGCAATGATTGTTGGATATATGTGTAGAAGGGATATGTTGCTCAGGCCTTGGAGCTCTTCCAGAAAATCATCAAATGAGGTTTGGTCTCAAGGACTTATATGATTGTTGGATACATAAATAATGGACATGTCAAGGAGGCCTTGAATCTTTTTAATAAAATGCTCAAACTAGGCCTCTTTTCATGGACTAGGATGGTTGCAAAATATCCAACACACTAGGGTGATTTGAGGTAGGCAAGATTATAGTAAAATATATTCTTCCTATAAGTACTATGATATATTTTTGGTAGTTCAAAATATGACCTACAAGGGTTCGCATTACTTGTTGTTTCATTTGAAGCACCTTTAGTATCTCTTAGAGAGTAGGCGAGTATGTTTAGAGAGGCACTATAGAGTATAAGAAAGCATGTTTGATTGTATTAGGGTTTATTAGAAGCCCCTTAAAGATCTGTTAGACAGTAGGCAAGTATGTTTAAAGAGGCACTATCATGGCATACAACTTGAATAATTTGCATAGGTAAGGTGTGCTTCAAATGGTAACAACTATATGATATTGCTTTCAAATATCTTGTCGAGATTTTTATGCTACATTTTGTGTTGTGCTTAATGCCCTTCTCAATATAAACATGAGTTAACTGTGATTTTATTAAATTGCAAATTTAAATCCTAACTAACTTATCAGCAGTAGTTATATTTGGTAGTTTCACTGTATGACCTCAAATTAATTGCTATCATTCATTAAAAAAATTGGTGGGATTTAATACGTTATTATAATTGCAAAGGAATGAGATTTCATGCAAAGTGGCTAGGTCAACCTCCTTTAAAGACAATGGAAAGTGAATTTGACTTAATTGTATTTTGTACTTATAAACGCATCCTAAAAAATTGTTGCATTTGGTAGTTGTGATAGTCATTGTCAACTTAAAATTTGTGGAGTTGACCCACATGGTTTGTAGTGCCATTCTTCCGATGATGATGCTAGTGGTGATGGTGATAATAGAATTGTGGTGGACATTGGCAACTCTGTATTCCACGAGCTCTAACATGATTGTGTTTGTCCTCTCATATCTTTGCATCCTAAGGGACATAAGCACATTTCTAGTGCATGTATACATGGTGCTTCCTATTCCCCATAATTTTGTGAGAGAATAAACATATAACTTGGTAATTAGTTGTAACATATTACCTCGAAAATCACACTAACTGCTCTAAAACCTTGGCAAAATCGTAAAAACCAAACCTGCACGTATAATATTAAAATTAATTTACAAAAATACTGAAGGCAATTCCATTTGATGACAAATTCACCAATTAGTTTGCAAACCATAGTCATATAAATGATGTTAGAAATTGAAAAGTACTTATCACATAAATGATCAAATCCATAAGAGGTTTATTACTTATAACCTCAAAATTAAAATCAATATGCCCTATCATGTTCTCCTCTGAGAAGTGGGGCTCTCCCCCATTGAAAGCATAGCCATGCTTAGATATCTAATGCACAAGCACAAGTTAAACAATATAGGAGATCACCGATTTCCTAAAATTGCTCTTAACTCCAGCCAAAACCACCTACGCCTCAAGTGGGTGTGGCTTAAAGATGCCTCAACTTGGTTAAACTATTGGGGGATTGACAAAACTGCCACTTTGCAAAATATTGATAACAGTAAAAATATTATTACTTCTACCTTCAAACACAAAATGTTGTGCAAGGAAAATTTTGAGGTTAAAAGAGAATTAAGATATTATAAAGAGATCATTAACCCTAGTCTCGAGGATCAAAATTATCTTTCTATAGTAACGAGCTCAAAGAAAAAAATTAATATTGTCAAGGTTAGAACGAATTCTCATCAGCTTCATGATAGTGAAACTAAGCACTGGACAACCCCTAAAACAACGTGGATTGAAAGGATTTTCCATCTTTGCGAGTCTATGACCAAAAATCACTTTCTCTTAGAATGCCATGCCTACAACCACATTATATCTTAGTTCCATAATCTTTGCTCCAACACTGACCTCTCTAACCTTCTAACTCCTCAAAACTATGGCGAGACAAGGAGGCTCCTCTTTAAGCTTTTTGAGCATAGGAATAATGTTTTAAAACAAATCGAATAATCTTTGTCTTCTTAAGGTCCGATAAATCAATTTGGTCTTAGTGGACATTAAATACCATCAACAACAACATCATCATCATCATAGTCATCATCATCATCATCATGTATTTTCATAAAGTATGTGTTAGACATAAAAGTACGTATGACATGTAGGACATAACATGGTCACATAACATCAACATATAACTAATAGAAGTAGTCACATTAGGGGTTGGGAACTTAATCATCTTGCCTTAAGGTTTGATTGTGCTAATTTCTCAAGTCTTATATTTAATTGTGTTAGTGGATAAATCTTGAATTTATCTTCTTCATTATTCAAGGTGTTTATTTATACATTATCCAAATGTCTCTCGGACTTTGGATTACAAAGAGATCCATTGGAGTTCTTAAGACTCCTCATCTTCCCTTTATTTAACTGACTACACTATTTACAATATTTATAATTTGGGTGAAATCATAATCCCGAAGGATTAGGTTTCCAACATTCCCCTTCTTAATCTGAAGTGGTGTTTGTGAGTCTGAGCATGGTTCTAAACTTTTCAAACTTTTTTCGTCCAAGTGCTTTGGTGAATATGTCTGCAATTTGTTCATTCATGGAACAATGTTGTAAGTGAACTGTCTTGGCCTCTGCATGATGTTGTTACACCTAAAATCCTACCATCATGAGATTCAGTGTATACATCCCTAAAGTTTCATTGACTAAGTTATTGGCCTGGAAGAGATATAACCCATTTACACTAGTTTTTGAGAGGTCGTCGCAGGCTGCACTCATGCAACCTGTGACGTCGCATCTTGCTCTCTTGCAGGGTGCGACGATGTCAGTTAATGGACAAAAATAGCTCCTTCGAGCCCATTCTCGAAGCTAGCTGACATGGATCCCTATCCCTGACCTTATGGGAGGGCTGGCACTCGGTTCCTAACCTCTTGGAAGGATCCCCTATCTCTCTCCTACCATATCTCAACCTACCCTATCCATACCCTATCCACTTAGTCCTATATAAATGAAGCTCTAGCCCTCTCCAAGGGGAGGAAGTCTATAGTGTCTACATGCTGGTGAAATCATCTTGGAGAGATCTCTACTCATCCATTGAGAGACTCACACTTCCTTGGGAGCATATGGCATTGGTTTGGATGGAGAAGGATTGCTACATTAAGCCTCGGTTGTAATCATTCTTTTCTATGTACTTTCCCTATATTTACAGTAATATAAACGCTTTCCACCAATATTGTTGTGTTGATGATATTGTGTAGTTTACCTGCTTAACCGTTTACTTAGATATGTTATCGTTTGGACCTTTTTACTCGTTTGTCTTGTTTTGTGCATCTTGGCAGGTCTTGCAGCTTAGATTTGATGACCCCAAGGCGTGGAACAACATCTAGGAAAAGGGACCGCAAACTTAAGGTAAGACATCCGATAACTTGATCCTTAACTTGTTAAGATTCAATATGCTAAGACATAAAATATCAGCATTACATTCCATTTCACAACAATAACATATACAGGATCACTGAAAGAACAACAAGCACAGCATAAACACAAGAGACACATATTTATCCTAGGAAACCCTCATGGGGAAAAAAAACCCAGCAAAGCTTCCTCAATATAGATGACCAACAATATAGATATGTAATCCACAAGCATGAGCTCCTTCTCCTCTATAGAAGATCTCTCTCTCTCACTTATGCGCCATTCACAAGTGAGTGCAATGTGTGTTAAATGAGGAACACACCTCCTCTATTTATACACATCTCTGACTTGTCTTTTACATTAACTAGGTCGGCCCCAACTTAACCACTGGGTTAAACACCCCATTACAACTAACTGGGCCGACCCCTCTAGGGTGGTCTAATAACCCTTTGTCCCACATAACACATACAGGGCCGACCCCCACTAGGGAAGTCTAATAACCCAAGTTACCACATTCCGATGGAGGAATAAACATCTCCGGATATACAATAAGGTCTTCACGGAGGAATGAAACATCTCCGGAATAATAAAGTACAAATATAATATTTTTTGAAGTTACAATATTTCAACACTCCCCCTTAACGAGAAGGATGTTATAACAACATCTGCACGAGCAAGGAGTCATCAACTACATCATACATGATACATCTATAAATCATTGGAAGCTTTCTCAACATCATCAGTAACTCAAGCAGTTACTGGAACATCTTCAATACTAGAACATCAACATCTTCAGTACTGGGTCTTCATATTTTGCAGCACTCGAACAGCTACAACAACATCATCATCATCATCTGGATCCTCACGATCATCAACATTGTCATCACATGATCATCAACATCGTCATCTAGGCCATCACGACCATAGGATCGTCATCTAGATCATCATGATCAACAACATCATCATCATGATCAACAACATCGCCATCTAGACCATCACGACCACAACATCGTCATCTAGACCATCACGATCAACATCGTCATCACACGATCTACATCATCATCAACTAGATCCTCTCGATCAACAGCACAATAGCAGCACACCCTGCAACACACATGTTCTATTTAAGACACCATATCATGTCTAGGGACGATGTAGTCCATTCGTCAACTTAGACAAAGTCTAAGGACCACTTCTCGGAGACATATGTCTACGGATCAATTCAGGGACCAAAGTCCGAGGACGATACAATCCCCTCACTCTCGGAGATATCTGTCTGCGGATCAATTTAGGACTGAGGTCCAGGGATGATACAATCCTCTCACTCTCGGAGACATCTGTCTGCGGCTCAGTTTAAGACTAAATTCCAGGGATGATACAATCCACTCACTCTTGGAGACATCTGTCTGTGGCTCACTTTAGGACTGAAGTCCAAGGATGATATAATCCCCTCACTCTCGGAGACATTTGTCTACGGCTCACTTTAGGACTGAAGTCCAAGGATGATACAATCCCCTCACTCTCGGAGACATCTGTCTGCGGCTCACTTTAGGAATGAAGTCTAAGGATGATACAATCCCCTCACTCTTGGAGACATTTGTTTGCGGCTCACTTTAGGACTGAAGTCCAAGGATGATACAATCCCCTCACTCTTGGAGACATATGTCTGCGGCTCACTTTAGGACTGAAGTCCATGGATGATACAATCCTCTTACTCTCGGAGACATCTGTCTGCGTATCACTTTAGGATTGAAGTCCACGGATGATACAATCCTCTTACTATTGGAGACATCTGTCTGTGGATCACTTTAGGACTGAAGTCCATGGATGATACAATCCTCTTACTCTTGGAGACATCTGTCTGCGGATCACTTTAGGACTGAAGTCCACGGATGATACAATCCTCTCTCGTACATTTTGAACTAGTGGTTCTGGGATGATACAATCCCCATCACATACATTTTGAACTAGTGGTTCCGAGATTATGCAATCCCCATCACGTACATTTTGAACTAGGTGTTCAGGGATGATACAGTCTTATCATATCAACTAGGTACCATATACTGACCTCATCGTCAGAATAAGTAGCCTCATCATCGATACAAGTATCCCCATCATCGATATAGTATCCAAATCAACAATACAAGTATCCAAACCAATACAAGTATACACATCATCAATACAAGTATCCACACCAATACAAGTATACACATCATCAATACAAGTATCCACACAAATACAAGTATACACATCATCAATACAAGTATCCACACCAATACAAGTATACACATCATCAATACAAGTATCCACACCAATACAAGTATACACATCATCAACTTGTTCATCAGTGCCTACATATTCGAGCTTGATAGCTCCTTTCTGCACCATATCCCGTATAAAAATATCGGATCTCTATGTGCTTTGACTTATCATGGAATACTGGATTATCTATCATCTTGATACAACTTTGGTTGCTACACAGGATCACAGTGAGATCCATCTCTAAGTCAAACAATCCTTATAAAAAATTCTGAAGCCATACCACTTCACAACTAGCAGAGCAAGCAGCTATATATTCTGCTTCAGCTGTGTTGAGAGCCACACTAGACTGCTTCCTGCTAATCCACGAGATCATGGCAGATCCTAGACAATAACATCCACCCAATGTACACTTCCTGCCCAATCAGCATCTGTGTAGCCATACAATCTGAAGTCATGATCTCCAAGATAACATAGACCAAAGTCTATCGTACCCTTTAGGTACCTCATCACATGCTTTGCAACTATCACGTGAACACACCTAGGTTCCACTAGATACTGACTCAAGGTGTTCACAACAAAGCATATATCTGGCCTTGTATTCGTCAGATACATCAATGACCCAATAATCTGTCTGTACAGAGTTACATCTACTAACTCTAAACCCATGAGAGTGGCCATGGTTGTACATTCCAACATATCAAATCTTCTCAAGATTTCCACAGCATACTTCCCCAGGTTGAGAAAGATTCCTTCTGGGCCTTGCCATACTTCCAGACCTAGGAAGTAATGCATCAATTTGAGTTCTTTCATCTCAAATTCTGTAGCCATCTTCTTCTTGCTTTCCATGATCTGTTTCTCATTCCTAGTCAGAAAGAGATCATCCACATACAATAATAGTATGATAGTTTTATCATCCATAGCCTTTAGGTAAGGGTTAGGATCAACTTTACTTTGGTAAAGCCCAAGCTTGTCAAGAAACTGTCAATTCTCCCTCTGTGACTGAACATCATTCACACTCTGTATTGAGTGATCTTCTGCATATCTATCTGTGCCATCTCTCATCAGATGGGTCTACTAATATGAGCCTCAATATCATTCGAACTCTATGGTGAGTTCCTTCTTGCATCCATGCCATCTTTATATAGAAACCATCTTCAACCTTGTAGGGAAGGTTGAAATCTGCATCACCCATGGTGATCATTAAACTCATCAAATGACTATCGATCATGGGTACTCGTACAAAGCTTTCTTCAATTGAATCCTGGGAGTTTTCTTGATTCACACTTCTTCTTCAATCACACCATATATTATCTAGCTACTTGGAGCAAACATCTTGTCATGATCCTCTGCCTCTTTCTAAGAGAATCTTCTAGCCACGAGCCTTCTATAGTATGTTTGATTTGTAAATCTTCTTGTTGAACATCCATCACTTGTTCAATGTTCACCATTCTTCATGATCTTTCCTACAAATCAAAATTAAATATATGATTAGTAATACTTCATAATCATCAAATCATGTTGACATGATAACCTATTATGCATACAGATATGATTTACATAGTTATGCAACTATTTTGACCAATACTTTGGCACAACACTTTTCCATATCTTGTATGCATACATTGGCTATCTAGATGCCTTCTATCTCTACCATAACATATTATCGAGAGCGTGCACAGCTCTCAGCATGTCGGCAAAGAGGTTTCATTCTAAACAAGCAACAATGGAATGTTTGTCCAACTTACCAATCATATGCATATTAGTAGTATACTGTTCAATGCTATATGAATGCTTACACTTAGCATGATATATTCTAGGAATACAAATATGCATACAACTATTACAAGCAATATCATACACTATTCAGTAATTCAAATAACAATTCAAATACTTATCTTTTTATGTCTTGTGAGGTTGCTTCCTTCTTGGTCTCTACTTCCCTTCCATGTCATGAGATTCTATCCATCCTTGACCACTATGCATGCTTAAGTGTGCACTAGTGTCATCATCATGATCTCATACATAATCATACATTCATTAGTATAAACTCAATATTATCACAACATTATGATTCTAAGTAATCTTGAATATGTATGGTCATGATCATTCAATACATGGGTATACTAAGATCCTATCACAAAGTAGGATTCTAACTTGACATAGGAAAACATACCTAGATTAGTATACATGCTTAGTTATTTCTAACATACCTAAACAATATCTTTATTCTCTTCAATGATTTAGAGACCTTGTGCTAGTAACTTGCCTACCTCATAAGTTAAGCATAGTAGAAATAAATCATACATACCTCGTAAGTAGAGCTTCTAAAGACTATGGATAAGTCTTTTGTCTTTATGTCATCATGGTCATTGAACTTGATTTGACTTTCTTGATGTACCTGTCTTTTGTTAGTAGACAACATCATCCTCATACAACACCATAGGTGCATTAGTACAATCATATAACCTTGATCAAAGAATGTCTTCTATCATTCACATGCATTCATACTTTTACTAGGGTGATAAGACAATTCTAAGATTAATCAAGATTGTACTAACCTCAATAATATGAAGACAAGCATATTATAAACTTAATCATGAATAAATCTTGAAACATACCTGGATAAGCCATACCTATCGATATTGCTTGTAATCTTCTTATGTAAGGCCTTAGCCTCATCTCCCTCTGAAACAAGAACTTCTTCACTTATGCAGGTGACCAATCCATTCTCTTCTAGGATTAACCCAATCCACTTGATTTGCAGGAACTAGATCTGGAGTTGGATTAGGGTTTGTCAGAGAAACCTTAAAAATTCAAACTTTGAATTTTAAACTTCTGAAAGGATAGAAAGATGCGCCTTGATGAGCTGATCAAGCCGGTATATTCAGAATTTGAAAACTGCAAAGTTTCACCCCTCAAATTTGCCTTTGAAACTTCCGGATTCAATGGACATGACCCCGAACTAGGGTTTGATAAATCCCACCCTTCTGCCCAATCAAAAGGTTCGATCCAAAGCTCTAAGCTTCTATTTTTTTGAGGAGCTTCCAGCCGTGGTCACAGATTTCAAAAATTCCCATTTTTGCAAAAGCCCTAATTTTCCACTTTTCCTATAAAAGTCCCGAACTAGGGTCTAATCAAACCCGACCTTCTTCTCAACCAAAAATTCTGATCTTGGTCTCTAAATTTCTATTTTGATGAGTAGCATTCAGCCTTGGTCTCCGATTACAAAAATTCCAACTTTCTCCGAAACCCTAAATTCCCGAAGCCATGAATTTAGGTGCTCAAAAAATAATTCTGTTTTGACATAAATATGTACCTGATTGTTTCTGGTGTAACTCTGAACTTTTTGATCCACAGGGTCTGAAACTTCTACCTATGGTATCCCGACCTGTCATCTTTCCAACCCCATAGGTTTGACCTCAATTGGATTCTCTAAGAGAGAGTTATGCCAAGTGTCGCAATGTGACCTGTTTATGGGATAAAACAGGAGAGTGAACTTGTACGGCGTGCCACGTGTCACTGGTTCAGTTTCGACCTCTGAAAAAGTTACCTGAGATAGTAAAGTCTGTGCACTACCTGTCAATTTTTATGAAATTTCATTTGGATCTTCCTAGCCCAAGTTATGACCTTTTTTCCTAGGTCACCTGATTATGACTGAGATCTGGAATAGGCAGAAACCCTAACGTTTACTGATCATAACTCACAAAGTACAACGAATATGAGGGTTTCCTTTGGAAAAAAGGTACATGGGGATGTTATCTACGACTTGTAAAGGTTTCAGATCCCAAAACTTTGCCAAAATGGATTTATAGCGAAAGTACCACGATGACTGGTTTTTTCTATACAAAACCCTAACCTTCAAATTGTCTCAAGTGAAGCAAGTGTCGTAAGTGCCATACATTGCCTTCCTTCAGGTTAGCTCTGATACCATGTTAAGATTCAATATGCTAAGACATAAAATATCAGCATTACATTCCATTTCACAACAATAGCATAAACATGATCACTGAAAGAACAACAAGCACAACATAAACACAAGAGACACAAATTTATCCCGGGAAACCCTCATGGGGAAGAAAACCTAGCAAAGCTTCCTCAATATAGATGACCAACAATACAGAGATGTAATCCACAAGCATGAGATCCTTCTCCTCCATAGCATATCTCTCTCTCTCTCACTTATGCGCCATTCACAAGTGAGTGCAATGTGTGTTAAATGAGGACCACACCTCCTCTATTTATACACATCTCCGACTTGTCTTTTACATTATCTAGGTCGGTCCCAACTTAACCACTGGGTTAAATACCCCATTACAATTGACTGGGACGACCCCTCTAGGGTGGTCTAATAACCCTTTGTCCCACATAACACATACAGGGCCGACCCCCACTAGGGAAGTCTAATAACCCAAGTTACCACATTCCGACGGAGGAATAAACATCTCCGGATATACAATAAGGTCTTCGCGGAGGAATGAAACATCTCTAGAATAATAAAGTACAAATATAATATTCTTTGAACTTACAATATTTCAACATAACTAGATCTAGGAAAGTGGTTTATAGTTTGTACTATTTGTTCTAGACTCAAATTGAACTAGGGAGATCTGGCTCACGTCCGCTTGATCGGATTGTCCGTCAAACAAATCTGGCGACCATACTGGGGAAGAACATTGTTTTGTAGTTGTTAATTTGAATGTCATTTTTAGTTGATTTCTTGTTACAAGCCACCTTATTTGTCATTTGCATCTTAAACTGGTTTCACCATCAGATTTTTACTTTGAATAGTTTGATTACCTTCCTTTGAGTTTGTACTTCTCATTTTCAAACCTTTTAATGCTCATTGTTCAAAGAATTGGTTCGGTTTTGAACTCAGATCTCAGCTGTCGCACCTGGTTAGTGGACTCAGAGTGACACTGTGTTATTTTTTTTTAATCTTTGTTCTTTGCTTGTTAGCGTATCGTTGCAACCCTTTCATTGGTCTTTTGCGACACCATCGCACATACCGCATTGGTAAACTGCGACTTCACATTGGTAAACAGAGTGCGCTGATCTGCCATTTTTTTCATACAGGCACCCCTTCTCCATTTCTGTTTTGAGTTTTGGTTTGATGTATAAACTCCCTCTGTGCTGCAAGATCTAGCCAGAGACCCCATTTTTTTTATTTGTGTGTTGAAGTGTTTGGTTCCATTTGGATTGGTTTTGGGTCCCATCTTGGACAAGTCTGAGATTTGGTAGTGGTGGACACTTCGGTCTCCCCTGCCTGCATCCACTCACCCTTGCATTCCCTCCTCTCCTTACATGATCTGGTCATTGCATTGGATCGGTTTCCAGACCTCGTTTGCATACATCTTTTGGTTTTGCTTGCATCCGGTTGATTTTGGGTCTCTTTTGAGATTTGGATTCATGTTTGGCCCCTCGAGTAAAAACTAGTGTTTTGCTTGCATTTTTAAGCGAAATGGGGGGGGGCCATGAATTGTGTATCCTTTAGTCGTTTTGACCCATCTCAAGGTTTTGAGATCATTTTTGGTTTGGCGTGATTGGCTTGTTTTAAAGACTTGAAGAGTGTGGGATATCCATATCTTTTTGAGCCTCTTTTTCTTGGGTTATGCATCTTGTTTCCTTTACGTGCTAAGCTATCTAATGATTATTGAAAAAGATTGATTATTTGTCTCCACTTTAGTTCAAAGAGAAGCTTGATTTTGTCCTTCTTTTCCTATATTCACAAATTTGGAAAACATAAATATTCTTCTTAATTTATTTTGATCATTTGATATTCTTGGTCTTACCATCATAAGAAGAAGAAAGGCTTGTTTCAGATTTGTGTGCATTTGAGTTAGATAAGATTGTTAAGTGCTTATCTTTGTCTTGCATTTGTTTGGAAACGTTTGTGGAATATTTCTTTCCATAGCTTAGATGTGTCTTTTTCAAGTGTAAAAAGATAGGAAATGGTTTATAATTATTGTATGTGGTGTTCATAAAAGGATCTTTTTTATTGCTTTGGATTAGTTTTGGGTGCATCTTTTACTTCTTTCCATCATTTTGAAAGAACTAAAATTGCATTTCCATTGGGTTGTGCATTTGGGAAGAAAACATATCTCTCTCTCCTTGTTAAGTAGGACTTCATTGAAAGGAAGACTTGCATTTTCATATAGATCAGATTTGCATCTTGTTTAAATTCCAAGTCTTCACATCATGCATCCACTTAACCGCATAAGATAAAATTAACGCTAGCTTAGGTTAAAAAGGTTTAGCAACTTGTGTGTTAAGTTAGAGACGTGTTCCGACGTCGTTAAGCGTGGCAGCTGTCGTTATTTGCCAGCACTGTATCCCGGGGGTATTGTAGTCTTCCACGTACTTATCGGTATATTGAAGCTCTTTCATGTACCCACCAAGTCCCTTAAGTACTTGGCGTATATCGAAAGGTGTTTCACGTACTCAGTAGTATATCAGAAGATCTCTTGCCGAACGGTTGTGCATTAGACAACACCACTACGGATTTGAGCTCCCACGTACCTTGAGTATATCGGGAGACACCATTAGGAATCCTGAAACCATATGAGTTATCCATTTGGCCGTCTTAACATTGCAATACACCGAGAACAACACTCGGGGACATTACTATGCATGTACTATCTAGGTAGTCGGGTATTTAGGCAAGGGTACGGTCCCATGTCGCGTTTTACTATTGGACCCTGTGGTATATAGCGAGTTGTGATGTTTGGACAATCCTGTGAGGTTCCTAACTCTTTATCCACTCCTTTCACAAGTTTGACTATTTCTTTTAGTTTTGAGTAGCGTTTCTTGTGTGTGGTAACTAGAAGGACTTAGCTAGTTGAGATATGGAAACCTCTGCTGGGACCACCAATCAAGAGGCCCCTTTTCAAGGGGTACCTTTTTCCTTTCCTCCATTTGGAGATATTGGTCCTCCCTTTATTGCCACTTTAAACCTTCCTAGATTAACCATAGGATTACCGGTATGGTTATTCAACCCGGTGATTTCGGCTGTACCCACTGTATCAAATGTTAACTCTCCACCACTAGAGGGTCCATCCCAAAATGATCCTTCCCATTCTTCCTCGGATGCATCTTCTTCCATATCTTCTTCCTCGCCTAATCAAAGCAGTAGTGTTAGTAATCAGGTGGATAAGAAGAAGAAGAAAGGAAGGTTAAGAAGAAGAAGGATAAGAAAGAGACCAAGCGTCCACCATCTGCCTATGATAGCACTCATTCTATGCGAACACCCTGTAAGCCCAAGTTCCCTTGCAAGCTTTCTAAGGGTGATCACCTTCTCAAGGATTGTCCCAGTCTTTCCCGTGTGTCGGAAGTGTGGTCTAAAAACCCCAAACCGCTTGTATCGTCAGCCTCTGACCATCATGTTGATGACAATCCCTCGACCAGTGACCCATTGTTGAAAGGTCGGAAGGGTAAAGTCTTGTATCCCTGTTTGATATGCAAGGGTGTACACCGTACTTTCCTTTGTCCAAGCATGGATGAAGCTTCACAGTGGTTGGAAGATATTACTAGTCCTCGACAGATGCTTCCAACGAGTGATAGTAAGTTGTCCCTCGACCCCCCGCTCGTTGACCAAGTGATCAATTCAGTTTCATCTGTAATTGATCCCAGTCTTCCTTCCAAGAGTGAAATGATCAAGTCGTTGTCATCTCCACTCGATCCCGCTCTTCTATCAGAGAGTGTTCAAACTGCAACTGTCACCTTGACACAGTATTCATCTCATACTACTCTCCCCGATGAGAGTGGATTGATAACCACTGATGTTTTTCTTGTCAATTCCGATCATGGGGGGAAGACTCTATTTCCACGGGACCCCTCCAAGTACTGAGGTTATTTAATTTGATTGGAATAGTCTAGCAAAATCTCGTCTCCCCTTAGATGTTCCTTTCCAGATATCTGTAGGTGTTACCGATAAGAAAATCTTTCACACTATAGTTGACGAGGGAGCTTCTATTAGTATTTTATTCTCAACTGCTTGGTAAGCCATAGGTTCACCTCGGCTTGTGCCAGTCACTGACTAGATATTGGCTTTCAATAGGAGGCCTACTGGACCTTTAGGGATCCTTCCTCAGTTACCTATCACTTTGGGAGGTAAAACTATTTATATTGATGTCATGGTTGTCCAAGGTCCTTTATATTTAAATCTGCTCCTTGGACGTGATTATGTTTATGCTATGAGATCCGTAGTGTCCACACTCTTTTGAGTGATGTATTTTCCCTATGATGGGAGGATTGTGCCATTGATCAACTTTCCTACGTGACACCCACTCATCGCATGACTCCTAGTCATCAGACTTCCCTAAATGTTCCACATGTTTTAGTGGCTTCTTCCCCTTAAACATGAGGGGCGTATCTCTAGCCTCTGGACATCATGCTCAAGGGAACACTACCAACCTTTGGATAGGTGCCAGTAGCGAGCAGAGTTTACTTTTGGTTTCAAGCTTGTTAAAAAATGAAACTAGTAGTTTGAGCAGAGTTTACCTTTGGTTTCAAGCTTGCATAAAAATGAAACTAGCTTCATTAAGCATAGTTCCCTTTCTGTGTCAAGCTCGTTAAAAAATGAAACAGGTTTCCATGAGCATAGATTAGTCTTTGATCCCAAGCTCGTTAAAAAATGGAATTGACACCCTAAGCATAGTTTACCTTTGGTTTCAAGCTTGCATAAAAATGAGACCAGCTTCATGAGCATAGTTCTCTTTCTGTATCAAGCTCTTTAAAAAATGAAACAGGTCTTTTTGAGCAGAGTTCTATGCATGTGTCAAGCTCGTTAAAAAATGAAACAACTCCTTTCCCTTTGAGTCAAGTCTTCTCGTAGACTTAGTACCTGAACCTTCTTTCCATCCGTCTATGCCTCAGGCGAATGAAATGAATCTTGGGGGCCATTTCTTCAACCTCTGGAAGTTACGTCGAAGTCAACTCGATCGCCTTTCCACATCATGTTGGAGCTAAGTCACTTACTTCCAGAGTCCACCAATGGGAACATTAGTGGACTCATGATGGGAAGAGTCCGCCAATGGGAAAATTTTCGAGCATACTTTCCATTTTAGTTTTCAAGCTCATTAAACCATGAAAAAATCCTGAGCTTTTCCTGTATCAAGCTCACTAAAAAATGAAACGGTACCTCTAGAAATCATACTAGAAGTAAGCCGTCAGTCTCTTGCGCTGGGGGAAAACTTTCCAACCTCTAGCCATCATGTTGGGAAGAAACCTGCCAATGGGCGTTATCCCAAGCATAGTTCATTTTCTGTTACAAGCCTGTTAAAAAATGAAGCAGACACCGTGAGCATTCTTCCAACCTGTCTTCGAGCTCGTTAAAAATAGTAAGATGGTATTTGAGATTACTTTTCACTCCTTTCGTGTTCTGGTTGAAACATGAAAAGTGGTTTGAGCTTACTCTTTGTTCTTTCTTGTGCTCTTAAAACCATGAGAATAAGCTACCGAGTTACGATTTATCACTTTTTCGGGCTCGTTAAACTCCTATGGAAAAGGAACCCCCCCAGAGACTATCTTTAAGCTCTTTCAAGGCTCTCGAAATATGAAAAGATTGCCAAGTGAACTTGTCGCGTTCACGCTTGTTATAGTATTTGAATGGTTGTATCCCTGGGGATAGTTTACACTCTTTTCATACCAGGGGGCACTACTTACAAAAAAGGTACACTCCAGCCAATCATGACTGGAAGAGTCCTCTCCCACGTTGTTTTACGCTTTTTCAGGCGATGAGGCCAACTTTACAAAAAAGGACCGTCGGAGTCTTCTTTAGTTCTTTTCAGACTCTCTAAACATGAAATGACGACCGAGTTTACCTTCTATGGACTCGTTAAACTTTTACATTGAAGGAATCGTCATGGGACGAACCCCTCCTACCCCAGGTTTAGAAAATATTTGGGATTGGACTCATCTATGAGATGAGCTATACCGAGCATCTGGTTACCCTCATCAAGCTCGTAAAAAACAGGAACTCATCGTTCATGATGGGGAAAAAGGAAAGCTTTTATGTTACATCCTTTATTAGTGACAGTACCTAGTCATTTCTTGAACATAGCACTCATTTGCATCTACATACTGCACTTGGACCATCTGTTTGTCTTCGAGTTTCACCTATTTCCGGAGTCTTATTACTCCTTTGAGTCATTCAAAGAACACTTCCATCATCAGTTGCATTAGGAGTTGGTACCATAACTCGTCAAGTCAATACTGCCAAGGCATGCCATGCCCATGTTCAAGAATATTATCACCACTCATTATCTGCAATCAGTACATGTTCCATCATGTCGGTCTACTCTGAGTCAGTCTTGCATGTTACTGTACCATCCAATCTGCTCTACACATCCTTTGTCGTGTTTCGTGTCGATGATGGGGGATTCATCATGGCCTTCCTTCGACGGATTCATCCTTGTCGACTTCAACACATCATCCGAGGATTGAATCTAGAAACCAACCAAGTACCTTGGCCCTGCATGCCTCAATGGCAGGTTACCTCGCTTTCAACATGAGTTTACATCATTGACTCTTGATTGAAAGATTTCATCTCACGTTTGACTTCAACTCATTTATTCACGCTTGATGATATGTACTGTGATACCTTGAGAATCATTGACATAAATGGTGATTTCCCTCGCACTTGTTAAAGGAATACATCAATGACCGGTAATCAATTGGTTTCTACCATGTTCGACGTCAAGACATTTGTAATCACATGGATAGATTCGTATCATTGCGGGTTCAACTTGAAAACTGTGGGGTGTCATATTTTACCCAGGTTGCGATGGAGTTTGTATTGAGTCATATTACACGGATCCACATTTGTATTGGTCGTGGCTGTGTTGTCATCTCATCATGGATCTATGCTTGTGTCTAGTAGCCATGATTGTGTTCAGTCAGTCATTACTACCGTGGATCTGCATTGTATTGGTCGGCAGGCATGTTGTACGTCATATGAGACTATGTACTCATAATCAGTTGTACTGCAGCAACATCCTTCATTCAACAAGCCATTTCCATTCCTTCTGTCAAAGCATTTCACTTGTCCGATTTTCATCAGCTTTATGCTTTGGGGGGCATTCTGTTACACCTAAAATCCTACCATCATGAGATTCAGTGTATACATCCCTAAAGTTTCATTGACTAAGTTATTGGATTGGAAGAGATATAACCCATTTACACTAGTTTTTGAGAGGTCATCGCAGGCTGCACTCATGCAACCTGCGACGTCGCATCTTGCTCTCATGCAGCCTGGGACATCACATCTTGCTCTCTTGAAGGGTGCGATGATGTCAGTTAATGGAAAAAGTAGATCCTTCAAGTCCATTCTCGAATCTAGCTGACATGGATCCCTATCCCTGACCTTGTGGGAGGGCTGGCACTCAGTTCCTAACCTCTTGGAAGGATCCCCTATCTCTCTCCTACCATATCTCAACCTACCCTATCCATACCCTATCCACTTAATCCTATATAAATGAAGCTCTATCCCTCTCCAAGGGGAGGAAGTTTATACTGTCTACATGTTTGTGAAATCATCTTGGAGAGATCTCTACTCATCCATTGAGAGACTCACACTTCCTTGGGAGGATATTGCATTGGCTTGGATGGAGAAGGATTGCTACATTAAGCCTCGGTTGTAATCATTCTTTTCTATGTACTTTCCCTATATTTACAATAATATAAACGCTTTCCACCAATATTGTTGTGTTGATGATATTGTGTAGTTTACCTGCTTAACTGTTTACTTAGATCTGTTATCATTTGGACGTTTTTACTTGTTTGTCTTGTTTTGTGCATCTTGGCAGGTCTTGCAACTTAGATCTGATGACCACAAGGCATGCAACAACATCCAGGAAAAGGGACCACAAACTTAAGGTAAGACATCTGATAACTTGATCCTTAACTAGATCTAGGAAAGTGGTTTATAGTCTGTACTATTTGTTCTAGACTCACATTGAGCTAGGGAGATCCGGCTCGCGTCCGCTCGAGTGGATTGTATGTCAAATAGATGTCGAATCAAATGGTACTTTGTGTTGATGTGCTTTGTTTGATCATGGAATATGGGATTCTTGGCCAACTTGATTGTAGAAGTGTTGTCAATCAATAATGGAGTGGAATTTTCTTATTTCTCTTGAAAATATTCATCTTCCTAAGCCACACAATTTCTTTCGTTGCTTCTACAGCAGCCGTGTATTCTGCCTCTGTTGTTGAATTTGCTGGAATTGGTTATTTGCATGATTTCCACGAGATAAATGTTGATCCAAGACATATTGTGTATCTAGAAGTGGACACTCCTGTCTCTTTGTTGCCATCGAAGTCTGAGTTAGAGTACCCAATGAGTTTGAAGTCCTCCACCTTAGAGTACTTGAGTCCAAAGTCTTGAGTCCCTTTTAAGTATCTTAGAACTCTTTTTGTAGATGACTAGTGCCCTTCACAAGGTTTGTGCCTGAACCTTGAAAGGATTCCAAAAACATAAGAAATATATGGTCTATTGGTAGTAAGATAGATAAGGCTTCCTACAAGCTGTCGATACTTGGTTGCATCCTCAAATTCTTTTCCTCCACTTGATGTGAGCTTCAGCTTTTGTTCCATTGGAATTGAAAGCGGGTTGCATTCTGTGATGCTAAATATCTTTAGCAATTATACAACATACTTGTTCTCAGAGATTAATATGTACTTAGTATGTTGAGTCACTTCAATTCCTAAGTAGTAATGAATATGTCACATATAAGTCATTTCAAAACCTTTCTTCAAATATTTCTTTATGGATGCTATATAAATTTCATTGTTACCTGTCATCAAAAGGTCATCTACATACACCACAAGAAACATAACAGATCTTCAGACTTTCTTTACAAACAATGTTGCAACTTCAAGATTATAATGTTTGAAATTTAGCTTTAGAAGATGCTCACTTAGCTTTTCATACCATGCTCATGGTTCTTGTTTCATGCCATACAAGGACTTGACAAGTTTGCATACCTTGTGTTCTTGTCCCTTCACATGCAAAAGCTTCTAGTTGAGACATGAAGACATTTTCTTTCAAATCTCCATTCAAGAAAGCTGCTTTTACATCCATTTGGTGGACTTTCCATCCATTTTGTGTTGGCAAAGAGAGTAAGGTGTGGATGGTATCCCAATTTGTTGTGGGGGAGAACGTTTCTTCATAATCAATTCCTTCTTTATGTGCATAGCCTTTTTCCATGAGCCTTGCTTTGTGCTTGTCAAGTGAGCCATTTGATTTGTATTTGTTCTTGTATACCCACTTGCTACCAACTAGTTTGGTTCCGACTAGAGGGTCAACCAACTTCTAGGTTCCATTATTCATGTGTGCATCATACTCATTATGCGTGGATTATTTCCACTCATCATGAGTAGCAGCCTCTTCAAAGAAAGTTGGTTCAAAGTTAGCAAATAAATTCAATTCACAATCAAATGAGACATCCATGTCATCACCTGAGTTCTCTGCATCTCCTCCATCTTCTTGTCTGGTTGAGTTTCTTGTTCCTGTCTTTCCAACTTCATTTGGATGGACACTTTAAAGTGTCTTTGTGGCCCATTTCAGAATCTTCCTTGATGGCCAAGGTTGATCAGCAGGAGGTACTTCATTCTCTTCAAGGTTCAATATTCCAATCCTCTCAACTACATCATCCACTTGAGTCTCATGATCAGGTGAAGTGGAAAGAAGTTCTTCTTCATGAGTTTCTTCATGAGGGGGTGCTGATGCTTCAAAAGGAAATTCCATATATTGATCTAAGATAGGGACCTCCCCTTCAAGATGTGGAATTTCATTATCGAATTCATAATATGTCTTTAGATGGGCAAATTTATCCAGATATTCAAGCTGTATTTCAATAGAATAGTCATTTTTGTTAACTTCAAGAAAAATGACATATCTAGAAACAACAAACTTTCTCGTTTACCTCATCATAAAGACGATATGCTTTGGAGGCTTTTGAGTACTCGAAGAAAATGCATTTTTGACTTCTAGCACCAAGCTTGTTTCTTTGCTCCTTTGGTATCAAGGCATAGCGGGTGGAACCAAAAACCTTGAGATGCTTGATCGAAGGAAGGTGGCCAAACCACATTTCATGTAAAGTCTTATCTTCAAGAGCATGATATGGACTTCTATTTCTCAAATATGCTGCACATAATACTACATCACCCCAAAATATTAGTTTCACATTCTTGAAAATCATCATTGAGCGTTCCATATTCATTAAAGTTCTATTCATCCTTTCTGCCACATCGTTTTGTTGAGGATTGTAGGGAACTGAAGTTTGATGTGTAATCCCATGTTTAGAAAGATAGTCTTCAAAATCATTAGAGGTGTATTCTTTACCATTATCAGAACAAAATGTACCAATATGAGCTTGTGCTTGATTTACTATCCATGCATGAAATTTCTTGAATGTTTGAAAAGCTTTAGACTTTGTCTTCAATAAGTATACCCAACACATTATATTATAGTCATCAACAAAGGTCATGAGGTACTTATTACCATTTGTAGAAGGAATTGGCATGGGTCCACATAAGTCGGAGTGAACCAACTCTAACTTTCTACATGCTTTAAATTTAGACTCTTGGAATGGTTGCTTACTATGTTTGCCTAGTAGGCATGCATCACATTTGCTCTTTTGCTTAGGAATGGTGGGAAAACCAAATACACCATTCTTTCTTAACAAACAAAGATTGTTATAATTCAAATGCCAAATATAACTTGCCATAACAAATTGGATGACATGTTACCTTCTTCATGCCGAGAGAGGTAGGCAAAGTTTTGAACTCTTGCAGAAAAGCCCCTCAACTTCAACAACTTTCCATCTTCATAACTATCATGATGACCTTGTTGTCAAAGGGC
Source organism: Larix kaempferi (assembly GCA_027924585.1). Lineage (NCBI taxonomy): Eukaryota > Viridiplantae > Streptophyta > Pinopsida > Pinales > Pinaceae > Larix > Larix kaempferi. The sequence continues at coordinate 39,879,795 of BSBM01000486.1, read as the reverse complement.
TTCCTTATCTTTATAATTCCATCGAACATGTGGATGGAATGGACTTGTTGTCGAATCTGCACTAAGGACATCAAGATTCTCTACAACTCTAGAAGATAGAGAACATTCTTTAACACAAAATCAGGAATTCCAGGAAGCTTGAGCCTGATTGAGCCAATTCCCTTTGGTTTGAGGCTAGATTTTCCTGCAAAGCACACTATGCCATCTATAATGTCACTCAGTTTGTCACAACAATATTTACTAAAATTCAAGTGAGATGTTGAACCACTATTAAGCAACAAACTATCTTTGTAGGATGAAAGAGAAGTTATTTCATTAATTCCAAGATTACAATGTGCAACATTACAATGAGCAGAATCAGGGGCTTTACAAGCCTCTTGGCTCTTATTTTCTTCTTCTTTGTTATGTTTATGTCTTCCTTTCATGGAGTCCCAACACTGATCTACTTCATGTCCAGTGTTCCCACAACGCTTGCACTTTAGATCTGATGTTTTTCTTGAGTTGTTTCTGCCCCCTCTACCTCTGAAATTTCTTCTTCCTCTTCCTCTCTTGATACTTTCTCCTTTGGAAGGGTCTTTGGATTGGTTGTTTGCTTTCTAAGCAAAGCAAAGATATTCTTTATGATTCTCACTTGCCTTCTTTCCAAAGGCTTTCTCTCTGTCTGCAATCTTCTCCACTAGGGTGTCAAAGGTGAGGTATTTGAACTTGTGACTTGCTTGAAGAGACTCAAGATAGTTGAAATGAGTAGGATAGAGGGACTTGACAAATGCTGCAAATGGAAGGTATGGTTTGTAACATCCCGATATTTTCATAAAATTTTAAAATTTTTAAAACAACATTAAATTTAAAATAAATTACGAATACGGAAATAATAAATGCTTAACAAGACAGCCTTGAATAAATAAGTCATTAATACAGAAAAAAAATTTAATTACTAAGTCTCATAACTAAAAATATTTTAATGACAGTGACGCAACACACTTCTTTTAACATGCTTACGACATTAGTTCTGCGTGTGTTAACTGCAATTTGAATATCATGCGATTATGTTTTCTTGACAATGTATTGATAGTTTTGTTTTTGGATGGTGATGAAAGGGGTCCTACGAGGTACCCTGAGGCTTACTTAGCTAAGTTAGCTAAAGCATTTGTACCTGTCCCTCTTGCGCAAATTCACAGGTAAGAGTAATGCGACACTACAAGTATTTTTAAGAGTAAAATGCATTTCAATTTGTCGTCAAAGTTTGGTGAAAATTCTAAGTTATTCCTTGCTGCAGGTATGGATCTTTGTCTAACCTAGAAATGTTGTTTTGATCAATTCGACTTGTATAAGCTTTATACTATAGAACTACAAAGTTATTATATTTGTGAAAATAATTATAAAACTATACTATTTATGCATTCCCTAGTTTTGATTGTATGAACAACATTTTATTGGAAAGATACTTACTATAATACCTTGTCCTATATCATATTTGAAATGAAACTAAGGGAAAATGCATAAAAGGGATTTAAATTTTGAGCATTAATTCACAATACTCTAGGATCTTTACTGAGAGAACAACATGTACAGTATATCAATGCATATCAATCATAACAAGCATGTCAATCATCACAAGAATCAAAAGCATGAGAGACAATAGACACACAGAGTTTTCGTGGGGAAAACCCTAAGGTAAAAAACCCCACAACTTCCTCAAAGATAGAGAGAGCAATAGCTCAACCAAAGTACAACCAAATACACAGAGATAGTCTCATAGTAGCAGATGATCCTCCTCCTCACATGTGTGCCACTTTCCGCGTGAAGGAAGAATGAGTTTCTGAGTGATACAAATAGAGATCTCCCGATCTCTATTTATACTTGCTATGTTTGCCCAGTGACCTTATGGGGACGACTTGTCTAGCTAGGTACATCAACCATATAATACATAATTCAGGCCGACCCCACACATGGTGGTCTAATAACCCATCGGCAAGTTAACACACTTGCGACACTTGTCAATACACATGACGACACTTCCGTATAGAGGAATGACACATCTCTATAGGAGTACAATAATATATAAATGAAATACATGGATGAAATACATTCCGAAGTTACATATACATCAACACTGCCTCTTAACTAGGAAGGTATTTCTCGACACAGATCTGCTAGCACAAGTCTTCTTCTCTGGATCATCGTCATCGATGCATCGTCCTCGAATCATCATCATCGTCACTACTGCTGCTATCTCAAACAATCTCTGTATCTACTTGTCATAGGAAGTTCTATAGAGCCAGTCCTTTTCCATACTGGATGTAGGCCCACCACCTATAGGTCTTCATGTTCACTGGCCATACTGTGGAATCCTCAGGATTTATTACGTGCATCACAAAACCTTGAAAGAGCATCCCAGGATGTTACGGGTACACAACTCGGACCTATAGGATCTCCTAGGGCGCTATTACATATGACCCCACCACAAAACCTTGAAAGAGCATCCTAGGATGTTACGGGTACACAACTCCGACCTCTAGGATCTCCCAGGGCACAAATTACATGTGGTCACCACAAAACCTCACAAGAGCATCCCAGGATGTTACGGGTACACAACTCCGACCTGAAGGATCTCCCAGGTCACAAATTACATGTGGTCATGGCAAAACCTCGAAAGAGCATCCCAGGATGTTACAGGTACATAAATCAGACCTGAAGGATCTCCCAGGGCCCAAATTACATGCCATAGGACAAAAAATCGCAAGAGCATCCCATGATGTTACGGGTACACAACTCCAACCTGAAGGATCTCCCAGGGCACAAATTACATGTCCTCCCAGAGCAATGTCTCGAAAGAGCATCCTAGGCTGTTACGGGTACACAAATCCAACCTATAGGATCTCCCAGACATGCTCATCTGCACAACCTGATCCACGACCACAAAGTATCATCCAGATACTCACCATACATCATCCTAATGTACACATGATCATCCTGATCATCATCACTGCATCTTCCCGATGCATGTCAACTGGAGCAACATCCTGAAGCTCATCATCCATTATCATCCTGATCATACACTGCATCCATCTGATACATACCAAGTATCCACCTGATACATATCATCATGATCCACCTGATCATACACTGTATCCACCTGATACCTAGGTACAGACTGTATCTACCTGATACATATCAATATACTTGATCTACCTGATCATGCAACGTATCCACCTGATACATATACAGATACAAGGTCCAAGCATCCAACATGATGCATACACACATAAATGATCCAACTGATCATATCCAACATCCAAGATGATGCGTACATACATAAATGATCCAACTGATCATATCCAACATCCAACATGATGCGTGCATATATAAATGATCCAACTGATCATATCCAGCATCCAACATGATGCATACATACATATACAGAGCAGTAACTGGAGCATAATCCTGATGCTCATCATCCAATGCTTACATCCACAGCCATGTGAAGGATCCTCCTTCCAACATGCTTGGAATGGCTTCTACAAATGTGTCCATCACTTCTTCCTCGAAGTGTCGTCGATCTGAAGAACACCGAGCCTCTCTCTGAAGTACTCGAACTTCACTCTGGCTAGTGGCTTCATCAACACATCTACAATCTGCTTGTCTGTCACAACATACAAGAGCTTCACTGCTCCTCTCTGCACCATATCCCTGATATAGTGGTATTTGATCTCTATGTGTTTTGACCTATCGTGGAACACTGGGTTCTAAGACAGCTTCACACAACTCTGGTTATCACAAAAGATACCAGTAGTCTCCAATGGGAGATCAAATAACTCTGATAGTAGCTTCCAAAGCCATACTGCCTCACAACTAGCTGAACAGACTGCAACATACTCTGCCTCAGCTATAATCAGTGCTACGCAGGACTACTTCCTGCTAAACCAAGAGATCACACATGATCCCATACTGAAGCAGCACCCAGATGTGCTCTTCCTATCTATAGCACTGCTTGCCCAATCTGAATCAACATAACCCTGCAGGTTAAACTTTTGATTCGCTTCATACCTGAGCCCACAATCAATTGTACCCTTTAGGTACCTCAGAATATGCTTTACAGCAACCAGGTGAACACTCCTCGGATCCGTCAGGAACTAGCTCAATGTGTTCACCGCAAAGCAAATATTTGGTCTTATGTTCGTCAGGTACATTAGGGACCCAATCATCTGACGATACATAGAGACATCAACCGGCTCAGATGAAGCATCACATAGAAGCTTCAGATTCGATGACATAGGTGTGGCCATGACCTTGCAATCCATCATCCCGAACCTCTTCAGGATATCTACTGTATACTTCCCTTGTCCAAGGAAGATCCCATCTGCACTCTGCCACACCTCCATACCTAGGAAATAATGCATCATCCCTAAGTCCTTCATATCGAACTCGGCAGCAAGCTTCCTCTTTGTATCAGCAATCAATCTGTCATCTCTTGTTACAAACAGGTCATCTACATATAGAAGTAGTATCACAGAATTTCGTTCCTCGACCTTGTAGTAAAGGTTGGAATCCGCTTTACTCTTGGTAAATCACAAACTAGATAGGAAACTGTCCATCCTACCATACCAAGTTCTGGGAGCTTGCTTCAAGCCATACAAGGCTTTCTTCAATCTGCACACATGTGACTCCCTGTCATGTGTTTCAAAACAGAGTGGCTTCTCCACATACACTTCCTCTTCGACTACACCATTCAAGAAGGCAGTCTTGACATCCATCTGGTGTATCTTCCATTTCATCGTTGCAGCCAGGGCAAGTACTGATCTGATGGAAGTGTACCTGGCTATAGGAGCAAAAGTTTCTTCATAGTCTATTCCCTCTTTCTGAGATAAGCCACGAGCTATGAATCTTTCCTTGTATTTCTCTATGCTACCATCTGCAGCATGCTTGATCTTGTAGATCCATTTGGAAGTCACAACAGACTTCCCTTCAGGTCTTGGGACAACATCCCAAACATCATTCTTCATTATTTATTGGTATTCTTCGACCATGGCATCCTTCCATTCTTTCTTTTCCACTACTTCTTCATAACTGGAAGGTTCTTTTTTCATGATATCACAGAGTAAAGCAACATAGCTGGTATGAGATCTAGTTCTCTTCTTTGCTCTGTGTTCTTCTTCTGGAATGCCGAATCTTTCTGCATCTTGAATGAGCTCTGTAGCCCATGTAGGTTGCCTCTTGTGAGAGTTGTTCTCACGTGGTGGATCTACAGGTTGTTGCGGATCTTCAATTTCACGATCAACATCTGGAATTGATTCAATCATGGTAGTGTCTTGAAATCTAGTTTCCTTAGGTTCTTCATAATCTTCAACAGGTGTCTTTCTTGATTTGATGAATGCTGAGTTTTCATCAAATGTTACATCCCTACTGACATCAATCTTCTTGAACCTTGGAAAGTATATTCTGTAAGCCTTCGAGCTTTCACTGTAACCCACAAAGATACCCTTCCTTCTTGAAGGATCTAGCTTGGTCCTCTTTTCCTTTGGGACATGAGTGTATACTGGACAACCAAATATTCTGAGATGGCTGACTTCAGGTTTCTTACTAGAGAAGATCTCTTCTGGTGTCTTGTTGTCCAATATCTTTTGGGGTGTTCTGTTCTGCACATATACAGTTGTCCTAGCCGCTTCTACCCATAGATGCATAGGTAGATCCTGGTCATGCATCATTGCCCGTGTTGCTTCTATGATTGTTCTATTCTTTCTTTCTGCAACTCCATTCTGTTGTGGATTGTAAGGAGCAGTCAACTCCCTCTTAATCCCTGAATCACTGCATAGCTTCTTGAAGTCACTTGAAGTAAATTCTCGACCATTGTCGTATCTGAAAGTCTTGATTTTCTTATCAGTTTGGTTCTCCATCAAGGTTTTGAATTCCTTGAACTTATCAAATACTTCATCTTTGTTCTTTAAGAAGTAGACCCAAGTCTTCCTGGAGAAGTCATCAATGAAAGAGACATAGTACACATACCCACTTAGAGAACTGGATGACATCGGACCGCATACATCGGAGTGGATAATTTCCAAGATACCTTTTTCCTTGCTTTCACTGCTTGGAATGCCTTCTTTATTTTCTTTCCTTTTGCACATCCTTTGCAAACACCTTCATGCTTGGTCTTGATTTCAGGAAGACCTCCTACTGCTTTTCTTGCAATTGGTAATGCTCTGTAGTGCATATGTGCAAGTCTTATATACCAAAGTTCACTTGGCTCCATGGAATCATGCACCATGGCATGTTCAAGTTGTCCCTTCAATTTATACAATCCTCCCTCTTGCTCTCCAATCAATACTGCATCATCGATAGCTTTACCTTTTGGCCACATTAGAACTTGGCCATCTACAAATGCAACCCTCATACCTTTTGCATCCAATGCAGATATGGAGAGTAGGTTCTTCTTGAGCCCAAGTACATAAAGGACTTCTTTCATCTTCAAATATTTTCCAGAATCTAGGTTGTAGGAGGCTTCACCACTTTCTTTGATGGGGCATTGATAGTCATCCCCAAGTTTCACTTTATGGGGTGATTCATGTTTAGATAGATTTACAAAAGATTCTTTAAACCCAATCATGTGTTTGGAAGCCCCACTGTCAATAAGCCAATCATTACAACCATGGGAGATAGTACCTGTGAGAGCAGAGATTAGAACATACTCTTCTTCACTTGATGAGTCATCATCACTTTCTGCCCTAGCCTTCTTCTTTGGAGGTTCATCATCTTCAGCAGCATGAGCATGGAACTTTTTTTTGTTTCCCTTCTTCTTCTTGCTGGAGTTTTTGTTGTTGTTGTTATCCCTTTTGTTCTTGGGACATTCTGAAGCAAAGTGACCCTTCTCATTGCATGTGAAGCACCTTAAGTCCTTCTTATTCTTTTGGTGATAGTGAGTGGATCTCTTCTGTTGAGAGTGCTCCCTCTTAGGCTTGCTTCTTTTGGTGTGAACTGCGAGAGCTTGATCTTCATTACCCATCTTTTCTTCTCGTGCCACAATCATAGCTTCTTCTTGAGAGAATTCCTTCCGCAGTCTACTAAAAGAGATCAATTTCTTTCTTGCATAGATTCCTTGAATAAAGGAGTCCCATGACCTAGGTAGGCCATTCAGAGTGGTCATAACAACTTCACCATTGTCTACTACTTCATCCACAGCTTCAAGTTGTTCCTTGATCTGAGAGACCTTGGAGACGTAAGATTGAATGGTCTCTCCATTCAACATCTTGACCCCTTTCAATTGATTCCGTAGAGTCATCTTCCGATTTATGTTCTTCCCTTCAAATAACTTGGTCAAGGAGTCAAACATCTCCTTGGGTGTCTTTAGAGATGACACATGTGGTATGAGATGGTCTTTGATAGAATCAACAATGATTCTCTTTGCCTTGACCAAGTTCTTCTTATGCAATACCTTAGCCTCTTCATCCTCTGGGATAGGGACCTCAGAGATGATGTAGGAGTCCAATTCATTTTCTTCCAGGATTAACCCAATCCTATACTTCCAGGCTCGGAAGTTATCAGCCCCTTCAAGCTTATCCTCAAGCTTGGTGTGGTGAGACATCTTAAAGAGTACTTCAAATGGAAATATAAGAGATTTAGATCTTACCACTTGTTTTGCTGAAAACTGGATCTGGTCCCGGATTGGGGTTTATCGAAAAAACCCTAAAAATTCAAAATGTGAATTTCAACTTTCTGAAAGGATAGAAAGATGCGCCTTGATGAGCTAATCAGCTTGGTGTATTCAGAATGCGAGAGCTGCAAAGCTTCACCCTTTAGAAATGCCTTTTAGTCTTCCCGGGTTCACTAGGGAGGACCCTGAATTAGGGTTTGAGTTTCCCGGAGATCTACCCAGCCAAAAATATCAATCCAAAGCTCTAAACTTCGATTTTTGCAAGGCGCTTCCATCTATGTCCTCAGATTCCAGAAATTCCTATTTTTATGGAAACCCTAATTTTTAGGGCCAAATCTGAAAATGCTCAGAATTGAATTCTAATTGGACAGATAGATTCTCCTTGATGAGTAGAGTCAATCTACTATACTGCTTTTCCAGAATATATGGAGAGAAACCCAATAAAAAAGAAACGCTAGTTTCTGTCACTGCACAATGTCTTCTTCTCAGGTTAGCTCTGATACCATGTTAAATTTTGAGCATTAATTCACAATACTCTAGGATATTTACTGAGAGAACAACATGTATAGTATATCAATGCATATCAATCATAACAAGCATGTCAATCATCACAAGAATCAAAAGCATGAGAGAAAATAGACACACGGAGTTTCCGTGGGGAAAACCCCAAGGTGAAAAACCCCACAACTTCCTCAAAGATAGAGAGAGCAATAGCTCAACCAAAGTACAAACAAATACACAGAGATAGTCTCCTAGTAGCAGATGATCCTCCTCCTCACATGTGTACCACTTTTCGAGTGAAGGAAGAATGAGTTTCTGAGTTATACAAATAGAGATCTCCCGATCTCTATTTATACTTGTTCTGTTTGCCCAGTGACCTTATGGGGACGACTTGTCTAGCTAGGCACATCAACCATATAATACATAAATCAGGGGCAGCCCCACACATGGTGGTCTAATAACCCATCGGCAAGTTAACACACTTGCGACACTTGTCAATACACATGACGACACTTCCGTATAGAGGAATGACACATCTCTATAGGAGTACAATAATATATAAATGAAATACATGGATGAAATACATTCCGAAGTTACATATACATCAACATTTAATCCTATCCTATTTCATGTTTGTGCCAAGTTAATATACTATGAGCTTAAGTGGAAAGAGATATCATTATAATGAATAAGAATGATCTCTAAACTATACACCATGCAATAAATCTAAATCCTAATAGATATAATCCTTACATTTGAAATTCCATCGTAATGGAATGTATTGATTTAACAATATAATAATTTAAATTGGATGTATTAATGGAACTCATACTATACCCTAACTAGTGATTTACGACTTGTTATAAGTAATGCAAACAAAGTATGAACCAACGATGATTTGCAAACATTAGGAAAACTATGTAATGGATGTTGTAACCCTAACTTGATATCACTGCCAGGTGATAATGATGGCTATTGAATGCTTGTAGTATGAGTATGCTGGCATCGTTAAAAGGAATGGCCCTAGAATTTAAGTCTTTTGTCTACTGTGATGAGTGTGGCGATACGTGGATGCTCTCATGGCTGAGTAACACATGAAGGAGTTCACCAAAAGCACTTAAATCGTCGAGCTGTGTCAAGCTTTGATCCTAGGTCTGCTGAGTTGACAACATCGTGGTTGCAACATTAAAAGCGGTATTTAATGTAGTTGTTGCCCACTTTTCATCGTGCTTAGTTGGCAGCGATTCTCCTTCATTGATCTGTGGATTCTTGAGATTGTAAAGAAAACCCTAACTACATACTACATCAGCGTTGAAACAAGTTTCTTGGCATTCATTTTGTTGGGTAATGGTCTTAAGAAAGAGGTCGACAGGCCGAGAGCTTCTAGGGTTTGAAAACCAGGGTTTTCTAGGTTCGAACCTATAACCTGTGAGAATTTAACCTGCAAGTGTTTTATAATGATGAAGCCGAGTAAAGATGGAAGTTGCAGTAGCTAGAGGGTTGAAGGATTGAAACTTTAGCTAGTTTTTTTGCGTTAGTTGAGAGAGTGTTTGTTTAGGGTCTTTGTTGAAGTATTGGCACCGGCTTTGATTCTCAAACAGTGGTAAACTTTTTGTCCTCAGAACTGGAATCTTTCTTCCCTGCGTTGAACTAAATTGCAGAAGTGTAACTCACGCGCAGGTAAAGATTCATTCTAATCATTTTTATTGTAGTTTAATGCATCACTAAGCATGTACCGTTCCACCACTAACCATTACTTGGTTTGTATGACAGGTTTTATTCATCGAAAGCTTACTTATTCGAGACTGGGTGGGAGAGCACTGTCTGTCCACCGGTAAGCCTCGGTGGTTACCTTACCTCGTTGGTTCTCCTGGTTCAGTTTGTATTCGACGAATGAAAGTTGATAAGGTTTTGGTGTTTGGAATCCTAGCACGATTATCGTCCAGTCTTTGTAATTTCTGGGAACAATGTTGAAAGCCCGTTGCTAAGATTTGTAGATTAGCTAGTTGATACAGCGTTTACTGTAATCTTTGGTTGGAAGTACCTTGTTTGGAGATGTATTTGATGAAGGGATAAACCCTCGTTTTTAATGGAACATACAGTTTTTAAAACTGCAGTTATTTACTATGTAATGTGTGGAATCCAATCTGTCGATGTAGACTGAATAGTAACTGTTTTGGTAACCAGTTTTGTATCGTTGGTTGGCTTATAACTGTGAAAAGTAGGAATTTCATGCTGCATAGGGTTTTGAATGGAAAACTGTGTTATGTTTATGGTAGTATATTAGAAGCTATACGTATGGCTACAGTTTTTGATCTTTCGTTTTGAATAAAAACTCTACCCTGTAGGTAATAGCAACTTTGTTTAAACTAGGATAAAGATACTACTGTCAGATGTTATTGTGGAGTTAATACATCGTTTTTAGTCTAAGCAAAACATAAAAGAAAAATTATAGTGACTGTAAAATACGATGGTGTAGGGATTTCTACCAAGTCTAAGTCGATAATAGTTTTTAACATTGAAATAAACTATCATACAGGAATGAATAAAAGTTCTGCACAATTTTTAGGAAAAACAAGAGAAATTACCCATCCTTAATTAGTCTATTACTGTCAAAAGTAGAAACGTCAGTAAAAGTAGTAAATGATATTCCATGTCCTTTGTAGTTGCTATAAATTTCTTAAATGTTTGAAGATGAATTAAAATGAAAGTATGAAGCTTATACTGTTTCGAAAGAAAGTATCTATATACAATTTTTTTTGTTTGATGTGTATCTACTCCTTCGATAAAGTATAATGCAGCTGTTAAAAACCCTAGAATTTAATAAATACCTAAAATTGATGGAAAAGGGTTTGTTTTTCAAAGGTTGACTGTAAAAGGCTTGAAAACTAGCCATGGGCAGAAATAATATAATACTTTACTTCTATTACAGTGAAGAACATAAATCTATTTTCTGAGATGTTGTTCTGTACTCTGAGTATTAAATGAAAACATGACATTTTTATGTTGAACATTTGATTGCAAACCAGAAAGAACATTTAGTAAAAGTTTGCAGTCCTAGACTGATGCAGAGATGTATTATTTTATTTTTATTCTAAGTAAGGGAATCTACTATAAGTATGATTTCTGTGATAAACTATTATGTATATTAGTTTAAACATGAAGAATTAATAAATCAAAATTAAGAGAAAACATTACAGGATTGTTCTATCCAATCATTTGGCAATTTGCCTATCAATCATCTTTCTTAATTTACTTCTCTATACTGGAATACGATGCAAAAACAACATGGGGAAAAATATAGAGATGGTTATCGAATCAATCATTTCATAAATCATTTTCATTCAGAATCATACTTAGATCAGAAAATAAACAATTTCTTATGTATTCATTTAACTGCACTACTTAATGATAAATGCAGAATTTATTTGACTAAAAACAACAACAGAAAAATAGAACCTGATAATTTGTAGGAGAAACAAACCACCCATGGAGCCTGTTCCACCCAACCTACTCCTGAAGACAGCCAAATTACTTGCCTTAGGACCCCCGAGCCTGTTCACTGAACCACCAGGAGGAAGAGTCTGTTGAAGCTTTAGAACATCAACTTGCAGCAACAATGTAGATCATTCAGTCATAAAGACTTAGTAGTCAAAGGGACCTGCACCAGCACCTCTGGTTTTCCTTCTCAAAATAACTAGCAGTCTCACAATTGCACTCGCACATAGCCTCCCTATTCTAATCTCTCAGTGATCACCTGATACACCTGAGCAAATATTTATGCAGAAAATATTGTAGGAGCTGCCTGCTCAATTCGAATTGCCTTATCTAGGCTGCCTAAGCCTTTTAGTGGTTAACTAGTCAGTAATGAGCTGACTGCTCTCTTCCACCCACCTTGGGGGACAATGCCACAAATTTAGGAGTAGTTGTCCCATAACCAATAGCTAGTGGTGGAGTGCAAATGCTACCATCTGTCCCATACCTTCTAACAACTTCCATTCCTCCTAGTGGGTCAATGAACACTCATTTAACAGTTCCCTTAGGTGTTTGTCTCCTATTTAAATTTATTAAATAATAATAATCAGTAATTACAATCATCCTTGACCAAACTTGGTCATAATTACAAAACTTTGTAATTATAATTTAACATAAATTATTTTGCAAATAAAATAATATTCTCAAAATTTGGGTAGGTGACATGGTTTCACACCAGAGGCGTGAATCTTGTGCATGATTTCTCTGATCTCATATGCAACCGGAGTAGGATCATTATCTTTTACATCCAAAATGAATAGCCTTAACATTAACTGAATCACCTCCATTTCAAAATATGAGCCATATAAGTATTTTAATGTCTTTAATGCTTCAAAACAAGATTTTGTAGGAAGTATGTGTTGGCTCACCTCTTCACTGACTGTAGCAGTGATTATTGCTAAAGCTTTCTTGTCTCTGGTCTACCAGACAACAATTTATTTCTCTAATGTTGAAGGTTTTGGATCAATACTCGAGATTGTGCCTTCATTTGTGTGAATGGTTTTTCCTTCACATATGCCATCCCACATGTTATTGTAGATGAACATAGCTTTAATATTCTTGGAACATTCTAGATAAGTGTCCTTGCCAGTAAGGACAACACCAACTATTGATGCTAGTGAGTTCATCTTCTGCAACTTGAACGTGCAACTTAGGACGGAATTTTGGAAAAAATATATGAAGGTGTAGGTCTAAATTCCTGCTCCCTTATTTAGAAAATGATTCTTACAAGTTATGCAACACTATCAACCTAGTTCTATAGCACTTATTAATTATGTAGTGCTAGTTAATTCTGTAGCGCTATTTAATTCTACAGTGCGGTGCTATTACATAAAAATTATATTTGATTTTGTATCACTATTATGTATCTCTATTACATTTTATAGCTCATAGAAAATTACATTCACCCAATACATGGACATATTTTAATTACTGAATTAATATGATGATATATGATACCACTCAAAACTGGTTGAGATCAATGATAGAGTGATTACAAATTCAATGGATGAAATCATTGAGCTCCAAAGCAAGGGCACAACTCCTTTGCAGGTCACGTGTAATATCCTTAATTTGAAAAATTACTCCATTTTGACCAATTTTCGAACATTGGAATAGTGAAAGCCAAATTGTCCCAAATGCTTTCGAATTCTATATGGAGGGGATTGAGAGCTATTTAGACATCCTAATTCGTCTCTAAGACCCTTATACACTCATTGGAAACATTCATGGTTCACAATTCTCAAGGAGGAAGGAAGGGTAATAAAACAAGTTGAATTAGATAGTTGAAAACCCCACTAGATTATGACTTTTTGGCCTTCCAAACATTGTACGACCTTCCTTCCAAACACTATATGACCTTCCCATTTTCTGATCTGAGACTTGGAACTAACATAGGACCTCAAGGGAAACCCAATTGCAACATTAGATGAGGTTTTAGGGTCTGCTACAACTCCCCAAAAAAAAAGGTTGTATGACTACGAAATAATGAGAAAATGGTCAAAAAGGACATAAGGTTTAATTCACAAAATTTGAGTAAAAATACAAGGGTCTGTTTACAACATTTGGTTCATTCATGTTACTTCATATACGGCTTGAAATATAATCTAAAACTAAGAAAAGATCTAATATCAAACATATACAAAGTCACCACAAAAACACCATGTAAAACTAGTGAGGAAACTAGCTCGAATCTTGGTTTTTCTTGGAAATATTACATGGAAAGTATGGTAATTCGAGTTGTGGCTCTCATATGCAGTCCATTACAATTATATACATCAAATAACATGCCAATGGATTCAAAATATCAGTCATTGCAATCTTTTTGCAGCTATGAGTGCGCCATCACACTTATACATTGACATTGAGAGAGTTTTGAGAGAAAGATAGTAGCACCAAAGAGCATTGGGTAGGCAAAAAATAGATAAGTGTGTAGTCTGGGAGCAAGGAGGGAAGACTATGTAGGTCACAAAATGGCAGAATGCCAGAGCAAAAGACAATAGGAGTTGTGGCAAGCAGCTAGGATCTGATACCATTGTTAGTGGATAACTCCCGAATTTATCTTCTTCATTATTCAAGGTGTTTATTTATACATTATCCAAATGTCTCTTGGACTTCAAATTCTAAAGAGATCCATTGGATTTCTTAAGACTCCCCATCTTCTCTTTATTTAACTTACTACACTATTTACAATATTTATAATTAGGGTGAAATCATAATCCTGAAGGATTAGTATTCCAACAAATTGGTTGAGGTATTACATGTGAATGTTAATATTTGATCTTGACATTTTGTATGATGTCAAGTCGACCTCAAAAAAAAGGTAGTTTGCTAGTTTGTTGGGATATTTGTACATTGTCCAAGCAGGATGGAGGGATTGGTATAACTAATATATGTAACAAAGAAACAATTTTGTCTATGAATGGGTTGTTTAGGCCATGCACATTAATACACATTGACAAATACTTGTTCACTGCTACATTCAAAAGGCTATCATATAAATGTAAAGTTGAACCCGTTTGGCATATATGACATAGTTGGTGCCACAAAAACTTTAACTTTTGAATTGGGTTTTCTCGAAAAGATATGATAAGCCTAGTAGGCTAGGTCTAGAAAGTTTCGATGGGACTTCAAATATTAATGTAGAGGATGAGATTTGGTAGCATATTCAATTTGGACTTTATCGTTGGAGAAGGGACAATTTGGATTAATTCCTTATTTCATTAGGAAACATATGGCATGGGAAGGTTTTCACAAATTGGGATACATATGGGACAAGGAATCTAGTAACTCATTATCTTGGAAAAACCTTAATTGTTGTCAACAAATACAAGCTATTGATAGACTCACATTCACATCACTTTGTCAATTGATTTCGAAGGTTAGATTATTCAAGTAAATACACAATATTGTGAACCTTTATGTACATATTGGCAATGGTCTTATAGGAAGTTAGTTGTGGATCATGGACACATGAAGTTCTATTCTCAATCACATTAACTTGTAACCAATTTTCTTAAGTGGAAGTGGACCATTCAAAACCACAAGACAAGATGGATTGGGTAGTGTCAAGGGATTTTGAAGTCTTCTCTTATTTTAATTCTCGAGTGCTTAGTTCTTCATAACAAATTGATAATTAAGGATTGCTACATCATATTGGCTTTATCTGTGTGGTTTGTGATAAAGTAAAAAAGGTCATGTATGTTTTTCGAATTGTAGGGATGTTGGGAATGGATTGTTGCTAAGTACAATATTTGTTTTGTTGTCCCTCTTCTTTGAAAAGGGGTCCTTTTTTGGGGTATAGATATGTTAGAAAAACAAGATCGCAGAGCAATAACAATAAACAAGATGCAAATATAAATCACATAAACACAATACAAGAGAGACACCAATATAATGTGGTTCACCCAATTTGGGCTACGTCCACAAAGAAATTGTCAGTCCTTTTATTATTATACCATCCAACAAATGAAGGGGTACAACCTGCAGCACATCCACTGCAACTTCCTCTTCATTCTTTATCAGTCTCTCTTACACAATCATAGATATCTTTACAATGCTACAGTACATTACACAACCGTATTACAATGTCTTCCTTATAAAGGGGAATTACCATGGGAAATACTATGGGCTACCCAATACCATGGGCCCGTAAACTGTTAGCCAACAAATAACCCCAAAATTTCTTTCGATGGCCTACTGGTCCCCAAACCCCCATGGGGGGTGATGCCCCCCCGCAAGGATGAGTGTACAGTCCACCTGCACATCATATAAAACTGAGGTACAAACACAGCTTAAACAACAACATCTATGAATTAGGAAGATCAAGCTCCACAACCAACAGTCTCCCACTTGGAGACTGATCACAACAACTCCACTGCAACTGCACTTGATGGACTATTCTTTGAACCTTGGACCTAACAAATTTCTCATCTTCACCTTCACACTTGAATGCCAACTGAAAATGAGCAGGAACTCAATTTCTCTCTGGTTACTACCTTTGTCAACATGTCTGCACGATTCTGGCTAGTATGTATATTTTCCAACTTCAACAGTTCATCTTCTAGAACATACTGTATGAAATGGTACTTGAGCTATATATGTTTAGTCTTAGAATGGAAATATGAGTTCTTTGGAAAAGGAATGGCACTCTAGTTGTCACTGTACAACCTGCTATTCTCGCGGTTCTTACCCAATTCCTCCATTAACCTCTGTAACCAAATCATCTCTTTACTAGCCTTTGTAGCAGCAACATACTCTGTTTCTATTGTTGGAAGTGCAACAACCTTTTACAGTTTCAAAATCCCACTTACTGTTGTTCCACCTACAATGAAAACATACCATGTGGTGCTTCTCCTGCTATATTTATCACCTGCGATATCTGCACCAACATATCCCTGTAGATCAATGTCTGGACCTCCAAAACATAATGCATGAGTAGTAGTACCTATCAAATACCTGAGAATCCAATGTACTTCCTTCCAATGTTATTTACCTAGATTGTTCATATACCTGCTCACAACTCCCACTGCATGTGCAATATCTGGTCTTGTGCATACCATGGCATACATCAAGCTACCAACTACTGATGAATAGGGAACCCTGGACATGTAATCTATCTCTTCCTGTGTCTTGGGACACATCTCCTTACTGAGTTTGAAATGACTCGCCAAAGGTGTACTAACTGGTTTTGCATTCTACATTCTAAACCTCTCCAACACCTTTTGTATGTACTCACCCTAAGACAATGTCAATTTGCGATTTTTCCAATCTCTTTTTATTCTCATACCAAGGATTTGCTTTGCAGCACCTGTCAAAATTTTCCTATATCCTGCTAGCTTCCCTTGTGAGTATTTGCCGATTAAAACCATTGTATTAATCATGTTTTTTTTGGTTAATTTATAATGTTAAGATATATAGAATACATTGATATATCCAATGCATTAAAACCAATAGCATGCAATAAAATGTACAAATAGATTACAAAAAGCATATGAGGTATGATGTTTACTACAATATCTTGAGTTAAAGGTTTGAATGGTCTTTGATTTCAACCTCCTTTCTCACATGAGTGATATGAAAAATGGGAAAGCTAATAGGTGTGGCTATAACAAAAGTTGAAAAAGATAGATTAAGAATGATCATTGTGTAATCTATCTGATGCTTATTATATACATCTACTTTCTTACTATTCACCTTCTCCATCATTTAACATTGTTAATTTATTACTATTCATCTTATTTGCCATGTAATTTTTTAAGTGGCTTTCTTAATACCACTCTATAAATTATAGATAATACTTTGTAAATTTGAAAGGATCAAATTCATCTAAAACATAAGCATATACATATACGTTATCTTCTAAAATTTTGAAGCATTTTCTTGCAACATGAACTAGCCTAGATCCATCTTAACTCTAGATATATCAAGCATTGAGAGGAATCAAATCCATTGAGGTGCGAACCTTCCTCAAGTTTTTCTCCCTCGAAATTTTTTGCACCTCAATGGATTTGATCCCTCGATCTGCTTGGTAGATCCAAAGGTAAGATGGATTTAGACTAGAAAAATAAAAATATTTAGAAATTTCTTATCAACTTGAATCATAGATGAGCCTCGACATGGATAGAACAAAACATAACAACAATTTGTATATTATTATGGCTTTGTACAAAGAAGAATCCATTTTTATTTATAACAAACCTAGAAATTTCCATCATAGAATTTGATGGTATGCTAACTAAACAAATGTACAAAGTAGAAGCAAACCAACCTGATGGATAAATTAACCTATGTAATCTAACCAATTATACGTACACTAATGCCCCCTTGAAGCGAAATGTTAGGAATAAATATATGCAAAATTGGGTCTCCACAATGAAGCTTGCTTAGGTACCCAAGTAGAAAATTATCATAAGTGGAGAAAATGAGAAAAAACGTAGTACAAAAACTCCTCCACAAAAAAAGAACAAACACCAATGCTGAAAATGGAGTTGAATCTAAAAAAGATCCCACAAAGAACATCAAGTAGCAAATTTCAAACTCTTGAGGCAATGAGAATCAAACGCACACCATCCCCCCAAAAGAGACTCATCCTCTAAAATAAGTCTTGGCATAAAACCCTGATTAGGTACTCTTGTACAATTAAGAAAAACACCATAAATTGAGTGTCCCTATGAACACCAATCAATATCACCATAGTGTATGGCTCACTGGTCGTGATGATCACCGAGTCAAACTAGGAATCATTATTATCTACAAGGCTCACTATGGAGAATGTTGATCTAGGTCAAAATGGTGAAAAACAATCACCTACTGAAGCATTGCGCACCATCCCCCCGACAATGCTGAATAAGGTGGATAAGATGATAGAAATGGATGTCATCAATGATGATGAAAGTATGGAGGTACAAGCTAAAGGTGTAAATAATGCCAAATAATATAATCAAGAAACACTTTAAAGTGACTTGCTCTATGTGACTACAAAACAAGGGTGGTCACATTATGGAGACAGATGCCTAGTGACACTTTAAGGCTATCCACATGAGTTGCACACAATCCACTTCTCAAAGGTATAAAATGAGAGGTAGCATATAAAGACCATCATGGACAATAATTCTCAATGTGGGTCCCAACAAATAAGGCCATGTTAAGTACCCATGTACAAGTAAGGAATCATCACATATATTTAATCAACCCATGAGAAAACAATAATCTCAAAGGGGAAAATCAATGTGGTGTGCAACCACTCTTTGGAAATAGACTAGAATGCTCTTTGAAATCCCTAAGATGTAATGGGAAATAAAGGCCTCAATGAAAATCCATGGAAAAAACATTAGGTCAATAACCTCTAAAATTTAATAAATTTGAAAAAAAAACAAAAACAATGCTAATGAACCTCCAAACTATTGCAATCATGTAAATGAAAGATTCGTATTTATTATGTAAAACAACAACAAAGGGAATACATCTTGGATATTCTTTATCCCACACAAAGCATAAACCAACTCCCCAACTACAAGGCATGTGTATTTCTTATGAGCATACGATTTAAGGCATATAAAACATAGGCTCCAAAAAATGTGACCAATTGAACACCCAAGTACCTTCTCCTTTTGCACCAAGAGGGCTAAAAAGGTCAGCCATTTGCACCAACTTTCCAATGATTTTTTTGGCCATAATCAGGCTGAAATTGTTGAAACGACAGTTTTAGGCTGTTGGAATTGCATAATTGGGGTGCCCCAAGTGTAATCGAGGGCATTGAAACCATTTCTGCAATCAAAATTGCACTTTGAATAGTTAAAATCACGATTTTAGCAAAAACCACATCGCTGGATGCTGATAAAAATCGTTGAAAAAATGCAAATTGTCTACCTTTAACTTACTCCATCCTTTTTGGTCACCAAAAAATTGCGAACCACAAGTATCCCATGAAAGAATTTAGGCCTAATTCATAGGGGAGCCACAAACCACGATCCAATTCCCAAATTCTAGATCGTCAAATGGATGAGAGTGTTGTTTTGATTTGGTTTGAGGGTCGCATACAGAGCCATGAATCTAGATACATCTTAATGCATACACTAAAATTGCAAACTTGGCAGGTTTAATGCAGTCACTAAAATACTAAAATATGGCAGGTTTAATTTAGACACTATACATTGAATCCTAGAAATATAACAGATATTTTTGTCAACCATACATATACCTCCAATAATATTCTCTTACTTTCATAAAAGGTCATGTGCATGGAATATTGCAGACATTTTATTATGCCTAACTTTGAAAAAATATGATTTTTTATACTGCATACTTTGCTTTGAAAAATCTAGGCAACTTTGAAATTTTTGCATACCAATAAATTTTTAGAATGAAAATGAAAATACAATGATTCACAATGATTTGAAATAGGGAAATAAATCATTTCCAAGTGGAATGACCCAAAAATACCCAAATATGTAGCATCTACATGCATTTTTCTAGGATGGACAATTTTATGTAAAAATATTAAAATCAAACTTAACAGGTTTAATGCAGACACTATACATAGAATCCCAAAAATTTGAGAGAGGTTTTTGTCAACCATAAATCTACCTTTAGGTATCTAGTAATAATTTTATAAAATGTCAAGGGAGGTAGGAGCTAGGGGAGGGGTGGGGTTCTCTTCGACCCCTGAAGAAATCTAGAAACAAAGTTTGCTCCAAAACTTGGAAAGACAACAAATAATCTAGCTAAGATCCATGCTCTATGGCTAGGTATAAAAATGATCCATAATTAGGGAATCCAACGAGCCATTGCCATTGGAGACTCCGCAAGCGTAATTTGACACATGGTAAACAATGCACTTCCTCAAGACATGCATCTTCAGAGAATGGCAAAGTGAATTCGAAATATGCTTAATACTAATATGGATGTCTACTTCCTCCATGTTCTTAGGAAATTGAACAGTCGGACAAACACTCATGTTAACATAGTTTTTCATTATTACCGAGGCAAGTTAGTTATTGCAGGGAACTGTGGAGGGATAAGCATACACCCCATCACATAACTCCTCCAGTCATGTCAAATCAAATGAAAAAGGTTGAGCATCATGCAAAGTAAGCCAAATGACTGCAAATTAATCATTAATCAATCCATATGTCTGATTCATATCATCCGAGTTGGAATTTGAACTCCAACTCACCCATCATATTTGACAGTTAAAACCATTTTACCAAATGTTTTATGCATTTGCAGCTTATTCTGTAATGGGTTATTTGGACATCACTTTACCCCAAAGATTTCCAGTAGAATCAGGAGTTTGACTGATTATGTGATTAACAATGCTAATTACGTCTTAATTAACTTTTAATCCATTTCTTATTTAGGATACATTTTGGGTGGGGTAATTTCTTATGTGGCATATTGGATAATTTTATAGAGTGTAACCCTTCCTGTGCAGTGCCGATGCACTCATGGATTTGTCGCCCTTTGAAAAATTCAAATTGTTATGCATAAATATAATTAGAGGGCATTGGCTTCATTCCGATTGCTAAAATATTTTTAATTAACTTATAAAGATAATTGCATAAGGAAATTGAATGGAACTGATCAAAAGAGATAGGACTATCATGTTTCATATTCAAAGCAAGAAAAGTCACATTTATACTCTGGTCATTCTTCTAGATGTTCTTACCTCTTCCACCATCTACAATAGGTCTTCACACAAGAGATCAAACAACTATAAATAAATTTCTACTCACCAACATTTCGACCCATGGCTCTTGTCCTTCCCAAATGAATGTAAAACCTCTACAATTCCCTCCGTATTCATTTGTTTGTACATGCCTCATTCATCTCCTCATTGCTCATCCTAGGAAAATACAAAATGATTTTTTAAGTCTCAACCATATTAACCCTCTTAGGTTCTTTGTATAGCTCTTTGAAATGCTTGACCCTTAGGTCTTCCAATCCTTTAAAACCTCTAACCTTCGTGCCCTCTTGGTCTCATAGCTCTCAAATAGTGTTTACATTCCTTTGGAAATTGGCGAAGGAGTGATTTTGTTTTGTATTAGTATCCCCCGGCTTGATCCAAGTTGCTCAACTCTTGTTCCAGTAATAGCTTGACTCTTTTAGACTCTAGTTCTCTCAGGTTCATCAGCTAAGCCTCTCCAAGAGAGTCTTCACCAAAACCTCATGTCACCTCCTCCAATTCCTTTTCTACTTTTGCCAGCCTAACATCCCAGGATCGATATCTCTCCCCAACCCACCTTCATTACATTTTTTAATGCCAGAACAAATTGTTCACTAGATGAAAGGAGGGGTCATCATATTTCCATTTTTCGTTTACCAGATTTCTAAATGTTTCCTCCTTCACCCATTTTGAATTAAACTTAAAGGGAGTGCTAGGTCTTGCTTCATCCACACCGATCTCGAAGAAGATATGAAAGTAATCCCATCATCTGATCAGATCAACCCAATATCTGTAGTGATGCACCTTTGAAAAATTGAGCTATGAGACATGAATTTGTCCAGTCTCTTGTAAACACCCACCGCCCCAACTCTATTATTGGTCCAGGTGGTATTGAGTTTGATTGGAGCCACATCCACTAGATCACAATTTTCCAATATATTGGCAAAATAATCTGCAAGACGATCAACTCTTATGTTCTCCCCCCGACACTTCTCTCCTACTCAAAGTAAAATAAAAATATTCTCCCATTTAGATTGTCTATCTTGCACTAGTGTAAATTGAAAACCTTATCCCAATAAGCTTGTCTTTCGTCATACGAACCATATATTTTAACAACTTAGAATAACATCCGTGAAATTTTATAGAAGACTTTGGTGCATAGCCCTAAATGGAAAGGATTTCATTAGGGATATATTTTGATTCTACTTTGTAATCATTCCCCCCAATGTCCCATCAAAATTTACAGCAACAAAATTCATGTTACACAAAAACTTAGGCTCAACTCATCAACCACTAATTCCGCATTCCCCAGGTTTCTTGAATCAATACCATATCAAGTTTACTGAGATCCACCAACCTTTTTAGGGCTAATTTTTTTGCTTGGCCCCCCATCCCCTAGACATTCAATGACAATATCTTCATGGGGGTAACGGGAAAGGGGCATGACATGCTCTAAGTCCCTCCATGTTTCATTTTTGTTTTCCTTGATTTATCTTGGAGATAGCTTTCTCATGTGCCTTCTTAATGGCGGACTACGACCTACTAAGGAATGACCCAAGTCTTTTAGAGAATCGTCTTCCAAGTCACTCGAATGAGAAGGAATGGAAGTAGAGGTCCACTTTCAAGGCCATAGTTGGTAGTGCCCCCCCTAGAAAGAGAGGAGGAGGATTCAGAAACAACATCCCAACGATTTTTATGCACAAGGAAGGAGGGATCTATATCCCTCAAGAGGTCCACAAAGGCTACATGAATTTTGGGTGACGAGTTTGAGAGGGGACACCATCGATCTTAGGGTGGAAGGGTTCTGTTTGTGTATCCCCTTATTCACCCCCGAAGGATAGTCCAAGACTGTCCCAAATTTTCCATAATTTATTTTAGAAGTAATGGGAACCAAAGGAACACCAGGGTGGCCGTACTTACCCGAATAATTGCCAATCTCCAAATCCCTTCCAAGTGCCATTACAATGCCTGGATGACCCACAGATGGAGCGTAAGCAACAATTGTAGTCAACATGTTTGTGATGCCAAAGACCTAACATTCACTAGAACACACACCTTCGATAAGTGGGATAAACAAATTGTGAATTATGATTTGTCTCACTTCTAAGGGGATAACATCATCCAACGTCCCTTCCAAGCAATTTGAATCCACGATCTTGTCTAATTGGAGCTGCTTAGACCGTGAATTATGAACCAAAATAGTTGGAGCATCAATCCTTGAGTCATTGGGCAAGGATTCCTTTTTCCTCCAAACATGGATTACCTCCCTTTTGTCATAGTCTTTGAATATATGCCCACGTTTGTGACAATGGGCACAACATAATCGAATGTTCATATAATCCAGGATTTGAGTATGACTTTTCCCATCCCAAACCAACTCCATGGATTCATATAGTCCTTTGCTGACATCCATATCCACCAAAACCCTTGTCAATGCTCGTGAGACCACCAACAAATAAATATCATCTACTAGTATCATCTTGCCCAAAAAATCTATGATGGCCTGAATTGCCTACTTGGACCAAAATTCCATCGGTAGGTTTGAGAGTTTCACCCATACAAGTGTGATGCCACTAAATTCACTCCTAGGATCAAATAAGGAAATCCATGGTTTCATAGATAAGAGGGTATTATCTAGAAACTAGGCCCCCTTCAAAATGGAGTTCGCATCCTTGACTATGCAAAAAATAAAACCAAGCCAACCCCTAGATGATAAATGGAAAATTAGCCCGTAAACGAGAACCAGGAGCCAAATTTGATTAATCCACCTTTGAATTAACTCCATACCCACTCTGCTACCCTAAAACTTTCCAACAAGGGTTTTTCTTTCTAGATCCAAATGTGGTCCACTCAAACATCTTCACCCACAGCCAAGGAAACCCCACCCCTCGGCTTTTTACAACTCATAGCTTCCTCCTAGTTCACCCTACATCAAGGTTAAGAGTGTCATCGTGAAGTAAACCTTGGTCTAGATGACTATTGATAACTCCCTCACCTCGAACCCCCGAAACGATATTGCCAACCTTTGGACAAATGACTAATTCCTAGCTCCTCTCATCCACTGAACTGAAAATTCCATACTACTCCAAAAGCAGCGAAATTGAAGGAATAATGTCTCCTACCGTGACATTGACACCCTGTGGCTTCAAAAAACCTAAAACCCTATGTGGAGATTTGACTAGATCCTAAGCATATCCAAAGTCGGAAAGTGGGAGTGACAAGTTTGTAGTGATCTCATGTCAATTGCTCGACATTCATCATCTATCTAATAATAGTTTGACACTATCATGGAGCTAATACATTCAAATTTGTGTGTGTGTGGAGAGAGATACATATTTTTTATTTTTTATTTTTGGTGGAACACATCAGGGAGCAGTTTGGCTCATTTTGAGGATGGTGCCTAACCCGATGGGACGTCGATTGAGGTCCTCAACATTCACATAAATAGCATATTGGGAACATAATCTTTTGTGTTGGGATTATTATTATATTATCTCCCTATTCCCATGAGGAGAAGACCGAAAGTCTATCTCTTTTTGTCGTTGTGGTTATTCTTCTTATGTATTTGGCTATGTGACAACCAATCATTCATTTGCCCTAATGGGCGCCTAACAATGGTATCATAGCTATTCTTGTTTATCTGCCATATTCTCTGCTTGCCTGGATGCTCCTTAGCTGCACTTCTGCCCTCTACTCGTCCGTTTTGCCTAGTCTGTTTCATCAAACCTACAATTATTTTCTGCCTATTCTGCAAAACCCTAAGCGTTTTCCTTCCTAATCTGGCATATTATCTGTAGCTCTCACCCTTAGACCTGCCCACTGAAATTCTCAGCTACGTCGACCTTGCATTGAGGTATTATTCTCTTAATTGTTTTTCTCTGCGTACTCCAACCCTATCACTTCCAAGGTGGGTGAACCCTATCCATGCTATTGCTCACTTCTCCTCTTGCTCTTCATTCATGTGAGTCCTTTTCCACACTGATGCGTGAGTGTTGTTGCAGCTGCGAGGAACGTTGGAGTTTTATCAAAATCTTGAAAGCATGGGACTGTATATTGGAGCATCCAGACATACATTGAATGCATATTCTCACAATATAACAACTATTGCATTGGCTAAGACCTGGAGCTACGTATCCCCATATGGAGCTACGTATCCCTATATCGGAGATAGTTGTGTTTTTGTGGGTACTAGATCTAGATGAACGCGATGCGGTCATATCTCATCAAGCAATAAAAGGTGGAACCCAAAGAATAAATCGCTTTTACGGCGTGGATCCTTTCTTAATGTGTGTGAGACCATTAAACACCGCGTGGAGACTCTCTTTGCGTATTGAAGACTGATGAGACTGGAGACTCATTCCACCTCCGTGCAAGTAAAGTCTGTTAGTGGTCATCCTAATTCTCCCCTGCGAGAGCTTAATCAATTCTATCCCCATTTGCATGTGGTTGGCACGTCCTCACTGGATTTGACATGTGTTGTTTTTCAATGGCTTTGGCGATGAGCTTTGTCCCTGTTAACATGGGCATCATCTCTACATGAAGAGAGTAGAAGAAAAAATATATTTACGGAGCACACATTGTCAGAAAGTCTGCCGATGAAGGTTTCTAGGAGTAGGAGCTAATGTCTCATTCTCATCCACCGTCCATTCTTTGTGTGCAAATCCAAGGGTTCTGTGTATTCGTCCGTTGGGCACAAATACTCTCCAAGACGGGTCATTTGAGAACTGAGAAGAAGATTTGTGAGACTCCTTTAAGTTGTTGCGTGAGACTCCTTTAAGTTGTTGTGTTGTCTACATATCGTTGCTCTTGTCTTCATTACCAAGAAATATTGGTAATGGTTGGTGGGTGAGACCTTTCATTAAAATATAAACCTTAACACGTTTTTAAGAGCTACCAATGGAGTGATCTCTACTTACTGAAGCTGTGAATGTGGAAACCCTAATTTTATGTGAACCGGCGTGACACGAAATTGGTGAATGCATTGAAAGCTTTTGCTGTGCGTTGAACTTCAGAACTAGTATTCTCTATTTGTGTGTTTAGAGTTGCGTCTCTACCTTCGAAAGAGTTGAAGAGTTGTTGATAGGGTTTTGTGATCATTATACAATGGTGTTCAAATTTGATATATCATGCCACAACAGTGTGTTTGTGGGAAGAAACATTGTTATTGCTTATTGCGTTGTTGCTATGGAAAGGGATCAATACTGCTGCCCATATTGTTGCTAAGGTTTCGGTGAGTTGAAGCTTTGCATTTTGAAAATTGGGTACTGCGAACAATTAACAGAGCTTCTACTTCATCTCGTTGCTTTAAGGAATAAAATGTAAGATGCAGGGCTTGCATAAGTAGCACACCTTCCTCGAGTGTTTAGACAAAACTTTTGTTCATTGCTATAACTCAGCTTGTTGGCATTTAAAAGAAATAGATTTCCAATTATGGTTGCAAATAAAATGCAAGTCATGTTGGTTTGGGGACCATATAAATCAGTTTAATCCGTTTTAGTTCTTGAGGCTATATTTAGCCATGCAAATGCATCCTCGGTATGATTAATTCCATCCATACTTATCATGGAAGCAATGCATTTATCTGTTGATAAGGCTTTCTCATTACATAAAGAAACCATTATATTCTGCTTGTTAGTGTAGAAAGCTTACTATCGTTACACGCTTTGAACTTGTGATCTTTGTGATCTCTAACATGCAATTTTTCAGTTGTATGCTTGATATCATTCTAATGCTGCAATTTGGAGTCATTCAGCTTGGAGTTGACTTGAGATATGTTGAAGTGGAGATTTCCATCTCTATATATGTGTTGAAGTGTTGCACCATTGTTTGCATTTGTTGGTAGAAGTATAAGCAACTATGGTGAACAAGGTAAGGTAGTTTGAAGGTAGTTTGAGGTGCAATTTGTTTTACATATATTGTCCCTAAGACGATCACACCTAATCCATGTGATGTGAATGATCATGTTAAACTGATAGTGCAATTTTGGTAGAGCTGATCATTATTGTATTGTTTGATAGCACCATAGACTATTACAAAGACTTGGACCTTCAGAAAGTTTATTGAAGTAGAGATTATCATTTTTATTGTACACAAGATTATAAACTGTGCACAGACATAGACCTACACCTTCAATCTGTCTCCCAAACACTGTTAAAATTGCACGCATTGTGAAGAAAAGTTGTAGTTGGAGAAGATTTGGGAATGGTTTGGTCCAAGCAAGTTTGCAGCTGTTGCTACAACTGCTCCAAAAGAAGAAGTTGCAAAAGCAGATCATCACCATATAAGAACTCGAGTATAGTAGATTCATCAATTCAACATTCAGAATTGTAACTTGCAAACAATTGTTTTTGTAAGTTCTAGTGCATTTTTGGTACTTACATGTGTTTTTTTGTACAATATCAAATTGAAGGAAAAGTTGAATTGCATCGTATTTGGGTGCATTCTCGACTCAGACCGACACCCTTCACTTTTTTATTTTGAGTCTGCCGAGTCTTATTTGTAAAGGGTGGATTTGCAAGAATCCCTACATGCACAAGGAAGTCTCAAACAATCATCATAATGTCTTACCTGCACAAGGAAGCCTCAAACAATCATCATAATGTCTCAATCTAAAGAAATATTAGAGTTGTTGAACACTCTAATGTTTACTGTTTTAGATGACTCAATCACAATAAAAAAATAAATTCTCCAAACCGTTATCAATCATTTGCAGAATTTGAAATCCAAGGAGGACAAAGTACAGGAAAGGAATCGACATTATGAACTAGTGTTTGTTCAGAACAACCCTCTCTTTGAAGATGATTCCTATAAGCTACCATCACATAATGAAATAATGTTAGAAGATGTACAACATGTTTAGAGTTCCAGATGCCAACATTGTGATCAAGTTGGCCATATGAAAGATCAATGTTTTGATCTTCATCCTTGTCAACATTGTGGGAATCATTTAACCATTCTTCAAATAGATGTTTTCAACACTGAAGAAACCTACAAGAGTGAAACTCGCAACAATTTTTTTTACTACTTCTTATCTTGTACTTGACAGGGGGGACATTATGTCAGGCTTCAAGTTTCGAAGCCTTGTCATCTTGACAAAAAGCAGTCATGGCCTTCTTCAAGTAATCCAAATCAAGTGAGCTTGAGCCTGGGCCACAACCAGTTTCAGGCCATATTCAGAGATGTAGCAAGAAGACAAAAGAGAACCATGCTCTAGAGTACTCATGTGTTATGTGTCTAGTTTTGACACCATGAGACATTCCACTCCTCACATTGTTCATGATAGGGGGAATGATGAACAGACAGAAACAAGCGAGAGAGAACAAGAGAGCCTGAATAGATTTAGAGCCTCGTTCAAGTTGGTTTGTGGCCATCCTAAAACCATCGATTTTGAGAGCATCTTCTATTAGCAGAAGCCATCAGCTTCTAGCTAAATTACTTAGGCAAATGATTGTCAAACTGGAAATATTCAATAGTTGGTAGCTACTCACTTCTTGTTTCAACTCTCTTGGTTTGTGGTCATCCCAAAGCCACCATTTTACAAAGAACCTCTGAGCCTTCATGCCAAGTTCTAGAGTTTGTGGTTAGCTTTAAACCACCCACTTAGTAGAATATTTCAGCTTTTGTTATACCTTTTGGTTTGTGGTCAGCCAAAACCACCAGTTCAGAGAGCACTTGTATTTATCAGGAGATGTTAGCTTCCTCTAACTTGGTTGGCAATTCAGATTGTCGAGTTGGAAATGTTTAGTAGTGGTAGCTGTCCACTTCGAGTTATTCAACTCTCTTTTTTTGGACTCACATACACCCCTTCGGATTAAGTGGAGAATTGTTGGGAACATAATCCTCGGTGTTAGGATTATTATTATATTATCTCCCTATTCACGTGAGGAGAAGACCAAAACTCATAGGTGAAAAGGAAAAGTCAAGAGGAGTCCAAGAGACACCTTGGAAGTCGAAACCAAGGGTCATACCATTTAATATATTGTACATTTGTTAATGAGAAAAAAGTGTGCTTTGACACCTATCTCTTTCCGTCTTTATGGTTATTCTTCTTATTTATTTGGCTCTGTGACAACTAATCATTCATTTGCCCTAATGGGCGCTTAACATAGCCAACTTGGGGACTTGACCCTGCAACATCCTACTTCCTACTCACAATGCTCAATCACTCAAACTAACCAACCGGGCTACACACACACACACATATGTATATATCTACAGACACACACATGTATATATCTACACACACACACACACACATCTCTCTCTCTCTACATATGTGTGTGTATATATACATATACATACATATATATGTGTGTGTGTACCCATATTTTTATGTATATGCATATTTGTATATATATATACATAAATTTCTACACACACACACACACGTGTGTGTGTGTATCCATATTTTTATATGTGTGTGTGTGTGTGTGTGTCCACATTTTTATGTATATACATATGTACACACACATAATTAAATATATAGTTTTAAATTTGGTGCATCAAAATTTGCTAAAAGATTATGGTGCACCTGTTTTTCATAAGTACATTGTCTTAGGTGCCATGTGTGGATGTATTGACACCGGTGCTCTTTTATGAATCAATGCATCATAAAGTTGTGCTTTTTAGACCACATCAACAATTTATGAAAGCGAGGCACATGTACGCTAACACAGTGCATTGAGTATGTATAGTAACTCCATAAACGGTGCATCGAGTCATCCCTAAAAGCCCTAATGAGGACAATAAATTGAAAAAAATCAAGAATAACAAAACATGAATAATATAAGTTTAATTAACACACCAATGTTAGGAGAAGCATGTGTTTGTAGTCATCGATTTCAGTGCATGTGAAATAATGTGCATCACTATACAATGATGCTACTAGTCCATGTCACCATACTATAGATCGTATGCATAACCTATGTATGATTTTTTCCAAATATTTGTTCAGCACATACTTGTTCTATAACATACACCTTGCCATCTCCATAATTTTTTGATTTCTCCTCTTTATCACTCCATTTTGTTATGGAGTGTAGCGTGTTGTGTATTGGCTATGAATACATTCTTGATAACAAAAATCAAGAAAACTCAAAGAGAATAATTCCCTACCAAAATATGATCTTAGAGTTTTAATGCTCTCCCCACATTGATTTTCTACCAAAGCCTTGAACTTTTGGAACTCATAAAACACATAATATTTTAACTTTATAAAGTACACCCACATTTTCCTTGAGAAGTCACTTATAAATGGAGAAAAAATACCTAGCACCAAAGATTGATGTCATCTTTATAGGCCCATAAATGAAAGCATTGATCAACTGAAGAACCTCCTTAGCTTTCTAGGTTTGTCCTTTTCCAAACGAAGTCTCGTGATGCTTGGGGGGGCTCATTGGTGCCTGTTTCGAGTTGTGGGGTAACAAGCACTCTGACATTTGTAAGCTATTTCCTGTGATTCACTATGGGTGAAGCCTCAGGAAGTGGCAGTCAGAGCCGGTTGGAAGTGTCAAAAATAGACATTTGGCTGGCGGAAAATGGTCTTCTTAAGCCGAATGATTTTTATAAGCAGATGTTGGCCGGAAAAAAGGAGCATCCGATAGGTGGTGCCCAACACATGACACATGTCTCTCATGTCCCTAACAGATCAGGTTCAGTGATAGGGGCTTAGAATCAACAATTCAGTTCGAAACCGAGCGGAGTGGTTCACAAGATTCCGCGCTGAACTTTCCATAATTGCTGGTTCCAGAAACTGTTGGAAACTATGACAGAACATCTAGGGATAACATAGTTATTGGATGTCCTGCAAAGAAGATCTGTGTTCCAACCTCGGTTCGAAAGAACATAAGGTGTAAAAAGTGTCCTGTGGAGCAGTCGATGACCCTTTGGAGGGATATCAGTCTAGACAAGCTTGTGGAATTCAATATGATGATATTAGTTGGAAAGTTTAGTTACAAGGCCATGAATAAGAAAGACATCACTTTCTGGGTCTCGCAGTTTTGGGGGCCGCTCCTCGACTATGTGCCTAAGATTCTTGTCCTCCCCTATGGTTGGTTTGGGTTTAAATTTCACTCGGAAGAACATGCATCCTTCATTTTAGGGAAGCTTTGGCTAAAGGGACCGGGTAGTTTAATGCTTCAACGCTAGCATACAGATTTTGATCCAGAGACTTCTCACATTCGCTTTTGTCAGTTTTGGGTTCTCTTGCCAAATTTCCCTCTGGCCATGTGGAACCGCGATGCATTTGAGGCTATTGGGAATCGACTAGGCTGATTCCTGTATCTCAGTGACGAGGTTTTAAATGGGATGGATAGACGAGTGGGTCGGATGCTTGTTGAGATGGATGTTTCGTTGGGGCTTATTGACTGTCTAAAGATTGAATGGCGTGGCAAGGTGTAATCCCAACTTATTGACTATTGGGGAGTCCCTTTATGTTGTTTGCGTTGTAAGAGGTTGGGAACCTTTGGAGACATTGAAATGGAGAATATTCTACTTCCTCATAGGACATATCATACAAATCGGACTACCTCTAGTCCTCGGATGACAGCAACAAGCGCGGGAAGGATGAGACTAGAGAACTTGATGGTTTCTCTAACCGGATCCCAGTGCAGGACTTAGTACCAAATAGTTCAGATCTCCTTGGTAAGTTGAGGATAAATGACCCTTCCTTTTCAATTCATTAAATGAATTAGAAATGGACCTTATTAAATCATTAGAGTCGAAGGGTGCTTTCATTGGGGGATCAATTGTTGGTCGATCCTCCTCTACCTCTTTGGATGCCTCTCTGGACAAAGAACCGGTTCCAAAAATTCAAACTATTTCCTCGGGAAGTGAAATTGATTTCCCTTTGGGAACTCAAGGATTTTCTCCTCTCCATAACTCTGTTCCCCGAGATTCATTAGGTACAGATGTTGGAATGAATCTGTCTACAGATTTAGGGTTGGATGGAAATGATTATGGTATTCGAAAACTATACTTTGCCTTGACTAATCAACCGAGGGATGACTTCTTAGTTTCCACCCCTTCAGATCTTCTTCCAAATAACTTGGGTGTGAACTCAGCTCCTACCTCGGGTACTTTGTCTTCCCTATAATTGGCACCTGACACGAGGTCTCCTCATGGTAAACAAATTCAAATGTAGTCCTATTGTGAAATGGCCAAAAAAATGCCTATCCCAACTTACTACAGGAATAGGGTTGTTGATCCTTCAAACCACCCTACCCCATCTGAGGATCCCCAAGAACGGAATCCCCATTCTTCTATTGGCAAAAAATCTGCAAAAGGTGCTCGTTTGGGTGGCTTGGCACATGATATCTCACCTCTAAAGGCCATAAGTGCCAAGAAACTCACTTCCCGGGGATCATCATCTATCCAAGTTGAAAACCAAATCCGTTCTAGCTCCCTGAGTTTACAATCCACTGATTCCAGGGCTCTTAGAGAAATTAAAGCCCTTGCATGGGTTCAACAATGATAATTTTCTCTTTGAGCATTCAGGGAGTAGGGGGCCTCCCCAAACAACTTGCCCTCAAAAGAGTGCTTGAAAAGATTCAGCCGAACCTTGTGTTATTGCATGAAACTATGGTAAATGAGGACATTTCTAGGTCCTTTTTCACTAAGATCAAACTGAACTGGGAAATATATTATGTTAGTGCTCAGGGCCTTTCAGGGGGTCTTTTATCTGCATGGGATCTGTTAGGAACCCATGTCTTTACTTTGTTAGTATGTTGTTGTTGGACGCATATGCTTTGTAAGTCGTCCCGTAGTATTTGTTGATCAATAGTTTATGTTATTGTTGTTGGCGCATATGCTTTGTAAGTCGCCCGTAGTATTGTTGATCCATAGTTTGTAACGGCCCATGGTTTTGACCCATAGTATTGGCGCCTAGAATTAGTATATAAGTGTGTGTTGAGACCTATGAAGGCACCGTGAAGTTAATTGTATTGAGCTTGCTCAAAGGAGGTTGCCCCTCGAAGTGGCCTGTGCTCAATATAAAAGTGATTATGAGTTCTGTCATTTCTGCTATTTCGCATATTCTTGTTAATTAATTGTTGCAGGTGCATCACAGGATCCTAGGAGATTAAATTTACAATCCTTTAGGACCTCGGCAGGGATCCTCCTCTCTAGGTGACTGCCTGGTTTTAATAAGAATCTAAACGTCATAAATTGCTATGGCCCTTACCAAGATCAACAACTCTTTTGGGACTGGACAAGTGCATAATATTTACTGGACCTGAAGAATTTGATTGTGGGAGGGGATTTAAACTACACGTGGTTTGCTTCGGAGGTTTGGGTAAATCATGCTAAACTAGATCCTTTGGGCCGTTATTTCTCTGATCTATTTGAGGCAAAGAATCTCATTGATATCGAACCTCCTTCTTTGTTCCCCACATGGAACAATAAAAGGAAACAAGGGGATTGTATCCAGAAACGTCTAGATAGATTTTTAATTTTAGAAAGTTTATTGGAATCCCTTTTTATCTACCATTCATGGGTGGATCACTCTAGGCTCAGCGATCACTTTCCGATTATCTTTCAATTTGAAACTGAGGGTACTAGGAATAAAGTCCCTTTTAAATTCAACTTTGTCTATTTATCAGAATCAGACTTTAAAGAACAGGTTGTTGATTACTATGGACGAATGCATATGTCTGCGGAGTCCTCAGCGATGGACAAATTAGTTTCCAAGTTGAAACTTTTAAATAAATTCACTCTGGATTGGGAAAAGGAGAAGAAAAAATCATTGGCCCAAAACTTGACTAAGATTGAAGATGAGATTGAAAAAATATCACTAAAACACACACTCAACCCTTCCAAGGAATGTTCAATCTACATTGATTGATCTGGAAATAAAGCGCTTGGAGATTCTCAAAATAAATGAGGAGACTTGGAGACTAAAGAGTCGAGCTATCTAGATTAAAGCTGTGGATGCAAATACCAAATTCTTCCATAAGTTTGTTGAAAATAGAAGAATACATAATACTATTTGGTCCCTTGCTGATAAAGATGGAAAAAAAAATTCTTCCTTGGAAGATATTCAATCGGAGGTTGTAAAACATTTTCAAACACTTTTTCAGGATCCAAATTCCACTTCCCTGCTTGAGCAATTCAAAGTTATCAAAGGATTCCCTAGATTCTTTTCAGAAGAGGAAGGAAATAACATATACTCTCCGGTCTCTCTCTAGGAAATTGAATTGATCCTCAAAGGTTTTCCAAAGGATAAGAGTCTAAGCCCGGATGGTTGGACTATGGAACTCTTCATATCATTTTTTGACATCGTGGGTCCTGATATTTTGGTGGCTGTGGAGGAATCTGGTGCTTTGAATTCCACCTTTCTGGCCTTGATTCCAAAATGCTCTCTCCCTGCATATTTTTTAGATTTCTTCCCTATTTCTCTTTGTAACTTGATTTACAAAGTCATCTCAAAGTTTATTGCTATTCAAATAAATCCCATTCTCTCAAAATGTATCTCCGATGATCAATTTGGATTTTTGGATGATAAACAAATTTGGGATGTGGTTGGTGTTGCACAAGAGGTTCTCCATAGCAAAAAATCGAGACATCTCAAAGCTCTTATCTTAAAACTGGACCTAGTCAAGACATATGACCGGGTGGATTGGACCTTCCTCAGATTGATTCTCATTCGGATTGGACTTCCATGGGTTGTATGTAAATGGATTATGGCTTGTTTGTCCTCCGCAAATTATGCGGTTTTAGTGAATTGTGTCCCGACAATTTTTTTTAAAGGTACAAGAGGCTTGAGACAAGGCTGCCCCTTATCGCCTCTACTTTTTCTTCTAGTTATTGAAGCACTTAGTAGGCTTATCATTAAAGCAAAAGTTGATGGTCAGATCATCAGCTTAAAACTAACAACATCCATCTCGATGACACATTCTCTTTTTGTTGATGATGTCCTACTTTTTGGAAAGGGTTGTTTTGAGGAATGGAGGAATTATGGTTCTATTTTGGATCTGTTTTGTCAAGTATCTGGAATGCTGATCAGTAATGAAAAGTTTTCATTCTTGGAAGTAATTTAGAAGATGACTTAAAATCTCGTATTTCGTAGGTTTTACCATTCAAATTCCTTCCAATATCAGATGACTTCAAATACCTCGTCATCAATATCAAGTCAAATAATTACCAGGCCTTTGATTGGATGTGGTTACTGAAAAGATATGATAAAAGGATTAAATCTTGGTGTTGGCGGTGGCTTTCTTTGGGTGGCAGGATTACTCTTGTAAAATTTGTTCTTCTGAACCTATCAGTTTATTCGTTTTCTTTATGCAAAGTTCCAAAATCTATCCTCACTAGTATCAGAAGGAGGGTTTTTAATTTCACATGGTCTGGGGGGTGGGAGAAGAAGAAATTTCACCTAGTCAATTGGAAAAACCTTGCTAGACTTAAGTCCCTTGGTGGTTGGGCCATTAAAAATATCAATCTTTTCACTCAAGCTCTATTGGCAAAAATCCTCTGGAGAGCTTTATTCTTGGACACTTTGTGGAGCAGAATCATAAAAGAAAAATATATCAAAGATGCCTCGATTGAGGACTGGTTTAGGACTAGCAAAAAGTCCACAAAGGTTGTTTCAAATTTCTGGAATGGGATGTTGGGTTCATACAAGATGATGGCTCAATGGTTGGATTGGTCCTCGGGGAATGGGAGAAACGTTAGAGTTGGGGAAGACCCTATTATGGGTGGCCCAGTCCCCTTTCCTTTATCAAAGGAATTAATCTCCACCCTCCGAGGAGAGGGCTATTTCTCTCTTTACCAGATATCCACCTACCAATTTTCCAGTTTTGGATGCCATTCGTGGATTAATGCTCACCAACTGGGACTTCATGGAGCGTTGAGGTCTGAATGGTCAAATTATATCTCGGGTCTTCATAGATTAAATTTACAATTGTCAGACCAATGTGACCGACTACAATGGTCATGGAATGAAGAGGATGGTGATGTCTCAGCTAAATTAGTTTATGAATCTCTCTTTTACCAGGAGGAAGGACCTAACCTTTGGTGGTATAAGCATCTATGGGGTATGAATATGCCTCCTAAGATCATTTTATTCATCTTCCTAACGAGTGGAAATCATATCTTAACATGGGACAACTTTCTTCGTAGAGGGGGATGTGGCCCAAATCGCTATATACTTTGTTGTGAGGCCGCTGAGATAATTGATCACCTTTTCACTCAATGCTCTTTCACCTTGCAGATCTGGCACCATATTAGAGCAACAATGGACTTAAGAAATCAATGGCTCTCTGTATCCTTTATGGACAGTCTGAGATTTTGGACACAGCATGAGGATTATTGGGAAGCATTACCTTGTTTTATTTCTTGGGAAGTATGGAAGGCGAGAAATCGTTATCTCTTTGAAGATAGAAAACCAAAATTCTCACTGATTTGTTGTAAAGCGATTGCCTCTTTTAAGGATTACAACCCTCCATTGGATTTACCACCTGGTCCGCCTATGAAAAAATTAAGAACGGGGCCAATTCTTATACCACATATTCCTCATGGCTATTTTTATGGCACCTCTCAGAACAATGGAAGGATTGGTGGTGTAGGTGCTATATTATTCATTCAGGACAATCATTTCTATAAGATTTGGATGAATTGTGGTATGGGATTCCAGGAGTGAATTAATAGCGTTGTGGATGTTACTATACTTCACCTAGTCCATTGGTATTCGAAGGGTTCAGATTCTGGGGGATTCTTTGGTCACTATAAATTGGGTCATGGGCATTGATACGGTCAGGATCCTGTCTATTTCTTCATGGCTCAAGGATACGAGAAGGCTTATTGATCGATTTGAACATATCCATTTCAGCCATATGTTCAGAGAATCAAAAATCAATTGGTGGATGACCTTTCCAAGAGGGCATTATTGTTACTAGTAGGCATCATATATTCCGAGGAGTGGATTGCTGGACAATTGTTCTCCAGGGACACTCTGAATTTTTGGTAGATTTTCTTTTCTTTTTCATATATAATTATATTGATTATATATCTATTTGTGACCAATATCTTTCTACAGGATGATCCTGCGGGCGTCGCCAATTTCCCGTTGATGATTTTTTTGCTTGGCTCTTGCATCTTTCTCTGAGTTTCGTAGTCGGGGAACTCATTACTTAGCAGATTTCTTTACAGGATCATTTTTCTAGTTTTAAATTTCTCCAGTAATGGTGGACTTTGATATTGAGACTATGGACCGATCTATTTACACTGTTTTGTATTAATATTTCGGACTATGCCTCTGTGTTCCTCTGGGGCATTGCTATTTGTCATGTTGATCATTTTGGTCCCTTTCGGTGGTTGCCTTTGGACCTTTGCGACACTCCTTTTTTGGTTTGTTTGGATATATGGATACCTAGATGCTACCTATCTATAATTATCTCAATATTATTTTTTTAATTAAAATAGTATGGTATTTTTATTCAAAAAAAATAGTCCCATGATGCTTCCACAAACTCATTGATGATTCTAACCTCTAGAAGGCCATACACCAAACTTTCTTTCACCAAATAAGAAAGATATTTCAAATTTATACTTTCCCATTTGATGCTAAAGCAAACTACAATTTTCATCACTCTTATCCATCAAGCTTGCTCTTTCACCACCCCTACATCAACCAACTTGAAAAAACCACTGTATTCAATACCAAGAGCATTTTTCTTCTTACTAACCTTATCAACAAATTAACATTTCTGGTAGTTGAATATCACATGTAAGTGGGGGCTGTGCTTTAAAATCTCGCTTTCAAAAAGTATACTCTTCTCCCTTTTTATAACATAGTAGGCATTAAGGAAAATCGACTTTTTACCTAATAAGGTTCCTCCCCACGCTAAAATACACAAGGTCAATGGAAGATATGTTAGCAACATAATTAATATATCAATCTTCCTTATTGGTAAAATGACAAGATGCAACCAATTCTATGTACCACAAAGATGTTTTCACATTGTTTGTTTTATCCTTGGCCATAAACACAAAGACCCTCATCTTCCTTATGTCCTATGACATAGACCAACTTCTCAAACCCTTGGTTATTTTTCTCATGCCATAACTATTTCTTGCAAAACTTCTTCTTATAGCCTAATTTTCCACAACAATGATATTTAAAAGTTTTTTGATTTTATGATGCATTTTTCTTGTTGCCTCCCTTTCTATTCCCCCCTTAGTCTTCTTAGCAATCTTACCCGTTCCTTGAAAGTTTGTTTCCAAAGCTATCTTTGAACCCTTATTCCCCGTGCCAAACTACTTTTTCCACATGCCTTGCTACAAGAGTTTAGAGCTCAACTTTTCAAACCTTAGGTTGATGTCAACATAAATAATATCGAGGGTTGTGATTAACATCATATCTTATGCTTGCATATTCCATCCTCCAATTGCTTTTGATAGTCTCTAATATCTTTGGTATTTACAAGATGGTTGTGTGAAGATTCATTTATCCATTTTGATTAAAAGCAATACATTGTTAAGGAAGAGGGCACCACCTTTATGTGAGGTTTCATGTAATGCATTTAGCTTCTTATAATTCCTACTACATCACTACCAATTTGCACTTATGGTAGCACTTCATTGATCATAGAGAGTTTTATAAGTATTATTGCTTCCTTGTTTCGCTTATCAAACTTGTCCTAGTCTTTTTTTTGCCATTGTAGGTTGGGTTTCCTTCCCCGAAACACATTGATCTAAACATATGCACTAAAAATTGGTTAACAATATTGTTTCTATGTATTATTTTTTTTCTAGAAAACTTCTAGTTATCTTCCAACATGATATTAGAGAAACTATCCATTTTTAGCAAAAAAATTCAACCTATCCATTGCTAAAAAATCAAATATGTTGTTGAAATAGAGACTTATAGTTACAAATCTACTCTTCCCTTTCCCAATTTTCAAATATTGGAAAAAAATAGATACATCTGCACAAATCTACCATATTTCTACAAATGGAGATTTTTTTTGAAAAAAAGGCATAAATGCTACAAATTGATCAAATTTAACTAAAAAAATTGAAGATGAATGTTCAACCCATATTGTACAGCCCAATCTTTGGTGATGGGTGTCCATATAGCCTAAAACAATATTGATTTCACATATATAGATGTTGTACAAATTGATTTCCATATTGTACGATGACTAGGTCATTTAATTCATCCATCCATATGGACTTTTTGATCCATAGAATAGTAGATGCTTTTAGCAACTTCCCCATGTTTTTGCCCCTTAAAAATAAATTCAATTTCTCTTTCAGAATTGACTTTGCCTTTTTTTTCCCCTCTTGGTGCTTCAATTTAACCTAAAATATCAAATATGCCTTTAAATAGAAAAATAAATTTAATATCTCTTTAAACTCTTACAAATCAAGAGAATGAAATGTACAAATAATTTAAAACCAAAATATCAAAACCTAACTTTTCTTTTCTAAAACTTAGCTTTAAATTAAAAAATATAAACCAACTTATAATAAGGAAATAGAATGTGCTTATTTTTAAAAACCATATTATCAAAACCTAACTTTTCTTTTCTAAAACTTGATTTTAAATTAGAAAAATACAACTAGAACTAAATTTTAAACTAGAAAATAAGAATTAAATTTAAATAAAAAAATCAAACTTCATTCTCCAAATTCTTTCAATTTCTTAGTATATAGCAAATAACAATTAAAAAAAAATCAAAACAAAAATATAAAGACCACCTAAGAGTGGTTCTTTGAATTGTGGTCTTGTAAATGAGAAGTGGAACTTAATACAATGGCTCTCCGTCTAATGATTCGTTCAAAAAAATTCATTCTTTCTCGGGTAAAAGATGCGATGGTGTCTCTTTCACAAATCCCCAAAAACAAAGAACCTTCGTAGCCAAAGAAAATATCTGCAAGACTGCAACCATATTTCTTTTAAAAACTAATACATTTGACTTTGCTCTCATAAAATCTTCAAAAAGCCACGCCAGATCCGGGTTTAATGTATTTTTTTTCCGGTGAAATTAGTTGCTTAGTTGCTGGTTTCCATTGTAATTAGTAAAAACCCTCCATTGATTTTGAAATCAGAGCATCTGTATGAAAATTTCAGGAAAACGAAGGCCAATTAATTATAATTACAAACAAAATTTCATGGAGCAGATTACGCAGGCTGTTCGGGATGCACGTCCACCTGATGCTGCCCAGTACTTTCACGTCGTGGAAGTAAGCGCCCCCGTGAGAAATGCATCCAGCGCAGGCCCCGTTATCTGCTTTTTGTATCTATTTTTTAAAATTTTCATTACGGAGGTGACTTTAGATCGCAGATTGCTTCAGTTGAGCATTTCGTACATTGAAAACCCATTTCATGTGTTAAATAACCTTTACAGTTTCAATAACAATGCCGAATCCCTGCTCTTTCACTGCAACTTCACAGGCTGACTGCTGCAGGAATTCGGCCTTTGTGCTGGTAGAGGACCCGTTCATTCTATTGGGTATAGTTTAAATGTGTTAGAATGTGTTTTTTTTTTGTATTTATGTGAACGCCCAATTTGAATTCCTGGATCTAAATGGGAGCATTGGAATATAACCATTTATCAATAATTAGTTAACTGAATCGACAGTGTGTTTTGGGTGTAGTTTGAAGGTATTATTATTATTGGCGAATACCCAATCTGAGTTACTGGATCTAATCTAAGTCCGTCATCAATTTGGGCAGCTGTTTGTTCTGGAGTTTCATAGAGGTTTTTGCTTGTACAGCTGATTTCAAGCATGGCAGTGAGGACTTCGACAGCACATCTTATTTGAAGCTCAGAGACAACCATGGCCTCAAAATCAAGGTGAGTTGCTTTAAAGTTGAAACCCATCTACAAGGGTTTAGAAGTTTTACAAAGTGGCATATATTTTATTATTTGCTGAGCGTTCATACCTACATTTAACATCTGTTCGCTTGTTTTTATATTTGTTCATACCCACATTTAACTCCTTTTCGTTTTATTTTTTCCACAAATGACACTTCATTGTTACATAGAAATAATTTAAACTCTGACAGTCCACTTTTGCGAACTCAGCCACTCATGAACGATCAACCTGGCTGGTGCCACAACATTCGGTATTTTTTTCACCATAATTGCTAAGGACTTGCACCTGGCGTCAACTGGGGATTAGGGGGCCTCCCCTGGATGGATGGCATTGAACTGACATCCCATTCGCTTTGCTTTGCGTTTGTTTTCTTGAAGTGTAATTCATACCTGTATGCTCTATGCTTCTTGAAGGCGGCCACTTGAATTTGAACTTTCTATTTTGTCATGGCAGCCCCTACTATTACTGTGAGACTTTGACTGGGGGCTTGCTATGCCCTGCGTCGGATTTGATTCCTTGTAATAGTTACATCTGTGGTCTTAACTCGATTCCTATATGATTGAAATCACACCAATCTGGTAAATGCTATCTCTCTGATCTCTTGTACACCCTGTGAAATTTTTTTGTCCTTTGGATTTTGAGCTAGTGAAGCTCGAGGCTCAAATGTAACTGTGCTTATTAGTCACCCATGTCCTCACCGTGGATTGGGACGTCCGCAACAGCCACTTATGAAGTTTCGATCATCACATACTGGCAGCTTACAATCACTTATAGTGGTCCCGGTGACCTGAGACTTTCTCCATATCACCCTCCCCGAAAGGATCCAACAAAACCACTCGAAGGGAGGGCTGACCCATTAGTCTGCCTCTACATGCCTTGAAGCGAGGGCTGGCCGTGAAGGCTGACACACATTCTGATATATAAAGTCAACATACCAAGAATTCTAGATAGCCTTGTCACTGAGTTTAACCCTATCCCTGAGAGGACGCAACACAAACAGTCATCTCTCTACAAGCATCCACTGTTCCAAACAAAACCCACCAGTCATTATGTTGCAAAGATCTCAACATGTTTGGTCTTAATTGCTAATCTGAGCTTATTGAAATTTTCAGTGGTTAATATATGCCTATATTAGATTTTCCTAATAGACACAATCATGCGATGATAAGATGTACCTTGTGATAATGTTATCACTGATTGCTGGATAAAACATAAATACGCAAGATGCACCCAGTGATAATGTTGGAACCACCGATTGTTGGATAAAACTTAAATACGAGAAGATGTACCTAGTGACAATGTTGTAGTCACCGATTGTTGGATAAAACGTAATAAAATTTAACTCAACTAATCGGGAATTTTTTTATTTTTAAGGGTCAGTTTTCATATTCGACTTGCCAAGATACACAATTGTAATCTTTGCAATATGGACAGGCAATTTCTAGTTATTCTATTTTTTTGTATAATGCATGCATGATGCATGCCTTCAAGAAAAAGAATTTCATGGATACAAATTATGATGTTCAAACTTCAGAGTCCTAAACACAATGCACATGTTTTTGAAAATTAAATTAACTCAAATAATGCCATATTCTCATATAGGAATCTCATCTTAATTGTGCTTCATCAGAATGAGCACAAAAGATCATTATCTGCAATCACCTTGCAGAGTGGATGTATGTTCTCCAAGTCCGTTTTCAAAACAACCAAATGAAATTGTAGAGCTTGACCTCTTCTTAGCTTATCCAAATTTTCTGTTGTACCAATTAGAATCACGTGAATATGTCTCTGGTGAGGAACATAACATATTTCAAACATTACAAGGCATGTAATTGACTTAAAGTCATTATTTTATGAACTCAAGACAGCTTACAAAGTGACACATTGATGAGGAGACTCAACATAACCTGGTTTTCATACAACCAGGAAAATCCATCTAAGAGAAAATAACCAAATGAAATTTCAGGGCTTGATGTCTTCTCATCATCCAAAATTTCTGTTGAACCAACTAGAATCATGTGAGTATGCCTCTGGCGTGGAACATTAAAAGAGTTCAATCATTACAAGGCATGTTCTTTTTATCAACTCAATAATATGATTTACAAAGTAACACATTTATAAGGATCCTCAACAGAACCAACGGTTTTCAGACAACCAGGAAAACCAATCGAAGAGAAAACAACCAAATGAATCCTGGGGCTTGATGTCTTCTTGGTTCATCCAAAATTTCTGTTGAACCAACTAGAATCATGTGAGGATGCCTCTGGTTGGAGCGCTAATAGAGTTCAAACAATACAAGGC
This sequence comes from Larix kaempferi, assembly GCA_027924585.1. NCBI lineage: Eukaryota > Viridiplantae > Streptophyta > Pinopsida > Pinales > Pinaceae > Larix > Larix kaempferi. The sequence continues at coordinate 39,836,332 of BSBM01000486.1, read as the reverse complement.
ATGTAATTGACATAAACTTTTTTTTCTCAACTAAATATCATGACTTATAAATATAAAGTTAGACATTTACGAAAACGCTCAACAGAATATTCAGACAACCAGGAAAACCAATCCAAGAGAAAACAGCCAAATCAAATTTCAGGATTGACCGTTTCGTAGCTCATCCAAAATTTGCTTTGAACCAACTACATTCGTGTGAGGATGTCTCTGGTTTGTATTAATGCATTGACAGACTGCTTTCCAAAGTATTAAAAATGACACTACCTCAAGAAAGTTCAGGTCAACTTTAGTTGGCATATTGATCTACTTTTCCCTTCTTTTTGCCCTTTTCCTTAGTTGGAAGTTGGAACTGATCCTTGCTTGATCTGGTTTCTCCCAGGCAGAAGACAGTGACATAATGTGATGTTGTCCAAAGTTTCACATTTTCCCATTTCAAAATGTAACTCTCATTTTTGTGAGCTGCCATATATTATGCAGACTTAGGTTTATCATTTACCTTATGCCCATCACATTCGTAGTTGCTTCTGGACATCCTTTCTTTGCCAAAATTAGGGATCAAAATATTCCTTTCAAGAAGAGGAGTGTTTGCAAAATGCAGAATGCATCAGTCGTATGCTGTTAATATGCTTATGCTGTATGCATCAATCTCTGCAGATTGATTGAAAAATTGAAAATTACTCCCCAGTAAATATAACATGAGCCTTATGTACGTGACTTGTTACTCTCTTTCTTTCCTTTGATATTTTAGCTTGTCTCAAAGAGCTCAATCGCTTTTTGGCATATGCTCTAATTGTGTAATTTCTGCTCCCAATTTTTGTCATGTCTGCAAGCTTCATGTCCTGTTACTTGTCTGGTATGCTTCTAGTGCTATGTTCGTTTTTGGTATCATTCATAGTAGCACTGTTGGGAAAAGGGTAAAACGTGGCTCATGCAATTTTTTTTGAAGAATGGTAAGAAAGCGTCCTATAATATTTATTTTTGGAAGATATACCTATTTGTGTCCCATTCAAGATATGCAACACCTTACGAGGCATAACTAATTCAAACTATGGTCTATTTTTGACTCTGATTTTTAGTTTAAAATAATTTAATAAAATTTGTAATTTGTGGTCAACATTGACTACAAACCTGAAAAAGTACGCTCCATTAAATAGTTAGGCCAAAGAAAATGTGTAGCTGAACTTTTTGTTTCTATTAACACCTTTTTATTACTATGGTATCCTCTAAAATTTCACCGTTTATGTTTTTAGGTTGTTGGTATCTGTTATATTCTTTGCATGTGGGTTGCACTAAAGTCAGATCCTCCCTTGTGTAGTAATTTTCGTATGCATCGCGTGCGCTCAAGGGGGGGAATGCATGGGCAGGCAGCAGCGCCCTGATTTTTTTTGGGTTGTTTTGTACTTTTCGGTCCAATGTGTAATTTAATCCCGATTAAGGGATTGGGGTTGTGATCTAATCTAGGTTGATGGATTAGGGTTTTGGATGTTGGGGAATACGTAAGTATTGTATTGTGAATGGTTAAATAAATACAATGGGAAAGAGAGAGGTGTACCTCTAAGTTTGGTTGGTTTTCTTGGTTAAGGGTTTCTAGGGTAAATCTATATGTACTGTGAGTTTGCCATTGTTTAATTTTTGTTTTGCTTCAGAATTTGTATGCTTTGTTTCACTTCACAAGTTTGAAACCTTACATTTTGTATAAGAGCTCAATTATTGGCTTGTTGGTTTCAGGGGGATGCCTTTGTTGCAATGGGTTTGATTTGTTGGGTATGTGATAAACCTGGGTTTAGTGGGAGCTTTGTGGTGGTGATTCGTGTGTTAAAAGAGAATGAAGAGCAGTTTTAGAATTGAGATCGAGAAATTTAACGGTCAGAGCTTGGAACCATGGAAACTCAAGATCAGTGAAGCACGACTCGTCCTGGACTCGCGAGTACTCGCGAGTCTGGACGAGTGGACTCCCACGCCGGTTAATCGCCACTAACTCGGCCCTAGACTCGCGGCTGCCTGCATACTCGTCCCAACTCGCAGACTCGGCCGGACTCGAGCAAACTCGGGGGACTCGCGTCAGGCAAACTCGGGTGACCTCCGTGAAAAAAAGGGTGGACGCCGCAGATCCGTGATTACCCGACCCTAAAAATTTGGTGGTCGACTTGTGGTGGTGGGCTCGTTTGTGGTGGCAGGCTCGTTCGTGGACCATCGCAGCTTGCTCGAGCCTCGGCTGTCGTGGTGGGCTCGTTCGTGGATCTCGGCTATCGTTTTTTTATATTTGCAAATCGTGGTGCCTCAGCTGTCGTTTTTGATATTTGCAAATCGTGGTGCCTCGGCTGTCGTGGTGGGCTTGTTCGTGGCGGGCTCGTTCGTGGACTTCCGCTGTATAAAAAAACAAATACAGTAATACGGTGCCAATACAATATGTATTACAATATGACACTATATAAGCTATTTAGTATTTTCAACAAACAAATATTTTCATTTTTTTTGTTTTTTTAATAAATAGTATGACTTTTCTTTTAGTTTAATATTGTTTTACAATTATAAATTTAATATTAGAGTAGTATAGTATAATAGTGTTAGTAATTTTTTTTTAAATTTTAAATTATAATTTGTTTTTCATTTTAAATTTGTAATATTTGTATGGGCAAATGCCCTTTGGGACATGGCTGCCCTGTGGCTCCCAAAGGGCATTTGCCCATAAAAAAATTACAAATTTAAAATGAAAAACAAATTATAATTTAAAATTTTCCCTATGGTCCCTGTTGCTAAGTACTCAGCCATAGGGCAGTCACTGGTGAAATGTATTATAATTTCTCTTATGGAACATTGTGGTATTCATTAACTGATCAAACTAGTTATATATCTTCTCTCTGAGTGGAAATGCTTTTAACTTCTTTTCGTTCTCGAAATGTACAATATTTTTATTTTTTTTCCTATTTGCCGAGTCTTGCCGAGTCTGTCCCGAGTCTTTCCCGAGTTTTCCCCGAGTCCACGAGTCATATGCCAGCCGAGTCTTTGCCGAGTCCGAGTCGTGCAACATTGCTCAAGATGGAAGATCTTCTTGTAGATAGAGAATAGTGGGTTGTTGTGGATAATAATAATAATAATAATAATCTATTTTTAAGGTCACAGCCAAGCCAGATACCAATTTGGTGTATGAGTATGAGACCCCCTTGTTTGTGGGACAAGGGATCCCCCTCTATGCAATGATGTAATTGCTAAAGTCTATAGAGGTTTACATACCCTACCCACCTCTGGATTTGAACCTATGACCTCCTAGGAGGAAACATATGTTCTTAACCATTAAGCCCACTTAGGCTGTACAAAACCTACTGCTATGTCGCAAGAAGACTAGGAGAAGCTGGAAAGAAAGACAAGAAATATGATTTGGTTTTACTTTTTCCTATTAGATTTGGTGTTGTTGAATGTCTTTGGAGAAGACAACACAAAGAAGATGTGGGATAAGTTAGGGAGTTTGTATTGGTCAAAGTCCTTGGTTACATCTCCTCAAAACTGGATTTTGGAACCTAGTAACTAAGAAGATTGTTTACCATCGAGAGTTGTTTTTAGAGAGGTTTAAAGATGTTCCCAAATAGGAATTCCTACCAAGGGAAATGGAACTAGAAAAAATAGAGTTTGAGTTGGAGGATGAAGAATTTGACTCAACAGAATAAGATGAATAAGAAGAAGAAGAACCTCATACTCTAGTTTTGAGGAGATCATCTCAAGAAAGAAGGCAACTAGAAAGGTTTCCCTACTTGATTTTCATTCTATTTTTGCTTTATCTATTATCGATGATGATGCTAGAATTGTTAAGGGAGCAATGCATTTAGAGGCCAGTAAACTCTGGAAAAAGGCCATGGTTGAAGAAACGGATGCCTTGGATAAAAAAGAAGCTTGGGATCTAGTTGAGTTGCTAGCTGGAAGAAAACCCGTTGGTAGCAAATGGTTGTTTAAAAAGAAGTTGAATGCAGAAGATAAAGTGGAGAAGTACAAAGCCCGCTTAGGAGCAAAGGGGTATTCCCAAGTAGTAGGAATTGATTTTGGTGAAATTTTTTCTCCCATTGGTAAATTAATTTTTATGTGATTCATTTTGTCTACTGGTTCTACTTTGATCTTGAAGTAGAGTAGATGGATGTGAAGACAACACTCCTACATGGGGATCTTGAAGAAGAGATCTACATGAAACAACCAGAAGATTTTGCAATGAATGGAAGGAAAACGTTGGTCTGCAAGCTAAAGAAGTCCCTTTATGGTCTAAAACAATCTCCTAGGATGTGGTACCAAAAGATTGACACATCCATCCTTGGATTGGGTTTTGTGAGAAGTAAGGTTGATCACTGTGTATATTCCGAGCAGGTTGGTGATCACTTCATTAATATAGTGCTGTATGTCGATGACATGTTGTTGACCAAAAACAACATGAATGTCATCAAGGAGGTGAAATCGTAACTATCCTCCAAATTTGACATGAAGGATGTTGGTGCTGCTAACTTCATACTCGGGATGGAGATGAAAAGAGATCGTTAAATCAAGAAACTCTAGTTGAATAAGAGAAAATATGTTGAGATGATATTGCAGAGGTTTAGTATGTAGGAATGTAAATCGGTCAAAGCCCCTATTCCTATAGGTGTAAAGTTATCTATAGATCGGTGTCCCCAGACACAAGAAGAGGAAGAAGACATGTCACTAGTTCCCTATGCTAGTGTTGTTGGTAGTTTGATGTATGCAATGGTATGTACTAGACCGGGCATTTCCTATGCAATGGGAGTTTTGAGTAGATATATGTCAAAACTAGGGAAGGAGCATTGGAAATCTATAAAGAGGATCTTTAGGTATTTGTGTGGCACTACAAATTATGCAATCTGCTACCACGGAAGACTTGGACTAGAGAAAGTAATAGATATACAAGGATTTGTTGATGTAGACTGGGCTGGAGATATTGATCGCAAAAGATGTACAAGTGATTATGTGTTTAACGGTTTAAGTTTAACCTATTTGAAGGAGCTATTAGTTGGATGAGCAAGAGACAACTTGTAGTTGTACTCTCAACTATATTAGTTGAACACATGTAAATCACTCATGCAAGTAAAGAATCTGTATGGTTGTAGAGGTTGTGGTATTGGGTTTGTACAAAAAGTTGTAACGTTAGATTGTGATAGTCAAAGTGCAATATTTTTGGCAAAGAACCTTGCCTATAATTATAAAATGAAGCATATTGATGTGCACTACCACTTTATGAGAGATATGGTTGAAAACAAGAAGGTTTTGTTGGAGAAGGTTGACACCTTGAATAATGTTGCAGGCTCATTGACGAAGTCTGTTACTACTAAGAAATTCTCTTGTAGGGAATATATGGGCATCGCTGCCCTGGACTTGTGACCTTATCAATATGTGGTCCATTGTTTTGCAAAGAAAACAAGTGGTACATGCCGGGTATGTGTTGTATTCTTTGCATGTGGATTGCACCAAAGTCAGATCCTCTCTGGCGTAGTGATTTTTGTATTTGCCGGGCACACTAGGGGGGCTGCCCCTGAACCCCCCATGGAGCAGTGCCTCAAAATTTTTTTTTGGGGTTGTTTCTGTACTTTTTGGTTCAATTTGTAATTTAATCCCGGTGAAGGGATTGGGGTTGTAATATAATATGGGTTAATGGATTGGGGTTTTGGATGCTGCAGGGATTGCCCCTGAACTCTCAATGGAGCAGCACCCCAAGATTTTTTTGGGGTTGTTTTTGTACTTTTCAATCCAATGTGTAATTTAATCTTGGTCAAGGGTCTGGGGTTAATGGATTAGGGTTTTGGATGTTTCAAAATACCTAAATATTTTATTGTAAATGGTTAAGTAAATATAATGAGAAAAAGAGAGGTGCGGCGCTAAGTTTTGTTGGTTTTCTCAGTTCCAAGGGTTTCCAAGGTAAATCTCTGTGTATTGTGTGTGTGCTATTGTTTAATTTCTGTTTTGCTTCAGAATTTGTATGCATTATTTTACTTCACAGGTTTAAAACCTTACATAGGTGCTAGGTTGGACTCTTGATGATTTGTAAAAGTATGCTACTCCTAATGTAATGACTAAGAGTATTTTTTGGCGCAACCAGTAAGACATGGGAAATGCATCAAAATTGCCATTTTTGGCGAGCATTTCTCATTTATTGGGAGGCATGCTTTTCTATAAAATGTAGATTTTCCTTCCAGAAACAGTTTCCGTTTCTGCTTGCTGTCAATATGTAATGCTGATTCAAGGCCACCATCACTGGAGAATTAATGGCATACAATAAGAAAACCCTCATTAGTTTCATGGTTCCGCGTTTCAAAACAATCCTCTTGAAATCAAATCTGCTAACTAATAAACTATCTTCATATTTCTGGGAATAAATTACTAGTACAATTAAAATGAACAAATGATTGATCAATCTGCTGTTGATTAATTGTACTTAAGAGGGAGTATACAAGGTACCTTCGTCTAATATGAGCTTCTACTAGTTTATATAACCACACCCTTGACTGTTAGATGCAAAATTCTAGCTTGAAAACAATGTATACTAGAAAGCCAACTAAGCTGAAGTACTTTACAAAGTCTTTCTTATGAATCATTTGTTGGTATTTCTTAGGGAACTACTCAAGATTGATGATAACAGGCACATCAGATTTCTGTTTTCAGCAAACAATCAATTTGCTGTTGATTAAATTAGCTTATACTCAAATGCCTTAGAAATTGAAGAGATATTATATTAATTGAATGGTATGAAACAAGGTTTCAAATATTAGCCTCAATGAATTAATCTGTGGACATTGTAAGTGGTTCTTGCGATTTATAACATGCATCTAAGCAGTTGTTTTAAGATGCATCTACAACATTAGTTAATAAAATATATTTATGTGATCTATATTTCAATAAAATATAGATATGTTTGGCATATTCTCCGAGTTCATAAACTATTCGGATAGCAGCCAAAACAATATTGCCAAAGAGAAGCAATACAGAGGGACTGAAATCTATACAAGTCTGCTAATCAAGAAATCTGAAGATAGTTCAGAGATAACAACATTTAAACTGGGAGGGTATTCATGGGAACCTACCACTGTTGGCTATATCATCGACAAGACATTACAATGAGGATAGCAAAGTTATCAGCATATTTGTATCTAGATTTATCATTTTTGATATCAGGCATTTTGATATTTTCATTGCACAATGTAAATTTTCCATTATAAATATGTGCTGGAGCTTGTTTCTACTTGTAGAAATAGAATGAGTTGCAAAAAATTTAAAATTTAAAATTATTTTGACACACACACACATATATATATGAAAAATCCTAAAAAAACTTAAAAACGTAACTTTTGTAAAACCTGAGAATTTCTGTTTCCGATACCATACCTGTTTTGCATTCTGTTTTATGTTTCTCGTTTATGGTTGCATAATTGTAAACTGCAGTGGATATTCCACAAGATACCTCCTCACAACATTTCTAAATAAGTTATTGCAATTTGCAAGCTTCTGTGCAGTGCCTTCCAAAGAAAAAAACATATTTCATATTCAAGATGAACAAAATTACAATCATCAGGTGCCTCTGCACGATCGAAGAAGTTATTTGTATAACATCTCAAAAGGAAAAATCAGCATAAAGCATCAGATCATAAGCTCTCCATATATGCGTAATTTCAGAACTGACAGTAGACGTCCAGAAAAGTTCATGAATGACATATTGCAAACTCAAAATAGCCTTAAAAGTCTGTGAGAAAGTACTGCCTGCAGGCCAAAGCCTGTCCATCATTAAATTCATGTAGAGTGACCCAATTCTCAAGAAGAAGTAAACTGTCACAGCTTCGTGCAGAGGAACTTAGCCGCCTCACACTCTCGAGATGGGTTTAGCACAGAAGCTCGCCCAAGAGCTCAAGGATGCGGATGGCCAAGGCACTCAGCACGACTTGGGAGCACGACATCATGGGCGTGCCAAGTTAGGGGCTCGGCGTGTGGGCAGCATGGCATGGGGCGTGGGCGTAACAAGACGTGTTGGCAAAATGACCAAGGCGTGGGCATACAAGTGGGCAAGAAAGGAGCTTGGCTGGGTGGCGTGGACTGGTTAGCGTGGACTGGTTAGCGTGGACTAGGTGCCCCCCCACACCCACGACGCCCAACACTTGGCTGCATGGGTTAAGAGCCCGTGGACGCACAAGTGTGGGCAACAATCAAGTGGACGGATGCAGGGATCAAGATTGAAGGGCTGGTCTTAATTTCATATTGAAGGTTATATATTCATGCAGCCCTTCATTGATGAAGGGCTTTCAAAAAAACTCACATTTCAAATGACAGTAATAGATTAATTGCACACTTCATTAAAAAAATGTGCTAAAAAGATAATGCATTTCAATTAAATTTATGACACAATTTTTTTTTAAAATAAAACTTTTTTTTTCACAGGAAAAAATACCAGTCTTTGTTATTCATATGAATCAAAAGACATATTATACATCAACCATCTTCATGACACGAGCGCTAATTAGTGATCCATTTTCTTTTTGAAATAAAAGGAGTAAACAGTGTAGAATTATTCCTGTGATACTTTTTCATTTTCCAATGGAAGGAATAACACCTGCATTGTAATTTTTTCTCTTTTGAAATGAAATAAATAAAACAGGACTACCTACCTTTTGTTCTCCTTTTCGAAAGAAATGATGAAGAATTGCAAGACATCTAATTCAAAAAGAATGTCTTGGTGTAGGTTGAAGACTAGGGATTGTAGATTAATATGGTGTTTTAATACCAAAATTTTCACAACATTCTAGACTGGTAGAACACGAGACTGTTGATGCTTTTATTAAGGCGAGGGAACAGACTTTGAGCCCAATTTCTGTCTCAGGTGGAAAAACCCTATTAGGCATGCATTGTGAGCAGGGTAAGTGTAAAAAACATGCCGGTCTTATAGATGATAGGCGAATGAGAGATTCTTATATTGTAGCCATGCGTGACCCCTGTTACCCCGTATCTAGCAGGGGTTTGGAGGATAGTTCTCTTGTGATTTTTATCACAACAGGTAGGTTTACAGTTTGGTAGGCTATGGATGGACTAGGTTCCTGAATGCTGGTTCATACTTCATATGTTGATGATAGCCTGGTGGCAGGGTTCAAAATTGAGGCCGTCAGGGCCCGTCAAAGGCCTGCCTTCAGATATTAGACTCAGCTTTAATAACGACTTATAAAATATAATAACAAGTTGGATCAAGAACTTTCTCAATGCAATAGGCCTACAAAAACGTGAGAAAGCAAAAGTATCAGGGAACTTACATTCACGCCTACAGAGCCTGCTAAACAAATAAGCCTTAGAAACCTGCATTGCCCGTTGAATTTGTAGAAAACTATGTAACAACCAAAATGCCCTGAAATTTTAGGTAGCCAAAGCTGGAGTTCGGCGACCATAAGTTTCTGCATTGTGTTATTTATATTGCAATTCTGACTGGATGGATTCACAAACCATGAATTATGTTAATACGGCGAGTCAGAGCCATTATTCACATGGTGCGATGGAAATTAGCCCAATCGCATACTCACAGAGCTTCGAGCAGAGCACATATTTTTTTGCTATAGACGAGTACGCCTACTGCGTTCAGCCACAACACCAAGTCCAGAATTGCGTGCCAATTTCTTTATTAACTCTCAGCACATGCTGCCATATGAATTTCTTTCATTTCAACCAGTGGTAAGTAACGGCAGTTTAGAAATGCCCAAATGGGACAGATTTAGGATTGGAGTAAAATCCCACCCAAAAACATAGTCCTAAATTAAACTGAAAATAAGACCTTTTAGGTAGATATTAGTCCACTCTGTTGAATTTTACCAATGAATATGTTTATGCCCAGGTGAGCAGAAACACAGAATTAAGCCTGGTGCAGATGGATCCTATTATGCCCAAATGGTAGATAGGGCAAAGATGGATTCTAATATGCCCATAAAATAACTTTGTAAACAAAGAGGGTGGTGGAGTTGATGCGAATCCTATTGAGTAAAAAATCTGCAAATCTAGCAAAGTAGCTCGAATACATGAAGAAATGCCAGGAGGATTAAAAGTATCCGGAATTGTTCAGTAAATGAACCAACATAGCTCGAATGCATATAAAAAAGGGAGGGAAATTCGGGACCCCAGGTCTTACCAGGGTCCAAAGCAACGCTGGTAACGCTAGGGTAGATGCCCCCTTCCAGGTAGATGTCCTCCAACTGCTGCTATGAGTTCCCTCCTGTTACACCACCACAAAACGAGTTCCCTCCTGTTACACCACCACAAAACGCAGTATGTTATTATCATAAATGGCTACAAAATTACAACCAGAGAAAATAGTATTGGCTTTTAAACCCAGAAAAGAATGTATTACCTCAACGAAGCATTTTAATGGACAGCTTCTGCGACTGGAGTAATGTATAGGCTGGTAGCAGGACCAGAGCGCCGAGATTAGTGTCACTGTGTCAGCACTCTATGGTGCTCTCCAAAAACCACAGCAGCAAACAACGCAGACTCGCAGAGCCAAGGTTGAATCGAGGGTTTGTATGACAGCCACGGGCCCTCCCGATTCATAACTGATTATTGTTCCATAGGAGGAAGAGCACACTCACATCTTTCTATCGAAATCGAAACCATGACCAAAAGTGACCGCATGGCATTGGCGTCACACAACAATTCCAAGCCTCGGGTCTTCAGTTTTATCACCCAAATATAGATTAAATTCGAGTCCGAAGAGGCCCTGTTCAACCCCAAAGCAAATCGAAGCACAACCTTATCTCAATCCATAACACCACAGCTCCACGGTGGTTAAATTCGAGTCCGAGGAGGCCCTGTTCAACTCCAAAGCAAATCTAAGCACAACCTTATCTCAATCCATAACACCACAGCTCCACATTGGTTATGACTGGCAATGGCACTTCTCAACTTCGCCCCCTGCCATGGACTTGGCTTTCTGCACAATTTTTCTGATGGAGATAACCGAAAGGGAGATCGGATTCGATACAGCTTCCACTCAACAGCCGCAGAAGCACACGGAGGAGAAAGAGATGCACAGCCACGCAGACAAATGAGATGCACACTCCCTTCCATGCTGCTACGTGGATTCCACCACCGGCTGGTTTCAATGCGCATGGTACTGCCGTCATGACTCATACCGACTTGCATTTACTCCAGGTATTGGATCGATAATCAAGAAGTTAAGAACCAGCTAGCTCCATACACGAAGCAGTTCATCCCTAATTTCATTTATTAAGTATTAAGTCGAAGAGCCAAGGCAGTTAATGCGCATGACTCATGAGCATCCCCCAGCCTGGTCCTGTCACCGACTCACCACTCACCCATAAAAAAAAAAATTAATGACGGGCGATTTTAATGACAGCACTTCAAATGTCATTTATATTTAAATAAATAATTTTTTTTTAAAATGTCAAAAATTCCGAACCAAATTTTATTTGACGGGGAAAATTGAGGCCCCCCTTCACTGACGGGTTGAGAGGCCTTTGACGGGCCCTCACGGCCTCAATTTTGAACCCTGGACGGATGCATGCAAGAGTGCTGTACTTGCGGACGGTTGGCGACGTGTGTGGCAAGGCTTGTGGAAGAGACGACGTGTGCGACAAGCAGGTGGGTTGGAGCATGCCAGGGTAGGGCACGTGCCCACAACAAGATGTGAAGGCAGCATGGATTGAGAGCTCCACAGTGGAGTCATGTGGAAGCTAGTGTGTCGGCACACTTAGTGTGTGACGGAGGGGCACCACAAGGTGGAGCCTTGGGTGCACCCTCAAGTCAAGGCATGACTATAATTATGAGAGCATTGGCTAAGGCAAAGCAACCAAGAATTGACAAGGAGTCAAGGAAAAGAGACTGAAGCGCGACCAACAATGTTAGCTGGGCAGTGAGCAGGCCGCAGGGGCGGACCTAGCTTGGGTTGGGAGCACGAGCTTTGGGCAGAACACGAGTGCAGTGTGGCAGAACTCGGTGGTAGGGCTAACCGCAGTGGTAGGCAGAGAAACGCAAAAGCTTGCTAGAGTAAGGCAAAACGTTGGGGTTTCTTGTTTTTAAGCTGAGAGAGGCACCACAGTTGGTGAGGCTGGTCCATGGGGATGCCCCAACCTTCTTTGTAACTGTAACTCTGTTTCTATATAAAGCTTGGGCGCCCCGGTTTGGGTGCCCACCTCATATCTATGTCTCTTATATTCTTGGATGTATGCGTTACATGTGTTATGTGTGATTTGGCTAAATGTTGGAATTTGGCTAAGTGTTAAATAAGAACATAACTGTAACCAAGCATAAAGTGTAACAAGTGTTAAGTGTAAAGACTTAAGTGTTCCGTAGGTTGAAGGCGTAGTCTGCCAGTGAGCCTGCTGAGCTGGTCTTATCCTTGGCTAGGCGCTTGGAAGGTCCTTATAAATATGCATGTACTGGACCCAAGTGAATAGACCTAAAAAATTTCTTTTAACTGTTCAGCAAGAGGAAGAAATTTATGTTGCGGAGTTGAATATTAGCATTCATCCAATTTATAACAAGTCCAGAATCACCAAATACCTGTAGTGAATCAATGCCTCTGTCCAAAGAGAATTTTAAAAGTAAAAACAAAGCCATAAGCTCATCAAAGTTATTTGTTCCCCTCCCTACATTGCCTTTAACATGGAAGTACTGACTTCTGAGAATTTGACAGGAATAAACAAACCCACAGCCACAAATAGAAGCACTGTAAGCCCCATCAAAAAAACTCCAAGGCCTTGATTTATCCACCCTAAACTCCCCAACTTTCTGGTCGAGGAAGTTCCTGGACAGACCTTGTAAAAAGAGAGTAATCCCAATACTAGGGCAGAGTAATCCCAATACCAGGGCTGAGGTCTGAAAATATGGAACTAACTGACAGTATACGGCCTTGACGGTTTGTGCCTCATTCAGCTTCTTATATATGTACCCGTGTTTGCTTCTTCAAATGTCTAATTCCAGGCATAGTCCTACTTGTGATGTCTACTTTTAGATAGAGAACTAGCGCAAAAATGTCTTAGGAACTCCCTTGTTTTGGCCATGCTTGAACTTGCTAGTCCTGCTTATTGCTTTTAGTCATTAGTGAACATAATTTTAGTTTGCGATTTGTTTTGTTTTGTCATTTTTAACTTCCAGCAATATCCTATAAATAAAAATTTGAGTAGCATCAGCAAAATTCCTTTTACCTCCATGAACACTTCTCAAGTTGTATTTTTCAGCTATAAAATCATAATAATCTCTAATATTTTCCAAGTTTAAAATATCTTATGTACATGCAGATCATCTGCAGGATCACGATCAATATCTGATGATATTGATGTAGAGGATGGTGGAGTGGAGAAAGATGTTGAAAGGACTGTCCGAGAACATGGGTTCATAAAAGTGCGGAACCAGGCCCTTATTTCTGGATTGGCATATTGTCTTTCCTCATGCAGCATGATACTGCTTAATAAAGTTGTCCTCTCAGGTTATAATTTAGATGCAGGGATATCGCTAATGTTTTACCAGGTAGAGTTATTGTGTCTTACTGACAATCCTGCTTGTCAATATGAGACATGAGCAGTTTGCCATTATATCAGTAGTTCGGAGCACTGTAAAAATCTCTGAAAGTAGTTCATGATATGTGGTTGACAACTTATTTCGATAGACAGTTAATATTACAAATTTTGACTTTTAGCATTTATTTCTCTAACTAATTCTGCTACAAACTGCAGAGCCTTGTGTGTGTGGCAGTTGTATATGCCCTCTCCTTCTTTGGAATAATTTCAACAGAACCATTTACTTGGAAGCTTGTACGAGTATGGATTCCTGTGAATATCATCTTTGTTGGAATGCTTGTTACGAGTAATTTCAGGTATGTATGATTAGACATTCAAATTTCAAGACTTGTTTTAATAGCTTGTTTGCTGGGACATGGATTTACTGGATTGTACTCCACATGATTCAATAAAGTTACGGGAGTAGCCCACATTACCAGTGAACAACAAGCAATAGTTCCCAAGGCAACTGAAAATAGATCCAGGTCTCTGATAACGCCCCTGAATTACATATACAATTCCATATGCATACTGATCTCTTACAATTTGAATTAATCATTCAACTGCCCAAGACAAAATGTGGACTGCAATGCCATTTATAGTTTGTTAACTTGGATTAACTTGAGCAGGTCCCTTTTATAGGAAGTCACTTCTGATTATATCAGTCCTGGTTAGAACTAGGACAATACTTTTGTGAATTTTATTTTGCATACCTTCAAGTTAAGCTAACTTTTTTGAGAGGATTGCAATTTAATAACATGCACACAGTAAGTGCTGTATTTAAGCATCCCATAACATTCTGAGGTAGAAATCAGATCAATGTGGTTGACGGTAAAGGACGTACTGGATTTTGGTACTTAAACTTTTAATCATTATAAGCTGTAATATACAAATGGATATTCAAAATACACGTGTAGGGCAGGATTAGGGTCTTAACAGCTAACAAACTTCTTATCACTCAAGCCTATTTTGGCTTGCCTTTTTGTTGACCGCTACTCCTTGATAATAGTTTATCACAAGAGAATAATACATTTTGGGGAAACCAATAGGGACAAGATAACTTGCTTTGGTAATCTGGATTATCTTGTCCTTCTGTATAAGTTTCTATGTCACGATAAATTCTGTTTGTCTTCAGGTTTAAAAAATCTGAAATGGGAAATGAGAGGAAATGAGTTTCTGCAAACTGGAAGGGCTAGTGTCTAGTAAGAAGTCATGGGTAGACTTCTTAAGAATCCAAAGGAGACACCAGGGAATGCTTTTGCCCTTCACCTCTCATCAAATGTGTTTTTGTTTTGGTTTTTAGTTTTACTTTTAGTTTGGACAAAGATAGATGGTAATTTCTTTTCCTTGAATAGTTCCCTTTAAAGCACAGGGCTGAAAGACTGTAGCGTCCCCCTCGCCCTATCCGATCATCGGGAGGGGACGTTGGCCAAACCTGGGCTCTAAAAATTCGCCCCAAATGCATAATATGATTTTCAACCAATGTAATGTGTGCAGAAATGTAATTAAACATGCACAGTGGAACTAAAGTCTAACCACACACATCTAATATGCAAATACAAGCATAAACATTACAGGCATCAAATAAAACAGTTCAGATTCAAATACATGAGAGTACTTATCTTTATTCAACGCAGATCCAAGCAACTGGCTGTGTAAGAGTGCTTTTCCACCCAACCATAGGCACTCCGTCCATCATATACTCTTTCTGCTGGGAGGCCGCCTCCAAGCAGGGCAATGAGTCCACCAGGGCGAAGGAAACACCTACAAGCTTCTATCTCTCAGCCCACAACCTATTCTGCTCTCTGTCTTCTAATTCGAATTTCTTGGTTTAATACAAAGTCTGGTAAAAAATGGACATCAACAATAATGGAATGACTCTACGTAGCGTAGCAGCTTGCATAAGAGGGGATGGGAATGAAATGATGATCAAAAGAGTGTTGACTCTAAGGATATGAGGTAAGGGTGAAAAGACAGCTGACATGACTTCTGACCATAGAAGAAATAGAACTGCTGATAGCTGACATAACTGTCACAACTCCTATGCTTCAATATCTACGAGAAGTGACTTTTCCCACCAACCTCACATGTGCAATCAATGATTGGAAAATTGTCAAAAAAGGAGATAATTGGCTTATTCCCATCACATGACAGAATTTTGGGTGAGTTCTAAGGTTGACACATGGCAGCATAGGATTGGGTTTCCATAGGCCCCCTTCCTCTTCCCCTCTAGTGGAATCATAGTCCCTTTGGTGCTCTTTACACAACCATTGTTGGACCATTTTATTATTCATGCACATAATATTTACATATACACTAAATTGGCATAAAATCCAACCAAACAATCCAAATAAAATATAACATCATACATGCCTATCCATTCACTAGTCGGGCCTTGGCCTTGGGCTCCGCACTAGGAATTCACACTAGCATATTTACATCATTTACATTTTTAATGCAATGGGGTCAAAATCGGGATATTACAAAGACCTTTATAAAAGAACCTATTTATCTTCATTTTAGTGAAACCCATTTTTAGGCTACTTCTTCCTTGGAATTACACATACAATTACCTCTTTTATAAGTGACTTTATTTGATAAAGTCTCATATAGCCTATAGAGAAAACCGAAACTTTAATGTATCTAGATATAATATAATAGGTTTTATATAATACTATACTTATTATTGTATAACTATGCTTTTATATCCTTCTTCCGTTCTGAAGACAACACTTCACAAATCACGATGCAAGTAAAAGGTTGCGACTTTGTAAAGCGTTTGAATATTTTGTTTTTATTCTTGGGTCCGAGCAAGAATCTGAATTCGAATCAATAACCTCTTCCTCTAAGCTATATGGTCTGATTAATATAACAACCTCTTCGTATAAGCTATATAGTCTGATTAATAGAGACGTCGTCTTCCATGCAACTTCGATATTTATAACGACGACGATTCTTTACGTCAGTAGATGGATGGCTATGCCCATGTCAAGTCGCACTTGCAGTACGATTTCTCTCATCCCTAGGTCGACTATTACAGATAGTATGTACTCAATTATCACGCCCAAGTCACATATGTACTTGATTAGTTGATTATGTTAGATGAAAATGACTTGTTACAAGGCGCAGTGAATGGTTGCCCACTACTATATTTTAGCAGTGGCAGCTTGATTTTGAATGGAGACAAGTGCAACCTATTCTTCGGTGATTCCTACGACAATTTATTTCTCAATGTCACGAATAATACACTGAGAGTTGTAATGAATTAGGTGTGTGACACTATCGGCGCTTTTTTCAAATGCTTGTGGTTGCTCGGTTTCAAAAACTACTAGATTCAGTAGCTACCCATCCCGTGATTTTATGCAATGTGCATCAACTTTAGAACAACGACATTAAATGTGCACACTTGTTCAGAATTTTGTATCGCTGTTGGTGGCTAATATTGTGATTTTATTTTTGTTCTTTTTCCTTCTTTTAGATAAATTGTTTTTCAAAATTGCAGCGGAATTATTCTTCTTCAATGGAATTTCAAGTTTTGAAAGGCCAAAAGCTGATTTTGGTCAAAGACCTCAAGCTTAGGGAAAATTTGAAAATATGTGGTTGGATGGCCAAAAGCCAGATCAGACTTGGTCTAGTAAAAGTGTTGGCAAGGGCCATATTAGAATGTGGCTCTGATGTTAAAATGTTAACTAGGAAAATGCTTGGGAAGAAATGCATGCAAGGGTTTGCATGCATGCATGCAAAAGTGAGTTTTGCATGCACCTACTTTTAGGTTTTTGGTAAACCTAATTTTACAGTGAGATGATATAAGGAGATAGAAGGTGTCTGTCTCACTTACTGAGATAATTGATCTGAGATAGATCAAATGAGAGGAGGACGTCTTTCCTAGAGAAGGAGGGCGCATTCCTTAAGGAGGAGGAAGCTCGTACCGCATCCGGTTGAGGGATTGAGTGTCTGTAACTTGCAAATTATCTTCGTCTCAGTGATTGAGGAAGATCAGTGATGATCAGAGCTCAGATCTGTTGAGATCTAATTTAGTACGAGTCATTCTTCATTTGAGGGAGGGCGCACTTGTGCATGCAGAGGAGGACGTTTTCAGCAGTAGGCTTCTTCAGTTGCAAAGCAGATCAGAGCAGAGGATAGAGAGAGACAGATCAGACAGAGGCGCCTGCAGGGATATTCAGATCCAGTTTTCTAGTTAGGGCTCGTTCTTCCAGTGCATGCATCAGCTGATGCATGCAAATCTAGAGTTTGCCTGAGTTACTTCTGAGGTAACCCTGTATTGTACTTGTCTCATTTCTTATATGCTTTGGGCTCAAGAGAGAAGATAGCCCCACAGATTGCTGGTTTTCCCCGGTTGGGGTTTCCAGGGTATATGTAGTGTTAGGTGTGTGATTGCATGTGTGTTAAAGTTGTAAAGAGATCTAGTTGTTGAGTTTATGTTTGTATAAGTATTTATTGACATTGAGACTCAAATCGCTTGAGATCTTAGGGCTATCCAGAGGGAGTAGTGATCTCTGGATTACTTAAAATTTACATCTGATACCAATGAAATGAACATAAGTTCATTTACTAGCAAATATCCAATAGATGAAGGACAACCAACACAAATCCATATAGGATATTATCATATTAATATAGATATAAAAATCCATATAGGATATTATCATATTAATATAGATATAAAAATCCATATAGGATATTAATATAAATATAATTGAATATGAATTAGATAAGATATGATTACAATGCCACGAGACAATATACTTAATTACACATTGATTGGTCATCATGGATGAGGTGACGTCCTTTCTTTAGGATGTTCCACTTCATTAATTATTATTATTTTTATTAATTGATGTTGATTTATATTATATATATATATTTATGTCTATTACAGATGTCCTATAGATCATAATGCTCTCTCACATTGTTGGAACAACCCTGACAAATGTTTATGGAGTGTTGAATTTGGTATTCTATTCCTATTTCCTTATTGTTATCCATGGGATGTTGTTTATGGATGTGTTACATCATATTACTACATTGCGAAGTTGCACGAAATGGGGAAACAGGGGCAAAACGGGGAAACTTCGAAATGGGGGAAATGTGACCCCCAAAAATTTTGGAAACGAGGAAACACGATATATATATATATATATATATATTTTTTTTTCCTGGAAAAAAAGCGTAATTTCATTTCATCTAAAAGAGTACGAAATTACATTGATCATCTTTACTCTTTGAGAGTGTCATACTATACCAAAAAGAACCTTTCTGAGTATTGATAACTGAGAAAATCATGATGTTCTCACCACATGAGCATTAACATCTTTTTACAAAAAATATACATCTGTGTGGAACCGATAATATAACCTTTACATAAAGTTTCAGAGTTGTATCAAAAAATAAAGAGTTTAACTAAGACATTTAAATGCCTCACTACATCCAAAATCTGCATTTTCAGAATTCAAAAACCAAAAATAGCATTAGCAAAAGATCTGTCAGATCTTCATTCTATAAACGGACGTTGGTAGAAGTCCCTGCCAACCCCTTCCACAAATTCTCCGATTTTCCAAGTCCCAACCCCCAGTAACAACCCCTCTTTTGAAGTCCTGTCCGCTTCTGAGTTGTTTTCTCGAAAAATATGCCTGCAAGTAAAAGTATCAAAAGTGTGAGTGGCATTTTGAACTTGTTCCAGAACAGATGAAATTCGTCGATTGTTGCACTGTTGAGAACCTGAGACCCACTTAATCACATTTAAAGAATCACCAAACACAGTAATGTTCCTGAGACCTCGTTCTAAAGCAAAAGAAATAAGGTATCTTAGGTTTAACATCTTCGCCCAATTGTTGCTCCCCGTTCCAAAGCCCAACGACATCACAAAGAAATGTACATTTTACAATAAAAGAAGAGCCCCTCCCCCACACTGATCGTTCTTATAGGCCCCGTCAAAGAAACCCCAAGGTTGTGAATAGTCTATATCCACAGCTTGTAAAACTCGGGAAGGAGCAGGATTTTTAGTGTGTTAATAAGCCAGATGGATCCCACAACAATTAACCGCCATCAAAGCAGGTAGTCCAGCCACATCAGAGAACATGCTTTTATTTCGAGAAAGCCATACCCCCCAGATGACAATTAATGGCAAAGCTCTGTATGAAATATAAAGTGGATTATGATACCAGCGGCTCTGTTATCACACAACTTGTAGTTGCCCCTAGTGGTATCCCATCCGGGACGGTAGAGGAGATGGACAACTAAAGAGGTGACCCAAGAGATGCCACGGTTCCCAATGCAAGATGGGAGTCACGTCAACCGAGGCACTCTTCACTTAAGATCCAGTGAATCAAGACCTAGGGGGAGACCCTATAACTAATCAAAGATGATTGGACCCAAACAAAGGTTCCTAGGGATGAGTAAATGGTAAGTTACGGAAACCAATGCAAGGTAAAGTAGGCCTAGAAATTAAAGTATGGTTGAAGGTGGTTTGAGGAATGATTAGTGTTTCAACCAATGTATGATTTAGGCCACATGATTAGTTATAATGATAAGATATAGTACCATGTGTTACACAAGTGGGTCCTACTTTCTTGGGATATGCGAAATGGCTTAATGTGGACCCACAAGGTGAAATTAAGGGATGCAATTGGCACTAGAGGATATGTAAAGAGTAGATCTATGGATCTAAGTTGAAATCAGGAGTACCCATGTACTGGATCTAAGGTTTGACACAATTCCCAAGGACTGCGACTTGCTTAAGGAGGACTAGTGCCTTGTTGGATGGGTTAATGGAGTCAAAAGATATGTCAAAGTGTAGATCGGGACACCTAGAGGTCAAGTCAAATGGGTTAACTGAGATAAAGTGGTTGGATCTTGCTAGATCTAAGATTTCATGAAATGACCCAAGTGGACCACAATCCCTTAAAACAAGGAATGCTACTCCCAAGGCAGATCGTCACAAAATGATACTCTAGATATAGGTTTCAAGGTATGCTAGTTCCAAATCCACTGAAATCTCACCTACCCAGGTCTTAGAAGTGGGCAAACTCAGTCACTCAAGGAAGTGCGACCTTGCTCAAGGAGGGCTAAAAGGTGGATAAGGTGTGTCAAATCAAGTCCAATGGCCACCAAATTGTAGATCCAAGTAGCTTAGGCAATGATCTATGTGGATCTAGAAAATCAAGTCAATCCAAGGGTTAGATCTTACTAGATCTGAGTTTTGAGGTGCCAAGTAGTTCAAAAGGGGGTTTTAATCCCTTAAAATGTGGAATGATGCCCACAAGGTAGAAATCACCAAAGTAAGAGTCTAGGAGTAGGTTATCAAGTGTGTAGATTGCAAATCAAGTGGGATCTCACCTACCCATATGCTAGATCTAACCAAACAAGCCTCTCCAAGGAAGTGCGATTTGGTTCAAGAGGGCTTTATTGCCTTGAAAAGTGTGTCAATTTTAACCCAATCACCACCAAACTATAGATCCAACTAGGGGTGGATGCTATAGAGGTGGGTTTTTAATATCTCTTCAAAAGCAAGGCTAGATCTAAGTAGATTTAAGAAAAACCAAAATGAGGGTTTTGATTGATTAGGGTTTTTATGATCTAGAAATTATGGATGATTCAAAGAAGAAGAAGATCATACCTTTGGAGCATACCTGGATGAAGAGATGGATGCTAGTTGAGATGAGGATTACTTTTGCCAAAGATCAAATGGAGAATTTTTGAAACCCTCTTGCCAAATCAATTTTTCCAAGCCACATGTGTGTCCCTCTAACCTGTCAAAACCAAGGAGCAAAGCATCAATCAGTTTAACATGTTGAAGGTAGATACAAGCAAGAAAGAGATAAGCAAAGAATAGTTGGTACAAAGACAAAACCACTCCCTGTTTAACCCAAAACGTCCTTCTCCAAGCTTGAAGGGCAAGCCTCCCCACCAATTCGCACTTGTTGAAGAAGTCTTCTCCACTTGTAAAAAAAATATGGCAAATATGCAAGATGGCTACAATAGATCCTCCAGTGCAATGGACAAGAGCATTTACAATCAAAGCAACCAACATCCACTCCAACCCAAGCATGTACTCCAAAAGATAGAAATTTTATTCCAAGAGCCAAGAGCCAAGAGCCAAAAATCTCTAGATGATTTTACAATGAGAGGCTCTCTCCTTAAATAGGATGGAGAGAGAGCATAATCCTAACCACTTTTTACATGAGTGGGTAAGATTAAAAGATCAAAAGATCTAATCAATGGTTGAGATGAGCTTAACAATAAAATACATGGATCAACCATAAAATATAACCATAAGTGGACAAAATCGCCCTAGGAGAGGGGATCCCACCAAATCATGATGACAAAATATAACAATAAGCTTATGGTGGGTCCAAGGGGTAATTTTAGCCACCCTTGGTCAATCCCCATAGCACAATAATAATAAAATAGTCATCAATATACCAAATTGTGCCTCTATGGACAAATCGTAGGCCTCAAAAGACCTCATAAATCATCAGAAAGTGCCATAAGTGATGGATGTGGGCCTCGATGAAGTTGAAACTGCTGGAGAAGGTGCAGAAGACATCCCACTCATCATCACTGATCATCCCATGCCAAAACTTTGCCTCAGTAGCCCAAATCGAATTCCTTTGTAGCCATTTCTACCAATCCAAAACTGCCTCGGGAGGCGTGTACCTGCCCCAAATTGCCTCCTGGAGTGCCTGCACTGTCAAGGTGAGGGCACCAATGTGTCCGGAAGGGGGGTAATATGGTAAAAACAAGTAGCTGGACCACCCCCTCCATCATCAGCGCCCTAGGTGAACCAAATAAAAATCATCTCTGCTCTGACAAGGTCTCTCCGACAGACCAAAACTGCACTAGGACAGCCTACTGAGGCTAAATCATCACTGTAACGGCCCGGAACTGAAAATAGACTGTCTCATTGGACTTAGAAGGTCCAAAAATATCCAAGATGTGTACTCATACACCATATAGATCTCTGCATGATCATATAATATATCCAATATACCAGAACAGGTGAAATAATAATAATCTGTAAATGATCAAATAATGCTGAAAATCATAGATCATCATCATAAATCTTTATCTAATGCATAGAACCATCATGTACATGTACATAGACCATATATCATCTACCCGTGTCATCATAAGGTCCAATAATCTCATGTCCTGCGATCGACCTTGGTCAAACTTGGTTTGACTAGGTCAATATTGACCAAATATAAATCAGACTACCATCTGAAGCTGCTGCAAAGTGTCAAAGGTTAATGCATGCTCTACAACTCATTCAAATAGCAATTATAATACAAAGTAATCATTACTGGCGATCTAAATCCAAATATATATTGTCATTAATTATTAATATGGCTCAGACTGGACTTTCAGGACCATACTCACTTCATAGTTCTGATCAATTTGCTAGTGAAGGGTGAAGGCTAAAATAAACTGGCTAGGCCAAAGGATGACTGATTGACTCAACATTGTGATACTTTGGATACAGGAAAGGGAAAACACACCATAACATATACTGAATGAGCAACAACACAGGGAATGGCGGTGTCTCACAAATGGATAAGTTGTTCAAAGAGTGTTTATTCACCTTTAACAGATGCGCACAATCCATAATACAAATGAGGCCAGCAATTATTTTGATATAGCATTTAAGTTCCATTACTTTTTGGGCCTGAAGTTTCCATAGCCTTTGATCTATGTGTGTTTATAAACACATTGCATAGATCTATATTTATTTAGGCTTTTTGCTGCAGGTGTGTTTTTAAGGCACTTGTCTACTTGAGCACTTCTAGGTGTGTTATAGATAGCTTGTTTACCTAGGCATTTACATTTCATAAAGATATAACATTTTATTTCATGGCCATTTTCATTTGGTTTGCCTTTCATTCATGTGTGTTTAGAAACACATTGTATGAATGGGCTTTTCATACAAGATATAACATTTCATTTTCCATATTTTGTATTCATGGCAGCACTAAAAGTTTCAGGTTTAGCCAACACAACTGTAGTGACTGGGGGGAATTCACAAGGAAATCCAACTCACCATAGGTAAGTTTTGTCACCAACTCAGAGCCGAGACACAACAAACAGGGAAGCTCATCCAATACAGAGGCTACAGTGGGGAAAAGTCCTCCATGCCACTAGTCAAGTAGTAAGTTAGGGTGATAAACTAAAAGGTAGGTAATGGATGGATGAAAACAATGAATGATGGAGCCAACACTAGCAAGCCAAGGTATGGTGGAATGATCACCTCTATTCTCCCTAAGGAGGGTAAAACGAATGAGTATGAATAGTGAACTTCTAAGTCTGAGTAGGGACAATAGCATATATATAATAAGATCAATTTGGTCCACATATCTATATGATCGCCAGATCATGACACTAAATGCTAATACATGCCATAAGAATGAATATAAAAGCAATATAACCACAAAACTATGATATACCTGAATGCTCATCCTCTGAACCATCATCTGTCCTCTAAAACTGCTGCTGTAACTCTGGGCACAACTGACTCCTCGGTACAAATAGTATAATAGCTACATTGGTCATCTCTTTGAGTGTCCTGATACTTAGTCATGGCATGGGAAATATATATACTGTCCAAAATCTGATAGTGATCCACAATAGATGCTCATCTCAGCATCTCAATGTAAGGGAACTGGCTGAAAAGTGTACTGGAATCACAAAAAATAATGTATATGGTAGCCCGACAACTATATATGTGATAACAGGACCCTTGAGAGATTTGATATTTCTAGCGAAATGAAAAGTTGCAGAGTTATAATTCCCAGGCAAATAAGGAATCCAAAAATTGTGAAAGAGATCAATAAACGTGGGATCCTTCAACCATATCTTGTTAAACTTCGGAGGAGCAGGAGGATTGACCGGGCTAGCCTTCAGCTCCAGAAATATTGGTTCATGATCTGAGCATCCCCCTGAGTCAATCCACTGCCAGATATAGAAAAAGGACTCTACCAACTGTTCAGAGAGTAAAAACCGATCCAATCTCTTCGCCACCCTATCCATCCCAACCCTTTCGTTCCTCCAAGATGGTTTCAAGCACACAGGTTCAACATCAACCAAATTACCTTCAGAAAATTTTCTAATAAAGAAATCAGTAAGAGGATCAACCTGAGTACGTGGCCCCCAAACCTCAGCCTGTCCCAGAGAAAAATTGAGATCCCCCCCAAGGATCACCGAGTCACCCTTAATCAAATCCTTGGCTAGCAAGCACTCCCAAAATGGAACCCTATCACAGTATGGCCCATAAATATTAACAATAGTAAATTCTCTATCACAATCCAGAGATCGGCAAGACATCCCCAGCACAGACTCCATCCCCCAAAGGGAAGAAACACAAACCCTAGTCTCCCTCCACCCAACCACCAAACCTCCAGAACGCCCCCTAGCATCAGAAGCCTCAAAACACCAGCTCGGGAACCAAGACTTTAACCTTCCTAGAGCCTCATCACCCCCACACATAGTTTCCTGTAACAACAAAATATTTGGATGCTCCTGTTCCAACATCCGACGCAAAGCTGGTCTTTTGGAGGGACTAGCCATACCCCGACAGTTAAAAGACAAAACCTTCATCGATACCCTTCCTGGTGGGCATTCACCGCTCTAAGTGCCCTTTCAATTGAAAGTTGTTTACCACTCCTTAGATCCGAGCAAGCGCGAGTCTTAGCATGTGATAAGTAGGACTTCCAACCTCTGACCTTTGCCATCCTAGGCTTATCTTTTCCAATCCCACCAGCGGCAGGCTTGGTCATGGATCGAAGGTAGTAGCCAAGCTCAAAGGAGCCCGAGGGGGAAGTGGGCTGCAAACCATCAAACAGTATCTTAGAGGGAATATCAGAGTGTATCTCAGAGGGAACATCAGATTCAGTAGCAGAGGAAAATTCCAACAAAAGAGGTTCGACTGGAGGTGGCTTGATAGGAATACAGGCCAAGACAGTGTTTGATGACAAAAATTGAGAAGATATGTGTAAATTTTTGAGACCTTCCACTCAATCAAGACCCGGAAAAGATAAGTTCTTAAAAAAGAAATTGAAGGAAGGAGTAGAGCAAAGGGATGAGGAAGTACCAGCTGCAAAATCAAGTGAACGTAGAATTGTGTTCTGTAATACCTCCGGTGCCGCATCCAAGACAGGGGAATGTTCAATCTCTTCTACATCCACAATAGATGTTGAGTCCGGCACAACCCCATCCTCGCCCAAAGTATCAGCAACCCCCACAGTTCCGGTGGGAGACACCGAATGCCCTGAAACAGTAGGTCCGACATTATTGCCTTCCGGTTCAATACAACCTTCCTCCTCCAGAAACCTCCGCTTCAATGAGGGCCCAAATTTAATGCGAACCAAGAGAGGGCATTCAATGGCTGGATGGCCATACTCATGACAGCGTCGGTAGCGGAACGACACATTTTCATAGTCGAGGGTTTGAGGAAAAATATACGGACCCCAACACAGTTCCATACCATCAGCCAGCCCATCCCTAACACTAATATTCACCAAAATTCTTGCAACCTTCTGTACTCATTTTGCTACAAAAGAAAAATCCGCATCCAAATAATTCCCAAGCAAGTTACCAATCCTCCAGAAATGTTTCTCAGCCCAGTAATGTAATGGAAGCCCTAGTAGACGAACCCAAGGTGGAATAGTGTCCATCCGCTCTCTACTAGCATCAAAAAGTGGATTCCATGGTTTGAGGAGTAGTGGCACACTTACCATACTCCAATTCTGACCTAAGGCCCACTGTGCATGCACATCCGTAGAGAAATGAAACACAAACCAACCCCTCGAGAGAGCCACCACTCTCGGTACATACCCACAATGCCCTAACCATGCCCCAGAGGCCCACTGGATAACATTTTTAAGGGCCACCGACCTTCCATAAACCCTTCCAACCAAAACAGACTTAACCATAACAACAATTTGTTAAAAACCAATATCTTCCCCTAATGAATAGTTTGGAGCCTTACTCGTATTTTTCAACCATTTTCGTCTTCCCTTGACTCGCGGACCGTGAGCCCCCGAATTCACCAAACCCTCACCCAGTTCACAAATCTTCCGTGGAGAGACTAAAGACGGACTAGAGAAACCCCGATGTTCAACAACGCCCAGGTTAGCTGCTAGGAAACCACCTGAAGAAGAAAATAATGAGTCCCCATCTGCCTTGACAAACCTAGTCAGAGATTCCACATTTACACCCTGCACAGACGTTCCAATGGATGAACCCCCATGTGAATTTAAAAACTCTGGGATACTCCCAAAATCTGAGAGCGAAGCACCAGAAGATAATAACGGGGGGTTGTTACCCTGAAAACCCCAAATATTATTCGTCCTTACCACCGCGTCCAAACCTTCACCTAACACTGATAGTTGTGGAGAAAATGCAGACCTGCCCAACACCGGTGGTGTAAAACCGCCCTGACCAGAGGCTAAACCTAGGAAAGGAGAATGATCCGATGGCTAAGAATGACCATCCCCACAATCACCATAGAGACCGACACCAGTAACAGCCCCAAGAGAGCCAGGTGGCGACCTCCATATGTCACAAGGTCGCAGATAATCACATCCATAATCTACTTCATCAAGCGGCTCCATTATAGTTAACAGTAACACCCAAATAAAATAAAAGAAATGGTAATAAAAAAGGTTAACACAATAATCTTGATCACCACGTAATACAGTAGACCATCGTTTAGGCCACCTCGATCGCCGTGTAACCCTTCTGACAGTGACAGGGTTACGAGGACCCTGCTGCTTGCATGGCACTAAGCCAGACCTGCCTCCATTGCTCTAAACCCTAGCTCCTCCAGTCTCCCACCCCCTCATTGGCGTATCATTGTTGCTATCCCTTCAAACACGATATATATATATATATATAATATGAGCAAGAACATTTAAAAAATGAATGTGAAATATAAATCTCTTTTGCAAGGTTTCTGTGGTGGTTGGTTTCAGATTGTATATTCGGAGACTCCACAGTTGTCATGATTTCCATCGACGTTTCGAGTCCACAACAGGACTCATCATCATGATGGTGAGTCAGAGAAGAGCTGGTGATCCTATAGTATTATTAATATGGTTGGAAGAGTTTGCAGAGAGATGGTGTTGGAGTGTCGGCTAGGTATTTAGTTTTAGGTTTTATAGAATTAGGTTTAAATTAGGTTTTAAATTAAAATGATATTAATTAAAATAGTTTGTGTATTTAAATTTTTAGAAAGTTATGACTTATTCAATAATTAAAAATACAATAGTTTAAATTAGTATATAATTTAGTTTCATAGTTTATATTCATACTAATAAAGTGTATACAATATTATTATAATAGTTTTTACAATATTATAATTAGTAATTCACTATTATAGTATGTTATGATTGTTTAGTAATGTCATAGTTCATTAGTTTCAATTAATGTTATGTAATTCACTAGTTTAAATTAAAGTTATAAATGATATATAGTAATTAAATGAATTGTTTTTTTAGTTTAGTAAACATAATACTAGTATAGTGATTCAATATTATTTAATAGTTTTCTTAATATTGTAATTAAAGTAATCACATTACTATTGGTATTATGTTCATTTAATAAAATTAATATTGATGTTTATTATTAATATTAATAACAATAATCATAATATTAATATTAGTAAGTATCATATTGTCTTATGCTTTGTATTTTAGGTTAGTTCTTAAGTCTAACTAGAGAGAAGTATATAATGCTTTAGGGTCTTCTCGGGTAGCTATAATTGAGTTCCAAGGTTTATAAAAGTTATTGATGTCGTTTTTTGTGGTTTGGGAGTGATGGGAGCCAACTAGTGCTAACCTCAAGTCCTCCGTCTTTGTTTAGATGGTTGGGATGTTTTATTATTTCTAGGGCTTCTCTAAGTTTTCTTTTAAAGTAGTGGTCTTCTTTTGCAAGGATCTGGGTGTCTTTCAAGCATAATTGGTGTTTGGTTTTGAAGGAGTGTTATGCTAATACTGACGTTCGGATACGTTCATTCCTGATGCAGCTTTGTGTTCTTTTAATCTAGTGTGGAAGGAATGTTCGGTTTCATCGATATAGCATAGCTCACACGAACATGACACCTTGTAGACGCCTCTATATTGCCTATGATCAATTGGGTCTTTAATGGGTCTCATTTTGTGCCTAATGGTCTCTAAGGTTTTGAAGGAGGTTGTGCCTAATGGTCTCTAAGGTTTTGAAGGAGGTTGTGATATCATTCTTTTTAATAACTCTAGCAATCTTGTCCGTGACCCCTAGAATATAACCTAAGTAGGCTCTTGTGTTAGCTTTTTGTGCATTAGGGTTAATGGTCTCATTGTTGTCTATAGTGTGGGTGTTGGTCCTGTTATCACCAAACTTGTAGGTGCCCCTAGAGATAGATCCAAGATGGATGGCAGAAGGGAGGGGCAACCAAAGAGGTGCAACCAAGATAGCCTCAATTCCCAATGGATGGTTGTCATGCCAATCGAGGCAATCTTCACTTTATGTTATCTAGCCCAAGACAACAAAGGGGGAGACCCAGATCTACTCCCGACAGGAGAGATCAAACCAAAACACCAGATCAAGTCAAGTATAAGTGAAATACGTAAGGTGTATGGTGAACCCTAGATCTAAGGATAAAGTCACCAGATGAATAAGGGGTTTAATGAGTAAAGCTTTGGTTCATTGTGGATGTGAGAATGACTTATAATATTTGAAGTAAGATCCAGGATTAAAGTACTAGTCAATTGTGAGAAAATCCACTGCCTTGGGAACCATGTCCAATGCAGGGTATTTAAGAGTTGAATTGGGGCTAACCAGTACCAGAGACAAACTTGATTACAAGATATGACAATGTCAAGGGGTTCAAGCAACCACGACAAGGATCAAACCACAAGTTAACCCAACAATATAGGAAAGTCGAATGAGCTTGGAGAAAGATCAGTGCCTTGGGAATTGGGACAAATGGAGTCAAAAAGAGGTTAACTTGTAGATCATGACCCCTATGACATAAGACAAGTGGGCTACTAAAGGTATGATGGTTGGATCTTACTAGATCTAATAGTTCATGATGTGACACAAGTGGACAACAATCCCTTAAAACAAGGAATGCTACCCCCAAGGCAAGATTTCACAAAATGACATACTAGACATAGGTTTCAAGGTATGCTTATTCCAAATCCACCGAAATCTCAACTACCCACGTCCTACAATTGGACAAACTCAAATTCCCCAAGGAGTGCGACCTTGCCCAAGGAGGGCCAAAAGCATGATAAATGGGATCAAGTCAAGTCCAATGGCCACTAAAATATAGATCCAAGTAGTTTATGCAAGTATCAATGTGGATCTATAAAATCAAGGCAATCCAGTGGCTAGATCTCAGTAGATCTGAGATTGAAGATATCACCAAGTGGTCCAAAAGGGGTTCAACCCTTAAAATGAGGAATAGGGCCCACAAGGTAGAAATCACTAAAGTGATAGTCTAGGGGTAGGTTATTGGATGTGTAGATTGCAGATCAAGTGAAATCTCAACTACCCACATACTAGATCTAGGTTAACTCACCCAATCCAAGGAGTGCGACCTCACTTGGAGAAGCTAAGTTGCCTTGGGAGGGGGTCAAATGGAGGCCAATCCTCACCAAACTATAGATCCAAGTTGCCGTGGATACTATAGAGGTGGGTTTTAAATGTCTTACCCAAGAAGCCACTAGATCTTTGTAGATCTAAGAAAATGTAAAAAATGGGGGTTTTAATTAATTATGGTTTGAAATAACCTAGACAAATGGATAGATCATGGAAAAAGAAATTACCTTGAGATCATACCTAAGTAAGTGGATGAGATACCTTGTTGTTGAGGAAGACTCTCGCAGAGATCAAATGAGAGATTGTTGAATTTGCTTGCCGAAATGATGCCCTAGCCCACAAGTGCGACCTCCTCTACCTGTCAATCCAAGGAAAGCGATTTCAATCAGAAAGGTCAAGTATGGAGGAAATACAAGCGAAGTGAAAATGTAACATGAAATAGAAGGTCCTGGGACAGTGATACTCCCCGTTACCAACGAAGAAACCCAAAGAAGAAGTAGGGAGGGTCCTCCCCTACCAATATGTCCTCCTTGAATGAATTCGGCCTCCACCTGTAGATGCAAAAAATGGTACAAAAATATGGCAAGACAATATCTCCAATAACTCAGTGCAAAGGAAGAATCAACGAACGAACTCCAAAAGCATTCACCACAACATTGGAGATAGATGCAATAATAATTTTCTATTCCAATAATCCAGAGCCAAAAGTCCCCTTCACAATGAGAAGCTCTCCACTTTAAATAGGAGGGAGAGAGTCCACAATCTAACCACTTTTTGAATGAGTGGCTAAGATTAAAAGATCAAAAGATCTAATCAATGGTTGAGATGAGCTCAACAATAAAATACATGGATTACCAATAAAATAATACAATAAGTGGACAAAATCGTCCTAGAAGAGGGGATCCACCAAATCACGATGATAAAATATAATAACTAGCTCATGGTGGGTCCAAGGGGTAATTTTAGACACCCTTGGTCAATCCCCATAGCACAATAATAATAAAATAGTCATCAAAGTACCAAATCGTGCCTCTATGGACAAATCGTGAGCCTTAGGAGGCTCCAGAAATCATTAGAAAATACCATAAGTGATGGATGTGGGTCTCGATGAAGCTGAAATTGCTAGAGAAGGTGTGGAAGACATCCCACTCATCATCATTGATCATCCCATGCCATAACATTGCCTCAGTAGCCCAAATTGAATTCCTTTGTAGCCATTTCTACCAACTCTGAACTGCCTCGGGAAGCGTGAAACTGCCCAAATTGCCTCCTTGAATGCCTGTGCTGTCAAGGTGAGGGCACCAGTGTGTTTGGGAGGGGGGTAATATGGTAAAAACAAGTGGCTGGACCACCACCTCCATGCACAACGCCCTAGGTGAACCAAATAAAAACCAACACTGCTCTGATAGGGCCTCTGACAGGCCAAAACTGCACTAGGATAGCCAATTGAGGCTCAAACATCACTGTAATTGCCCGGAACTGAAAACAGACTGTCTCATTGGACTTAGAAGGTCCAAATCTATCCAAGATGTGTACTCGTAAACCATATGGATCTCTGCATGATCATATAATATATCCAATATGCCCAAACAAGTGAAATAATAATAATCTGTAAATGATCAAATAATGCTGAAAACCATAAATCATCATCATAACCTTGCATCTGATGCATTGAACCATCATGTACATGTAAATAGACCATATATCATCTATCTGTGTCATCATGAGGTCTAACCATCTCATGTCTTGTGGCTGACCTTGGTCAAACTGGGTTTGACCAAGTCAACATGACCAAATATTACTCAGAATATCATCGGAAGCTGCTGCAAAGTGTCAGAGGTTAATGCATGCTCTACAATTCATTCAAATAGCAATTATAACAAGTAGCAGTCATTACTGGCGATCTAGCAACAAATATATAATGTCATTAATTATTATTATGACTCAGACTAGACTTTCAAGACCATACTCACTTCATAGTTGTGATCAATTTGCTAGTGAAGGGTGAAGGCTTAAAATAAATTGGCTAGGCCAAGGGATGACTTACTGACTCAACATTGTGACACTTTGGACATCGGAAAGGGAATACACATCATAGCATATATTGAATGAGCAACAACACAGGGAATGGCGGTGTCTCACAAATGGGTAAGTTGTTCAAACAGTGTTTATTCACCTTTAACAGATGCGCACAATCCATAATACAAATGAGGCCATCAATCATTTTGATATAGCATTTATGTTCCATTGCTTTCTGGGCCTAGAGTTTCCATAGCCTTTGATCTATGTGTGTTTAAAAACACATTGCATAGATCTACATTTATTTAGGCTTTTTGCTGCAGGTGTGTTTTTAAGGCACTTGTTTACCTAAGCACTTCTAGGTGTGTCACAGACAGCTTGTTTATCTATGTATTTACATTTTACAAGATATAACATTTTATTTCATAGCCATTTTCATTTGGCTTGATTTTCATTCATGTGTGTTTAGAAACACATTGCATGAATGGGCTTTTCATACAAGATATAACATTTCATTTCCATATTTTGTATTTATGGCAGCACTAAAGGTTTCAGGTTTAGCCAACAACAACTTTAGTGACTAGGGGGACTTCTCAAGGAAATCCAACTCACCATAGTTAAGTTTTGTCACCAACTCAGAGCCGAGACACAATAAACAGGGAAGCTCATCCAATACAGAGGCTACAGTGGGGAAAAGTCCTCCATGCCACTAGCCAAGTAGTAAGTCAGGGTGATAAACTAAAAGGTAGGTAACGGATGGATGAAGACAATGAATAATGAAGCCAACACTAGCAAGCCAAGGTATGGTGGAATGATCACCTCTATTCTCACTAAGGAGGGTAAAACCAATGAGTATGAATAGTGAACTTCTACGTCTGAGTAGGGACAATATAATATATATAACAAGATCAAACAGGTCCACATATCTATATGATCGCCAGATCATGATACTAAATGCTAAGACATGCCATAAGAATGAATATAAAAGCAATATAACCATAACACCGTGATATAAATGCTGAGTCATATGCCTGAATGCTCATCCTCTAAGCCATCATCTGTCCTCTGAAACTGCTGCTGTAACTCTGGGCACTACTGACTGCTTGTTCAAATGATATAATAGCTACATCGGTCATCTCTTTGAGTGTCTTGAGACTCAGTCATGGCATGGGGAATATATACTGTCCAAAATCTGATAGTGATCCAATATAGATGCTCATCTAAGCATCTCAATGCAAGGGAACTGGCTGAATAGTGTATTGGAATCAGAAAAATAATGTATGGTAGCCCAGCTACTATATATGTGATAACAGGTCCTTTTGTTGGTCTTCTTGCTGGTTCTCTCTATTATGACTCTCTTGATATCCTTGGGGTTGTAACCTATGTTCTCCAGGGCCGATCAATAATGAAGGAACACCTAGATTTGTGGATGAAGTTGTTTCTATGGAACCTAGAGTGCAAGAAACAGGAGCTTTTCTCGAGACGAATTATTGGAGCAATTTTGAGAAGGTTTGGAAAAGGCTGTCTTCTTTGCAAATGTACACGTTGGTTCTCCTGATTATGTTGAACAGTTGAACAAAGCTAGATCTATACTCAAAGACACTATCGAGGAAATGGAAAAAGCAGGACCTTCTTTGGGAGCAGAACATAAAGTCCTTGGTGAAGCATTCAAAGTCCAAGGCAATGCGGTCATGTCTTCAAAACGATATTTTGAGGCTACTGATCTGTATACATTGGCTATATCGCTGTCTGGGGATAATGCTGTATATTATTGTAAAAGGGCAGCTGCTCATACTCAGGTTGGTAAATACACAGAAGCAATAGAAGACTGCAGCAAATCTATTGAGATAGATCCATTGTACAGCAAGGCCTATAGTCGTTTAGGCCTTGTTTACTATGCACAAAGGAAATATCACGACGCCATTCAGAAAGGATTTCTTAAAGCTTTGGAATTGGACCCAAACAACAGCTCCATCAAAGAGAATATCCATGTGGCAACTGAAAAGTTAGAAGAGCTTCAGAGACATGAACATGGTCAGACCACAACACTAGGAGGAAAAGGCACAAGATCAAGTGCACATGGTACTGGGGCTGGAATGTCTGGTATGAGAGCCGGAATGAATAGTGCAGGATTCACTTCCATCCCTTTCAATGTATCCCTTCCACCAGAAGTAGCAAACATGCTTCAAGGTTTCATGAACATGGCAGCATAGTTTGGCCAAAATTTGCAAGATGGACATTAGGAAAATGGTAGTAGTCAGGAGCCTAGGAACATGAATGAGGATGACGAGCCAGAAATGGGTGTAAATGGAAATATAAATTCAACCTTTGAAGGGGGCAAAGAGCTTGGTGTGGAGGATACAAGTGCCCTTCTAGTACAAGAATATTTGCCAGGTATTGCTACAGAGGATTCTGAACAGATTAAGAAATTGGATGGTATCAGCTGTTCATATCTCGCGCACTTGTCTCACAATCGAAGATAATGACAGACAAATGGAAATCACATTTTGTGATGGAGCTACCATTGTTGGGAGGTCGACAGGTTGTTCCACGAATATATTTATGCGTTGCTGCAATCGCTGCGTAATGAACAAAGCCGTAAACTTGTGATGGATCATAAGTTCCTGTTCTCCATTACACGCTAAGCCAAAAAGATTCGATTTGGCAGCCAATACTCAGAGGTCCATTGTTAAGTAGCCACTTGGCTGTATCTTCATTTCTACGCGGAGTTTTGGGGCAATTTTTATCCACCTGTTTGACCCGTGTTCACGTTGGTAGTCGCTCACCCACTTTAATTCGTTTTACAACGCCAATGACAACCCAGTTGTGGAAATGGATGCGCGTTTCCCTCTGGCATGTGATTGACTGATGCAAAGATAACTCTTTTCGTCACCATCTGTCGCTTCTCTTAGTCGGTATGTTTTAATACTAAATCTCACTCGCTTTGTCTCCCACAGTCAGATATGATGCCAGAGCTCGGGGTTCAACAAAATTAGCGCACAGCCGAGCTTACAACAGGTCACGTCATGGAAGAAGCCACGTTTTCGTTAGCAGTTGAAGACATCGTCCGTGGCAGCTAATTTCACTGGTGGTCGACTTCATATCTAGCATCTCAACAACTCTTTGAGGGCAGTTTCATTTAAGTGGAATTTTTGGAGCAGTCAGCGTGTCCACCACTTCACCAGCACATCTCTTGTTGGGAGCTTGATTTATGGGATCGTGGATCATCCGTGGGATGATTTTCTGATGAGTATGGTTGAACAAGGGACCCGTCCACCATTTTAATGCCAATCTACAACACGATTTCCTCCTCATGGTCGATACATTTACACGCTTTCTATTGTCATTACTACGTGGAGTTTTGAAGGTTCTCGCTAGTAATTGATGGTGTTTTTTTTATTGTAACGCGTGGCTATTGGAGCCCAGTCTACTTTATGTTGGAGAACATAATGATCAGTGAGTTAAGTCAAGTGGAGTGGTCATATGTGCGTTGGGAGGAAAAGGTGGATCTAGGATACACTTTTTCTCCATTATTTTATTTTTATTTTGTTTTCCTTTTGAAAAAGACGAAAGGTTTTGGGTCTTTAAAGAGGCCAGCCTTCCCCTTTGAAGATGGAAAAAACCTGGGAAATTTTCTTTCCCTTGAGCTTAATGAAAAATATTATGGGTTTTTGGATAAATGGAGCACTCTCTTTTGTGTGGCGTGATCTTGTATGAGTCTGAATAAGTGTGGATATTACTAGACACTGCTCTTTCTTTGCTATGTTTGTGTAAGAGGCCATAGAAGGGTGTTGTTATCACGTTGGATTGGAGAGAACCTTAGCAGTTGCTAGCTTCTTTCCCTTTGTAAGCATGCATATACGGGCATCGATCTTCACATTTTATCTAGGTTGATTGTGTGATATTGATCTTTTGTGTGTACAACATACCTCCCGCAGCTAGAAAAGAAGTATTTTTTCGTAGTCAACACTAGACTGAGCAGCGCTTGCTCAATCATGCGATCTTTCCCCCTCAGTCACATATGACACAAGGCCCCCTTGAGTTCTCTTTTGACTCCATGCTCCCCTTTGATATACTGGCACTGGCGTTTCCTCAAGGGCTGATCCTCTCGTCTTTCCCATCACTTGTTCAAATTACTTTCAATCCTACAACTGTTTCTCTAAGGCACCCTCTTTGATTCACCTTGTCCCCACATTGCGTCTACCTTAGTGATCCTACCTTAGGGAAACCCCCTTTGAGTTGGAGAAGAGCCAACCTGAAGCAAGGAAGAGAGGAGTGTGGTGACATTGGCTTCCCTTTTGAGAGTTGTCATCGAGCTGGTGTGCTTATTTTTGGGCTTCAACACACGCATGTCAGTTTTGGGTGACAACATTTTGGCGTCGTTGCTGAGGACAAAGTCCAGTTCCCGTAGATTTGAAGACTATGCTTCATTGACATTTGTGGGAGATTATATTGCAAATTCTTCTTCTCACATGGCGACTCCACGAAGGGACAAAGCTCTTGTCCTTTTTGCCGATTTGAAGATCCTATTGGGTGTAGAGCTAAGAAACCGGATTCGTTGGAAACCCCCCTCGTGTCCCGTGGGGATCGAATCGGACTCGATTCGATCTCAATTCGTGTCCGATTCGACTTTTTGTCAAATCCAAAATCGGGACACGACCTAAGTTCGAATCGGACACGAACTGAGATCGAATCCCCGACTGTCGGACACGAGTCCTGAAAACAGGACACGTAAAGAGCGCTAAAGTCCAGAAAAGTGCGTTCGGTTTTGTTTTAAAAGCAAAATTTGAGTTTGTTTTTGTCATTTACAAGGAAGGAGTTGGCTGAGAGTGAGTTGTATGTGCAGGTGAAGGAGATTTGAAGGCTATCCATTGTTTCCAAGCGATTCCAAGTGCATTCCGGTGGATTTGTGGAGAGGATTGCAAGCTCAACCATCACACAAGAAAATGAATGTCTCAATCAACTAGGGCAAGAGGTAGGGGGCAAAGGAGAGGGAGAAATGCACCATCTAGTGCCTCCTCCCCTATTCCACCAAGCACAAGCGGTTCTCTTCCTTTGTCAAGTGCTCCATTGGCTGCTAGTGGAGCTCATTCTATGGCTCCATTTAACCCTGTTTTAGCAAGACAACAAGCCCAAGAAAAAAAATACCCTTTGTGGAAGTATGTGACAAGGAATGATGGGCCTGGGGCAAAGCTTGGTGGAGAGGCAATGTGTCTTGGAGATGCAATTTTTGCAAGCATGAGTTCAAGAGCACATATTTCCGGGTTACGGGCCATTTGTTGGCCCCTCCTTCTTGTGGGATTTCTTCATGCAAAGCGGTGAGTGTTAACCAAAGGAGGGATATGGAAAGAGAGGATCATGTTGGCTTAGGGAAGTTGGCAGCAACAAGCAAGAAAAAAGAGGATGATCCTCTTCCATTTTTGAGGAAGTCCTCTAGCACCAAGCCTCCATTTCCACCTAGCATTCATGGGAGTGGGGATACTTATCAAACAAGAAAGAGGCAATCTACAGGTGGTCCAATGGATAGGATCTTCCAACAAGAGGCGCTAGAAGAGGTAGACCTTACCATTGCATTTTTCTTCTACCTCAACTTCATCTAATTCAATGTTGCACGGTCACCATTGTATTTTGAGACGGTTCGAACTATCTTGGAACGAGCTCCAAGTGGTTATGTGCCTCCTGGTTCAGAGAAGCTTAGAACCACATTGTTGGTTAAAGCAAAGAAGGAGGTAGATTAAATCCTTGAGCCAATTAGAACAACATGGCTCTCATGCGGTGTGAGTATTGTTTCTGATGGATGGACGGATCCAACACGCCATCCACTCATCAATTTCATGGTATCTTCCCAAAATGGACCATTGTTCTTGAAAGCGGTGGATGCTCTTGGGAAATACAAGGATGCATAGTATATGGGTGATTTATTCATCAAAACCATTGAAGAGGTAGGTGTTGATTCGTGTGTACAAATCATCATGGACAATGCACCTGTTTGCAAGGCTGCTGGCATGATTGTGGAAGCTAAATATCCACAAGTATGTTCATTTTGGACACCTTTCATTTCTAATTTGCTCATTGTTTGAATTTGGTCATTGCAATGTTAGTGTTGTAGAGTCATTGATACATGCTTTTATTGCTCTTACAGGTTTTTTGGACACCTTGCATTGTCCATTCCTTGAATTTAGCGCTGAAATCCATTGCTTCGGATGTGACATGGATTGGCAACCTTATTGAGGATGCACACCATATCTGTGACTTTGTACAAAACCACACAAATGCCCTCACCATCTACAAACAGTACACACAGCTTTCATTGCTGAAGATTGTAGATACTCGGTTTGCGTCCTCATTCATCATGCTCAAGAGGTTGAGGGAGGTCAAAACCGCTCTTGGGTCAATGGTGATTTCAGAGTTTTGGGCTTTTTGGAGAAAGACGGATCAGGCAGCTTCACAAAAGGTGAAGGACACGGTGTTAGATGATGGTTGGTGGGACACGGTATATCTTAGCATTAATATCATGGAGCCAATCATTTCTTTGTTGCAGTTTGCAGACACGGACCAACCCATCCTAGCATAGGTTTATGAGGGGTGGGATTCCATGATTGAGTCCATGATGTCCATTGTCATGGAGAATGAGTGTCTCGAGTATGGGACATCGACAGAGAACTTATGGACCATTATTCGGGATATTCTTTACTCCAGGTGGGATAAGAATTGCACACCTTTGCATTGCTTGGCCCACTCCTTGAACCCCAAGTTCTACACTCAGGAGTGGCTCACTGGTGGATCGGGGGCCTCACACAGAGTCCCTCCTCACATGGATGCTGAGATTGCAAATGGGAGGAAGATAGCACTTAAACGGCTATTTCAGGATAGAGACATGATTGAGGAGGCGGAGGAGGGCTTTGTAGATTTTTACACTAGCACTGGGAGATTTGGAGGCTATGATGTGCTTAGAGATAGGGAGGGTAAGAAACCCTATGCTTGGTGGGCAACTCATGGGGCAACATCCCCTATTCTACAGAAGTTAGCTTTGAGGGTCATCTCTCAAGTTACATCATCCTCTTGTTGTGAGAGGAATTGGAGCACATATGGGAACTTGTACAGTGTGAAGAAGAGCAGGCTTGAGCAGTCCAGGGCAGAGTCGATGGTGTATGTGCACTCCAACCTTCGTTTTATTTACAGGAAGAGGGAGGAGTGGGTGAAGGGAAAGACAAAGATGTGGGATGTTTTTCCTGATGATATGGGTTTGGACAGTAGTACTGAGTTGGCATTAGCCAACATGGATCCTAATGATCCAGTGGTAGAGCCGGTCACTTTTGATGATAGTGATTGTATAGAGGGGTCATCCTCCACAGCAGCAGATGCAGATCGTCAGATGGGCAGAGAGGAGGAGGAGGGGGAGGAGGATGAGGATCAGGGCATTGGCAATGATGAGTATGTTGATTCAGGCATGGAGGAGGACTACTGACATATGGGATTCTCCCATCTTGACCCACCCCTTTTTGTATTTACTATTAGTCTATTTGGCATTTGCCAGTGCCCAGTGGCATTCCGACATATATGTATACATTTTGATTTTGATGACTTAATGAGAAATATGGTTCCGACATGCATCTATGTGTCTCATTGTGATTTGTGAATGACAAATGTGAAATATGTTGTGATTCGTGAATCGTGATTTGTGTATGACAATGTGTAATCATTAATGTGTTTTTATTCTAATTTCTATTGAATATTTGTAAATGTTCTAGTTCTAAAGATTTTTGGATCTATGTCTATATTTTTAAATTTTAATATATTTTAAATATATATA
Source organism: Larix kaempferi (assembly GCA_027924585.1). Taxonomy (NCBI): domain Eukaryota; kingdom Viridiplantae; phylum Streptophyta; class Pinopsida; order Pinales; family Pinaceae; genus Larix; species Larix kaempferi. The sequence continues at coordinate 39,796,381 of BSBM01000486.1, read as the reverse complement.
TATATATATGTATATAAAACGTGTCCTAATTCCGGGGGTCATCGTGTCTGTGTCGGACTTTCGTATTTTCGTGTCCTTCATGTTCCGTGTCCCTGTGTCAGGTGACTTAGGTGTAGAGGTGAGCACACTCATTGGAAGGCTTTCAAGCTCACCTTGGCGACTCCACAATTTCGTATGAGGTATGACTATATGCATGTTTCAGATTTAGTATCTCATTATTTCATTTATGGATGATGATAAAGAAAAACATCGTGCTCTTCTGCACGAAGCTTTCACCCTGTTGGATTTCTCAAATATCCGTGGATTTCCTAACGAGTGCTATGACTGTGAGAAGGTGCATGAGATTATTCCAGAGTTCCATGGAAATGATGATGTTTCAGCCACCCATCATATTGCCTCTCTCTGCAAATTGATGTTTGATTTTAATGTTCATCATGAGGATGATCTTATGATCGTTTTTGCTATAACTCTGGAAGGGGGTGCACCAAGTGTTGATGTATTTGTAACTTCGGAAGATATTCACTTGTATATTGTATGTATTACACTTGTACTTTATTGTATCCCCAACGAAGATGTATTATTCCTTCGGTTAGAAGTGTCGTCATTTGTATTTGAAAGTGTCGCAAGTATTATTGTAAGTGTCGTAACTTATATTTGATGGGTTATTAGACCACCTTAGTGGGGTCGGCCCTATATGAGTCATGTGGGTTAAAGGGTTATTAGACCACCCTAGTGGGGTCGGCCTAGTAACAAGTGGTAATGGGTTATTAGACTCTCCTAAGGGAGGTCGACCCAGTTAGAGTAAAAGGCAAGTCAAGTCATTGTATAAATAGAGAGTGTGTCTCTCTCATTCTATTCATTCACTCATTCACTCACTTCGCATTAGTGAGAGAGAGGAGGAGTGCGCACAAGTGGAGGAGGAGTAGTTGTTGCAGACATTTATCTTTTGGGGATTCATCTTGGTGATCCTTGTCTTGGTGCTTATTTTATCTCTGAGGAAGTTGCGGGGTTTTCCACGGTGAAATGCTTTGTGTCTCTTGTCTCTTATGTTTGATATGCTGTACATGTTGTTCTCTCAGTTACGATCCTAGATCAGATTGAATTAAATGCTGAAAAACTAACACAAAGTTGGTTCTATGGCCTTTTGGATGAATCCATAGATTCAGTGGCAAAGTTTTTTGAGAGGTTTCTCCTTCCCTGGCATGAAGGAACAGTTGATGAGATTGAACAACTTGCTAAAGAGTATGACGCCCTCCTCCCTAGGACCCACCTTGAACCAAAAGAGCAGATCCATGAAGAACACCTGAGGATTAAAGTAGACTGCTTAAAGAACAAACCATTGAAGATCCAATAGAGGAAGCACTACAAAGGCCTTTGGTTGAAGATATCACTAAAGAGGAGATCTTTGAAGAGTCCTTTGAAGATCAAAGAGGGCAGCTTGGAGAACACTTCTGCACGGATCCCATTGAAGAAGCATCAGAAGGGTCCTTGTTTGAAGATATTACTGAACAACCTTATCATGAAGAGTTGGACCCGCCTCAAGTTTATGAGCAGCCTTATCATGAAGAGTTGGAGCTGCCCCAGGAGTATGTTACCAAAGATGTTCACGAATAGTTTTATGATAAAGATCTGCCTCAGGTTCATTTCATTAAAAGTAATGACACTTACATCACAGATCTGCCTCATGAGAGGTTTTGGGATGACAGAATTCAGCTTGAAAGGCTGCCCATTACTTATTCAAGCCCTCTTCAGCATTATATTAATGAAGCATGCTCTCAATCATGCTATCTATTTGCAGATCTAAGGTATGGCTCCCATCCAAGTAAAAGAGTTGTCCCTTACAACCATGCTCTCGTTGCATTTCCAGGTCATGTTCAGATTCTGTTTGTCGAAACCTGGTTCTATTTAATGACTAAACATAAAGGCAGAAGTCTCATTGGTAAGGAGCTGAAATGGATCCACTGGTTATATGCATATACTTAGCATGTTCTAGTCTCATGTTAAGTTAGTGTAGGTCGGAAGAATAAAGCTCTCACATGAGCATTTTCTGCTGTCATTAGCATCACTCATTTTGTCTTTTTTGCAATTTTTATGTAATAAGTGGTGGTCATGGGATGTGAATTGAGCCATCCCCACCACGTGGTGTTTCAATTTCCAAACTGGTCCGCGAATACTCAGAGTTTGAGGTTCTCATGCACTGAGCACATGTCCCCAAGTAGGAGCCAGATGTTACCCCCCATCTGCATGGGTGGTCACTTGAAAACAAGATCAAGATGCATGTAATAATACAGTGGAAATTGAACCTGCCCCAGGAGTTGATATTGAAGGTCTTGAAGTTGCAACAGAGTGTCTTGTAGATGTGTTCAGGCTTCGCACAAGGTCTGGAGATGAGCAAGTGCAACCTCATTTATTGATTGACCTTTTCACCTCAGATGGACTGAATCCACGCAGATAGCAAGAGTCAACAAATCCTTACCAACAGTATCTTCTCTTACAGTTCTTTCTAAAAACATTTCTCCAGGGCCTATCAATAATGAAGGAACACCTAGATTTGTGGGTGAAGTTATTTCTGTGGAATCTAGAGTGCAAGAAACAGGAGCCGTTTGTCGAGACGAATTATTAGAGCAATTTCAGGAAGGTTTGGAAAATGCTGTCTTCTTTGCAAATGTACCCGTTGGTTCTCCTGATTATGTTGAACAGTTGAACAAAGCTAGATTTGTACTCAAAGACACTATCGAGGAAATGGAAAAAGCAGGACCTTCTTCGGGAACAGAACATAAAGTCCTTGGTGAAGCATTCAAAGTCCAAGGCAATGCAGCCATGTCTTCAAAACGATATTTTGAGGCTATTGATCTGTATACATTGGCTATATCGCTGTCTGGGGATAATGCTGTATACTATTGTAAAAGGGCAGTTGCTCATACTCAGGTTGTAAATACACAGAAGCAATAGAAGATTGCAACAAATCTATCGAGATAGATCCATGCTACAACAAGGCCTATAGCCGTTTAGGCCTTGTTTACTATGCACAAAGGAAATATCACGACACCATTCAGAAAGGATTTCTTAAAGCTTTGGAATTGGACCCACACAACAGCTCCATCAAAGAGAATATCCAGGTGGCAACTGAAAAGTTAGAAGAGCTTCAGAGACATGAACATGGTTAGACCACAACACCAAGAGGACAAGGCAGAGGATCAAGTGCACATGGTACTGGGGCTGGAATGTTTGGTATGAGAGCAGGAATGAATAGTGCAGGATTCACTTCCACGCCTTTCAATGTATCCCTTCCACCAGAAGTAGCAAACATGCTTCCAGGTTTCATGAACATAGCAGCACAGTTTGGCCAAAATGTGCAAGATGGACATCAGGAAAATGGTAGTAGTCAGGAGTCTAGGAACACAAATGAGGATGACGAGCCTGAAATGGGTGTAAATGGAAATATAAATTCAACCTTTGAAGGGGGGAAAGAGCTTGGTGTGGAGGATACAAGTGCCCTTCCAGTACAAGAATATTTGCTAGGTATTGCTACAGAGGATTCTGAACAGATTAAGAAATTGGATGGTATCAGCTGTTCATATCTCGCGCGCTTGTCTCACAATCGAAGATAATGACAAACAAATGGAAATCGCGTTTTTGTGATGGAGCTACCACTGTTGGGAGGTCGACAGGTTGTTCCACGAATATATTTATGTGTTGCTGCGATCCTTCCGTAAAGAACAAAGTCGTAAACTTGTGATGGATCATAAGTTCCTGTCCTCCATTACACCCCAAGCCGAAAAGAGTCGATTTGGTAGCCAACACTTAGAGGTCCATTGTTAAGTAGCCACTTGGCTGTATCTTCGTTGCTACGTGGAGTTTTGGGGCAGTTTTTATCCACCTGTTTGACCCGTGTTCATGTTGGTAGTCGCTCACCCACTTTAGTTCGCTTCACAACGCAAATGACAACCCAATCGTGGAATTGGATGCGCGTTTCCCTCTGGCATGTGATTGGCTGATGCAAAGATAACTCTTTTCGCCACCATCTGTCACTTCTCTTAGTCAGTAGGTTTTAATACTAAATCTCACCCGCTTTGTCTCCCACAGTCAGATCTGATGCCAGAGCTCGGGGTTCAACAAAATTAGCGCACAACCGAGCTTACAATAGGTCACGTCATGGAAGAAGCCACGTTTTCGTTAGCAGTTGAAGATATCGTCCGTGGCAGCGAATTTCACTGGTGGTTGACTTCATATCCAACATCTAAACAACTCTTTGAGGGCAGTTTCATTTAAGTGGAATTTTTGGAGTAGTGAGCGTGTCCACCACTTCACCAATGCATCTCTTGTTGGGAGCTTGATTTATGGGATCGTGGATCAACCATGGGATTATTTTCTGATGAGTATGGTTGAACAAGGAACGCATCCACCGTTTTAATGCCAATCTACATCACGATTTCCTCCTCATGGTCGATACATTTCGACGCTTTCTATTTTCATTACTACGTGGAGTTTTGAAGGGTCTCGCTAGTAATTGATGGTGTTTTTTTTACTGTAACGCATGGCTATTGGAGCCCAGTCTATTTTATGTTGGAGAACAGAACGATTAGTGAATTAAGTCAAGTGGAGTGGTCATATGTGCGTTGGGAGGAAAAAGTGGATCTAGGATTCACTTTGACTCCATTATTTTATTTTTATTTTGTTTTCCTTTTGAAAAAGACGAAAGGTTTTGGGTCTTTAAAGAGACCAGTGTCCCCCATTGAAAATGGAAAAAACCTGGGAAATTTTCTTTCCCTTGAGCTTAATGAAAAATATTATGGGTTTTCGGATAAATGGAGCACTCTCTTTTGTGGGGCGTGATCTTGTATGAGTCTGAATAAGTGTGAATATTACAAGTATTTCTCATGTGTTAAATGTGATATTTTGATAATTGTGATAAGTGCTTAATGCAATTTGATTGTCTTTGGTGATCTTACGTCTATTATATCAGTGACTCCATGACCCAAGTAAAGTAGGCACTAGTTTGGTAGATGATTTGTTATTTCTCTCTTGCAATTGTATATGGTTTATTTTCAAACAAGGTTTGCTTTGTCATCAAAATTATTGCATCTTTGCATGAATGCTTGTCATTGAACATTAATAATTTGCAACTCCTAAAGAAACTCTTTAGAGAAACTTAGTAAGTAGGGACAACCCCCCTTGACCTTTTGGAGTTGGGGTCTAAACAGAGGAGTTAGTAATCGAGGTGATAGTGGGTTCTACACTCATAGTTTCCCTAAAAAAAACATGTTGGGAGACTTATCTGTGGTCAAGTGTGTTTTAGGTGGCAATAGATCTATCAGCTCCTCATCCTCGATCTTCAGATGAGATCCTCTGAGCCTGTGGGTCATGATCCTAGAAGCTTCCTGTTATTGATTAATTTGAACATCAATGGGATTCATGTGTCCATCACTTGTTCACTGAAACAAGTCTCATCACCCTTCTCTTGTAAGCTATATCATATGGTCTTTTCCTTACAAGTCAAATCCGGTTAGATGATTAGTGACATTGCAATTGATGATTAGTGATTAGTTAAAACAAATTTAACTAATTTGTATTTCAATGCAATGGAAATAGTTTACTCAGGTATGTAGGCATCTTAGTTAATGCTTCAGCATAACAATCATGAACATGTCTCCCAAACACATATGATAACTATCTAGATGTATGGACTCTGCTATCTCTACTAGAACATGCCATCAAGAGTGTGCACTACTCTAAGCATGTAGGAAGGAGATATCATCTAGACTAGCTCCATCAGGTGTTCATGGAATGTTGTGCAACTCATATAACAAGTACAACTAGTGCCTACGGTACTACATCAAATGCTCAACACATTTCCTGATTGATCTGCATATAATTTGATATGAAAACATATAAGACAAACTAGATCTATGCGAGCAATAAATTCAAATACTTATCTTTTATTGTTTTTGTGGGTGGGCTCCCACTGCCTCCTTGTGGGAATCATGAGAGACCTCTGTTCTTCATTTTCTTGCTGGAAGACCATCGTAGTCAGGGTCTTCATATTATCTCCTCAACATGGGGAGCATTAGAAGAATAACTCCGAACGATCATCATTCCTTTACTTCTTGTGACGAGAGTCTTCATCAACATCAGCCGTTGAGGCTTCATGCTTCCTTTTTGTTTGAACTTCGACAATCACTGGCATAATGACCATATGCCTTGCACTTGAAGCATTGTATATGTGAGAGATCCTTCTTCTTCTTCTTCTGATCTGGAGAAGGACTTGATCTCCTCTCTTGGTTCTTATGATTGTGAAACTTTCTTCCTTTTCTTCTACCTTTCTTGGCATGGGACATGTTACCACCTAAAGTTGCACTTCAGTTGAACTTCATAGAGCCGCCAATGTTACACAAATTACTTGTGCTTATCAGTGATTCGAAGTTCCAAATTTGGCCTTTTCAGGGTCCCTTTTTCTTTTTTTGTAATGCATGACCATGACCCACGGGGTTTGTAATAAAGTGTGCTAGCATGGTGGTCTTCGAATGACTCGGTTCCCTAGGACTTAACAACCAAAGAAGGTATTCCAGGGAGTTTTTTCCCTTGTCAATTATGCTTTGCCTTTAGCCGAGTATAATCGATGAGTTTTTCTCCTACACCTCCAATGCTAGAATGCCCAATGTGGTGGTTAGGCCTTGGGGGGTTATTAGAGTCCATTTTGTAACATATATAAACATGCTAGATGCTAAAATAATGTCGTTTGGTCATGTACTAGGTCCCCTAGGAGTTTGAGTCAGTTCCGAGAAAAATAATTTTTCCGCAAAATTAGGCCATTTTTTAATGGTTTAAATGGAAAAATTCAAATGGTGATAAAAGTGTGATCCGGAGGCAAATTTTTTGCAGGGATGCTCGTTTTCACGCTCAGAGCATTCTCTTTACTTTGGTATCCAATCTTCCTATGTTTCGGGTGATTAAATCATTCCGTGGAGCATTGTTTCTGATCGAGGCTACAAAATAGCATTTTAATGCTAAAAATGCAACAAAATGCACCATTATAAAAAAATTAAAATAATTACAAAAGGGAATTAAGCATGTGCCATTTGAGTTGGCATCTTATCCATTTGGAAGGGCGAATATATCCCTTAACCAAAGTGTCATGTTTAAACTCATTTGGAAGTCAAACGTTGAATTTATCATTTCAAAGAAAGGCGCCCTCTACCTTCACGTGGGCCGATTTCTCCACATGGCAGCCATTTGTTGGGTGTTTTCTTACAAAGGGGGATGCGCCTACCTCGCCTACCTCTTGAGAGGTGGCGCAATCCCCTCTCTCTTAAAGATTCGTGATTCGGTTTGATAGAAATAAGGTAGTGGAGCGCCTACCTCATTGGGAGGTGGCGCATCCCCACTTAGCTTGGCTCCCAATCAACGCAAATCACCAAAATCAAAAGCTTGGCACTTCACGTTAACTGTTTGATCAAGCCAATTTGCCCCTCACTCTATAAGCTCTATTTAATGAGAGCTCTTCTCCATTGTAAAAGATCGAAAGGTGAAACCTCTGCTGGCATCGTATTGTAATATTTTTTCATTGAGTTAATAAGAAGGCTTTGGAGGCTTACCCTATTGTTGTCCTTTGTTGGATTTGGTGTGCTTTGATAACATGAGGTAACCTACATCTCTTCTATTTCATGCTTGCAATTGTTGGGATCCATTTGTCCTTTAAAGGAAAGTTATCTTTCATAAGGAATAGTGAGTAATGCTTTATAGGTTGCTTACTTTTATCAATGATATTAGAATGCTAGAAGTAGTATGATATCTTGTTTGAATCTATTATTTCTCAAGTTTTCTATTGTTCATTTACACATATGCTTTTAATCCTCTTTGCTAGTTGTGTTGTGATTCTGCAGGTTGTTTAAGCTGGAGGATGTCGTGAGCATGTTAGCTCTATACTCCATCCAATAGATCCGATCAAGACACTCGATTCCACCGGTGCATCAGGAAAGAGACTCCATTGCCCATCTTCAACGCTCAACCCCCATGGGTTCAAACCTCTTGATACACTTCTTCTATTCTAAATCGGTTACTTCTCTTTATCTATTGTAGATCTTGCACCTAAAAGTTCATATCAAGTAGATCTAAGTTTATTGCAATCTAAAAATCATTAAGGGTTCATATTATTGTTAGATCTAGGTTGCATTTTCTCATTTTTAAAGTTTTAAAGTGTAGATCTAAAAACTGAGTTTGAGAAAATTTAAGTGCTTTCCAAGGATACATCTACCATTTTTAGGGCTTATAAATTCGGCTTGCTACTTGAAAGAGGGCAGCCAAAGATTCTAGCAAGGCAAGCTTTCTAGCTTGTCTTACTAGTTCATTCTTTTATCTTTTGTTTCATTATTTCAAAGAGTATTTTTTAGTATAGTTTGCATTTAGAAGTAAGGTTAGTTTATAGTTGTTTTTAGGCATTTTTATTAACTTTATAGCTCGCTGGTTTTGTTTGCATGCATATCAGTTTGAAAATTAAAATTCATTTAAAATTTGATTTTAAGACCTTAAAGATCATCCGAAAAGTCATTATTGCATACTAGTTCAATCCACAATTTTTTTAGGCATTTCGTAGTATTACCAAAGCACTCTTAAAGTGCATTTGGCCATTTTTTACTAATAACTAAGCTTGCTGGCCGCTTTTGCATGTCTAGCAGGTTTGAAGAATAAAATCATAAAACTTTTGGGTTTAAGAGCTTCTAGGACGATCCAAAGAACCCCTTTCAAGCACATTCTTTTATAGAATCCTTTTTGTAAATTGAATTGTTCCCCATTTAATAAAGGGCAAGCAGTCTCTCTTCAAAAAGTAATTATTGTAATTATCAAATAAAAAGAGCTCAGCAGGCAATTCCAGTGCTTGGCCCCAATCCCCCAGGGGGATTCACATATTTTTTTTTTTTTGATTTTTCATTTTTTTTTTAATCTAGATTAGTTTTCCTTATGTTTTAGTAAGTAAAAAACATAACAAAGCACACAAAACGTCCTCAAAGGACTCACTACAATCGATCTATCCATCTTTCACTTTGGTGCTACAATTACAATTGTTCCTAAAATACAAACTAAAATTTACCCCCTTGCACTACCAAAGTACTCCACCATTTTGGTGTGAAGAAAAGATATTCTTGAGGTTTAGTTTAACTTAATCATCCACTTTCAAGACTTAATAAAACGAACTGACGCTCCAAGCCCAAAGTATGCGCTTGATCGCTGCAACATAGTCTGAACAGTTTGGCTCAATCAGAAACGGGTGTAAAGCACTTAGCTTTAATAGGGAAATCCAATCGAAACAAACTGTAAGAACTCGGGAGGTTGCATGGGCAGAAACTATAGAGTCAGCAGGCTACTTTAAGAAGGTTCATCCTCTCCTGGTTGGACACTTAGTGAAGCTGCTAGAACACTCAGTTCAAAGGGTTAGGTCTCTTTTGGGCCAAACCAAGAATTTTACCCACTCCTTAATATCCATTAATAATTTAAAATAAACCAACAAGCCTCTTGCAATACTTTCACAACCCTACACAACAATCACACTCATTCTCGACACTGGCCATCTTTTCATTTTATGGTTAAATCAATTTATAAAATGTCGTGAATGCATCTTTATCAATCATGTGTAGTGTTGAATGGCTAAATTAAATATTTGCAAATGATTTCTTGTTAGTTATTTTTTCCATCTTATCAATATTACTCCTAGAATAACTTTTATTTCATTGTTATAGTTTAAAAGCCTTAGTTATTTTTATAGGGACCACCCCCCTTGGTTTCGCTAGGAGTAAGCCTAGACGGAGGAGTCGAGTAATCAGGTGACAGCACTTGACTCTGACTTGCCCCCAAGGACACACCAAGCGACTTGAAGGTTTCCTGCCGCGTTCCCCCCAGGTGTGTATTAGGCGACAACAAGACACAAATGCTTGGTTCTCCTCAAATTGAGTGCCATGAAGTTTTTGCCTTGTTGCAATCCTCGTCTCTTCTTGAGTGCAATTTGCTCATAATCTGTCAAATTTGGGCAACTTGGTTTGTCCACTTATACTTTGGATAAATGATTCCCAAGCGGGTGGGAGACCATTTAAAGTGGTTATGACAAGCGCCTTATCATCAAGGGATTCTCCACTAGAACTTAGCTTGTCCCTTAGTTTTGAGATCCTCATGAAGTACTTAGCAATTGATTCTGACTTTGACATCTTCAGATTTGATAGTTGATTCCTCAATGTGAGAGTAACATTGATGCTACTGTGTTCAAACAACTTCTTTACGGTTTTGAACATCTTCCTAGCTGTCTTCTTTTGTGAGATTTGAGGAACCAAATGATCCTTAACTAAGTCCACCAAGATTCTTCTTGCTCTTGCATTATTCTTTTTCCACTAAGACTTGTTATCTTTTGCTTATGTTCTGGAACCTTCTCGTTGACGAACTTCAAAAGATCATTTTCTTCTAATATGAGAACCCTAGACTTCCAGGAAATGAAGTTGGAAGCCTCATGAAGTCGATCTTCAACCTTCATTCCAATCATCTTGACTGTAGATTTTGACCAGAAACCCTAGGAGGAGCTAGGTCAACAATGAAGTTTGGATTCTTGCAAAACTGACTCCACAGATAGATGCGCCCTATCAAGGCGAGTTGAGAGAAGGTAATATCGAGCCAAAAATGTGGACCGGACAACTCAAAACTTGAAACCCTAATTTCTGCAGTAACTGCCGCAGTTGCAGAATTAGGTCAAAAATGAAACTTCTCAGAATTGGAATTTTCCTTCACCAAAAGATGTGCCTTCTCTAGGGTGAAGTTTCCAATGCTCTTTTCTATCCAAACTGATGAGGGAAGGCCTCAAAATGTGAAACCCTATTTTCCGACAATGGCTTCTTCTAGTACTGCTATGAAACCATGTTAGATTTATACAATTATAGCAGTATAATTTAATTGCAGATAAACAATAGGATCACTAAAAGATAACCAAGCACATAAACAATGAACACAAGAATTTTATCTTGGGAAATCCAACAGGGAGAAAACCCAACAACCTTCGTATAGAGATAATCAGTCCCGAGAATAGAGTACATACAAGAGAGAAAAATATAAAATTTCTCCAAGTGAAAACCCCAAAAATCACTTCTCTAGCTGTAGATGCGAACTTCTCTCTCCTCTAGTGCGAACTTGCTTGATTTGAGTGAGTGATCAAATGAGGCACACGACCTCTCTATTTATACACATGCAAAACTGACTTTTTCCCTTATTGGGCCGACCTAACTTTCCCAAACTGGGCCGACCTGTCTGGGGCAGTTCTACCCATTGTTTGGGGCAGACTGCCCATTGTTTTGGGGCAGTTTACCCACTGGGCCGACTTGTCTTGGCGGAAGATAAAATAACATTTACAAATTCTTTTCTTTGGGTATTTTCACCCTAAGGTTTACATTGATTCTTTCAAGGGTTTTACATGATCAATTACATCAATTTCTTCTCCCGTAGGAGTTACAACAATAATATAATAAAGTACAATAAGAATAACTTCCGAAGTCGCACTATTTCCAACATAATGCAATAGAGTTCAAGAAGAAATAAGTCCTCATTAGATCGAAGGATTCTAGCACAGGATCAACTCGGGTGATTGGGGTTATATAGAAGACAATTTGTACAGTTTGCAAGGTGAACTTGTTTGAGCCTTAGTTCATAGCATAGAGAATTTGTGCGAGATGTGGGACAAGAGGATGGGGCACCTACATCCCCGAGCTTTGCTTATTCTGAGGGAGATTGTCATAGGTCTTCCAGAGTTCAACATTGAGCAATAGGGTGTGTGTAGAGGGTGCGCACTTGGAAAGCATGCCAAGGCTGCTTTCCCAAGCCTTGAGCACAGATCTAAGGGGATCCTAGATCTAGTGCATTCAAATGTGTGTAGACCGATGTCAGTAGCATCAATCATAGGAAGCCTATACTATGTTTCCTTGGTTGATGACTTCTTTCGCAAAACATGGATCTACTTGTTGAAGACCAAGGATGAAGTGTTCAACAAGTTTCAGGAGTTCAAAGCTCTTGTGGAGAACTAAATTGGGAAGAAGGTCAAGGTTTTAAGATCAGACAATGCGGGTGAATATACCTGTTATCACATATATAGTAGCCAGGCTACCATACCTTCTTTTTCAGATTCCAGAGCACTATTCAGCCAGTTCCTTTGCATTTGAGATGCTAAGATGAGCATCTATTATGGATCATTATTAGATTATGGACAATAGATATATTCCCCATGCCATGACTGAGTTTCAGGACACTCAGAGAGAGGACTGATGTAGCCATTTAGCCATTTGTACAGAGCAGTCAGTAGTGCCCAGAGTTACAGCAGCAGTTTCAGAGGACAGATTTTGGTTCAGATGATGAGCATTCAGGTATATGACTTAGCAGGTATATTTTGGTGTTATGGTTATATTGCTTTTATATTCATTCTTATAGCATGTCTTAGTATTTAGCATCATGATCTGGCGATCATATAGATATCTGGACTTGGTTGTACTTTATATATATATCATATTGTCCCTACTCATACTTAGAAGTTCTTGGCCTATACTCATCGGTTTTACCCTCCTTAGGGAGATTAGAGGTGATCATTCCCACCATACTTTGGCTTGCTAGTGTTGGTCTCACTATTCATTGTCTTCATCCATCCATTACCTACCCAGTTTGTTCATTACCTTGACTTACTACTTGACTAGTGGCATGGAGGACCTTTCCCCACTGTAGCCTCTGTATTGGATGAGCTTCCCTGTTTATTGTGTCTCGGCTTTGAGTTGGTGACAAAACTTACCTTTGGTGAGTTGGATTTCCTTGAGAAGTCCCTCTAGTCACTAAAGATGTTGTTGGCTAAACCTGAAACTTTTAATGCTGCCATTAATGCAAAATATGGAAATGAAAAAGTTGTATCTTGTATGAAAAACCCATTCATGCAATGTGTTTCTCAACACACATGAATGAAAGGCAAGCCAAATGAAAATGGTTATGAAATATCAAATGTTATATTTGTTGTGAAATGTAAAACTTAGGTAAACAAGTTGTCTGTGGCACACCTAGAAGTGCTCAGGTAAACAAGTGCCTTAAAAACACACCTGCAGTAAGAAGCCTAATTAAATGTAAATCTATGCAATGGGTTTATAAACACACATAGATCAAAGGCTATGGAAACTTTAGGGCCAAAAAGCAACGAAACTTAAACTCTATATCAAAAGGTTGCTGGCCTCATTTGTATTATGGATTGTGCGCATCTGTGAAGGTGAATAAACACTCTTTGAACAACTTACCCATTTGTGAGACACCACCATTCCTTGTTTTATTGCTTGTCCACTATATGCTATGGTGTGTATTCCCTTGCCCATTTCCAAAGTGTCACAGTGGTAAGTCAGTAAGTCATCCTTTGACCTAGCCATGTTATTCTTAGCCTTCACCCTTCACTAGCAAATTGATCACAACTATGAAGTGAGTATGACCTTGAAAGTCTAATCTGAGTAATAAATAATAACTAATGACCTATTATATTTGGATTTAGATCGCCAGTAATGATTGCTATTTGCTTTAATTGCTATTTGAATGGATTGTATAGCATGTTTTAACCTTTGACACCTTGATGACAGTTTTAGTTATATTTTGGTCATGTTGACTTGGTCAAACCCAATTTGACCAAAAGTCAACCACAGGACATGAGGTAGTAGACCTTAGATGCTACAGATAGATGATATATGATCCGGTACAGGTTACCATGGTGGGCTTATGCAGTGGTTTCAGGCTTATGATGATGATTTGTGCTTTTTCAACACTTTTACAGATTATTATTATTTGGCCTGCCAGGTATGATGAGTATTTATTTTGGACCATGCAGAGGTTTATATGGTGTATGAGTACACTTCTTAGATGGATTTGGACCTTCTGAGTCCAATGCGACAGTCTGTTTTCAGTTCCGGGCAGTTACAGTGATTTTTAGCCTCAGTTGGCTATCCTAGTGCAGATTTGGTCTATCAGAGGCCTTGTCAGAGCAGAGCAGAGATTGGGTGAGTTCACCTAGGGCGCTGTGCATGGAGGGGGTGGTCCAGCCACTTGATATTACCATATTACCCCCCCTCCTAGATAGCCTGGTGCCCTCACCTTGACAGTGCAGGCACTCTAGGAGGCAGTTTGGGCAGTTTCGCACTTCCTGAGGAAGTTCAGAAATGGTGAAAATGGCTACTGAAGAATTCGGTTTGGGCTACTGAGGCAAAGTTATGGCATGGGATGACTTGTGATGATGAGTGGGATGTCTTCCACACCTTCTCCAGCAGTCTCAGCTTTCAGTGGGACCCACATCCATCACTTTTGGCACGTTTTGATGATTTTTGGAGCCTTCCAAGGCTCACGACTTTCCCAGAGAGGCACAATTTGGTGTCTTGGTCTTTTATTCTTGGATATTGTGCCATGGGGATTGACCAAGGGTGTTAGAAATTACCCCTTGGACCCACCATGAGCTATGTCTTATGTTTTATCATTATGATTTGGTGGGATCCCCTCTCCTAGGGTGAGTTTGTCCACATATCGTTATATTTTATTATTGATCCTTGTATTGTATTGTTGAGCCCATCTCAACCATTGATTAGATCTTTTGATCTTTTAATCTTAGCTACTCATTCAAAAAGTGGTTAGGATTATGGCCTTTCTCCATCCTATTTAAAGGGGAGAGCTTCTCATTGTAAAATCATCTAGAGAATTTGGCTCTTGGCTCTTGGAATAAAATTTCTATCTTTTGGAGTACATTCTTGGATCTTGGAGTGGATGTTGGTTGTTTTGATTGTAAATGCTTTTGTCCATTGCACTGGAGGATCTATTGTAGCTATCTTGCATATTTTGCCATATCTTTTTTACAGGTGGAGAAGACTTCTTTGACAAGTGCGAATTGGTGGGGAGGCTTACCCTTCAAGCCTGGAGGAGGACGTTTTGGTTAAACAGGGAGTGGTTTTGTCTTTGTACCAACTATTCTTTGCTTATCTCTTTCTTGCTTGTATCTATCTTCAACATGTTAAACTGATTGATGCTTTGCTCCTTGGTTTTGACAGGTTAGAGGGACACACATGTGGCTTGGAGAAAATCGATTTGGCAAGAGGGCTTCAATTTTTTTTTTTCATTTGATCTTTGGCAAAAGTAATCCTCATCTCAACTAGCATTCATCTCTTCATCCAGGTATGCTCCAAAGGTATGGTTTTCTTCTTCCTAGGCTTATCCATAAATTCTAGATCATAAAAACCCTAATTGATTAAAACCCTCACTTTTCACTTTTTCTTAGATCTACTTGGATCTAGCTTGGCTTTGGGTAAGATATTGAAAACCCACCTCTATAGCATCCACGACAATTCAGATCTATGGTTTGGTGAGGATTGGCCTTCATTTGGCACATTTTCAAGGCACATTAGCCTTCTTGAGGGAGGTCGCACTTCTTGAGGGAGGCTAGTGGGGCTTGTTATCACCTAGACTGTAGTTACCCCTATGGATGAATCCACTCATGGATGGCAATAGGGAAGGGCAACTCAAAAGGTGCAACCACGATCACCTCGACCTCCAATATATGGTTGTCACGCCAGTCGAGGCAACCTTCTCTTTATATTATCTAGCCCAGACAACAAAGGGGGAGACCCGATCTACTCCCGACAGGAGAGATCAAAACCAAGACACCAAATCAAGTTAATTCTAAGTGAAGTAAGGTGTATGGTTTATCCTAGACCTTAGGATGAAGTCACAAAACAAGTGAGGGGTTCAATGAGTATAGCTTTGGTTCATTATTGATGTGAGAGTGACTTATGATTTGTGAAATAGAATCCAGGATTAAAGTACTAGCTCAATGTGAGAAAATCCATTGCCTTGGGAACCGTGTCCAATGCATGGTAGTTTAGGGTTGAATTGGGGCTAACTAGTACAAGTGACAAGCTTGATCATGAAGTATGATGGCATCAAAGGGTGTAGTTTACCACACAAGGGTCAAACCACAAGTTAATCCAACAATCTAGGAAAGTCGAATTGACTTGGAGAGAGACCAATGCCTTGGGAATTGGGATAATGGAGTCAAAGTAAGGTTAACTTGTGGTTAAGGACTCCTATTGCATGAGACAAGTGGGAAATTAAAGTTTTGATGGATGAATAGGTCTAGATCTAGGTTTGACCTAAGTGGACCACAATCCCTTAAAACAAGGAATGCTATCCCCAAGGCAAGATTTGATGAAGTGACACACTAGACCTAGGTTTTGAATTATGCCCGTTCCAAATCCACAAAAATCTCATGTACCCACATCCTAAAAGTGGACCAACTCACTTCTCCAAGGTGGTGCAACTTTACCCAAGGAGGCTAAAAAGTGGGATAAAACAGTCAAGACAAGTCCAATGGCATCCAAACTTTAGATCCTAGTAGGTTGATCAAGTGAGGATATAGATCTATAATTTCAAGGCAATCCGATGGCTAGATCTTACTAGATCTGAGTTTAAAGATACCAAGTGGTCCAAAATGGGGATTAAATCCCTTAAAATGTGGAATAGGGCCCACAAGGTAGAAATCAGAAAAGTGACAATCTGGAGGTAGGTTATTGTATGTGTAGATCACAAATCAAGTGGAATCTCAACTACCCACATACTAAATCTAGGTCAACCCACCCAAACTAGGAAGTGCGCCTTTGCTTGGAGAAGGCTAAATGCCTTGGGAAGAGGGTCAAATGGAGGCCAATCCTCACCAAACTATAGATCCGGGATGCCGTGGATACTATAGAGGTGGGTTTTAAATATCTTACCCAAGAAGCCACTAGATCTTAGTAGATCTGAAAAAATGTAAAAATGGGGGTTTTGATTAATTAGGGTTTTAAATGTTTTAGACAAGTGGATAGATCATGGAGATCGAACTTACCTTGAGATCATACCTGAGTGATGAAGAGAGATGCTTTGATGTTGAGGAAGATTCTCGCAGAGATCAAATGAGAGATTGTTGATTTTGCTTGCCAAATTGATGCCCTAGCCAACAAGTGCGCCCTCCTCTACCTGTCAATCCAAGGAAAATCGATTTCAATCAGAGAGGTCAAGTATGGAGGAAATACAAGTAAAATGCAATGATAACATAGAATAGAAGGTCCTGGGATAGTAATACTCCCTGTTACCAACGAAGAGATCCAAAGAAGAAGTAGGGAGAGTCTTCCCCTACCAATACTTCCTCCTCAAAGCAAATCGGCCTCCACCTGTAGATGCAAAAAACGTGGTACAAAAGATATGGCAAAACAAGATCTCCAATAACTTAGTGCAAAGGAAGAACCAACGAACGAACACCAAAAACATTCACCACAACACTGGAGATAGATGCAATAATAATTTTCTATTCCTATAATCCAGAGCCACAAGTCCCCTTACAATGAGAAGCTCTCTCCTTTAAATAGGAAGGGGAGGCATCAAAATCCTAACCACTTTTTGAATGAGTGGCTAAGATTAAAAGATTCAAAAGTCTTATCAATGGTTGAGATGAGCTCAACAATAAAATACATGGATCACTCATAAAATATAACATAAGTGGACAAAATCGCCCTAGAAGAGGGGAATCCCACCAAATCATGATGACAAAATATAATAAGAAGCTTATGGTGGGTCCAAGGGGTAATTTTAGCCACCCTTGGTCAATCCCCATAGCACAATAATAATAAAATAGTCATCAATATACCAAATTGTGCCTCTATGGACAAATAGTAGGCCTCAAAAGACCTCAGAAATCATCAGAAAGTGCCATAAGTGATGGATGCGGGCCCCGATGAAGCTGAAACTGCTGGAGGGGTTGTGGAAGACATCAATCCATCATCACTGATCATCCCATGCCAAGACATTGCCTCAGTACCCGAAATCGAATTCCTCAATAGCCATTTCTACCAATCCTGAAATGTCTCGGGAAGCGTGAAACTGCCCAAAACTGCCTCCTGGGGTGCCTGCGTTGTCAAGGTGAGGGCACTAGTGTGTCCGGGAGGGGGGTAATATGGTAAAAACAAGTGGCTGGACCACCCCCTCCAAGCATAGCGCCCTAGGTCAACCGGATAAAAATCACATCTGCTCTGACAGGGTCTCCGACAGACCAAAACTGCACTGGGATAGCCAACTGAGGCTCAATCATCACTGTAAGTGCCCGGAACTGAAAACAGACTGTCTCATTGGACTCAGAAGGTCCAAATCCATCCAAGATGTGTACTCATACACCATATGAGTCTCTGCATGATCAAAATATATATCCAATATATCGGAACAGGTGAAATAATAATAATCTGTAAATGATCAAATAATGCTGTAAACCATGAATCATCATCATAACCCTGTAGCTGCTGCATAGAATCATCGTATACATGTACATAGACCATATATCATCTATCCATATCATCACAAGGTCCAACCATCTCATGCCCTATGGTTGACCTTGGTCAAACTAGGTTTGACCAAGTCAACATGACCAAATATAACTCAGACCACCATCATAAGTTGCTGCAAAGTGTCATAGGTTAATACATGCTCTACAATTCATTCAAATAACAATTATAACACAAAGTAATCATTACTGGCGATCTAAATCCAAATATATAATGTCATTAATTATTATTATTACTCAGACTAGACTTTCAAGAGCATACTCACTTCATAGTTGTGATCAATTTGCTAGTGAAGGGTGAAGGCTAAAATAACTGGGTAGGGTAAGGGATGACTTGACTGACTTAACTTTGTGACATTTTGGCAAAGGGAATACACAACATAGCATATACTGAATGAGCAACAACACAGGGAATGGCGGTGTCTCACAAATGGATGAGTTGTTCAAAGAGGGTTTATTCACCTTTAACAGATGCGCACAATCCATAATACAAATGAGGCCAGCAATTGTTTTGATATAACATTTAAGTTCCATTGCTTTTTGGGCCTGAAGTTTCCATAGCCTTGGTCTATGTGTGTTTATAAACACATTGCATAGATTTACATTTATTTTAGGCTTTCTGCTGCAGGTGTGTTTTTAAGGCACTTGTTTACCTGAGCACTTCTAGGTGTGTTTAGAAACACATTCCATGAATGAGCTTTTCATACAAGATATAGCATTTCATTTTTTCCAGATTTTGTATTCATGGTAGCACTAAAAGTTTCAGGTTTAGCCAACACAACTTTAGTGACTAGGGGAATTCACAAGGAACTCCAACTCACCCTAGGTAAGTTTTGTCACCAACTCAGAGCCGAGACACAATAAACAGGGAAGCTCATCCAATATAGAGGCTACAGTGGGGAAAAGATCCTCCATGTCACTAGTCAAGTAGTAAGTCAGGGTGATAAACTAAAAGGTAGGGAATGGATGGATGAAAACAATGAATAATGGAGCCAACACTAGCAAGCCAAGGTATGGTGGAATGATCACCTCTATTCTCCCTAAGGAGGGTAAAACCAATGAGTATGAATAGTGAACTTCTAAGTCTGAGTAGGGACAATATAGTATATATAATAAGATCAACCAGGTCCACATATCTATATGATCGCCAGATCATGACACTAAGTGCTAAGACATGTTATAAGAATAAGTATAAAAGCAATATAACCGTAACACAATGATATACCTGCTGAATCATATACCTGAATGCTCATCATCTGAACCATCACCTGTCCTCTGAAACTGCTACTGCAACTCTGGGCACTACTGACTGCTCTGTACAAATGATATAATGGCTACATCGATCATCTCTCTGAGTGTCCTGAGACTCAGTCATGGCATGGGGAATACAACTAGTGTCCAAAATCTGATAGTGATCCAATATAGATGCTCATCTCAGCATCTCAAATGTAAGGGAACTCGTTGAATAGTGTACTGGCATCAGAAAAATAATGTATGGTAGCCCAGCTACTATACATGTGATAACAAGGCTATCATGTTGAGGTTCCTGGGAGCTCATTCAAGGAGAGTAGACTTCTAAAGAAGTTTACAAACTGCATGGCATCGATGAGTAGTATCGTAGATTCCTAGCCCTTCAGTTTTCAGAAGGCAGTCGATCAACAGGTTTGGAGGGATGCCATGGTGGAGGAGTACACCTCCATTGTGGAGAATGATGTTTGGGACATTCTGCCTAGACCAGAGCGAAAGTCAGTGGTGACTTCTAGATGGCTCTACAAGATCAAGCATGCTGTAAATGGTAGCATAGAGAAGTATTGGGCGAGGTTCATGTCAAGAGGATTTTCCTAGAAAGAGGGAGTGAATTACGAGGAGACATTTTCTCCAGTCGCCAAATACATTTCCATTCAAGCAGTGATGTATTTAGTCTCTAATATCTATCATTGGATGGAGGATACATCAAATAGATGTGAAGACATCTTTCCTTAATGGGATAATTGAGGAATAAGTGTACATCAAGTAACCTTAGGGATTTGAGGTCAATGGTAAGGAATCCCATGTGTGCAAGCTGAAAAAGGCCCTATATGGACTCAAGTAGGCATCAAGAGCATGGTATTCTAGGATCGATGGATACCTACAGAGCATGGGATTCACCAAAAGTGAAGCAGATCCCAACTTATATTTCATATTTGTTGAGGCTGATCTACTCATTTTGGTGTTGTATGTAGATGACCTATTTCTCATAGGTTCAAAGAAGCTCATTGCAGGGTGCAAGGAAGATATGGCAGTTGAGTTTGAGACGAAGGACATTGGTTTGATGCATTACTTCTTGGGATTGGAGGTTTGGTAGAGACTAGGGGAGATTTTCCTTGGGTAGTGTAATTATGTAGTTGAGATCTTGAAGAGATTCCGGATGGAAGACCGCAGGCCCATGCCCATGCCTTGATCACTAATTTGAAGAATGTCACTACTCCATATTTACATATGGTGGATTTGTTATCACACAACTTGTAGTTGTCCCTAGTGGTATCCCATCCAGGACGGTAGAGGAGATAGACAACTAAAGAGGTGACCCAAGAGATGCCACGGTTCCCAATGCAAGGTGGGAGTCACGTTAACCGAGGCACTCTTTACTTTAGATCTAGATGAATCAAGACCTAGGGGGAGACCCTATTACCAATCAAAGATGATTGGACCCAAACAAAGGTTTCTAGGGATAAGTAAATGATGAGTTACGGAAACCAATGCAAGGTTAAGTGGACCTAGAAGTTAAAGTATGGTTGATGATGGTTTGAGAGATGCTTAGTGTTTCAACCAATATATGATTTAGGCCACATGATTAGTTATAATGACAAGATCTAGTACCATGTGTTACACAAGTGTGACCTACTTTATTGGGATATGTGAATGGTTCAAATGGGACCCACAAGGTGAAATTAAGGGATGCAAATTGGTACTAGTGGATATGTAGTGAGTAGATCTATGGATATAAGTTGAAATTAGGAATACCCACATATGGGATTTAAGGTTTGACACAATTCCCAAGGAGTGCAACTTGCCTAAGGAGGACTAGTGCCTTGTTGGATGGGTTAATGGAGTCAAAAGATATATCAAAGTGTAGATCGTGACACCTAGTATGCAAATTGAGTGGGCTAATTGGGATATGATGGTTGGATTTTACTAGATCCAGGGTTTCATGATATGACCCAAGTGGACCACAATCCCTTAAAACAAGGAATGCTAACGCCAAGGCCGATCATCACAAAATGATACTCTAGACCTAGGTTTCAAGGTATGTCGATTCCAAATCCACCAAAATCTCAACTACCCACATCCTCAAAGTGGGCAAACTCAATCACCCAAGGAAGTGCGACCTTGCTCAAGGAGGGCTAAAAGATGGGAAAGGTGTGTCAAAACAAGTCCAATGGCCACCAAATTGTAGATCCAAGTAGTTTAGGCCATGATCTATGTGGATCTTGAAAATCAAGGCAATCCAAGGGTTAGATCTTACTAGATCTGAGTTTTAAGATGTCAAGTAGTCCAAAATGGCGTTTTAATCCTTTAAAATGTGGAATGATGCCCACAAGGTAGAAATCACCAAAGTAAAAGTCTAAGGGTAGGTTATCAAGTGTGTAGATTATGAATCAAGTGGGATCTCACCTACCCATATGCTAGATCTAACCAAACAAGCCTCTCCAAGGAAGTGCGATTTGGCTCAAGAGGGCTTTATTGCCTTGAAAAGTGTGTCAATTATAACCCAATCACCACCAAACTATAGATCCAAATAGGGGTGGATGCTATAGAGGTGGGTTTTTAATATATTTTCAAAAGCAAGGCTAGATCTAAGTAGATCTAAGAAAAACCAAAATGAGGGTTTCAATTAATTAGGGTTTGTGACCAATGATGAAAGAATGGATGGAAAGAGGCACATACCTTGTAGATCTTACTCTAATTGCTTATGGCCACCTTGCAAATTGATAGCATTCTCCTATGTGTATATTCAAGAGTGCAATTTTGTTGCTCCAAACCAAAACGTCCTCCTCAAAGAAGCCAAATCGTCCTCCTCCTACAAGACAAGATCAAGAGAAACAAGTCAAGCAAGATGATTATGAAAATGATAGAAAGATGGAGTAGAAAGCATCAACTATGTCACGAAGATATAATAATGATACTCCCTGTCACAAGATCAACCCAAGAGAGAATATGTGGATCCCTCCAACAATAACCCTCAAGAAATTGCCCTTCTCTCCACCAATTCGACTTCCCTGCAAGAAAACTAGAAGTAGCACCAAAACCCACAATGATACATAGAAGAGATACTATA
The DNA here is from genome assembly GCA_027924585.1 of Larix kaempferi. Lineage (NCBI taxonomy): Eukaryota > Viridiplantae > Streptophyta > Pinopsida > Pinales > Pinaceae > Larix > Larix kaempferi. Next base: position 39,773,678 of record BSBM01000486.1, on the reverse strand, counting down.
TACTCAAGATGCAAGAGAATCCACAAGACAAGAGAGATATGCTCCACAAAGAAGTCTTATATTCCAATATTCCAAAGCTCTGAAGCTGAGCTATACAATAGGGGGTCTCCTCCTTATATAGGATAATAAAGACCAAAACCCTATACCACTTTACAATACTACATCAAATGAGTGGTTGAGATTAAAAGATCTCATCATACAATCAATGGCTAAGATGAACCATAATAACATAACACATGGATCACTCATAAAGTGATGACGTCATAGTCTAAAAATAATCATGGAGGGTGACGTCATCCACTAGAGGGGGTACAAGCACCAAAATCCACCTCATAGTGACTAGGACATGACAAAAAGAGGACATGGTGGGGCTAGGAGGCATCAATCCTTACTAGCTCATCCCCAAGGCACAATAAAATAATAAAATATGTCCAATATAATATAAATGATCAAATCTGTCCTCAAAATCTGTGACAAACAAGCAGTAAAAGACCTCCTGTGATCCCTGTGGGCATACCCACATGGTGAAAACTGGCTAGAAGATAGTGGGATCACCCTGGAAGACCTCTGTGAAAACCAAGTGCCAAAACCTTGCCCCAATTGCCCAAATCGAATTCCTCAGTGACCACTTTATCCCATTTTTTAACTGCCTCGGTAACTGTGAAAGTGCCAAAACTGCCTCCTAGGGCATCTTTGCTGTCCATCTGAGCCTACCAGGCTCTCCAGAAGGGGGGGGTAAATGGTAAAAACAAGTGGCTGGACCACCCCCTCCTCATACAGCGCCCTAGGTGAACTGGCCTCTCATGGGCCCTGCTGCTCAGGTTGGGAAATCAGCCCCAAATCTGGTCAACAAGTGTAAAACTGCATCAATCACTGTCAGAAGTGCCCGGAACTGAAAGATAAGTGTCGCATTGGATCTAGAAGACCCAAATCCACTAGGAATGTGTACTCATACACCATGGGTTGCCCTAATGGGCGAGCTATAGGGTCCACCATATATGGACAATGCATAATTTGATGATTTGAAGTAATAATAAAACCTGTTGAACTGCATCAATCATCATTTGAACCATGTTTCCATCATATGGCATCATAATCAAGTATGTGGGACCATCAATCATCATCAATAGGTATATATATGGCCCACATCATCACAGATCCCGATAATATACAACCAAGGATAAATCACATCTGTAGACTAAGACATGTTTCTCTAATCATTTTCATAGCCAAGCTCAAAGTATAACATCCATTCAGTGGCATTGATTAAGTTAGCATATTTCCTTTGTTATTTGAAATTATTTGCACAATAGTTTAAATGACAAACTCATCCATTGGATATGGTCAAACTGCTAGTGAAGGATGAAGGCTAGGAACATGGTTGGGCTAAGGGGTTGACTTGTCTTACTCAACTCAAAAATACTTTGGACTGGGAGAAGGGGAAAACTACAAACTCTGTGCTGGACAAAATAACATGAGGGATGGCTGTGCCTCACAAATGGATAAGTTGTTTAGAGAGTGCTTATTCAACTTAGGCATCATGTCTACATCAAGTTGATCCAGGTTCATTAGGATCATTCAATTTCATTTCATGGCCTTTTTGGCCCACATAACCCTTCGGATCTCAGGTGTGCTGAAAAGCACAACTAGTTGCAGCTTGCATCCAGGGCATGTTTTCATATACATATAAGCTCAACAATTGTTTAGATATAGCTTTTAAGAACCATTGCTTTTTGGACCTTTCTTATACTCTTCGAGGAGTATTTTTAGCAGTTCATCGCTCTTGCCCTTTTTAGTTTCCATGGGCAAATTTATAAGTTTCCATAAGTAGTACATGAGCTTTCAGTTTTAGCCAACAACATCTCAAGTGACTAGGGGGAGTTCGAGCCAATGCCAACATCGGGACAACCGATCAGAATGATTTAGGCCTACAATCCAACTCACCAAAGGCGAGTTTTGTCACCAACTTAGAGTCGAGACACTAAACATACAGGGATGCGGTCCAAACACAGAGGTAGAAAAATGGGGAAGTCCTCAGTATTAGAAAGTCAAATGAGACAAGTCAGGGTTTATAGTCAAATAAGGAAAGTCATGTATGGATGGAGTCAAGTGAATATGGAGCCTAAACTAGCAGACAACTGGTGTCAGGAAAGACCATATCTATGTAAGGTGGTAAACCAGTGAGTTTTGTTAAACAACCTAAATGTGCAAGTAAATGTTCATTTTAGAGTTCATTTTAAATAGTTTGCCACATCAGGAATAATATACCAAGTAGATGTTGTGAACATGACTAAATCAACAAGATAATAATCCACAGTCAGTGATAAAACATCCATAAGTCATACAACATCATCACAAGAATAATCATCATATATCATCTGAAAACACTGCTGCAATACATCTCTAGGCATTGAACTGAAACTGCATGGGATAAAGGGTCACATCGGTCATCAAATCTGAACTGTCAAGGCTCAGCCTTGACACAAGGTCTAACATAAGTCTGAATAATACACTGCTCTGATCATGAGTGATCTCAAAATATACAATCATCATAGCCAAGCTTTGAATAGTGGAAGCTCTGGAATGTGCAGATATCTGCTAAGCAAGCATAGTAGCCCTGCTACTATGGTGTGATAACAGGATCCCACGTTGTACAAGCAACTAATAGTTTCTTGATGTATCTGGTCAACACTAGGCCGGATATATGTTTTGCAGTGAACACCTTATGCCAGTTCATGGTGGAGTCGAGGCTGGAGCATTGGGTAGCAGTAAAACTTGTGCTCAGATACTTGAGGGGAATAGTGGAGTATGGATTGAGATATCTTGGAGATGGCGAGCTGAAGTTGCATGGGTATTGTTATCACACAACTTTTAGTTGCCCCTAGTGGTATCCATCCGGGACGGTAGAGGAGATGGGCAACTAAAGAGGTGACCCAAGAGATGCCATGGTTCCCAATGCAAGGCGGGAGTCACGTCAACTGAGGCACTCTTCGCTTTAGGTCAAGGTGAATCAAGACCTAGGGGGAGACCCTATAACCAATCAAGGATGATTGGACCCAAACAAAGGTTCCTAGGGATGAGTAAGTGGTAAGTTACGGAAACCAATGCAAGGTAAAGTGGACCTAGAATTTAAAATATGGTTGAAGGTGGTTTGAGGAATGATTAGCATTTCAACCAATGTATGATTTAGGCCACATGATTAGTTATAATGACAAGGTATAGTACCGTATGGTACACAAGTGGGTTTTACCTTCTTGGGATAAGTGAAATGGCTTAAGGTGGACCCACAAGGTGAAGTTAAGGGATGCAATTGGCACTAGAGGATATGTAGTGAGTAGATCTATGGATCTAAGTTGAATTTAGGAGTACCCATGTACCCGATCTAAGGTTTGACACAATTCCCAAGGAGTGCGACTTGCTTTGAGGAGGACTAGTGCCTTGTTGGATGGGCTAATGGAGTCGAAAGATATGTCAAAGTGTAGATCGGGACACCTAGAGGTCAAGTTAAGTGGGCTAATTGAGATTAAGTAGTTGTATCTTACTAGATCTAGGATTTCATGATATGACCCTAAGTGGACCACAATCCCTTAAAACAAGGAATGCTACCCCCAAGGCAGATCGTCACAAAATGATACTCTAGACCTAGGTTTCAAGGTATGGCCGTTCCAAATCCACAAAAATCTCAACCACCCACTTCCTCAAAGTGGGCAAACTTACTCACTCAAGGGAGTGCGACCTTGCTCAAGGAGGGCTAAAAGGTGGATAAGGTGTGCCAAATCAAGTCCAATGGCCACCAAATTGTAGATCCGAGTAGCTTATGCATCGATCTATGTGGATCTAGAAAATGAAGTCAATCCAAGGGTTAGATCTTACTAGATCTGAGTTTTAAGGTGCCAAGTAGTTCAAAAGGGGGTTTTAATCCCTTAAAATGTGGAATGATGCCCACAAGGTAGAAATCACCAAAGTAAAAGTCTGGGGGTAGGTTATCAAGTGTGTAGATTACAAATCAAGCGGGATCTCACCTACCCATATGCTAGATCTAACCCAACAAGCCTCTCCAAGGAAGTGCGATTTGGTTCAAAAGGGCTATATTGCCTTGAAAAGTGTGTCAATTTTAACCCAATCACCACCAAACTATAGATCCAGCTAGGGGTGGATGCTATAGAGGTGGGTTCTTAAGATCTTTTCAAAAGCAAGGCTAGATCTAAGTAGATCTAAGAAAAACCAAAATTGGGGTTTTAATTAATTAGGGTTTGTGACCAAAGAAGATAGAATGGATGAAAGAGGCACATACCTTGTAGATCTTACCTCAATTGCTTGTGGCCACCTTGCAAATTGATAGCATTCTCCTATGTGTATATTCAAGAGTGAGATCCAAGAGCTCCAACCAAAACGTCCTCTTCCAAGATAGCCAAATCGTCCTCCTCCTACAAGACAAGATCAAAGAAACAAGTCAAGCAAGATGATTATGAAAATGATAGAAAGATGTAATAGAAAGCATCAACTATGTCACAAAGATACAATAATGATACTCCCTGTCAGAAGATCAACCCAAGAGAGAATATGTGGATCCCTCCAACAATAACCCTCAAGAAATCGCCCTCCTCTCCATCAATTCGACTTTCCTGCCAGAAAACTAGTAGAAGCACCAAAATCCACAATGATACATAGAAGAAATACTGTATACTCAATATGCAAGAGAATCCACAAGACGAGAGATATGCTCCACAAAGAAGTGTTCTATTCCAATATTCTAGAGCTCCAAAGGTGAGCTATACAATAGGGGGTCTCTTCGTTATTTAGGATAATAAATACCAAAACCCTATACCACTCTACAATACTACATCAAATGAGTGGTTGAGATTAAAAGATCTCAATACATGATCAATGGCTAATAATGAATCATAACAATACATCACATGGATCACCCAATATAATGATGACGCCCTAACTAAATGGTACAAAGTGAGGATGACGTCATCCACTAGAGGGGTAAAAGTACAAAAATCCACCTCATAATGGCTAGGACATGACATATTAAAGCACATGGTGGGGCTAGGAGGCATCAATCCTTACTAGCTCATCCCCAAGGCACAATAAAATAATAAAATATGTCCAAGATAATATAAATGATCAAATCTGTCCTCAAAATCTGTGACAGACAAGCAGTAAAAGACTTCCTGTGATCGCTGTGGGCCTACCCACATGGTGAAAACTGGCTGGAAGATAGTGGGATCACCCTGGAAGGCCTCTGTGAAAACCAAATGCCAAAACCTTGCCTCAATTGCCCAAATCGAATTCCTCAGTGACCACTTTATCCCATTTTTTAACTGCCTCGGTAACTGTGAAAGTGCCAAAACTGCCTCCTAGGGCATCTGCGTTGTCCATCTGAGCCCACCAGGCTCTCTAGAAGAGGGCGTAAATGGTAAAAACAAGTGGCTAGACCACCCCCTCCTCATACAACGCCCTAGGTGAACTGGCCTCTCATGGCCCCTGCTGCTCAGGCTGGGAAATCAGCCCCAAATCTGGTCAACAAGTGTAAAACTGCATCAATCACTGTCAGAAGTGCCCAGAACTGAGAGATAAGTGTCTCATTGGATCTAGAAGACCCAAATCCACTAGGAATGTGTACTCATACACCATGGGTTGCCCTAATGGGCCAGCTGTAGGGTCCACCATATATGGACAGTGCATAATCTGATGATCTGAAGTAATAAATAAAACTGCTGAACTGCATCAATCATCATCTGAACCATATGTCCATCATATGGCATCATCATCAAGTATGTGGGACCATCAATCATCATCAATAGGTATATATATATGGCCCACATCATCACGGATCCCAATAATATACAACCAAGGATGAATCACATTAGTAGACTAAGACATGCTTCTCTAATCATTCTCACAGCCAAGCTCAAAGTATAACATCCATTCAGTGGCATTAATCAAGTTAGCATATTCCTTTGTTATATAAAATTACTTGCACAATAGTTCAAATGACAAACTCACCCATTGGACATGGTCAAACTGCTAGTGAAGGATGAAGGCTAGGAACAAGGTTGGGCCAAGGGGTTGACTTATCTAACTTAACTCAAAAATACTTTGCACTGGGAGAAGGGGGAAAGCTACAAACTCTGTGCTGGACAAAATAACACGGGGAATGGTTGTGCCTCACAAATGGATAAGTTGTTCAGAGAGTGCTTATTCAACTTAGGCATCATGTCTAAATCAAGTTGATCCGGGTTCATTAGGATCATTCAATTTCATTTCATGGCCTTTTTGGCCTACATAACCCTTCGGATCTTAGGTGTGCTGATAAGCACAACTAGTTGCAGCTTGCATCCAGGGCATGTTTTCAAATACATATAAGGTCAGCAATTGTTTAGATATAGCTTTTAAGAACCATTGCTTTTTTGGACCTTTCTTATACTCTTCGAGGAGTATTTTTAGCTGTTCATCGCTCTTGCCCTTTTTAGTTTCCATGGGCGAATTTATAAGTTTTCATAAGTAGAACATGAGCTTTCAGTTTTAGCCAACAACATCTCAAGTGACTAGGGGGAGTTCGAGCCAATGCCAAACATCGGGACAACCGACCAGAATGATTTAGGCCTACAATCCAACTCACTAAAGGCAAGTTTTGTCACCAACTTAGAGCCGAGACACTGAACATACAGGGATGCGGTCCAAACATAGAGGTAGAAAAATGGGGAAGTCCTCAGTATCAGAAAGTCAAATGAGACAGGTCAAGGTTTAAAGTCAAATAGGAAAGTCATGTATGGATGGAGTCAAGTGAGTATGGAGCCTACACTAGCAGACAACTGGTGTGAGGAAAGACCATATCTATGTAAGGTGGAAAACCAGCGGGTTTTGTTAAATGACCTAAATGTGCAAGCAATTGTCCATTTTATGATTTATAGTTCATTTTAAACAGTTTGCCACATCAGGAATAATATACCAAGCAGATGCTGTGATCACGACTAAATCAACAAGATAATAATCCACAGTCAATGATAAAACATCCATAGATCATACAACATCATCATAGCAAGAAACATCATATACCATCTGCAACATTGCTGCAATACATCTCTAAGCACTGAACTGAAACTGTATGGGATAAAGGGTCACATCGGTAATCAAATATGAACTCTCAAGGCTCAGCCTTGACACAAGGTCTATCATAAGTCTGAATAATACACTGCTTTGATCATGAGTGATCATAAAATATACAATCATCATAGCCATGCTCTGAATAATGGAAGCTCTGGAATGTGCAGATATCTGTTGAACAAGAATAGTAGCCCAGCTACTATGGTGTGATAACAGGTATCCAGACTCAGATTGGGTAGGCAATGCATCAGACAGGAAGAGCACGTTAGGGTGTTGCTTCAACTTGGGATCAACGATGATATCCTGGTTCAACCAAAAGTAAACTTTCGCAGCTCTTAGCTTAGCAGAGGTAGAGTATATGGCCACAAGTATAGCTAGTTGTGAGGCCGTTTGGCTTTGCAAGTTGCTAGCAAGTCTATTTGATCAAGAATTGGATCCCACAGTGATTTACTGTGATAATGAATGTTGTATAAAACACTCTAAGAATCCAGTTTTTCATAACAAATCCAAGCACATTGAGACCAGGTATCACTTCATTTGAGACAAGATTCATAAGTGAACAGTGAAGCTCCAATATGTACCCACAAATCAACAGGTTGCAGATATTCTGATCAAGCCCTTAGGAAAAGGGAAGTTTGAAGCATTCAAAGACAAACTTGAATTGGTGCAGAATTCCTTCCTCGCCAAGAGGGAGTGTTGATGTGTTGTAGCTCGGACAGGAACTTACACATAGGTTTCGTGTCAAACATGTGTGAAGTCGTCCAAGTCAAATCTATTTTGTAATTCACTTTATGAAAGTGAAAGTCTTATATTTTGCTGTTAAGTCTAATGAAGCGCATTTTTAGTACATTAGTGATTTAGACTAATCTCAACTGTTGATCTCAGCGAGAGATCAGGGTTTTGGTAGATTAGGGTTGCAGCTAAACTATAAAGACAGGTCAAAGTAGAGGGTAAAGATACATTCATTGTTTGCTCGAAGATACGTTGGTCGGAAGGTGAAGAAACTCATCCAGAGAATGAAATTAGAGCACCAAAGGGGAGCCCAATCAACAACCAGGCAGATTTCAGCGAGTAGTAGGGACAAATCCGTATAGTTGTATGGAGTCGTATAGCATATCCATACAGCTGTACGGATCTATACAGTAGCTCCATTCAATCGATAGATCTGTATGACCATGTCAGTATATGTGTGCAGACAGTTTGTACCACAGCCAACAAGCTCCATGTGGATTTCTCGGTTGATTGAGGGCATTTTTCCTCATCAAGTTTCTTTTTGGGGGCTCCTTTTTGAGTGTACCATATAGCTGTAAGTTATTGCAGCTGTGGAGGTTTCCTTGTAAGCCTAGATCTATTAATGAAAGGCTGATTTGAAGGTGTAAATCTTCTGTATTGTGTTTTGCTTCCGCTGTTCATTTTCAGCTACATGTGATTGTTGCATGTTCAGAAACATTTATTTCTGTGATTAGATAAGTTCAGATCTGATTTATTTAACAAAGAGAAACATAGGAGAACAGTCACCTAGGGCCTGAAAATTTACAGTCTGGTTCGAAATGTTAATGAAGTTAATGTAAATGCGATGAATATGGAAGATTCTTTACCCACCAACATAAATGTAATATGTGAAATAGAAAATTGACTAGATAAGATAAAAGATGATTTTATTGATGAACACAAATTATCAAAAAGGATTGTCAATGGGACTCAAATGTACAAACAATAGTGGCTAGTTGTCGGAGTGCCAAAGCAATTCCCATAAACTAAATGCTAAAAGGTAAAGCATAGGCTAAAAGAAGCCAAATTGCTTAAAGAGAGAAGTAAACAAAAAATATAACCCAAAAGATAATAAGACAAAACAAGATAAAAAGCTACACATCAGAAGTAGGTGCAGAATCAGAAGGGGAGGGGGAGGCCCTTGCATGATGCGTCCATATCAAAGATAGAGGCAGGTGTGGAGGAGGAAAGAGGATATAAATGTCCCAATACAATTATGGATCATGGAGAAGGAACCTGTGTACTATGTGATGATGTCCTTGGGGCCTAGTCTAGGTTTGAGAGGTTTGCACTGTGAAATCATGGGAGGAAGTCTGGAATGTTCTACCCATACTTTTCTAACACTCGAGGCTACAGAAAAGAACTTGGTGATGAAGGATTGGTGTCTTGGACATGAGGGGTGAGCCACTTTCTTGTGTTGATATTGGGAATTGGAACTCCTCAAGAGCCTCGTGGGGGCTGGTCTATCCACCAAAAAGTGAGAGAAGATATGTGGCCTCACAGATCTAGTGCCAGAAGTATCTCGAGTCTTTGCATGCCCCCTGCTTCCACTTGTAGACATGACAAAAGGCAAGAAGTGATTCACCTAAAAGTGTTTGTTTGAGGAGGTCTTGATAAGATTTGAGATCTCTATGTCTTGTTATCTCCCTCATAAAAAGGGCTAGGCATCTCTGGTCAGGATTAGAGGAAGAGAGCTTTATGAATTTTGATGTATATTCCTCTAGTTCTTTCATTTATTCATTGCTATTGCATTTCTTCTTGTTGCCTAATTTTATCACTTTGGTCCATATCAATGGCCCCCATTCATTATAACTTTTTTCACATTTAAAGACATTTCTTGTTTGTTTGGGAAAGTGCAGCTACCAGTACAAGAAGTGCAGAAACCCTCATTTATGGTTGAATTTCACATCCCACATTCTGTAATTGCTCACATTTGACTGCTATAGGCCAGCAGTTAGTGGTTACGTGTGACGACCTGATTTGAGGGTCTTTACATGTGTGTTTTGGTGCCAAATGTACAGTGATTGCAGCAGAACATCAGTCCGTTAAAGTGGGTGGCCTGTATTGATTAGGAGTGTTTTGGAATAGCTGAAATTGTGGTACAACTCCAACATAATTCATCCTTCTTTCCTAGCATATGTACTTAATACATGACCTGATTTTAGGTGAAAACTGGTCTATTAACACGTCCTTGTCCTTGTGTTACCATGGCAATAATTTTGACAGTTTTGGTATATTGAATAAATCCTTACATCATTCTAAGCCAGAAATGTATCGGGTGATTGATTAAGTTTGATGATATTGTGGTCATGATTAATTGTGGTGGGGGTGATAAAGTTGGTGGAATTAATAGATATTGCATTGTGTACCTAATTTTATCCACCATTATCGGTTAGACTATGTATGTGTGTCCACTTGGTCTATCCATTTACCTATGTTTCGGGTACATGAATCCAACTAGGTTAAATGGAGGAGTCATGCCTAACTCTTTCTTATCTTTGTGTGATAAGTAACTATGAGGAGATACCTTCTGCCTGTATATTGAGGAGGGGTGGTCACAGATGAGTAATATCCTTCTGTGTGCTGTGGTATGACCATGTGGTGCTGAACATTTGAGGAGGGGAATTTTGGCTAGCTATACAATTGGGTTGGCTACCCACTGCACAGATAATGCTAGACTTAGCCGTCAAATAAGATTAATTGCCCATGTAAGCACGAAAATCCTATAGATATCTCTTTTTATCTTTGTGCTTGTGTTTGAAGTTTGTAGAGCCAGTTTGTGACAAATGGTACTGTTATCACACCATAGTAGCAGGGCTACTATCCTTGCTGAGCAGATATCTACACATTTCAGAGCTTTGCTTTTACAGAGATCAGCTATGACGAGCTTGTATTTTGAGATCACTCATGATCAGAGCAGTATATTATATCAGACTTTTGTTAGACCTTGTGCCAAGGTTGAGCCCTGGGAGCTCAAATTTGATGACCTGGGAGCTCAAATTTGATGACCGATGCGACCTTTTGTTCCATACAGTTTCAGTTCAGTGCCCAGTGATGTTATTGCAACAGTGTTTCAGATGATTTTTGATGATTATTATTATGATGTGATATAACCTATGGACTTCTGATTATTGATTGTGGACTTTTATCTTGTTGTTTTAGTAATCTTCACAGCATTAGCTTGGTATATGATTCAGGATGTGGCAATACTATTTAAAACTAAAATTGAATACCTTGGATGATGTTATAACTATTAATGGATGTATTACTTGCACACTTAGGTTTTCTGTCAAAACTCAGCGGTTGTATTACCCTCCTATGAGCATAGATATGGTCTTCCTTAACATTCTCGTCTGCTATCTTAGGCACCACATTCATTTGACTCCATCCATCCATGACCTTCCCGATTTGGCTTTCACCTTTGACTTGCCTTTCTTGACTTTTTGATACTGAGGACTTCCCCATTACTACCTCTGTGTTGGACTGCATCCATGTTTGTTTAGTGTCTCGGCTCTGAGTTGGTGACAGAACTTGCCTTTGGTGAGTTGGATTGTAGGCCTAAATCATTCTGTTCAGTTGTCCTGATGTTTGGCATTGGCAGAAGTCCCCCTAGTCACTTGAGATGTTGTTGGCTAAAACTGAAAGCTCATGTACTACTTATATTGGAAATGCACAATGAAAGCCTGTGAACTTAAAATTCTAGAATGTGTTTCTCAACACACTTGAATAAAGGCTATAGCGATGAACTGCTAAAAATACTTCTCGAAGAGTATAGAAAAGGTCCAAAAAGCAATGGTTACTCAAAGTTATATCTATTATTGCTGACCTTGTATATGTACAAACATGCCCTGGATGCAAGCTGCAACTAGTTGTGCTTCTTGGCACATCTAAAATCCGAAGGGTTATGTAGGCCAAAAAGGCCATGAAATGAAATGAATGATCCGAATGAACCTGGATCAACTTGATGTAGACATGATGCCTAAGTTGAATAAACACTCTCTAAACAACTTACCCATTTGTGAGGCACAACCCTTCCTTGTATTATTTGTTCGGCACAGAGTGTAGCTTCCCTTTCCCCGTCCAAAGTGTCACCTATTTGAGTTTTGGTCAAGTCATCCCCTTTGCCCAACCTTGTCTTAGCCTTCACCCTTAGCTAGCAGTTAGACCATGTCCAATGGGTGAGTCTGTTACTAAAAGCTCTTGTGCAAGTAAAGTATAAATAACATTAAATATCTGTATGTATTAAACTGCCATGGAATGATGATGTACTTTAAGTTAAGCTGTGAGTATGATTAGAGGAACATGTCTTTGACTATTGATATAATTTTGTCCTTGGTTATATTTTGACCTAGTCAAACTTAGTTTGACTATGGTCATTCTTGGGATCCGTGATGATGTGGACCATGTATGCCTATGGATGATGATTGATGGTCCCTCATACTCTTGTTGATGATACCATATGGTGGACATATGATTCAAATGATGGTTGATGCATTTTAGCAGATTTATTATTATTTCTAGATCATCAGATTATGCACTGTCCAGATATGGTGGACCCTACAGTTGACCCCTCAGGTCAACCCATGGTGTATGAGTAGACATTTCTAGTAGATTTGGGTCTTCTGGATCCATTGAGACACTTATTATTCAGTTCCGGGCACTTCTGACAGTGATAGATGTAGTTATCCACCTGTTGACCAGTTTTGGGCATGCTTTCCCAGCCCGTCCAGCAGAGGCATTGGAGGCCAGTTTCACTTAGGGCGCTGTATGAGAAGGGGGTGGTCCAGCCACTTGTTTTTACCATTATCCCCCCCTTCCGGACAGCCTGGTGGGCTCAGTTTTACAGCACAGGCACTCTGGGTGTCAGTTTGGGAAACTTCACTATTCTCGAGGAGGATTAAAAATGGAATAAAAGGGTCATTGAGGAATCCGATTTGGAAAATTGAGGCAAGGTTTTGGCACTTGGTCTTGACAAAGGTCTTCCAGAGTGAACCCCCCATCTTCCAGCCAGATATCATCAGTCAGTGGGGTCCACAAAGGCCACAAGAGGCCTTTTATTGCATGTCTCTTACAGATTTTGAGGACAGGATTTGATCATTTGTATTATTTGGACATATTAATTTATATTATTGTGCCATGGGGATGAGCTAGTAAGGATTGATGCCTCCTAGCCCCACCATGAGCTTATTGAGTCATGTCCATGTCATATGAGGTGGGCCCATATGTTTTAGCCCCCTCCTAGTGATGACATCACCCTCCATGAGTCTTTTTGAGGGATGACGTCACCCTCTCTTTAAGTGATCCATGTGATATATTGTAGGCTCATCTTAGCCATTGATTATATTTGTTGATCTTTTAATCTCAACCACTCATTTCAAAAAGTGGTTTTGAGATCTAGGGTTTTGGTCTTTATTATCCTATATACGGAGGAGACCCCCCTCATTGTAAAGCACCTTTGGAGCTCTTGAATACTGGAATATAATACTTCTTTGTGGAGCTACTTCTCTTTTCTTGTGGATTCTTTTTCACTTTGAATATACAGTATGTCTTCTATGTATCATTGTGGATCTTGGGGCTACACGTTGTTTTGTTGCAGGGAGGCCGAATTGGTGAAGAGGAGGACAATTTGAAGAGGGTTATTGTTGGAGGGATCCACATATTCTTTCTTGGGTTGATCTTGGTGACAGGGAGTATCATTATTGTATCTTTGTGACATAGTTGATGCTTTCTATTACATCTCTTCATCATTTTCATAATTTTCTTACTTGGCTTGTTTCACTTGATCTTGTCTTGTAGGAGGAGGATGATTTGGCATCTTTGGAGGAGGATGTTTTGGCTTGGAGCACTAAGATCTCACTCTTAAATATACACATGGGAGAATGCTATCAATTTGCAAAGTGGCCACAAGCAATTGAGGTAAGTTCTTCAAGGTATGTACCTAGATCCATCCATTCTTCTTCATTGGTTATCAAACCCTTAAAATCAAAACCCTCATTTTATATTTTCCTAGATCTACTTGGATCTAGCTTCGCTTTGGGGATAATAAAAAGAACCCACCTCTATAGCATCCACGACAATTCAGATCTATAGTTTTGTGGCATTTGGCCTTCATTTGACACATATTCCAAGGCACATTAGCCTCCTTGAGGGAAGTCACACTCCTTGAGGGAAGCTAGTGGGGCTAGTTCCAAGACTTGGGTAGGTGAGATCCCACTTGATTTGCACTGGTCTACTTTGATAACCTACCCCTAGTGCTTCACCTTTTTGATTTTTGCCTTGTGGGCCCCATTCCTCATTTTGAGGGTTGTGCCCCACTTGGGTCATTGGGTGATGCATTTTCAATCTTAGATCTATGGAGATCTAGCTCACATTGGGGCATGCCACTTAAAACCCACTTTGATAATTGCCTTAACTACTCCAATCTACATTTTGGCATCATTTGGACTCCATTTGCCCCCTCATCAAAAGGCACTAGAATCCCTTGGTCAATTCGCACTCCTTGGGGTTAGTGTCATTTGCTAGATCCCATATGTGGGTATTATCTATCTCCTCCTAGATCCATAGATCTACATCCTTGCATACCCCTTAGTGCCATATCACCCTTAACTTCACCTTTTGGGTCCCATTTGGACCATTTCCATATTTTAAGGAAGTGGGCCCCACTTGTGTATTTTCATGGTACTAGATCTATCCATTAAGTGGCCCCATTCATTCATTGGTTGAAACACTTGTCACCTTTAAGCCTCTTCAACTATACTTAACTCTTGGGTCCACCTAATCTAATCACCTCATTGGTTTCCGTAACTCATCTTTTACACGTTTCCGTAGGAACGTTTGGGTTAGTTGATCTTCATTGATTGACTAGGGTCTCCCCCTTGGTCTTGACTTGTCTTGATTTAAAGTGAAGAGTGCCTCAGTTATTGTGACTCCCAGCTTGCATTGGGAACCGTGGCATCTCTTGGGTCATCTCTTTAGTTGTCTTCCTCTACCATCCCGGATGGGATACCTTTAGGGACAACTACAAGTTGTGTGATAATAGGTACTCTAGTTCTTATTAGCGATTTTCATACACATTTCTCAACCCAAATTTCTTTATCATATATGATTTTTCTTAGCTTATGTTGCTTAGTCTGCCATCTATTAATCCAAACTATATAGCAGGATGTAACCAGATCTTTATTAGTAAATGTGACATTTTGTATTCATGTATATGACGTTGACACCTCATCTTCATTGATGCCTGGCATTCATTTAGGAATATAGTATGTGCAACTTTGGACAACATCTATGACTGTTTCCTCCAAACATTTGAGATGACCTAGAATCCTTTAAGATGTTGACACTGCCGCTAAGATCTATTTGGTGCCATTCTTCTTCAAAAAGCCTATCACCTGTAATAGGATTGTCATTCATCATAAACATTTAAACATGCTTACTAAACATTTTTCTTTCCAAAATGGTCCAACTTGAATGCTGTACATAGGTGATTCCTATGCATACTGCGCAACTACATAATAGAGGAAACACCAGCATTTACATATGCATATTTTGCCTTTAGATCCATAATTGGTAATGTCAATGTCCAATAAACAAATGTTTTAGGCAAGGTTACACGAACCGTGGGTACAATCGGAATCCGCAGAAGAATCCAATACGGGTGCGACACTCACCCCAAAATTAGGAACCGGGGATTCGGAACCCTAGCCCCAAGTAATCCTAATTATCCTACATTTATCCTACCTAAACAGCTTTAGATTTGTCAAAATGAAGTGGAAGAATCCGAGAATCCGATTCGGAAGAATCCAATTCGGGTGTGGTTAGGCCTAGGGCCGAATCCAGTAACTATGGTTTTAAGCATTCACAATTTAGAAGGAAACTAAATGACTGGCTAAGTCGAGGTCTCCATATGACATGCAATTCATCAACTTTTTATGCCTCCAATTGCGCAGCATGTGAAGGAACCATATTATTCCTTAGTTGGAACCTTCTTCAAGTTCCCATGTTGCCAATATGATGACCACATTTGTGTAGATATCAATCGAATCATGAAACACCGAGATACAACTAGGATTGACAGAGTGCAGATTTAAAAGAATGAAACATGAGACAGAAGAAAATCATTTTGCATAATGCTTATTATGGAGTATTGAATCAAGGGAATCACACTGTATGACTACTCTGTTGTTAAAAATGTATTAGAGAACAAAAACGAAATGCTGGAAACTATATGTGCCTCATAAAAATAAAAAATATCATTTACCAGTCTTCCAAAGTCATTCACTGTTTCAACTTTTCTGATATTAAATTTTTAGTGCACATGTGAATTTTATAACAGAATTTAGAACACATGATTGCTCATACAAATGTTTTAGAAAACTACAGCTTAATAGGTTCAGTGGCTTCTATTTGTACCACTGAACTCTTCTTTTGAATTGAGTTTTCTTGGCTGACCTTCCTATGTATACCGTTTACTAATCGCTCACATTTTTGCAGCTTGAAATATATAAATATTGCAATGTTGACAATTTTGAAGAATATGACAAATATCATAACAGCTATAGGAGAGATATATCTTTTCAAGAAGCATCATAACAGCAAAGTTTGGGCTGCTCTCATTTTCATGGTATGCCCTTTTGCTTCTCTTCATAAACAGTTGCAGTAAATATCTGGTCCCTAATTTACTACAGGGTCCCTGATTTACCAAGGATAATCATGCTTCCATGCTTATTTTTTTGCCTGAAGTAAATTATTTTAATTCCTTGTATTAATTTCTTAAAGTCCTTTAATTTCCATTTGAAAAATCGAAGAAGTTGTTTCCTTGATATGTGGTTATCAATCGTTTTCTTGATAGGCGGCTATAAATATTAATATTACTGCACAAGCTAGCACCCCTAAAGTGCAAGGTCTTCACGAGGGCTTAGCTGAGGGCAGCTCTTAGAAGTGTTGCCACTGCCACCATGACAACAACTTCTCTTCACTTTAGTGCATAGGATAAGGGCCTAGCACTAGGGGGGATTGCGTAAACACAACTAAGTTTCAATAGATGATTTTTGGAAATATGTTTTATTATGGAACTAAGTTGAAATAATTTCAGATCTGGATTATTGTTTTTGAAGTGTTGATTTAGGGTTTTAATACTTAGTCCTTGGATATCAATTGTTAGCCTAAATTTTCAGAATTATAATGAGATTAGATTGTTGTTATAAAATGGGTGTTTCAACCAGAAATGAATGTATTTAACAATAGATAATTCCAACTGTAAGTGTTTGAAAGAATGTGCAAGTTAGGCTAGCCGCTAGAAAGGACAAGCAACCAGATGCTAAATCTTGAAACTTGAGTGATCAATTAGTTACTTGTTTTCACCATCAACATGATATATTTTGTGATGTTAGTTATGTTGACAGTGACAATAGATTGCAGAACTAAATGGACAGTCAATGATGCAAGAGAAAATGAGATTTCAAACACTTCAAACAGCTTGCAATTAACCCAGAAATTTATACCAGATGAGAATCTACCAAAGGGACTCTTATAAAAGAGATTTTATGGTGTACTTTAGTCCAGCAAAATACTTATTAAACAGCCCAGAAATTTAACCCAGTGAATTAAAGTCAAAGATAAGAGAGTGCAAACAGGGTTAAAATCTAGAAGTAAATCTGGAAGTAAATTCACCTTAATTTTCTGTGTTTAACCGACAAGCAAAACAGCCCCTCAACTGCTCCAAAAACCAGAATTAAAGGGTATATATTACAGCCCTAAGGGTATGGCCTAGATAGGAATTAAATGCAGCCCTAAAGGGAGTTTCTGAAGATGTATTTTTAAGGTTTTGCAGAAAACTTTAAATGCCTAAGATGAATTAAATTCCAGAATGCAAAATAAAAAGGAAAAACAACTTAAATTTTAGTATTGAATGGCTGGGAAGTCCAGGGTATTTGTTAAGGATAGTAATAGTATACTTAAGTATAGTATTCTAGGCGATTATTTTGGATTGAAAAAAACATATATATAGATAGGTAGGCGAATATTAAACATGAAACATACAATTTACTATTGAAACGCGTAAATTTTGGCGAATATTATGATAAAAAAACATATTTTATGTAAATATAGGCAATATTAGAGACTAAAAATGACCAAATAGCGAATTTATTTTTTGAAAAAAAGCCCCAAAAATAGCCAATTGGCGAAATTTCGCCCTTAAAAATTCCCCAGCTGGGAACATAGGACTAGTGCCTAGGGTTGAAGTTGGGCATATGGGGTCATTCAAGGCTAGTGAAGAAGAGCTTACTGGCATTCAAGGATAGCTAGCATTTGAGGGCCAATCCCTACCAAATCCAAGAAATACTAGATTGACCCTAAGATATACAAGGGAATAATCTAAGTGGTATCTTCAAACTACCTTGGGCATAATACTTATCAAGCATGGAATCCTAGGGCATACAATCAAGAGTTGAAAATACACCACCTATTCAACCATAAACCAAACAAACTTAACCTTACAAAGTAAAGAGCTTACTTGTAAATCATCCCAAGATAAACCAATTGTTGATTCAATAGTACAACATAGCATTAGCAAGACATCCACATCATAGCGCTAGCATCAACCATCCATAAGCAATCACCACAAAAGCTAGGCAAAAGCCAAAAGAGAGAGTTCTCCACAAGTTTCTAACAAGTTTTACAATGGAGGAGGTTCTCTTTATATAGGAAGAGAGATTAACGAATTCTTCAAAAGAAAATAATCCCCATGACATGGTCAAAATACCAAAACCCTAACTACTTGCCTAAGAGAAAGGGGGTGCACCACTAGAGTAGGTGAGATAATACATGGATAATACAAAAGTAACTTCAAGAGGTGGAGTGCTCCACTAGATCTAGTCAAACAATGAAAGATAGGTCAAAACATTAAGGTTTTGACCCTCAAAATCATTCCAAATGCAATGATCTCAACCAAATGCATGAGTATGTGTGCCAAATCTTCCCCAATATGTTGCTCTCCATTCAAATGGTCCACACTCTCCTAGAGACATGCCACGTGTGGCACACAAAGGCTCTCCCATGTGAGACGTCTCAAGGGTCCAAGAGTGCCAAAAATCTAGAACACTCTAAGAGTAATGCAACCAATCTTCATTAAATGATACACATGTGAGGAAAAGTGGGATGTCCCATAGACATAATGCCATGATGAACCCAAAAGTGCCTCCAAATATGTAAAGGAGGACACTCCTCAAGTGTGGCCTATTCATCATCAAGATTCAAAACAACTCAATCCAAGTGTTAGACCATACAATATGTCTAGGGTGTTAGCTCTAGGAAGCCCCAATGATATACACCTATCAGAAATATCATCAAATACATAAGAAAAAACATATTAAAAGGTTAGCAAATGCAATTTTCTAACAACCAATGTTTCTTTAATCAATAATTCCATCAACCTTAGCTTCTATGGTGTGACCATAATTAAACCCCTATTACATGTTAGACCCCTAAGACAAGATGTATTTCCTAAGTTTCTTAGTGAGTTGAGAGTGATGGAGTAAATGTGGTACTAGGGGAAAGGTGTCTTTGAATTGGCCATCATAGAAATGTGTATAAGTGTTAGGTCTACCCCTTAGCTTTCAAGAGCTAGGTGTTATAGATTTTTTCTTCTACATGTGCCTTAGAAGTTAGAAGGGAGCGCTTTTCTAGAATTACCCTTTCCTTGTGCCTCTTTTTTGTGATCCCTTTATTTTCTTTGTTTATTTTTTCTTTAAAGCTTTTTCATTGGCTTAATCCATTTACTTTAGAGTCAACTTTGATAACTTGGGACATAGGAAACCTATTTTTTTTCAAGAGGGCATTGCTCACATATATAACATTTATAATTTAGCTACATCAACCTTACAGTACTTGACTCTTTTAATTTGATTTAGGCATTCATTCGTAAGAATAGTATAGAGACCTTAGAACATAACATATGATAAGTCGATTGTGAAAGGGGACATGATGAAAATGAATGAAATGGCTAGTGGAACGACATGGCATGAAAAATGGCTAGGTAAAAACTGTGAAATGACATGAAATGAATGTTACACCTACTTAAATTTGGGATACACTTGATTCATAAGGTGACACACTTATCTAAGGGAATTACGACCACACCATGATACATCCTTAGCTATAAAACAACAATTAAAAATGGATGAGATACTATAGAGTAACACCATTTGACCCCTCATGGTCAATATCTCATATAGAAGAAGGCAATTGTTAGATTTTAAACTTTTAATCTATAATTATCTAGGATCTTACTAAGAGAATAACAAGCATAGCATAAACACAAGAGACAAAGATTTTTCTCGGGGAAACTATAAAGGAGAAAACCCCGCAACTTCCTTAGAGATAGAATGATCACCAAAACAATGTCACAAAGTAAACCCCAAAAATAGAGATGGTCGTCAACAACTTCTCTCTTCACTTGTGCGAACTTGTCCTCCTTCTCACTAATGTGAACTTGGTGAGTGAGTGAATGAATAAATGAGAGAGCCTAGCTCTCTATTTATACATTCACTTCCACTTTAACTTTACCACTTGACATGTCGGCCCCAACTAATTCTAACTGGGCCGACTCCTCTAGAGGACGTAAAAACCCCTTTACATTTGACTCTAGAGGGATCTATTGCCCCGACTTACAAGGGAGGATTTACCTCAATGACTTTACATGACCAATGTAATAATTACATCCCCGACCGGAGGAATAAACATCTCCATCGGAGGTACAATAAAATACAATAAAAATTACAATATAAAATACAAGTGAATATCTTCCGCAGTTACAATAACATTAACACTCTCTCTTAACTAGGAAGGTATTCTCTTGACACAGTCATCAACACATCTGGACACAAGTCTTTGTCGCCGAATCAACAATGTTGGAACATCATCATCAACATTGGATTGTCGTCGTCACTGCTGCTGCAATCCTTGTCATGTCGACCATCGATTGGTGCTATCTCTCAATTCTACTCGTCACAGGAAGTTCTATAGAGCCAACCCTTTTTCATGCTGGATGTAGGCCTAGCCCTCATGTAGTTCTTCATCATCTCTGCGAGCAAGCCATCAAGTAGGCAACCCAGGACCAGTCATTACATTGCCTCTGAAAATACCTGCGTCTCCTACTATCACTTCATCGTCTTCAGATCATCTCATCGTCACACAGAGCACAACCCAGATGCACATCACACAGCACTTACATCAACCGACATGGGAGGACCGACCTACCACCATTCGGGAAAGGCTCAACACTTACATCAACGACCATGGGAGGACCAACCTACCACCATGTCGGAAAGGCTCTGCACTTACATCAACGACCATGGGAGGACCAACCTACCACTATGTTGGAAAGGCACTCCACTTACATCAACGACCATGGGAGGACCAGCCTACCACCATGTCGGAAAGGCACAACACTTACATCAGCGACCATGGGAGGATTAACTTACCACCATGCCGGAAAGGCTCAACACTTACATCAACGACCATGGGAGGACCAACCGACCACCACGCCGGAAAGGCTCAGCATTTATGTCAACGGCCATGGGAGGACCAACCTACCACCATGCCGGACTGGCCCATGTG
Source organism: Larix kaempferi (assembly GCA_027924585.1). Lineage (NCBI taxonomy): Eukaryota > Viridiplantae > Streptophyta > Pinopsida > Pinales > Pinaceae > Larix > Larix kaempferi. The sequence continues at coordinate 39,752,171 of BSBM01000486.1, read as the reverse complement.
CATCTATGTCTTCCAGACTCATCACTTCCCCTTGGAAGGATCCTCGATCTGAAGAACACCAAGCTTCTCTTTGAAGTACTCAAACTTCACTCTAGCTAGCAGCTTGGTCAACACATCGGTTATCAGCTCGTCCGTCGCAACATACTGGAGCTTCACTGCTCCTCTCTGCACCATATCCCTGATATAGTGATACTTGATTTCAATATGCTTCGACTTGTCATGGAACACTGGGTTCTCGGACAACTTCACACAACTCTGGTTGTCACAGAATATACAAGTCGCCTCTAACTGAAGATCAAAAAAATCAGACAGTAGCTTCCTAAGCCATACTGTCTCAGAACTAGCCGAAAAAGCTGCAACATACTCTGCTTCGGCTGTACTCAGTGCCACGCAGGACTGCTTCCTGCTAAACCAGGAGAGATCATACCTGATCCCAAACTGAAGTAGCACCCCGAAGTGCTCTTCCTATCTGCAGCACTTCCTTCCCAATTCGAATCAACATAACCTTGCAGGTTAACCTTTTGATTTGCGTCATATCTGAGTCCATAATCCACTGTACCCTTCAGGTGCCTCATTATATGCTTTGCAGCAACCAGGTGAACTTGTCTCGGATCCATCAAGAACTGGCTCAAAGTGTTCACAGCAAAGCATATGTCCGGTCTCGTGTTTGTCAAGAACATCAACGAACCAATAATCTGTTTGTAGCCTATGGAAGCCACTGTCCATCATCCTGAATCCCTTCAAGATCTCATCTGCATATTTTCCTTGGATAAGGAAAATATCATCTGATCTCACCCACATGTCTAATCGCAAGAATCGTGCCAAGATTCTTGAACTCTGAGATCTTCTCCCTCTGAGGTGGAGTCCTCCCTCTGTGTCTAACATCATGCACTCTCTGCATCCATCTATGAGCTTCTGCGAGAATCAAGCTATCTGTATATATAGCAACCATCCTCAACCTTGTAGCAAAGATTGAAATCTGCATCACCCGTGGTTGAAACTCATCAAATAACTAATTATTCTGGGTGCCTATTGAACTCGTACAAAGCCTTCTTTAATCTTCTGTAAGAAGTTATCCATATCATTGGTCTTTCACAATGTCACTGGGAGCTAGAATATTTCTTCCAAGATATTCTCCTTATCGGCTGGGCAACAAGTCCATATGTTGTCCCATGTCTAGGGTGTCTGTCCAAGGCCTCACACATGTATGTGCCTCAAATCTTAGTGGCTGCTCCACATACACTTCATCATCCAGGAAAGTTGCCTTCATGTTCTCCTGATGTAACTTTTATTTTATTACTGTGGCTATCGTGAGTATAGATCTAGTAGAAGTGTATCCAATTCCCTCTTCATGTGAGAAACTGCAAGCCACAGACCTTGCCTTGTACCTCTATAGTATGTTTGATTTGTAAGACTTCTTGCTGAACAGTCATCACTTGTTCTTCGGAACAAGTGTTCATCATCCTTCTCTTGTAGATCATAGCACATGATCTTTCCTACAAATCAAATTCAATTACAAGATTAGTAACACTTCATAATCATCAAATCATTTCAATGATAACCTTTTATGCATACTGATATGATTCACATAGTTATGCAACTATCTTGGCCAATGCTTTGGCACAACACTTTTCCATATCCCGTATGCATACGGTGACTATCTAGATGCCTTCCATCTCTACCAGAACATACTATCAAGAGCGTGCACTGCTCCCAGAATGTTAGCAAAGAGGTTTCATTCTAGACAAGCAACAATGGAATGTTGTCCAAAACTATTGGCTACTTACCCATTTTATGCATATTAGTAGTACACTGTTCAATTCTATATGAATGCTTACCGTATGCATGATACATTTCCCGATTCTAGGAATACAAATATGCATAGAACTATTAATATCATTAACTATTCAGAGTTCAAGAAGTAATTCAAATACTTATCTTTTTATGTTTTGTGGGGTTGCCTCCCTCTGGATCTTTGCTTCCTTTCCATGTCATGATAGTATCGTGATTTTGTGTCTTTGAGCTTTTATCCATCCTGTGGCACTATGCACCCTTAAGTGTGCACTAGTTTCATCATTGTGTCATCCTCAAGATCTCATACATAATCACACATTCATTAGTATAATCTCAATAAGATCAAAACATTATAACCCTAAATAATATTAAACACGTACGGTCATAATCATTTCATACACAGGTAATTTATCACGAGTGTTAATATTCAAGGTTTCATGGAGTACGTCTTTTACTCATGCATATTCAGATTTGACCATAGGACTCTTCTAGTTTGTCATATAATTAATCAAACTAAGAAACACAATATGCATAAAGACTTGATTACTTAAACTCTATATTCATGAATAATCATTATCAACCACATGAAAGTATACTTATCTAAGATCCTAACACAAAGTAGGATTCTAACTCGATATAGGAAAACATACTTGGATTAGCATGCTTGCTAGTTATGTCTAACATACCCAAACAATGTCTTCTTTGTTCTCTTCAATGATTTAGAGACCTGTGCTAGTAACCTGCATATTTCATAAGTTAAGCATAGTAGAACCAAATCATACATACCTCGTAAGTAGATCTTCTATGTGAGCAAAGAATATGGATGAGTTCTTTGTCTTCATGTCATCATGGTCATATATTCTTGATCTAGAACTTGATTTGTCTTTCTTCATGTACCTGTCGAGATTGCTTGTAGTCTTCTCTATAAGGGTAAAACCCTAATAGTCCAAGGTAGATCACTTGTAAACATCTTATATAGATTCATGATGCTAGGATGATAGAATACCAATGCCATTTAAACCTCCTTCATTGCTGCCCTATGAGTCTCCCAACTTTGCTAGGGTTTCTTCTTGTAGAATCCAAAAACCCTAATTTTCAATCTCCTTCCTCCCACAACATTTTGATGGAAGATTAATATCTATGATGAAGGGATTCCAAATCCATTTTCAAAGTTTCCAATGTTTCATCAGGGTGTGTCCAACATTGTATCAGGTACTTCCATACCTCTAAAAATGAAAACCCTAAGTGAGAACTTCCTCCTCTTCTTTGATTTCCTCCGTTGAGCCATTTTAGATGTTTCGTATTGTTTCTGGTGTATCTCTGAAATTTCTGATCCTCAGGGTCTGAAAATTCGGCTTGTGGTAGCCTGACCTGTCATCTTTCCAACCCCAGAGATTTGAGCTTCATTGGATTCTCCATGAGAGAGATATGCTAAGTTTCCCAACATGACCTGTTTATGGGATGAAACAGCATAGCGAACTTGTACGGTGTGCCACGTGTCACTGTTTCAACTTCGGCCTATGATATTCGGACCTGTGAAACTATAGTCCGTGCCCTAACTGTCACGTTTTACGGAATTCCATTTGGAGCTTCCTATCCCGAGATATGACCTTGTTTCCTAGGTCACTTGTTTAGGGATGCATTCTGGAAGAGGCAAAAACCCTAACTTGTACGGATCATATCTCACAAAGTTCAACGAATCTGACACTGAAACTCGGACACAAAGTACATGAACATCTCATCTTCGGCCTGTCCAAGTTTCAGATACCGAAAATTCACCAAAAGTGATTTATAGTGAAAATGCCAAGATGACTATTTTCCGGAAATGGAAACCCTAGCTTCCCGCAACTGCACAATGTCTTCTTCTCAGGTTAGCTCTGATACCATGTTAGATTTTGAACTTTAAAGCTATAATTATCTTACCGAGAGAATAACAAGCACAACATAAACACAGGAGACACAAAGATTTTCCTCGGGGAAACCATAAAGGAGAAAACCACGCAACTTCCTCAGAGATAAAATGATCACCAAAACAATGTCACAAAAGTAAACCCCAAAAATAGAGATGGTCTTTAGCAGCTTCTCTCTTCTTCATTTGTGCGAACTTGTCCTCCTTCTCACTATTGCGAACTTGGTGAGTGAGTGAATGAATAAATGAGAGAACCTTGCTCTCTATTTATACATTCACTTCCACTTTAACTTTACCACTTGACATGTCGGCCCCAATTAATTTTAACTGGGCCGACTCCTCTAGGGGACTTAAAAACCCCTTTACATTTGACTCTAGAGGGATCTATTGCCCCGACTTACAAGGGAGGATTTACCTCAATGACTTTACATGACCAAATGTAATAATTACATCCCCGAGCAGAGGAACAAACATCTCCGTCGGAGGTACAAATACAATACAATAATAATTACAGTATAAAATACAAGTGAATATCTTCCGCAGTTACAATAACATTAACAACAATCACCAGGTGTCAATGTGGCATGCATCAGCTGGAAAAGGCCTCAAGAATATCTGGCAAAAGAGTGGTGATTTGGCAAGCTGGAAGTGTCTTTGGGAAATATCCATGGGTGAACCATAGATCTCATCTATGGAGCTGATAAATGTGATCAAAATCATAAAGGCATCGATCATCAAGTCACCCGTACATGTCAGGGGGTGATACTTAACATTATGTCATACCTCATTTCCCCTTGACAGATAAAATAATTGGAATATTTTCATGAAAATTTGGAAAAAAGGATTTTATCTAGTATAGATTTTTCTTAGCTTGATTAGCATGCTAACTACATTCTATGAATCAAGACAAGCATTTCTATTCCTCTTTAGCAACGCCTGCCACAATTGATGTCTTTTGTTGTGAATACAACCTTAACAAGATTACTGTTATCACATATATAGTAGCCGGGCTATCATACATTTTTTGTCAGATTCGAGTACACTATTCGGCCAGTTCCCTTACATTGAGATGCTGAGATGAGCATCTATATTTGGATCACTATCAGATTTTGGACAACAGTTGTATTCCCCATTGCCATGACTGAGTCTCAGGACACTCAGAGAGATGACCGATGTAGCCATTATACCATTTGTGCAGAGCAGTCAGTAGTGCTCCGAGTTATAGTAGTAGTTTCAGATGACAGATGATGGTTCAGAGGATGAGCATTCAGGTATATGATTCAGCAGGTATATCATAGTTTTGTGGTTATATTGCTTTTATATTTATTCTTATAGCATGTGTTAGCACTTAGTGTCATGATCTGGCGATCATATAGATATGTGGACGTGGTTGATCTTACTATATATATATTATTGTCCCTACTCAAACTTAGAAGTTCACTATTCATACTCATTGGTTTTACGTTCCTTAGGGAGAATAGAGGTGATCATTCCACCATACCTTGGCTTGCTAGTGTTGGCTCCATTATTCATTGTCTTCATCCATCCATTACCTACCTTTTAGTTTATCGCCTTGACTTATTACTTGATTAGTGGCATGGAGGACTTTTCCCCACTGTAGCCTCTGTATTGGATGAGCTTCCCTGTTTATTGTGTCTCGGCTCTGAGTTGGTGACAAAACTTATCTATGGTGACAAAACTTATCTATGGTGAGTTGGAGTTCCTTGTGAATTCCCCCTAGTCACTAAAGTTGCGTTGGCTAAACCTGAAACTTTTAGTGCTGCCATGAATACAAAATCTGGAAAGTGAAATGTTATATCTTGTATGAAAAGCCCGTTCATGCAATCTGTTTTTCAACACACATGAATGAAAGGCATGCCAAATGAAAATGGCCATGAAAATAAAATGTTATATCTTTTGGAAATGTAAATACCTAGGTAAACAAGTTGTTTGTGACACACCTAGAAGTGCTCAGGTAAACAAGTGCCTTATAAACACACCTGCAGCAGAAAGCCTCAAATAAATGTAAATCTATGCAATGTGTTTATAAACACACATAGATCAAAGGCTATGAAAACTTCAGGTCCAAAAAGCAATGGAACTTAAATGCTATATCAAAATAATTGCTGGCCTCATTTGTATTATGGATTGTGCGCATCTGTCAAAGGTGAATAAACCCTCTTTGAACAACTCATCCATTTGTGAGACACCGCCATTCCCTGTGTTGTTGCTCATTCAGTATATGCTATGGTGTGTATTCCCTTTCCCATATCCAAAGTGTCACAAAGTTGAGTCAGTCAAGTCATCCTTTAGCCTAGCCAGTTTATTTTAGTCTTCACCCTTCACTAGCAAATTGATCACAGCTATGAAGTGAGTATGGTCTTGAGAGTCTAGTCTGAGTAATAATAATAATTAATGACATTATATATTTGGATTTATATCGCCAGTAATGATTACTTTGTGTTATAATTGTTATTTGAATAAGTTGTAAAGTATGCATTAACCTTTGACACTTTGTAGCAGCTTCTGATGATAGTTTGAGTTATATTTGGTCATATTGACTTGGTCAAACCTAGTTTGACCAAGGTCAATCGCAGGACATGAGATGGTTGGACCTTGTGATGATACAGATATATGATATATGGTCTATGTACATGTACATGATGATTCTATGCAGCAGATACAGGGTTATGATGATGATTTATGGTTTTTAGCATTATTTGATCATTTACAGATTATTATTATTTCACCTGTTCTGGTATAGTGGATTTATTATATGATCATGCAAAGATTCATATGGTGTATGAGTACACATCTTGTATAGATTTGGACCTTCTGAGTCCCATGAGACAGTCTGTTTTCAGTTCCGGGCACTTACAGTGATGATTGAGCCTCAGTAGGTTATCCTAGTGCAGTTTTGGTCTGTCGGAGACCCTGTCAGAGCAGAGATGGTTTTTATTTGGTTGACCTAGGGCGCTGTGCTTGGAGGGGGTGGTCCAGCCACTTGTTTTTACCATATTACCCCCCTCCCGGACACACTGGTGCCCTCACCTTGACAGCGCAAGCACTCCAGGAGGCAGTTTGGGGTAGTTTCACGCTTCCCGAGGCATTTCAGGATTGGTATAAATGGCTACAGAGGAATTTGATTTGGGCTACTGAGGCAAATTTTTGGCATGGGATGATCAGTGATGATGAGTGAGATGTCTTCCACACCTTCTCCAGCAGTTTCAGCTTCATCGGGACCCACATCCATCACTTATGGCACTTTCTGATGATTTCTGAGGCCTCTTAAGGCCCACGATTTGTCCATAGAGGCACGATTTGGTATATTGATGACTATTTTATTATTATTGTGCTATGGGGATTGACCAAGGGTGTCTAAAATTACCCCTTGGACCCACCATGAGCTTCTTATTATATTTTGTCATCATGATTTGGTGGGATTCCCCTCTCCTAGGGCGGTTGTGTCCACTTATGGTTATATTTTATTAGTGATCCATGTATTTTATTGTTGAGGTCATCTCAACCATTGATTAGACATTGTATCTTTTAATCTTAGCCACTCATTCAAAAAATGGTTAGGGTTTTGGTGCCTCTCCTATCTATTTAAAGGAGAGAGCCTCTCATTGTAAAGGGACTTGTGGCTCTGGATTATTGGAATAGAAAATTATTATTGCATCTATCTCCAGTGTTGTGGTGAATGTTTTTGGTGTTCGTTCGTTGGTTCTTCCTTTGCATTGAGTTATTGGAGATCTTGTTTTGCCATATCTTTTGTACCACGTTTTTGCATCTACAGGTGGAGGCCGATTTGCTTTGAGGAGGAAGTATTGGTAGGGGAAGACTCTCCCTACTTCTTTGGATCTCTTCGTTGGTAACAGGGAGTATTACTGTCCCAGGACTTTCTATTTCATGTTATCATTGCATTTTACTTGTATTTCCTCCATACTTGACCTCTCTGATTGAAATCGATTTCCTTGGATTGACAGGTAGAGGAGGGCGCACATGTGGGCTAGGGCATCAATTCGGCAAGCAAAATCAACAATCTCTCATCTTATCTTTGCGGGAATCTTCCTCAACATCAAGGCATCTCTCTTCATCACTCAGGTATAATCTCAAGGTAATTTCTATCTCCATGATCTATCCACTTGTCTAAAATACTTCAAACCCTAATGAATCAAAACCCCCATTTTTACATTTTTTCAGATCTACTAAGATCTAGTGGCTTCTTGGGTAAGATATTTAAAACCCACCTCTATAGTATCCATGGCATCCCGGATCTATAGTTTGGTGAAGATTGGCCTCCATTTGACCCTCTTCCCAAGGCAGTTAGCCTCTCCAAGCAAGGGTGCACTTCTTGGGGAAGGTGAGTTACCCTAGATCCGGTACATGGGTAGTTGAGATTTCAATTGATTCATGATCTACATATCCTAAAACCTACCCTTGGATTATTACTTTGGCAATTTCTACCTTGTGGGCCCTATTCCACATTTTAAGGGATTTAATCCCCATTTTGGACCACTTGGTATCTTTAAACTCAAATCTAGTAAGATCTAACCATTGGATTGCCTTGAAACTTTAGATCCACATTCTCACTTGATTAATCTACTTGGATCTATAATTTGGATGTCAGTGGATTTGTCTTGATCTATTTATCGCACATTTTACCCTCCTTGGGCAAAGTCACACTTCCTTGGGAGTTTGCGTTGGTCCACTTCTAGGACATGGGTGCATGAGATTTTGGTAGATTTAGAACGAGCATAATTTAAAACCTAGGTCTAGTGGGTCACTTTGTGAAATCTTGCCTTGGGGATAGCATTCCTTGTTTTAAGGGATTGTGGTCCACTTAGGTAAAACCATGAATTGCTAGATCTAGAATCATTCATCCATCAAACCATTAATAGCCCACTTGTCTTATGCCATAGGGGTCACAAACTATAAATTAATCTTCTAACTCCATTAATCCCAATTCCCAAGGCACTGATCTCTCTCCAAGTCAATTCGACTTTCCTAGATTGTTGGATTAACTTGTGGTTTGATCCTTGTTTGGTGGACTAAACCCTTTGATGTTGTCATGTCTCATGATCAAGCTTGTCACTAATACTAGTTAGCCCCAATTCAACCCTTAAACTACCCTGCATTGGACACGGTTCCCAAGGCAGTGGATTTTCTCACAATTGACTAGTACTTTAATCCTGGATCTCATTTCAAATATTATCAGTCACTCTCACATTAACAATGAACCAACGCTATACTCATTGAACCCCTCACTTATCTTGTGACTTCATCCTTAGGTCTAGGATAAACCATACACCTTATTTCACTTAGTCTCAACTTGTCTTGGTGTCTTGGTTTGATCTCTCTTGTCGGGAGTAGATCAGGTCTCCCCCTTTGTTGTCTGGACTAGACAACATAAAGCGAAGGTTGCCTCAACTGGCGTGACAACCATCTATTGGAGGTCGAGGTGATCGTGGTTGTACCTTTTGAGTTGCCCTTCCCTATTGCCATCCATTAATGGATACATCCATAGGGGTAACTACAGTTTAGGTGATAACAATTACCTAAAATAAAAATAGCATGACCAAGTATCTCAGGGATTTAATGATATTTTTTTGGCCGCCGAAAACACACTTGACCACAGATAAGTCTCCAAACCGCAATGTGTGTTCTTGAGGGCAACTATGAGTGTAGAACCCAGTGTCATCTTGATCCAAAACTCCTCCGTTTAGACCACAACTCCTAAAGGTCAAGGGGTGTTGTTCCTACTTACTAAGTTTCTTTTAAGAGTTGTAAATTATTCAATGACAAGCAAACATGCAGAGATGCAATGGTTTCAATGACAAGCAAACCTTTCTTAATTAACCAATTGTAAATGCAAGAGAGAAAATAAACAGTTAAATAACAAGACCAGTGCGTACTTTACTTGGGCTATGGAGTCACAAAAATAAAACAAGATTACAGATTTTTTAATAGCATCAAATCATTTACTAACCATCAAAATATCACATTAAGCATCAATTTGTAGAAGGTGAACAATTTAATGAACAAATATGCATGTAACAAGATTGAACCACTAATCCAAATGTTTTCAAAGTAAAGTATTGTAATCAAAATAACAATAGTAGTGTTTTGCAAATGGTCCTGTAAATTTTAGTTTATTTTAAGTCTCACTTTAACTCAGGGGATTATGGTTTGTGCAAGAAAACTAATGCTACTCTACGTGTCTACCCCGAAAAATTATCTCTTTCGATTTGAGAGAGATTTTCGGTTGCTCAACAAGAGAACATAAGGTTCTCAACTAGCTCCACGGGTCAATCCCAAAACTTGTTGGGTGCTCAACTGGAGGACACAAAGTGCCACGAGAATCCCAACAACCTCTACCCCACTAGATCCATAGGTCAAGTTCCTTTTTCTCAGTATCGAGTTAAGATGAATTTCCGAATGCCTATTATTCTAGCCAACACAAATCCTTGCCCTTTTTTGTCACCCAGGATGGGTTGAGCCGTCAAGGGGAGTGAATACGGGGCAAGAATCAGGGCACAATTTATCTTTTAACCTTTAATGAATAAGCAAAACCCAAAGTACAGTGCAAGCCAACATGATTTTACAAGGGAGGCAAAGCCTTCTCACTTGTAAAGTGCGAGCAAAATAAAACATAAACCAACGCGATTTTATAAGGGAGGCAAAGCCTTCTCACTTGTAAGGTGTGGACAAATTAATAACTTAAAGCAAAAAATAGTTAGAAAATAAAACTACTAGCCAACACGATTTTGCATGGATGGGCAAAGCCTCTTTTCATGCTAGGTGTGGGCAAATTAAAATGCAAGCAAACGCAATTTTACAAGGGAGGCAAAGCCTTCTCACTTGTAAGGTGTGGGCAAAGTAAATTAAAACAAAATGAAATATGCTAAACCCAAACCACTCAACAATTACAATGCAAGGGTGGCAATGCCTCCTCACTTGCATGCAATGGATGACAAAGAAAACTAAGAACCTGAATTTAAAACAAAATACAAGAAATCAAACCCAAGAGACTCTCTTGGACTTGTTACAATGATATAGATTTCAACACTTAATATTTGGGAGAAATGAGAGGGAAGAGAGTAATTTTGACTGTTTTCTTGCAAGTGGCTAAAATAGTAGCTTGTGGATGCCCTTTATGCTTGGTGATGGCCAAATTTGGGTAGCATAACACCTTTAAAATGTATAGACCTGCTAAAAACCAGCAAACAAAATGTTATAGAAAATGCCCAAAATCACTCTTGGGCAATGTTAGTTAAATCATACAAAATATTACAAAAATTTCTAAAAATTTTATGAGTAAATTTGCACAAGATAAGAGCATGTAAATGAGATTTGAAATCTGATTTTTGTATGGAAAATATGTAGAAATAAAATGCAGAAAATTAAAAGAAAAGGGAAGAGATTGTGCTCTTTGTTCTTTGAATGCTTGAAGTAGTGGGGTATCTGACCAAGGAAGTCCACTCTTCAATCCAAGTAACCTGCAACTTATAAGATATTTGCTACATAACTAAAAAAAATGTGAGATCCTAATGATGAGCTAAAAAATCATAAACTTCGACCAAAAAATGTATGGAGTTCTTAACTACAAAACAAAAAACTCATAAAATATATCGCAAAAATACCACAAATCTTACCAAAGCAAAAAAAATTGCTTGTTTGACCTCTCCAAGCTTGAGTAGCTATGAAGTGTAGAAGCAAATCACCATAGAGCAACACCAACACAAGATTTCCTCCAAAGAATTTTTTAACTAAGCTAAATGGCTGAAAATTACAGTGGCCCAAATGGGAGCAAAATGGAAGCAAGAGAGAGAGAAAATAGCAAGAGAACAAGAGCATGCCAAAATGAAGAGGAGGAGCCTCCTTAAATAGGAAAAGAGAGAGGGGAGAGTTACTTTGCATAAATGACATTTGTCACTTGTAGAGAAAGGGGGTCCATGGAGGGGGGTGCACTTCCATGGGTTACAAATAACAAGCAATGGCGGGGGGGGGGAACCCCACTCATGTTTTATCTTTCATTGCTAGGCCAAGGGGAAGGAATCATGAAGGTGGGACCCCGTCTTTTTGGCTTATTCAAGTTTATCTCATTTCCCATGGTGAGAGGGTTTCCCTCTTAGGGAGAAACTTCAAACTTGAAAAACACTTGCTTGGGAGGCCCCGTTTGGTCTTTAATTTTACCTTAGGGTCATAACATAACCTTTGCAAACTTAACTTGGTCACCCCAAGTGACCTTAGGCACTTTTCCAAAATTTGCCTTACTAATTAATTGCTCAATTTTCTGATTTCCTTTACTGACTTAGGCAAATGTGTCCAAAACCTTAGCAAGACTTGTTCGAATGACTTCAAACTTGGTCCAAGGGTGTAGGGGATCTCATGCCAGTTATCTTGAGCACCAATACCCCTATGCAACATTATAAATGACCACTTATCCCTCTTTTACATTACAATTTTTTTATGTTGAGGGACAATTTTTAGTCACCAAAAATTAAAAAATCCTAAGTAAAACTTAATGAAATTCTACAAGACTCTGGATAATGTCTAGCATGGTAATATAGAACATTCGTAGGCCTCAATCACCCCATGGACTCGATCATTAGAACACCTTTCACCACTTTGGAGGTATTTTTGAGTGAAAAACTCAAATAATTAAAATCACTAAAAAATAATTTTAATTATTAAAGGGGAGAAACACTCGATGAAAGGACTTCCCTAATGATAAAGTCTTAGGCAACTAAGTTATACAAAAAATGACCCTCACTCTAACATATCATTACAAAATCCCCCGCAGGGGTGCGGAAATTTCATAAAGAGAAGATAAGAAGAAGAGCTGCCTCACTTGAAAATATTCATCAGGTACTTCTTTCTCATCTTCAAGGCACATGGTTCATGTCCATGGTACACGGTTGTCCAACTAGTTGGTTTGGTGGTCAACAAGTCCCATGTGAACCATTCCACTAGCTATACCAATGTGCAAAATTGCAAATATTGAGAGCCTATGCATTACTACTAATGACCATATCATGCCTCATAGATTGTCCAATCTCATATATCACCCTAGTAGCTTTTCTTATGGCTTTGTGATGTATCCATGCAAATTAATTTTGCCTCATGTTAACATATATCAAGACTTCTACCCATCATAAATTCTCCTTATTAGTAGAGTTGTTGACAACTAGAAATATATCTATTCCATAGAGAAAACTTGAAAAATTTAGGAGCAATCAAGTTGACAACCCTTAACTTGTGCTAAAAGTGCTCTGAAACAAATAGACATAAAATAATCAAATGCTTTGACCATCAATGAAATCCACCCTAAAGATACTAGAAACAGAACCAGTGGATTCAATGCATTTATGTGCTTCTAAAGTTCTACCAAGGCACAGTCATTTGAACTTTGTAGTATAGTTGAACACGAGTTACGAGAAAGACTCAGTCTAAAAGGATTTTGAAGTCAATTTGCATCCTGTTGAATGGGAATAGATTTTCTCATTCCAATTTTCGTCCAGTGACATTCAGATAAGCAAATTGCAAGAGATACCAATGGGAGGAGCTTCTGTCATTAGGATATTCATTCTAACTATCAGGACAAGCGGTTTGTGCAGGATTTTGATCTCTTTGTTGCAGCACTCCAAGGACTTGATATGATACTCTGTATCATATAATTCCATCAGTGTTTCTGTACATTGGATCAGAAGGGTTGCTCTCAAACTTTACTGCAATTGGAACAAACATCAAGTTTTTGGACTGTAGAATGCCCATGCGCTCTTCTGTTCAAGGCTTCAAGCTAATGGGTGATGAAACAATATGGTACTTGTACCCCTTAATTTGCGAGAGAAGTAAACCATGTGTAAGAACTTGCTCATGGTTAACTAAGACCTTTTTTTATATCAATGGTGAAGTCATTGCCATCAGACTTCAAGAGGATCATATGATTAAATCGATTCTTAGACACCAGTCAAGGCTTCTTACACTTGATCCTTACTATAACAAACTTTTACCATATGATCTCTCAGTTAATCAGACCTATCTTGGAAAGCATTATGTTGGAATTTTGAATTGTGTACTAATTGTTAGGAAGGATGTGCAGAACATCACACTTGGGTAGCTATTCAAGGCTTTAAGGGAGTGTAACAGGTTTCTTGTTCCTCACAAGAAATCTGTTTTGTTTAGGTGGTTATATTATCTAGGACCAATTGAGACTTTTTTTCAATATTGGGATCTCCAAGATCCCTGCTTATTTCGAGGTGATCATCTTATGACAAGTACATTGGACACAAGCAACATTTAAGAACTTGTTAGGAGTGGCCAAGACAAAGAAGCACCCTTGATCACTGCATTACTTCTTCAAGTGGTCAATTGAAGCAAGACAGTATTGATATGAACAGCTGCAAACAAACAGGGTTGTTTTGCTTTAGAGGAAACTTTGAGGTTTCATCTGATTCCACTCGAGCAACTTGAATACATATCTGGTTATTTGTAAGTATTGAATTATTTCTTTGGCAAGCATGGTCCAGAGTCCATACGGAAGTATCTAAGTAGTGTTTGGTGATACAGATAATTTACTTGTTTAAATTGTCTGTCTTTACTCCTGTTTGATTTGTTATAATTCATTACAGGTCATATCTGCCATTAGTGGAGGAATTACAGATCTCTCTTTTCATGCTGTGGGATATGCTTGGCAAATTGTGAATTGTTTCCTGACAGCAGCATATTCGGTATGATTTTGTTTCATGGACCACTTGCATATTTATTCTTAATTGCTTGCATGAGATATCATTCTGAATTTTAAGCAACCTTTCTGGTGATCGAAGAAGAGTGTTTTGAATATCTGCAAACTGTTAAAGTGATTTTGATAAATTCTCAATTCTTAGTCACCGCATTCTGATTTTTTACCAAAAAGTTCAAATTCTGTTCAATCTGAAGCAGTGGCAAATTTTGGTGATTTTAATATGCCTGGTGGATTGTTTTTAATAAAATTTGCCCCCCAAAAATATCAATATTAGTTTTTTGTTAATCTTTAAAAATATACAAACAAACTGTGTGGTGTGTAAAACATGCTCTCAAAAAATATAATGATGTTTCAACCTTTTTTTATGTAACATTTAATTTGACATTTTTGAAAAATGTGTCTTTTTTTGTTTGAATAAATGAAGTTATAACAACTTCACTCAATTATCTTGGCCACACTTTATATTGAATTTTATCATAAAAGTTGCATTGACAAACTTTTTCAAATGTCGTTGTCCTCAAATTTGAACATAAACAAAAACTGGGTGAATTAGCTCAATATTATGCTAAGTAGCATGGGTACCTGTACGCGGGGTTAGGGTACGTATACCTGTACCAGATACTCGTACCAACGTACCCGAAACGGGGTCGGAGATGTCACGGCCGTACCTTGCCGTACCTGAAATGTGGCCGAAGTACCCGAGACGTTTGTCACGGATTCAAGGGATGTTGATTGCAGAGGGGACATGGTACCCTTGTTTTGGGGATGCCTGGGGATTCCCAGGGACCAATTTTGTATGGGGTACCCCTGTTTTGGGGACGACTGGCAATGCCTAGGGACCAGTTTTGTACGGGCCCAACCAATTTTGTACAAGTGACATTAAAGTCAGTAATATTAAATTCTTAAATTAAAAGTGACAGTACTAAAATGTTTAACATTACCATTAATTGTTTCAGGATGTTTGAGAGTGGTTCCAACCCCATTGGACTTATGCAAAAAGTAGAATTTTAGATCCCATTCAGAATTCTGTAGACTTAACAATTTTCAGTATTTCAGGATTGCAATGTTTCAATTGGATTCTATCATGTATTAGGGTATGAGATTGACATTTAATCAAGCACATCAACCTCTTTATTTACCTTGATGTTGGTGGTGCTTATTGTTGAACTCCTCTGTTATGACCTTAACAAAAATGTACCCTTCACTCAAGCAAAATCACTTATTAAGCATGGGAAGCTTTTTCTACCTTATTTTAACACTTGGATTAGGACGTTTCATCAAAACTGTAGGGTGTTGACTAATGTCCTTGGGGGACCAACTTCAAGATTCAAGGTGGATGCAAGGGCTAGAACCGAGAGGAGGGGGGCACAAGGTGCTATTAATGAATAGGATTCCAATATAGGCAATGATTTTGATATGTAATTATTTGATGTAGCATGAAGTTTTTTGGACTCTATAGGCCATTTAGCCTGTTTGTTTATGTATTTTGGGTCAGATATGAATTGCACTTGATGTTTTTTTAGTTGTATGCACCCTTGCTATATACACGAGAAACTTTGCATATTTGTGTATAATGGTTTGGAATCTGGATTCATATGGATGCACATGAATATATATGTACAGTGAAAATGATTTAAATTTCATATATATATATATATTTTTTTTCAATGTGGTTTACAACCCCAAAGAGGAGTTGCTACGTCCACATGAAGAATTCACAGGGGGCCAACCCGAAGGGGCCTCACCCTGCCGGCTTTGATTACGAAGCCTAACTCGGTGGGGACATCAAGTGAGGCCTTTATATATCTATGCATAGCCACCCGAGGATTTGACCCTGAGACCTTCTGCTTACAACTCACAACTCTCCACCACTTGAGCTAACCCATCAGGCTATATATATATATTACCCCCGACGTACCCGAGTCCGTTGTTTCAAAAAGTTGTGTCCTTGCCCCCACACCCATCCCTGTACGCAAGTTTCCTGGCAGCTTAGATATTATGCATTCTTTTAACATCAAAATTTATGGATCATAAAATTTGCTGAATTTTTTAGTGTTCTAGAAAGCTTCCTTTTAGAAAGCTAGATAATAGATGAATACTGCAATAAGACTTGTCAACTTCATTTGCCTTACTAGGGTGTGTTCATTCCAAATTTCTCTATATCCTATGATACCGATGCCTTTTTCCTCGTTACTCTATTTCATTTACTAAAGTTCATGGTTTCATGGGTTTTTGTTTTCATTACAAATCCACATGATAAAATTCTTCTTGACTGTCTTTGATCCTTGATATATGGAAATGCTATGTTGCACGAGTTTCCGGAACGCGGGAACGTTGGGAACTTGGGTACGGGTGTCTGATACGGCTAGAAGTTTCCCCAAAATTTGTAGGAAACGGCGGGTTGGGAGCGGCAATAATATATATTAAAAAAATATAATAAAAAAAATAATAATAATTTTTTTTATAAATAATAAATATATTAATAATAATAATTTAAAAAATAAACTTAAAAACTCAACATTGCAATAGTTAAGTTCTTGTTTCATATATGTGGGTAGTATATAAAACACTGTCTGTCAATCTTTTTGTATGAACGTCTGCCATCCGTCGTCCTCCATACAGATGGTTTGGGAAATACTTTTACGAGTTGACATTTTACAAGAAAACACAGGCACCGGATATTCAGTGCCTATCTCCCTCACGCCAGAGCTCAAACGAAAACGTTGGATTTGACAAACCCCGGGAGGAGTATTTACACGAATAAATTATGAGATTTGATTCGGTATGACATCTGGAGCCGCGGCTAAAGCGATGGCTTATGAACTAGTTGTAGAGAAATATTCGCTGCCCTTTCATCCCTTCCACTTTCAATTTGAAGGGTATATATATTTGATTAAGGCATGGAAGATTACATTAAAAAACAAGTGCAATAGTTAAGTTCTCGTCACTCTCACAGCACTCCTCTCACAGCACAGTCACCTACATCATAGTCACTCTCACGGCGAAGACTCTCAAACACCTATGCGAATTGAGCTGTCCCAATTTATAGTTTTTTTTCACGGTTTAGCTCCCACAAATCTTGATTATAGTTTGGTGGGAGAGATTAAGCGATTAAGTGTGGGGCCACCAACGAGGAACGTGTGGGAGTTTCGGGAACGGCTGCAAGCTCCCAACCGGCGGAACGCCAAAAAACAAGTTCCCAAGCTCCCAAATTTTTATGCTAGAAGTTCCCGGAAAGTTCCAAAGCTCCCGGAACCGTTCCGACGGATTTTGGAACGTTTCGTTCCCGTTCCTAAGCTCCCTGGAACGCGGGAACTTCTGGAACGAGTTCCCTGAACTCCGGGAGCGGTTCCCATGCTATGGAGTGGAAATGTGATTGTTTCTTTGACACCTAGATAATGATGATTTGTATATTTTGATGCATTTTTACCATTGAGGATGTCATTTCACGCTATCAAAGGTATATCTCATAGTTGCACGGGTACCGCTCCCGTGATTTTGGCAACCCGTACTCGGTGTTTCCCCGCTCCTGGGAGCTTGGGAGCTGGTACAAAACGTCCCCTTTTTGTTGGGATCTTCTCTGGGAGATTGGGAGCTTTTTGGTAACTTGCTTTAGCCGCTCCCTTTTTTTTGGGAGCTTGTAGAAGCTCCCATCCACGTGGAGCCCAAAATCATAAGAAACGTGTCGAAAATCAATTGAATGATTGTTGTTTATTGTTCCAAGAAATCACCAATAATAAAATTCCAATTGAATCTATCAATAACGTCATTTTAAAATTTTTCAAGTTTATATAAATTAAGAGGGCTCACACCTCTTAAATGTTTAGATCCATTCACACTCAAAATATAAGCTGCCAGTGTACTTAAGTTAATAAACATGGATCTTTCTACAATACTAAGATATTGAACAGCTTTAATTCATGTCTCAAATGTTTATATCTAGCTTACGTTATTCATATTGATTGATATAGCAATTTAGGATCATAAACCACATCAAACTCAAAATATTGAAGACTTTGAAAGTTTGTTACTTGAACTTGAAACAATCAAGCCTTCATTCACATAAGAAGTAAGTAGTAGTTACTGTTATCACCTAAACTGTAGTTACCCCTATGGATGTATCCACTCATGGATGGCAATAGGGAAGGGCAACTCAAAAGGTGCAACCACGATCACCTCGACCTCCAATATATGGTTGTCACGCTAATCGAGGCAACCTTCGCTTTATGTTATCTAGCCCAGACAACAAAGGGGGAGACCCGATCTACTCCCGACAGGAGAGATCAAGACCAAGACACCAAATCAAGTTAATTCTAAGTGAAGTAAGGTGTATGGTTTATGCTAGACCTTAGGATGAAGTCACAAGACAAGTGAGGGGTTCAATGAGTGTAGCTTTGGTTCATTATTGATGTGAAAGTGACTTATGATTTGTGAAATAGGATCCAGGATTGAGGTACTAGTTCAATATGACAAAATCCATTGCCTTGGGAACCGTGTCCAATGCAGGGTAGTTTAAGGATTGAATCGGGGTTAGCTAGTACAAGTGACAAGCTTGATCATGATACATGATGACATCAAAGGGTTTAGTTCACCACACAAGGGTCAAACCACAAGTTAATTCAACAATCTAGGAAAGTCGAATTGACTTGGAGAGAGACCAGTGCCTTGGGAATTGGGATAATGGAGTCAAAGTGAAGTTAACTTGTGGTTAAGGACTCCTATTTCATGAGACAAGTGGGCAATTAAAGTCTTGATGGATGAATAGGTCTAGATCTAGGTTTGACCTAAGTGGACCACAATCCCTTAAAACAAGGAATGCTATCTCCAAGGCAAGATTTGACAAGGTGACCTACTAGACCTAGGTTTTGAATTATTCCCGTTCCAAATCCACCGAAATCTCAAGTACCCACGTCCTAGAAGTGGACCAACTCACTTCTCCAAGGTGGTGTGACTTTACCCAAGGAGGCCTAAAAGTGGGATAAGTGGGGTCAAGACAAGTCTGATGGCATCCAAACTTTAGATCCAAGTGGTTTAAGCAGGTGAGGGTGTGGATCTATAATTTCAAGGCAATCCGATGGCTAGATCTTACTAGATCTGAGTTTAAAGATACCAAGTGGTCCAAAATGGGGATTAAATCCCTTAAAATGTGGAATAGGGCCCACAAGGTAGAAATCAGAAAACTGACAATCTGGGGGTAGGTTATTGGATGTGTAGATCATGAATCAAGCGGGATCTCAACTACCCACATACTAGATCTAGGTCAACCCACCAAACTAGGAAGTGCGCCCTTGCCTGGAGAGGCTAAATACATTGGGAAGAGGGTCAAATGGAGGCCAATCCTCACCAAACTATAGATCCGGGATGCCGTGGATACTATAGAGGTGGGTTTTAAATTTCTTGCCTAAGAAGCCACTAGATCTTAGTAGATCTGAAAAAATGTAAAATGGGGGTTTTGATTAATTAGGGTTTGAAATATTTTAGACAAGTGGATAGATCACGGAGATAGAACTTACCTTGAGATCATACTTGAGTGATGAAGAGAGATACTTTGATGTTGAGGAAGATTCCCGCAGAGACCAAATGAGAAATTCTTGATTTTGCTTGCCCTAGCCCATAAGTGCGCCCTCCTCTACCTGTCAATCCAAGGAAAGTCGATTTCAATCAGAGAGGTCAAGTATGGAGGAAATACAAGTAAAATGCAATGATAACATAGAATAGAAGGTCCTGGGACAGTAATACTCCCTGTTACCAACGAAGAGATCCAAAGAAGAAGTAGGGAGAGTCTTCCCCTACCAATACTTCCTCCTCAAAGCAAATCGGCCTCCACCTGTAGATGCAAAAAAACGTGCTACAAAAGATATGGCAAAACAAGATCTCCAATAACTTAGTGCAAAGGAAGAACCAATGAACGAACACCAAGACATTCACCACAACACTGGAGATAGATGCAATAATAATTTTCTATTCCAATAATCCAGAGCCACCAGTCCCTTTACAATGAGAAGCTCTCTCCTTTAAATAGGAAGGAGAGGCATCAAAATCCTAACCACTTTTTGAATGAGTGGCTAAGATTAAAAGATACAAATGTCTAATCAATGGTTGAGATGAGCTCAACAATAAAATACATGGATCACTAATAAAATATAATATAAGTGGACAAAATTGCCCTAGAAGAGTGGAATCCCACCAAATCATGATGACAAAACATAATAGGAAGCTTATGGTGGGTCCAAGGAGTAATTTTAGCCACGCTTGGTCAATCCCCATAGCACAATAATAATAAAATAGTCATCAATATACCAAATCGTGCCTCTATGGTCAAATCGTAGGCCTCAAAAGGCTTCATAAATCATCAAAAAGTGCCATAAGTGATGGATGCGGGCCCCGATGAAGCTGAAACTGCTGGAGGAGGTGCGGAAGAGATCAATCCATCATCACTGATCATCCCATGCCAAGACATTGCCTCAGTAGCCCAAATCGAATTCCTCAATAGCCATTTCTACCAATCCTGAAATGCCTCGGGAAGCGTGAAACTACCCCAAACTGCCTCTTGGAGTGCCTGCGCTGTCAAGGTGAGGGCACCAGTGTGTCCGGGAGGGGGGTAATATGGTAAAAACAAGTGGCTGGACCACCCCCTCCAAATACAGCGCCCTAGGTCAACCGGATAAAAATCACATCTGCTCTGACACGGCCTCTGACAGACCAAAACTGCACTGGGATAGCCTACTGAGGCTAAATCATCACTGTAAGTGCCCGGAACTGAAAACAAACTGTCTCATTGGACTCAGAAGGTCCAAATCCATCCAAGATGTGTACTCATACACCATATGAGTCTCTGCATGATCAATATATATATCCAATATACCGGAACATGGTAAATAATAATAATCTGTAAATGATCAAATACTGCTGTAAACCAAGAATCATCATCATAACCCTGTAGCTGCTGCATAGAATCATCATTTACATGTACATAGACCATATATCATCTATCCATATCATCACAAGGTCCAACCATCTCATGTCCTTGGTCAAACTAGTTCTAGCCAAGTCAACATGACCAAATATAACTCAGACCATCATCGGAAGCTGCTGCAAAGTGTCAAAGGTTAATGCATGCTCTACAACTTATTCAAATAACAATTATAACACAAAGTAATCATTATTGGCGATCTAAATCCAAATATATAATGTCATTAATTATTATTATTACTCAGAATAGACTTTCAAGATCATACTCACTTCATAGCTGTGATCAATTTGCTAGTAAAGGGTGAAGGCTAAAATAACTGGCTAGGCTAAGGGGTGACTTGACTGACTTAACTTTGTGACACTTTGGCAAAGGGAAAGGGAATACACACCATAGTATATACTGAATGAGCAACAACACAGGGAATGGCGGTGTCTCACAAATGGATGAGTTGTTCAAAGAGGGTTTATTCACCTTTAACAGATGCGCACAATCCATAATACAAATAAGGCCAGCAATTGTTTCGATATAGCATTTAAGTTCCATTGCTTTTTGGGCCTGAAGTTTCCATAGCCTTGGTCTATGTGTGTTTATAAACACATTGCATAGATTTTCATCTATTTTAGGCTTTCTGCTGCAGGTGTGTTTTTAAGGCACTTGTTTACCTGAGCACTTCTAGGTGTGTCATGGACAGCTTGTTTACCTAGGTATTTACATTTCCAAAAGATATAACATTTTAGTTTCATGGCCATTTTCATTTGGCATGCCTTTCATTCATGTGTGTTTAGAAACACATTGCATGAATGGGCTTTTCATACAAGATATAGCATTTCATTTTCCAGATTTTGTATTCATGGTAGCACCAAAAGTTTCAGGTTTAGCCAACACAACTTTAGTGACTAGGGGGAATTCCAAGGAACTCCAACTCACCATAGGTAAGTTTTGTCACCAACTCAGAGCGGAGACACAATAAACAGGGAAGCTCATCCAATACAGAGGCTACAGTGGGGAAAAGTCCTCCATGCCACTAGTCAAGTAGTAAGTCAGGGTGATAATCTAAAAGGTAGGCAATGGATGGATGAAGACAATGAATAATGGTGCCAACACTAGCAAGCCAAGGTATGGTGGAATGATCACCTCTATTCTCCCTAAGGAGGGTAAAACCAATGAGTATGAATAGTGAATTTCTAAGTCTGAGTAGGGACAATATAATATATATAATAAGCTTCAACCAGGTCCATATATCTATATGATCGCCAGATCATGACACTAGGTGCTAAGACATGCTATGAGAATAAGTATAAAAGCAATATAACCATAACACAATGATATACCTGCTGAGTCATATACCTGAATGCTCATCAACCTGTACCATCATCTGTCCTCTGAAACTGCTGTTGTAACTCTGGGCACTACTGACTGCTCTGTACCAATGGTATAATGGCTACATCGGTCATCTCTCTGAGTGTCCTGAGACTCAGTCATGGTATGGGGAATATATACTGCTGTGCACAATCTGATAGTGATCCAATATAGATGCTCATCTCAGCATCTCAAATGTAAGGGAACTGGCTGAATAGTGTACTGGCATCAGAAAAATAATGTATGGTAACTCGACTACTATATATGTGATAACAGTTACCATCAAAAAAATGCAAAGGCACCCAAATACTAAGCACTCTTAGGAGCAATAATAGAGATGGAGTTGAAACAAGGAATTAAAAAAGATTGAATCTTATGATTTATGAAGTTATTTGTGCTTCGTACACACACACACACACATATGCAATTTTCCTTTACAAACTCGTACATTGGGATAAAGTTGAAGGTCATATTTACAAAACATACCATGGCGCTAGAATCATGCATAGTTAGGGTTTACTTAAGGTCACACAAACCCAATTTTTGTATAATCTGGACCTACAGGAGTGAGCAAATTTAAAATAATTGAATTTCATGACACTACCAGAGGCTTAAGAGGCTAAAATAGTTTAAGCTATGAAATTAATCAATTATATTTTTTTAACTCTTTAATTTTTTGTAATATATTTAAAAAAATTAATATATATTATTGCCGCTCCCAACCCGACGTTTCCTGCAAATTTGGGAAAAGCTTCTAGCCGTACCGGATACTCGTACCCACATACCCAACGTACCCGCATTCCAGAAACTTGTGCAACATAGGTATATCTACATATTTTGAGGCATATTTCAGCATTGAGATGGCTTTTGACATTCTCCTAGGCAATATCTACATATTTGGAGGCATGATTCATCATTGATGGGTCCTTAGCTCTTTTCTAGAGGCTTCTAGGGTTTTATTTATATTAATTTATTGAGGCTTCTAGTATTTTCTAACTGTATTTTATTGAGAGGTGGTTGGAGATTGAAAGTTATAAAAGGAGAACTCACATTAGCCAGGGAAAAGTTCAAGAGAATGAAAATCCCCCTCAAGGCCAAAGAATCTGTAATCACAGGGGAAGGAAGGAAAGGCTTGTTGAATTGGAGCTTCCATCTTCTTTTCTCATAGATCTCATGTGTATGTAAGGCTGCCATTTATTTATTGCTGCCATATCTTTGTGTAAAGGGTTGTTTTTGCTTATCATCGTGGGATGTTCTTTGCTGGAAGAGGAGGCCGAAGTTTGGTCTCTAAACCCTTTTCATTCCATTGATATCAGATTTCAATTAAGATGTATTAAGAGGTTGTTTATTCAATAGATGGTTCTCTTTGACTCTAATCTCTTCTTTGATATCTTATGTGGCTGCAAGAAGTTTATGGATGTGTCATTTTCTTTCTTGAACATTTCACGTGGTTGTTTCATATATATCAAATTTGTTTATGATCGATAATACTTTTTGTATGGTGGTTTTATTGTGTCTTCTTCATTGTCAAGTTCCGTTTGTGACCTAGACTCCATATCCTAAGGACAAAGCATGAGGTATTGCTTGGCTTCTCCCATATTATCTTACAAAACTAGAAAAAATTTCATTCTACAGATCTGGCTATTATACAACACTTAAAGGAGAGATTTGTAGTCTTATTAGGGATTCCCCCTAGTGTCGGAGGAAATCCCACCTAAGTGAGGACAACGATCTTTGAGGTGACAATGTGTGATGTCCTCAAGTTTCTTTATGGTTTGTACGTGCTGATTGTCATTGAATTCTATTAAAGGTTTTAATTAAAAGAGAGAGAACTCATTCAATTGGAGTTAGAGCATTCAATGCAGATTTCTGAAATCAGAAGGGCACTTTTACCCTGACTAAATAAAGTTACAAACATAAGGAGTAATTTGTATGGAAGATATAGAAGATCTCATAAATGGACATATACTTCAATCACCAATGAGGATGGAAGTCCCTGATACTTAAAAGATTCACAAAATATTGTATATGCTAACAAGGGATTGAAGTCTTTATCATTTAGTGATAGGATACAAATACTGGGCACTGTCAAATGAATCAAACAATTCACACCCACACATGGAACCAGGAAGTAGTCTTTAGAGATATTTAGAATATGCAAGGATTTTCATTTCATAAATGCAGAGTGATAGTAAATTTCGTGAACCACATTTTTTATGTTCAGAACTTTTTAGAAACATTCAAATTATTGCAAGAGCATTCATCACATAATAGCAGAGTGATAGTAAATATTATGAAAGTTACGAGGTCAAGTCAGCTGGATTTGAGCTTCATCGCTGCATGAGTTATGTTTGGAATGGTCCTTTCTAGATTACGGATCATGACCAGGGCGGAGGGTGTTGCTAGCCATTTTACCTTATCTGCAGAATTTTGTTACAGCCTCTGAAAGTGACCCAAGCAATCATTGTGTGTGAGTTACCATTCTGTTTCAGGAGAGACTGCTTTGTTTCTGTTCGTTGTATGCTGCAAACCTAAGCTCTGCACGTACTCATCTCTGTACATAGATGGAAACTGCTCTCCTAGATGCAGAGTGGATTATTGATGGAGACTTTAGGCAAAATCTGAAATGTTAAGTCAAATCTGAAATGTTGTAGGCAAATCTGAAATGTTAAGGCAAATTTGAACCTCTCTAGCTGGTATTGTGGGCCCCAAATTCTAAAGAGACCCCAACCTTAAATGGGACCCCTTTCTGAGTGGTGTCGACCTAGAGTGTGCTAGTGAGGAATTATTAAAGGATTCGATGTTAGAGTGCCTACAATTGTTTAGACTCCTGCTAAAAACAGAAATGTTGAAATTTGCTTGTACAGGGTATTACAACTTGAACTAGCATTTGTGATTAAAGCCCCAAAGAACAAGGCTAGCCCAATTATACCTAGAGGTTTTAGCCACTGTCACCTCGATAACGATCTCTGCACTTCAGGTTGGCTCTTCTCCAACTCAAGGGGGGCTTCCCTAGGGTTAGGATTGCAAGGCTATGGCAATAAAGGCACAAGGTGATTTGAAGAGTTGGCCTTAGCAAAACGTTAGGTCTTTTTTGTGGTATAGATAAAAAGGGTTGATGGGAGGAGCATGAAGACTAGTGCCAATCCCCAGGGCAAATGGAATCAAAGGGAACAAAACTAGTGAAGGGGCAAGTTCATGAAAGGGTTAGGGAAAATTATATCCCTTACGGTGTCAACTAATAAACCCTAACATGTTAGAAAATGAATGTAAAAATCACCTACGAGCTTCCATGCGGTGCCAACTCAAAACAATGTTAACTAGAGTGTGCCTCATACAATGGAGTATTACAAGTTCTTACTTTATAAAGATGACTTAGAACAATGTAACATTTATGCATAAAACATCAAAGGGAAATAGAGGAATAGGGATCTCACATAAAACCTTTCCAATGTGATAGATTTTGCTCTTCTTATGGCCCAACTAACAAGATCTAGGTTATTCTACCATCCATTAGCAACAGTAGAAATAAGAACAAGGAACCACACCTACAAATGGAGAATAAACCCTTATACTTCAAGATGCACCATAAAATATGTGTCAATTAGGCTCCAAAAGAGAGAGAGCTCTCAAAATCCAACCATGAGTTCAAATGCGGAAGAGGCTCTCTTTATATAGGAGAGTAGCTCAACTTCCTTTAAAATAAAATAATAATGAATCCCTTCAGCTACCCTAGGGTGGAGTAAGTAATAATCTCCACTAAAGCCTAACCAACTCCTCACAAAATCCATAAAAATGGTGGTCAAAGCCATGAGTACATCATCAAAGAGAGATATAAGGCCCAATAAAGGGGGGTGCCTCCACCAAGTGAGGAATCCAATAACAAGCAAAAGTCCATGTGTAGCCCTCCAAAACTTCGAAGGCAACGCTCCAATAATATGGTGTCCACAATTCAACCAAACCGACAACCTCCAAAGTTAGTGCTTCCAAAATGAGTCCACAAAGCAATGGACAAGTCCCTCAAGAGATGCAACGATCTCCTAGATATAGGGTTTGACTCCTAGATCTCTTCTAAGACGCAACGATTCTCTCAAAATGGGGCACCTCCCAAATGGAGTGCTACCTCCCAACAAGCCATAAAATAGTGAATGCTCTCCCAAAAGCACAGAAAACCCTCCAATGGAGTGGACACTTTGACCTCTACAATAGAATGAAGTCCAGACAATTACCAACCTTGTGCAAAAGATGGATCGACGAGCCAAGCTAGGTGATTAATTCCACCTGGAGAGAGACGAATCCTCAAAACATGGAATAAAACTCCAAAAGAACTGCTCCAAGGTGTGAAGATGCCTCTTCTAGGACGCCCTCAATAAATCATGTAAAAATTCCTCACAACAGCAAGATATCCAATGATTAGCCTTGTAGCCGCCTTAACCTGCATGTGAACGTGAGAAAAATCTCAACTCACTGAGAGTGGCCTTGGGGCAAGTTAATGAGTCGGGTGCAATTGTCATCACAACACTCGACTCCTCTATTTAGGTCAACTCCTAAACAAAGCCAAGGGAGGTAGACCCTAACAAAATACCACGGATGGTCACTTTGGAAAAAGCGACTTAGGAGTTAATGAATTGGAAGTTGTTAATCTAGCAATATATTTGACAAGTAAATCAAATGCGCATTCACAAAACTCACAGTATATGTATATCAAAAGATCAACGCTTTATCTATTGGGCAAAGGAAATGCGTTTTCAAAACTTGAAATGACTTGTAAGCTAAACTATGAATTTCATTTACTAGCGAAAAGGGGGAAAATGATCTAATTACTAGAAAGCAGAAGCAGAGTCAAATTGTGAACTCGCTAGAAGCGATGATTGACTTGCTTGTTAAATGGAGGAACATAAAAATAAGAATAAGTGTCGAATTGTGAACTTGCTTGCTGCTGGGATTGATAACTTGTAAAACTAAAGTAAATTAGCACAAGAGTCAAATTGTGAACCTACTTGGTGCAATGATTGACAGTCTGCAAGAATAAAGTAGGTGTTGTCTAATTATAGTTGACTTCCATATAGTGATGGACAAAAAGAAGACTCAAAAAATTCTATGGTTAATTTTAATGCACCAAAGTAAATGTGACTTAATCTAGGTTAGGATTTAGCATTTGGAGTTAGTTTGTGAAGTTAAATTCAAAAAACAGAAAAATGCAAAATAGTGGTTCGGGGAGTAGGTGGGATGTGATACTGCCGCCCCACCGGGTAAATTACAAACTACAATAAAAGCTATTAAAAAATGCTTACTGTTGGTCCTTAGTGGCCAATAGTCAAGCTTACAAGTGATGGAAGAAAATGAGAAAAAGGAGCAAGAAAAACTGCCCTTTGGATGAGTTGAACTGACTGGATTTGAGGGTGATCAGGGCTGCCTCTTTGGACTGCGTGTTTGCTGTCCAAAAACAGCGAACTAAAAAGATCCTGACAGAGAGCAAAAATCAGCTAGAAAGTGCCCCTGAATTGCACCGCAAAGCATGCTTAACCTGCGAAATCAAAGGGTACTTGGAGGCATGTATTAGGGGGTTAGAACTACTAATCCAAGTGGGCGTAAGTGTCCTTAACATGCAAAATTATGACTGTATGGAGAGCGGACATTGAGCTAAACGTGGCCAAAATTGCATCGAAATACACTTAAGGCAACCCACGAGGTACTAGTCTAAGTGGGCAATCCGTCAAGGTTGACTATGTCACTTAGAAACGACTAGTACTTTCAGGATCTACTTGAATAATGTACTTTAAAACTTAAATAGATCTAGCATGCATGCATCTAACAGATCTAGGATAGATATATCATTTATAAAATAGATCTAGCTATGACATGCATATAAAACTGAGTTTTAAATTGAATAAAGAGGAGGGTTATAGAAGATTTGTCGAACGGTGCTTGTTCAAGCTTTGAGCAATGGAGTGCTTTCAAAACTATATTGAGGGACTACTCCACAAAAGCCAACAAGAGAAGGGGGTTGTGCAAGGCTAATCACAATCTCCTTGATGGATGAGAACCTGCAAGGAAAACATATAACTAGAAAGAGATAGAATCTCCCTCCAAATGTTTCTCTTGGTGCATCCTGAAAGAGAGGGTTAATACAAACATAGATACAACTGAAAGTATGCTTAAAGTAAAGACCTCTCTTACAACCTATAATAAGATCTAAAGTAAACAATAGATCCTATCCTATTCGATAACAATACCCCTTCCAAGGCCTGAAAGAGAAGGAAAAAAGAACTAGCAACCTATTAAACAATACAAATTACCTCATATAATAACATGCAAGACACTAGCATCCACACAATAGGTACACATCTTTCTTGACCTCCAAAGTCTTTACTTTATTAACACTATTCTGCAAATGAGAGATATACATTACAATAGCTCTATCTCCAACCCATAACCAACAAAGAAAAGAGAGGGGAGAGCTTGCTTAAATAGAGAAAGAGGAAGAGGGGGGGTGAATTTCATGAATTGGAGTGAACTAGAGTGTCAAATGACACATCATGGAGTTAACTATAGTGTAATTTGACACCTCATGAAATTAACTAGAGCTTAAGGGCTCCTTATGAGCCACCTAGGAGACAAGGAGTGGATAAATAGGGATTGATTGAGATAAAATCCAATCAGTAATGACACCTCACTCAAGGTGGGGGGGGTGAATTAAAGAATATTCTCTTTTACCAACCTCCTAAAATCATGCAAATTTGTATCCAACATGCAAAAATCATGGGCGTTTGTCTCCAGGAGGCGAATTAGCTTGATTTTGTGATTTTTGAGGGTCCAAAAAGGGGTGTATGAAGTGTAATAAGGTGTCTAGCATCCCCCCTGACCACATACTACCATATTAGGACATATTCAACCCTCCAAGGGACCTAAAAGGTCATACTTTACAAGGATAAACATGGTGATTGATTCAAATTTTGACATCAAACCGTAAGGACTTAGACACCAGCCTGAGGGATCTGTATTATGACATACTTTGGCTTTGGAGGTGCTAGTGAAAAACCTAGAGGAAGTTAGAAAGTTCTTCTATGTGAAAAAACACTCCAAAGTTGTTATAATACGAATGACTCATTCGGGCTAGCCCTTTCACACATGTAATGGATGTCAAAATTATTACAATCGTCTTCCTTCGACCATGACAAAGGAAGTGTATAATACAACTGGGTAGAAGACTCCTTGACTTGGATAAAGGGACTGAAGGCTCCCTGGCTCTTTGGTGTCTTCTGTCTGCTAAACAGCCTGTGCAAACTGGGCGGTAACAAGCCCCTCATATGCCATGAATTTAGGGCATAAAACCTTATGCAAAAGACTAAAATATGCCTCCAAGTGAGAGAGGTTGACTGCTACAGGTCAAATTACAGGTCTACATGAATTTCTGAAGATGAATTGGCCCTCTGTATCCTTCAAATGCTGACAAGGTACATTTACTCCCCTAGCTGGAAATAAGGCACAATAATGCTAGTTGTGACCTGGGGGTTTTATTACTATTGTGAGTGCATTTTCGGAGTATATTAACACCCATGAACTGACCCATCTCTGGCTCTGGTTTATGAATATTTTAGGTCTGCAATTTCAACCCTTTGACTTCCCAACAACTACCAATCAAGCTGTCCTTAAACATCAATAATGATGCCAAACAGATGCCCTCAAAGCTGGTATATATACTAGTTATGAAAACAAAATTTAAGACAGTCCCAGGTTTCATAAATATAAGTCAGCCTTACCCTCTTTTTTGCCCAGAATAGGTTGGCTTCAGAAATTTGGGGCTTCTCAAATGCAGGAGGATGCATTTCTCGTTTCATACCTTTCTTAGCAACATCACTCTTGTTATCAATTTCAGCCAATATGGGACCTGGGTGCGTACTACAGGATTTGGGCATTTATTGACTACTAAGGTTCTCGGATATCAGGTGTGAAAGGTGACAATACATCTGAAGCAGTGAAAGGCTCGACAACATGTTCCAAAAATTGCTTGCTACAGGAACAGTTTACTTTTGGATCACTCATTCAACTGTTTGGCATCTGTTATCACACAAACTCTAGATGCTGATGTAAGGTGTCTCAACAGGGATGGTAGAGGGTGAGCAACTAGGAAAGTGTAACCAGCAATGGCCAAGTCCTCCGTTCAAGGAACGGAAGTCACACCGGACAAGGCTATTGTCACTTAAGACGAGGCACGTAGCCAAGTCAGGGGGGAGACCCCGCTCAACTGATGAAGGTTGAGAGACAAAATACACCCAAATCCCAGGAAAGATAAAGAGATAGAAATAGAGATTGAGTGCAGATAAACTCCTAAGTCTAGTTTCAGCCAACCGATGGACACAAATGGTAGAATGAGAGTGATGCAACAGGTGACCAGCAATTAAACGTAGTTAAATATTAAGATTATATTAGTGATTTGATGGCTGAAAATAGTCAAAGGATGCAAATGAAATGGAAGTGAAATGGGGAAGTAAGCTGCCCATGAAAGGGGTTTAAACAATGAACTAACACACCTAGGGCAGCGAATAATCGAGATTTAAGCACACTTCCAACACACGATAGTTTGATTTCTTAAGGTAAAACGATGATTTAAAACCAAATCTAAACTACCCAGAACCCCAAAGTGACCCAAACCAGCTGAGAGAGAAAAACGCCCCAGAGGGGCGTTTTGGGCAAAAGATCAGTGCTAATTCTATGGGTAGATGGAGTCCAAAAGGTATGAAACTTTGGATTTAGGATTTTAAGAACAAATAATAAGCGGGTTTGGAAAGAAATTTAAGTTTTTACGGACAGACTTTTAGTTTTTAAATTTCTCTTGGTTTTACATGTAGTTTCAGCCCAACAAACACATCAAAAATCTAATTAGAGAATTGAGCATGAGAGGAATACCTGAGACAAAGATGAATGGTTGAATATTGTGTGAAGACCACTTGCCGAATCCAAGTGATGAGCAACCAGCGCTTTCCCTAAGCGTTTGAGCCAGCCGAAGACCAAGTGCGCCCTAGCTACCTGCCACAAGAAATGGAAAGTCAAAGATCTGCACAAATAGATAATTTACACAGCAAAATGAAAGACAAATGATTTAGAAATTGAATGATAAACAACAAATTCAACTCCCTCTTTAAAATCCTTGAAGAAAAACCCAAGTGTGGAGCTCCCACTCCAAAAAATGTGCCCTTCCTCAAGTGGCCTTCCAACTTGCAATTTGTTTCAGCTGTAGATGGTGGATAAATGCACTAAGAAACTCATCAATACATCAGCAAATGGGTATCAATCACCACAATACACATCCAAGCAAAGAATGTCTCAAGAACTCTCAAGAATCTCTTCTGTATTTCAATCCAAGTGTTTACAAAAATTCCCAAGAGGCTTGTACAATGGGTGAGCTCCTTCTCTTATAGAGAAAGACCACTCTCAAAACCCTATTCCCTCCAAAATGGAAGGCTAGGATTGACTCTCTCCCAACCCAAACGAATGGTGGAGATGAGCTCATGAAGGGGGTGCGAATTGCCTATCTATAGTGCACATGTGGAGTGGGGGTCCCCTTGTGGGGTCCATACAATACATAAACCAAGGTTGGGGGGTGTCTATATGGTGTTTTATCCCCCCAACTCATATAACCAAGGTCCAACATACAATAAACCATCACAAAACGAATTTGCCAAGTGAGGAAAAACGCCCCCATGGGCAAATTCGACCCCACATAGTGAGCTAGCCATAGGAGGGCCCCACCTCACAAATATAATGTCCAAACATTACCAAAATTACCTTATAAGTCACCCTTATATTAGCAAGCCTTTGATTTTTCCATTTGCCATAGTTGCTTTTGCCAAATTTTGATTTTTCCTTTAATTATCTGCTGGTTTTTATTGCTGAAGGTGTAAATTGGGCTTTTGACCCACTTATAGTGCCCGGATTGTCGAACCGTATGTTGCAATGCGATCGTGTACCCCAAAAATAGTAGGTATGGTCACGTGAATGACCACGAGCCATCATTTAGGCATTGTTTGCCCAAAATCCATGATTTTTAATTAAAACGGGTCAATAATGACCCATAATAATTAAAAATCTCATCGCTGCCTCAACTTTTTCAAATTCTAATGCTTGGAGGCTCATATGGGACTCCAGAAGATAATAATTGACCAAAATCGAAATCTTGATCACAACATTTTTTTTGGGCCCATTTTTGGCCTGGTCAACCTAGTTTGACCAAGTCAAATCTAGTCAACATAGTGCTGGCTGAATACTTGTATGCAATATGAAGCGATAGGCTTCCTTATACACGTTAGTACATTACTAAACAATATGATGCTAATATGGTGATAAAAAAAAATACATAATATCTCAAAAATATGAGGCCCTTGGTGAGGTGGACCCACCACATCCAAAAGACTCAAACTGCTATGCACAACCTATAGACTTGACAACCTAGCTGACTTTGGGTGATGTGGAACACAAGGTGAAGGATGAGGGATGACAAGGACAAAGATCAAGTGACCCTTTGGATGAATTGGGAAAGTGGGGCCCACTGAGATAAGCATACCATGACAAAACATAGGGAAGGGCGATGCCTCACAAATGGGTATAGTGCAGGGAAACCGCCACTGGTCATCTAACAAATACCTCACAACTCACATCCGTGCCTTAAGAAGACTCCTTGAGGATCTTTTCTAGAGCCGCCAAACTGGGTGTATGGCAAACCGTAACTTGAGACTCTAGGGGGCAATCTTGAGCTTGTCCCTTGCTCCTTCTCACCTCCTTGCCCCGTAGGGATAGGTGAGGAAATAACCACTACAAAGCTGATATGTACGGCTGACCTGTGTCCATGTGTGTTTACAAACACATTGCATGGATTTTACATTACATTTCATACTTAGCCCTTTTTGACTAGATTTTACATTTACAAAAGCCTTTTTGGCTTGCTTTACATTTCTTCATTTCCTTTTACATCAAAGCCCGTTTGGGCTACATACATATTTCAATAGATATAATCAAGGTGCTCATACTGCAAAGTAATGGGGGTGAGCATACATGCTTCGATGACCAATGGGGAACACCCGGTGAGGCTACACACTCCTATACTGCATTGCAACATTGGGGGCAATTGACAAGAGCAAATCCCAGGTTTGAGAGTGCATCTCACACACTAAAGAGCCGAGGCACAAAAGACAGGGAATCATGGCATACTCAGAGGTCAGTGGGGAAGGGGATCCTAAAGGTCACAAATCAGAATCCAAGTCGGGAAAGACCAATCATGAATGAGTCGGATGGGTGGAGAAAGTGAAGGTGGATCCAAATTCAGCTGCCTAGGGGGACTAAGTGACCAAGTCTATACTAGTAGTGGGGATATGATCCAATGTGCATAGATAGGAGCCTACTGAAAGGGGTGGACTGACATCGCCAAGGGCCAAACACATCATAATGACAACTAGATCACCACATCAACATAATATGTAAAGTCAGTGTACTATCATGTATAAACAAATCTAATCAACAACATGAGCAATAGAACATCAAATGCTATACATGCCACACCATATACCTGTTGCTGAAGCTGACTCTGAAACTGGATCTCTATTGAATCCAAGAAATAAGTGGCCAACCAGCAATACTCTGTACTCTCAATAAAAAATATGGCTAGGCAACTGTCTCAATGGGCTTGTGCAAAGCCTGGCGAATAAGGGTGCCTCTGTAGGAAATAATGTGTACATGTCTGGACTCATGAATGAACCATTTGTCCCCACTGATATCTCTGCTCGGGGCAATCTGAACAAAAATGTATGCCTCCTCTAAAGGCATATGATCTCTGATCTAGAAAAAAAAGTGTAGTATGGTCCTTGACCACACAATCTGCAGCATGGTAGCTCCAACTAACATGGATGTGATAACATCTGGCTCTAGCTGGTACAAGTGCTCTAAGGGAGACAGTGCTTGAGAACCACAGAATCTCTGGTCCGTAGCACCCCTCTCATCATCATCAAAACGCATGCACGTACATGCTGTTCGCATCATCATCATATGTGTACCTATCCTTGTAAAATGCAGACGCTATACCAATCTCTGCAGACCGCTTGTAAGGACATACAATATATATATAATCTAGCAGAAATAAACAAAATGACAATGCTGAAAGGAAAATATATCAACAATGAAATGTACTCTACAACATTTTCTGTTTTTATTATTAATTTTTTTTTTTAAACTGCCGACATGGAAGGTGCAAAAAAGGGGAAAAACAAAGAAAAGAAAATTGCGGTACAAACGCAAACTAGAAAAGGGGAAAATGGTGTCAAAGGTGAGAAAAGAAAAACCAAAACAAAAGGGCAACAAGACAACTAACTATTGCTCACGAGAGCTTATTCATTTTACCTACCCTACTCTAACCAATTCATACAAATACTAATTAAAATCATAGATCCAGTGTAACCACTCATCCAATAGATCAATAGTTCTTCCTTGGTGTCTCTTAGCAAAACAAGTCAAGACTGGATTAAAAATTAATGAGTTTAAGATCACAATCCTCTTGTCTTGTTCACAAATTGGAAAAGGGTCAGAGTGGTGCAAAATGAGATCGTGCTAAGGTTGAGACTGAGTTTCGCAAGACACATCGATCAATAAGCCAAAAGGGTCATGAAAATGGTGTGAGTTATCCTTCAAATTTGATGGAAGAAAATGATATAACATTCGACTCAACCCTCCTTGAGACATGTTGTTCTCCTCGTCTACCAAGCTGGCATTCTCAATGGCGTTCATCCTTGGATTGATGAAAGGACCAAGTGGGGACAAATTGGAGTTTACTAAACCTAGGATTAGAATTACTCCCACTTGTTGCTCAAAAATTGCGAACATATGAAATTGATCTTTGAAAAGCTTCTCGGTCAACCAATCAATAGGACTATCAGTATGGAAAATAGGGTTAACCCAGAATGACTGAAAAAAAAAAGATAAAAGGTTTTACCCTCAACCGCTTGGCATTCCACAAACTCCTTATCTAACCCTTTGCACAACAAAATTAGGTTTGAAAGAGGCATTGACTTCATGAGTTGGGATGGGAGGGAGGATTGAAACGTGGAGGCTTGTTTAGCATTTCCTAAAATTGTCCTCCCCAATTTTGCATGAGATAAGGGACACATGTCAAGGAAATTATCAAGGTCAACACCAACCTTCCGAAGACAAGACTCATTTTGATTCATATTTCCAATCAATTCATTGTGACCAAGGAGAGATCAAGGAATATTATTGATGTTAAGCATGACACTTTTAGAAGGTTCTTTGTGACATTGATTCCATCTTGCAGGTTGCAACAAAGCACACTCAAGGTCGAGTTGATCCATAACTGGATCATCATCATCTTGATAGGGAGGTATATCAATATAATCATTTTTAAAACCCCCATCATCTTCACATATTTGACTTTCAAGCACATGATGATTGTTTGATCCACTCTCAACAGAAGTCTGATTATTTTCAATATTTTCCTTTTCTTCTTCTCCTTCAAAGGTATGATTGGAAAGTGAAACAAGGTCAGGATCACTTGGCATTGACTTGAACAATCGCCAACGAAGCAATGACTATGGGGCTGCCCCCCAAGAGGACCTGTTATCACCTAAACTGTAGTTACCCCTATGGATGTATCCACTCATGGATGGCAATAGGGAAGGGCAACTCAAAAGGTGCAACCACGATCGCCTCGACCTCCAATATATGGTTGTCATGCCAGTCGAGGCAACCTTCACTTTATATTATCTAGCGTAGACAACAAAGGGGGAGACCTGATCTACTCTCGACAGGAGAGATCGAAACCAAGACACCAAATCAAGTTAATTCTAAGTGAAGTAAGGTGTATGGTTTATCCTACTCCTTAGGATGAAGTCACAAGACAAGTGAGGGGTTCAATGAGTATAGCTTTGGTTCATTATTGATGTGAGAGTGACTTATGATTTGTGAAATAGGATCCAGGATTAAAGTACTAGTTCAATGTGAGAAAATCCACTGCCTCGGGAACCGTGTCCAATCCAGGGTAGTTTATGGGTTGAATTGGGGCTAACTAGTACAAGTGACAAGCTTGATCATGATACATGATGACATCAAAGGGTTTAGTTCACCACACAAAGGTCAAACCACAAGTTAATCCAACAATCTAGGAAAGTCGAATTGACTTGGAGAGAAACCAGTGCCTTGGGAATTGGGATAATGGAGTCAAAGTAAGGTTAACTTGGGGTTAAGGACTCCTATTGCATGAGACAAGTGGGCAATTAAAGTCTTGATGGATGAATAGATCTAGATCTAGAGATTTGATGTTTGACCTAAGTGGACCACAATCCCTTAAAACAAGGAATGCTATCCCCAAGGCAAGATTTGACAAGGTGACCTACTAGACCTAGGTTTTGGAACTATGCCCATTCCAAATCCACAAAGATCTCATGTACCCATGTCCTAGAAGTGGACCAACTCACTTCTCCAAGGTGGTGCGACTTTACCCAAGGAGGCTAAAAAGTGGGATAAATGACTCAAGACAAGTTCAATGGCATCCAAACTTTAGATCCAAGTAGTTTAAGCAAGTGAGAGTGTGGATCTATAATTTCATGGCAATCCAATGGCTAGATCTTACTAGATCTGAGTTTAAAGATACCAAGTGGTCCAAAATGGGGATTAAATCCCTTAAAATGTGGAATAGGGCCCACAAGGTAGAAATCAGAAAAGTGACAATCTGGGGGTAGGTTATTGGATGTGTAGATCATGAAACAAGCGGGATCTCAACTACCCACGTACTAGATCTAAGTCAACCCACCAAACTAGGAAGTGCGCCCTTGCTTGGAGAGGCTAAATGCCTTGGGAAGAGGGTCAAATGGAGGCCAATCCTCACCAAATTATAGATCCGGGATGCCATGGATACTATAGAGGTGGGTTTTAAGTATCTTACCCAAGAAGCCACAAGATCTTAGTAGATCTGAAAAAATGTAAAATTGAGGGTTTGAAGAAATAAGGGTTTTATCAATTTATGAATAATGTCAATGGATTGGATCAAGATAAGAGAAACAAACCTGTGGATCTTACCTGGGTAACCTTGTAGATGCCTTGATGATGATGATCTATGCAAACCCGATCAATTTGAGAAGCTTTGAGGTAGTTTTCTATGCAATCGATTTACTCCAAGAAGCCAATGTGCCCTCCCTCCTGCACAACAAACATCAACAATATCAGATTTGATGTAATCAAGAGATAAGACTAATGCCACAAGAGAAGTAACAAAAAGATAGCATAGATCACAATGATACTAATGATAACCCCCTGATACAAGCAAATGCCAAGAAAGTCGATTTGAAGAAGCCTTGCAAAATCGCCCTTGTTGAAGTCGCCCTCCTGTAGACAAGACAATGATTTCCAAAATAGATAGATATTACCACAAATTCCAAATGCTAGGTTGCAATAGACTTTTTAATCACCATCTAAGAACACCAGATGCAAAGGAAACCACAAGAATTTCCACAAGAAAGTTTTTCTATACCAATAATCCAAGAGCCAAAGACCCCTTACAATGAGAAGCTCTCTCCTTTAAATAGGAAGGAGAGGCATCAAAATCCTAACCACTTTTTGAATGAGTGGCTAAGATTAAAAGATACAAATGTCTAATCAATGGTTGAGATGAGCTCAACAATAAAATACATGGATCACTAATAAAATATAATATAAGTGGACAAAATTGCCCTAGAAGAGGGGAATCCCACCAAATCATGATGACAAAATATAATAGGAAGCTTATGGTGGGTCCGAGGGGTAATTTTAGCCAAGTCCACATATCTATATGATCGCCAGATAATGACACTAAGTGCTAAGACATGCTATAAGAATAAGTATAAAAGCAATATAACCATAACACAATGATATACCTACTAAGTCATATACCTGAATGCTCATCATCTGAACCATCACCTGTCCTCTGAAACTGCTACTGCTACTCTGGGCACTACTGATTGGTCTGTACAAATGGTATAATGGCTACGTCGTCATCTATCTGAGTGTCCTGAGACTCAGTCATGGCATGGGGAATACAACTGCTGTCCAAAATCTGATAATGATCCAATATAGATGCTCATCTCAGCATCTCAAATGTAAAGGAACTGGCTGAATGGTGTACAGGCATCAGAAAAATAATGTATGGTAGCCCGGCTACTATAAAAGGACCTCTAGTGGATTCATTGGTCGAAAGCTTAGCCACAAATTTTTTTCTCTGATGATCAATGAGATTACCTTCTTCATTTGTGCCTTCTCCGGGTAAAGATGACAAAGTGCGTTGTATGATTTTAGTAAGTTCCCCTTCTAAGTCAATATCAAGATCAAAATCTTGAGGGGTTGAGATTTGCTCACTATCATACATAACTTCATCATGAGATTTATTGCCTATATTCTTCAAATACTCTACTACATTCTTATAGACTGAAGGCTCATTCAGAAGTTGAATCAAAGGCACGTTCACCATAGGCTCGGGAGAGGAGAAATCAAACTCATAAGGACAATCGCTGCTCATTTCAAAATTGCTATCTTGATCGTCTTCGTGACATTGATCCTCCACCACATAATCCTCATTTGATTGTTCTTCCATGGATTCATCAATGCTTTCACCCGATTCATCTTCACAAAGTTGGTTTTCAATTACATCATGATCACTAGATTGTATCTCACACGAAATCTGACAATCCTCACCTTTCTCGTGCTCTTCAGAGAGATGATTAACATCTGAGTCAAAATTCGGATTGTTTGAACATTGAACAGGACAATTGTCAACCATGTGATGATTGTGAAGTTGCTCTTCTGGTGATCCTTTACTGGAGTCACCAATGGAAAGGTGAATTAGATCTAGAATTTGGCCTGCAACTACCTCAGGCAATGATAACAAAGTATCTTGTATGATTCGATTGATGCCTCTTTTCATTTGCACACGAGGTTTTGAAGCATTATTCTCAAGATACTCTGTAACATTCCTATGGATTGTAGGCACACTCATAATTTGGAACATCTCAGGAGAGGAATGATCCAATCGAGAAACAAATTATCAATATAATCATCATCCATGACACAATCAGTGCTAGATTGACATTCCAAAGACTCATCAATGTTCTCACCCCATTTATCTATTAGCAACCTCGTGAACATGTCATATCCAGTGATGGATCCCAGTGCTAAATTATCAAACCATAACCCAGCTCCCTCGCCTAAGGATTCAGCTAGGGCTCGCATATAAACATCCTCATTATCAACCCCTCTAACTTCCATATGATCCCAAAGCATTCGCAGATGTTTTTCAATAGATATATAATTGTTTCCACAAAACCGAGGTAACCTTTCAGTGTATTCATTCGGCATAGGATGAGGTGCCCCACATATCTCCGAGAAGTCAAATGGAGAAGGTTTCGTTTGCCCCACAGATATACTGTCCATTCTACTTGGGGCTCGAGTAGGATGTCCAATTTGGTTATCATGATGATTTGACCGATCCTTTTGGCTATAAATCCTTGGTTGGGATTGACATCTAGATTCAGGTTGACTTACCAATCTATTAGGGGTGGATAGGACAAAGATTCCATTAGAGTGATGAGGAGCATCGCGGGTATCGCAAAAATCTTGATATTCAGGTTCATACCCACGATCATATTCATATTCATCCCCATACTGAGATTGTGCATCCCATTCATTTATTTCCTCTTGTCTCCTATCAGACCTATTCACACGTTCATTTAATTCTTTTATGGCTTGTGAGAGGCCAAGGAGAACATCTAGGTCCGTTTTGATTTCTCAATTTAAGATTTCCCAGTGGAGTCTCATGTGAGGTGTCAGAATGATCAAGGCTATGTAGGTTGTACGGATGGGTTCGGCCTCCAGTGGAGCCGCGGGGTGGAGTCGCTAGGTGAACTTGGGAACCTTGTTCACCGAAGGTGGAATGTCGTGAAGGGGAAGTGGTGAATGAGACAAAAACATGTTGGCTGCAATAATTATGCAAGTGGAAATCAGCCAACAGATTTTTAAGTTCAAATGCGAAGATAAAAAGGAAAAACAAGCAAAAGACTCAAAACTCAAACAAAATTTGGGTAGGCCTCTACCTCCTCGGCAGCGGCACCAAAAATGTTATCGCACAAACTCTAGCTGCTGATGTAAGGTGTCCCAACAGGGATGGTAGAGGGTGAACAGCTAGGAAGGTGTAACTAGCAATGGCCAAGTCCTCCGTTCAAGGAACGGAAGTCACACCGAACAAGGCTATTGTCACTTCAGACGAGGCACGTAGCCAAGTCAGGGGGGGAGACCCCGCTCAACCGATGAAGGTTGAGAGACAAAATACACCCAAATCCTAGGAAAGATAAAGAGATAGAAATAGAGATTGAGTGCAGATAAACTCCTAAGTCTAGTTTCAGCCAACCGATGGACACAAATGGTAGAATGAGAGTGATGCAACAGGTGACCAGCAATTAAACGTAGTTAAATATTAAGATTATATTAGTGATTTGATGGCTGAAAATAGTCAAAGGATGCAAATGAAATGGAAGTGAAATGGGGAAGTAAGCTGCCCATGAAAGGGGTTTAAACAATGAACTAACACACCTAGGGCAGCGAATAATCGAGATTTAAGCACACTTCCAACACACGATAGTTTGATTTCTTAAGGTAAAACGATGATTTAAAACCAAATCTAAACTACCCAGAACCCCAAAGTGACCCAAACCAGCTGAGAGAGAAAAACGCCCTAGAGGGGCGTTTTGGGCAAAAAGACCAGTGCTAGTTCTATGGGTAGATGGAGTCCAAAAGCTATGAAACTTTGGATTTACGCTTTTAAGAACAAATAATAAGCGGGTTTGGAAAGAAATTTAAGTTTTTACGGTCAGATTTTAGTTTTTAAATTTCTCTTGGTTTTACATGTAGTTTCAGCCTAGCAAACACATTAGAAATCTAATTAGAGAATTGAGCATGAGAGGAATACCTGAGACAACAATGAGTGGCTGAATATTGTGTGAAGACCACTTGCCGAATCCAAGTGATGAGCAACCAACGCTTTCCCTAAGCGTTTGAGCCAGCCGAAGACTAAGTGTGCCCTAGCTACTTGCCACAAGAAATGGAAAGTCAAAGATCTGCAACAAATTGATAATTTACACAGCAAAATGAAAGACAAATGATTTAGAAATTGAATGATAAACAACAAATTCAACTCCCTCTTTAAAATCCTTGAAGAAAAACCCAAGTGTGGAGCTCCCACTCCAAAAAATGCGCCCTTCCTCAAGTGGCCTTCCAACTTGCAATTCGTTTCAGCTGTAGATGGTGGATAAATGCATTAAGAAACTCATCAATACATCAACAAATGGGTATCAAGCACCACAATACTCATCCAAGCAAAGAATGTCTCAAGAACTCTCAAGAATCTCTTCTGTATTTCAATCCAAGTGTTTACAAAAATGCCTAAGAGGCCTGTACAATGGGTGAGCTCCTTCTCTTATAGAGAAAGACCACTCTTAAAACCCTATTCCCTCCAAAATGGAAGGCTAGGATTGACTCTCTCCCAACCCAAATGAATGGTGGAGATGAGCTCATGAAGGGGGTGCGAATTGCCCATCTATAGAGCACATGTGGAGTGGGGGTCCCCTTGTGGGGTCCATACAATACATAAACCAAGGTTGGGGGGTGTCTATATGGTGTTTTATCTCCCCAACTCATATAACCAAGGTCCAACATACAATAAACCATCACAAAACGAATTTGCCAAGTGAGGAAAAACGCCCCCATGGGCAAATTCGACTCCACATAGTGAGCTGGCCATAGGAGGGACCCACCTCACAAATAAAATGTCCAAACATTACCAAAATTACCTTATAAGTCACCCTTATATTTGCCATAGTTGCCTTTGCCAAATTTTGATTTTTCCTTTAATTAACTGCTGATTTTTATTGCTGAAGATGTAAATTGGGATTTTGACCCACTTATAGTGCTCGGATTGTCGAACCGTTTGTTGCAATGCGATCATGGACCCCAAAAATAGTAGTCATGGTCACTTGAACGACCACGATCCATCACTTAGGCACTGTTTGCCCAAAATCCATGATTTTTAATTAAAACAGGTCAATAATGACCCATAATAATTAAAAATCTCATCGCTATCTCAACTTTTTCAAATTGTGATGCTTGGAGGTTCATATGGGACCTCGGAAGATAATAATTGACCAAAATCGAAATCTTGATCGCAACATTTTTTTCGGGCCCATTTTTTGCCTGGTCAACCTAGTTTGACCAAGTCAAATCTGGTCAACATGGTGCTGGCTGAATACCTGTATGCAATATGAAGCAATAGGCTTCCTTACACGTTAGTACATTACTAAACAATGTGATGCCAATATGGTGATAAAAAAAAAAACATAATATCTCAAAAATACGAGGCCCTTGGTGAGGTGGGCCCACCACATCCAAAAGACTCAAACTGCTATGCAAAACCTATAGACTTGACCACCTAGCTGACTTTGGGTGATGTGGAACACAAGGTGAAGGATGAGGGATGACAAGGACAAAGATCAAGCGACCCTTTGGATGAATTGGGAAAGCGGGGCCCACTGAGATAAGCATACCATGACAAAACATAGGGAAGGGCGGTGCCTCACAAATGGGTATAGTGCAGGGAAACCACCACTGGTCATCTAACAAATACCTCACAACTCACATCCATGCCTTAAGAAGACTCTGTGAGGATCTTTTCTAGAGCCGCCAAATTGGGTGTCCGACAAACCGTAACTTGAGACTCTAGGGGACAATCTTGAGCTTGTCCTTTGGTCCCTCTCACCTCCTTGCTCCGCAGGACTAGGTGAGGAAATAACCACTACAAAGTTGATATGTATGGCTGACCTATGTCCATGTGTGTTTACAAACACATTGCATGGATTTTACATTACATTTCATACTTAGCCCTTTTTGGCTAGATTTTACATTTACAAAAGCCTTTTTGGGTTGCTTTACATTTCTTCATTTTCTTTTACATCA
Source organism: Larix kaempferi (assembly GCA_027924585.1). Lineage (NCBI taxonomy): Eukaryota > Viridiplantae > Streptophyta > Pinopsida > Pinales > Pinaceae > Larix > Larix kaempferi. The sequence continues at coordinate 39,708,359 of BSBM01000486.1, read as the reverse complement.
AGGCCCTTTTGGGCTACATACATATCTCAATAGATATAATCAAGGTGCTCATACTGTAAAGTAATGGGGGTGAGCATACATGCTTCGATGACCAATGGGGAACACCCGGTGAGGCCACACACTCCTATACTGCATTGCAATAGCGAGGGCAACCGACAGGAGCAAATCCTAGGTTTGAGAGTGCATCTCACACACTAAAGAACCGAGGCACAAAAGACAGGGAATCATGGCATACTCAGAGGTCAGTGGGGAAGGGGATCCTAAAGGTCACAAATCAGAATCCAATTCGGGAAAGACCAATCATGAATGAGTCGGATGGGTGGAGAAAGTAAAGGTGGATCCAAAGTCAGCTCCCTAGGGGGACTAAATGACCAAGTCTATACCAGTAGTGGGGATATGATCCAGTGTGCATAGACAGGAGCCTACTGAAAGGGGTGGACTGACATCACCAAGGGCCAAACACATCATAATGACAACTAGATCACCACATCAACATAATATGTAAAGTCAGTGTACTATCATGTATAAACAAGTCTAATCAACAACATGAGCAATAGAACATCAAATGCTATACATGCCACACCATATACCTGCTGCTGAAGCCGACTCTTAAACTGGATCTCTACCGAATCCGGGAAATAAGTGGCCAACCAACAATACTCTGTACTCTTAATAAAAAATATGGCTAGGAAACTGTCTTAATGGGCTTGTGCAAAGCCCATTGAGAGTACATGTAGGCAAAGAAGGGTGCCTCTGTAGGCAATAATATGTACATGTCTGGACTAATGAATGAACCATCTATCCTCACTGATATCTCTGCTCAGGGCAATCTGAACAAAAATGTATGCCTCCTCTGAAGGCATCTGATCTCTGATCTGGAAAAAAAAGTGTAGTATGGTCCTTGACCACACAATCTGCAGCATGGTAGCTCCAGCTAACGTGGATGTGATAACAACATCCTCCAACACAGAAGAAACAGGTCATTTAGGGCTGCTGCTACAGGTAGCCACCATATTTGCAGCTCAAAAACACCCAGACTTGTAAATAATACATTTTTATTGCTTTTTAGCGCTGTAAGATCAGAAACAGGTCTGGATACTACAAAATCTCCCATTACTTAAAAGCAGATTTCAAATGTGCATTAATCTGGGCACTTTTTACTGTATTCAACATGATGGATGAAAGGGACTGTTTAAACCTCCATTATTGTTGTGAACATTGTTTTTATTAATGAAAAAGGGAGTTTCTTTTCTACATTATTTCCTGTAGCTTTCATTAGCTATTTCAGAAGCTCAAACAAAAATTCTCTGCGTTAGAGGCCAAAACACACCCTGATCTGCTAGAGTGTGAACGAATAAATTTTCCTTGTCACTCCCTTGCAAAAATTAGGGTGTGGGGGGGGTGTGGGTGTAACACAGAGTCATTATGAGCTTGTTGATGACATCCATACCTATTGGAGCTGTCTTCACGAGCGGTTGTGGGCGTGCTTTTGGATGTATGGTCACCGACAACAAAGTACAGAGAGGTTGTGGTGTTAGGGTTATTCGGAAGGGTAAATCTGTTCACATAGGCAAACTTGATTCATTGAGAAGGGTGAAAGAGGTTGTCCATGAGGTACTGAAAGATTTCCTCATTTGAAGTTTTTATTGGAACTTTTTAATTGTTCAGGTATCGTCAAATGAGTGAGGTGGATTGATATGTGGGTGGTTGTGAACATCTGAATTCTTGGTGAGCCTAGGGTTTTTTAAAATTAATGAACTTGTTACCATTCAAAGCAAGGTTACTTTGAAGCGGGAGCGAGAAGCGAAATTTTCAAAAGCTTCTGGTTAGGAAGCGTTTTTTATATAATACATATTTTTTATATATTTTGATTCATATATGTCAACAAATGCATGTAGAATGTTGAATTACTTATGGAAAGGATAAAAATAATGAAATAAACAATAATACCATATAACATCATTCATCAATCATCAATCATCAATCATTTACTGGTGAATTCATCAACCATAGGTCCAGTATGCATGATTCCATAAGTTATAACATCAAGATTCAACCTTGAAGCTTCAAATTTTCAATATATAAACACTTTGTCATCACTCGTACTTGTAAGTTGTAACCAAAGTTACCAAGTTTCCAAACTATAGTGACATAGTCTATAACAAAGAACATCAACCATAAAATGAAAGTTGAAATTTGAAACAATTCTTGAAGCATCATATTCAATACGAAAGAGTTATAATATGCTTTTATGCAGTCAATCTCAATCATGCAAAGTTGCAAATAGTGAACTTCAAATTCAAAGGTAGGTTCAACTTCAAACTTCAAACTTGAAATGCCATGTAATGTTTACAAAATATATGATAATAAATATAAAAGAGTCAATAGTGCAGAAACTTGAAAGTACTGTAAACAAGAAAATACAAGAAAAGTAGATTTTATGGATGCTTCCTCTTGCCATGGGAAATTTCCATTTTCTTTTCTCATGCTCTATGAACAATGGGAGTGAGATTATCATCCCCAATAGCCACCAATGCTGAGCCACGTCCAAGACTCGACCTTGCATGACCCCCCCTCACTGATGCAGATGGAGGTCGTGAAGTTGAACCTCTAGGCAAAGATGGTGCATCTGGAAACAAGGTAGATGGCAGCGGCATTGCTACTGCATGGTCATCCTCATCGCCCAAAATCTCTTCCTCCAAGCGCTCTAAAGCTAAGGCTCCATCCTCCAAGTTATGCTCCTCTGGATTGTTGTCCCAAGTGACATATGATCTATCAGTTTTGGCACGCTCACAATAATGAGTCAACAACCTCAAGTTGTAATGTACACAAACCAAGCTTTCTGCTCGGTTTTCATTTAATCGCTTTCTTTTAACTGAGTGGATGAAGCTATAGGTGCTCCAACACCTTTCTGCAGAGGAACTGTTAACCACCTGCGAAAGCACTCGAACAGCCAATTTATTCAAGCGTTGGCATGTTGAGCCATACATGTTCCACCATTCGATAGGAGGCGCTCTATCTCGATGTTTGATTGCATGCAAAGTACCAAATGGACCAACTTCACTGAGGTATTTGCTTAATTCACTGCGCAATAAGTAAAAAATGGAGTGTAGAGGAGGGCTTTATCCCTCTAAGCCCTATTCCTCCCCTCCAAAACCGCAACCGTGGACCCCACCCACTCGAAATCCTCTTCAATTCCGCCAGTTGACGGGAAGCGTCCAAGGAAGCGACGGGAAGCGCTGAAGGAAGCGACGGGAAGCGTTTTTAACGCGTACGGAAGCGCTAGGAAGCAAACAGGGAAGCACTCGGGGAAGCGGAGCGAAGCGATCAGGAAGCGAAGCTTTCGATCGCTTCCTCAACGCTTCCTCACAGTGGCATGAAGCGTTGAAAACTCCCTAGAAGCGAGCTTCCGAAAATAGCTTCCGTCCGGAAGCGAAATGGATTTGCGATTCCGGTTTGCTTCCGGGTAGCTTCGGTCGTAAGCGAGCTTCTGGAGTGGGAGCGAGGGGGGAGGAGCGCTTCCCCGCAACCTAGATTCAAAGTAATAGGAAGTAGCTTACATTAGTCATCTTTCAAAACATCATTAACACAAAATCTTGTACACAAATATTCAGTTGTGCACTGGAATTAATAACTCAGTTGATTGCACTATAACCTGAAATTTACCTGATATGGTGCTTTTAGATTTTTACCTTTAAATTGTCCATAAATATGAGAATGCAGAGTCTGTTATTCAATGTGTAAATTCTTGCAAGGAAATATTTATTTCATCAATAATAACAATACAAGTTTAGGGCAATGGAAAATGCTTCGACTTGGATATTTACACTGATAATTTTTAAGTTATAGGCCTCTAGTTCTGAATCTAATTAATGAATCGTTATATGAATTTTATGTCTCATGGTTTTCTTGCTATGTCTATGTTTTTTTAATCCAAGGAAAACCTCACTGGGTATCCCAAGGGATGCTTTCCCACATTCGTGGATGGCATTCGTATTAAAGCAATCAGCATAGACTAGTGTGTCTCACTGAGGGAGGTTCAGATTAGGCACCTACTGGTATAGAGCTAGCCAAACGCTCAACAACATTGGTGACAATTGGTTGAACTAACCCCTTGGACTCTCTCTCTCACTCTCTCTCTCTCTATATATATTTCCAAGGAAAACCATGTGGGATCCCCCCTCTTCCCTGGAATATCTGGATGGAGGGTGGCTCTACTGCTAACTACAATAGTGGCTAGTAACCCAAGGGACTCGATCGGATTGAACATGTGACCTACGGCCTCCCCATCAACAACATGCCTTGGGTAGATAGTTCAAGTTTTCAACCAAATGAGCTAACTCTTGGGACTACATATATTATTATATATGTATTATGCGTATGTGTATTTGCCGTTTCCCTGCCATATTGTGTTTTGATTTTTTTGAAATTTTTCCATATCTGTTCTTTGCACCACCGCCCATCCCCCTCGCGCCCCCCGTTGGTATCCATATCCGTTTCAGTGCAACTTAGGATTCTACTCCATCCAAGTTGCATGAAACAGGTCATATCATTGATTTGTATGTTACTATGTTGTCTGTCTTGAAACCTTTTTCTTTGGTAGCATTCAGGGAAGTATCTCAAGCTTCAAGGATCTTAATGGATGCTTTGATTTCCATTTTTTCATCATACATCAGGTTCTCTTATGCCCCACTTCAATTCCTTCTACTGCTAGTATGGTTATCATCTCTGCACACAACATACTACAAAGTGAACTAAGGATGGGATCCTGTCAAAATTACCAATCGTTTTGTTTTGGCTGGTAAAATGAGATTCTATTAATGGAGAATATATATTTACAAAACCATAATAGAAGGATTTCCAGTTCCAAGTCTGAGGATGGTTCTTACAGCTCCTATTAATTCCCTTATTCCTGATTGGTTGTTGCTATCTTTGCTTATATGTTCCGCACAGATGACCAGGACATTGCCTCTGAGATATTGTTTTCAGAATACACACATTTAAATTGTTAACGAGTTGAATTTAGTTGTTTTGAACTGGATGAGCCAGTTACCTTGGTTTCTATGGTCATTGAAGAAATATTCAGTGCATCACACAAATCTTATATTTGTGAGACATACTGGTCCCTCTTTCATTACTTGTAAATTTAGATAATGTCAAACAAATATGGGCATGGAAAATCTTGATTTGTCTGGCATAGAGGTTTTCACATTAGTTCTCTAGCTGCAACGTCTGACTTGAGCACAGTTCTTGTCAGAATCTTAACTTACATAAATAATTATTGTATGAGAACATGAAAGTAATAAAAGTAGCACACAACAATGGAAATTATTGTTCTATTTTTCCTTGTAGCATCTGGTCAGATGCATATTATGACGGCATTTATTTCTTGCTTGGTATGGTTGTTTTAAACATGTTACTTCAGAACTTGTCTAGTGGCTTCAGTGTAGGTTTATTCAAGTAAATATGCATATTTAGGTTCTTACCACTTCAGTTTTCTCTGCTGAAGAGACTTTTTTAATTTTGTAATATAAGTAAAGTTTAAATTAAAGCTCCTCATGTCTAATGAAATGATATCATTAACTAATTGGGGGCTCCAATAAACACACGATGTGCTTTAATTAATCTGTTTTTAGTGGGAAATAATTTATGAATACAACCTTGTATTTGCAACTTCTATAAATTCACCATCATTTGTAGCTGTTTCTAGAGAAGATATATTCAGAAATATGTGAAATTTGTATTTAGCTACGTTTGATGCGCATGGAATCATAAACTTGGACTTCATGGTTTTATAGTTCCTATCGGTTACATTGCTGAACTATGAAGCTAATTATCTCATTCTGTCTGCAGCTAACACTGCGCAGAGTTATGGATGTAGCAAAGCAACAAACAAAATCAGGAAATTTGAACGAATTCTCTATGGTGTTGCTGAATAATTTACTTTCATTACCTTTGGGACTTCTACTTATCATAGTTTTCAAGGAATGGGAATACTTATATTCTTCGTAAGTCCTCTTTTTGATTTATTCTTATATTTATTCCCTCAAACAATGACTCCTTTAATTTTAAATGTCCATTTAATCCTTCAACTGTGTAAATTCTCTCTTTAAAATTCAAATTCTTCGAACAGTAGTTTTACTTGAGAACCATATGTATATTTGAACATTTTCTTTTATGGTCTGCTCAATGTTTTCATAAATCCAGTTTTTGCACATAAAATGTCCAGAAATGGTGTGCTCGACTCATTGATTCAGGATTTGGCTGTCTTCTTAGTACTAGCTGCATTGACTCAACTCAGCCAAAAACCGAGCTGAATCAATCCAGTGACTGGAAGGTTCAGTCAATTTAGTGAAAATTGTTGTTTGATCAAAACTCGAAGTCTTGCAAGACTTGCAGAGGATGGCCGAGTCTAATAAAACTCAATAGAAGATAAGGGACACTCAAAATGCCCGTCTTTTTGGCCAAAAGTGTGATGCAAATCCAGGGAATTTTTTGGCTCTGGCCATAGTTCTGCGGCCTGCCACAGTCACAGTTTCGTTCATGACGGAATTGTTCCCCTGTGATTTTGGCAGTCTCTGAATTGATCCAGAACCTTAAAAAACTTAGAAACGACTGGATCCATCAGAACTCTTCCCATGGTGTTTTGCCAGATTCTGGCATAGATGATGGAAATGGGGCATTTTGATTGCCAGTTATCAAACACGGAGCTGAGTTTGATCTGAGGAACTCAGGCAGGACATATAAATGCCCCAAAATACACATTTTAATGACTTCCGATCTAGAGTTTGTAAATGTGATTTTTTGAGCTTTGAAGTACATGTGTGAACTAGTCACATTCGCCCATTTATTTTGACGTCTTTGAAGAGGATTTGCCCCCGAAAGAAAAATCTCATTTTTCCTGTAATATTTTTAGTTTTTGTAAAGTCCTTTTTTTGCCAAGTTTTATGCTAAGTATTACTTGAGTTCCAATCAAATTCTTGCTCTTCAGTTTGTTGAGTTATTCTTGAGTCCACGTTTCGTGACTTTGGCTTGACTACATGTTTCCGGCTTGAACTGTAATAAAAACTTTTCAAACTTCAATGATATATGAATGGAATGAATATTTCTAGTATGAATAATCTCATTATTTTATTTACAATTGGAATGCAGGCCTATACTTAGGATTCCAGTATTTTGGGTTGTGGCAACCTCAAGTGGATTGCTGGGCCTAGCTATCAGTTTCACGTCAATGTGGTTTTTGCATCAGACTGGACCTACAACATATAGGTTTGAATTCTTTATTGAGTTTGACATGTTTTCATACTGCAAGATGCAGGCAGAGTAAATTGATAATATGTATTTTTGGATGATTATTCTCCTCAATACTTATGCAACGTTTTTTGTATGTAGTTTGGTGGGATCATTGAATAAGATTCCTATCTCACTTGCTGGGATACTTCTGTTCAAAGTTCCAATAAATGTTCCAAATTTATTCAGCATACTTTTCGGTAATTCACTGTGGACGAGAGACTTGTTTTTCCATTTTGGATTTCAATTTCTCATAATTCTGATACATGGATTCACAAGTTCTTGTGAGTTTAAAAAATGGCATCACATTTTTTATAGTAATCAAACATATATGGTGTCAACCTTTTACCTCTTATTTTCCAACAGAGTCATGATGATTTTCATGGGTAGGTGGTTTCTTTTACTTTCATGTTCTTTAGTGAGTAGTCAGTGTGCTGGTTCTGTTGATGAGGTTGTTTCTCACATGCCTTGCCATGTTGCAGGACTATTTGCAGGAGTATTCTTTGCTAAGGCCAAAATGTCGAAGTAAATTGAAGTGGCAGACAACATAGTAAACTAGAGTGTTGCATGTTGAAAATGATGGGGAGTTTTACAAATCCCAGTCCCTGATCCAGATCCTTTTAGTGGGATCTTTGATCTCTCAAATTGTTTTAATTTTTGAATCACAGAAAGGTTCTCGTACCTGTGAAAAATTGGAAGTTTTTATGCACCGAAATGTTAATTTCCATGCGAATATTACCAATAACTTGTGAGCCTTTACTAGACTTGTGTGATGTCCAGTAATCATGGGAAGCTTATATTATGCTCTAATTGTAACAGTAAGCAGTAAAGCAATTCTCTTTTACACATGAAGGCATACCTATAGACAATATGTCCCAACTGGACAACGGAAGATGAGTATCGCCCTCCAGCGAAAAAGTATGCCTTCCCACCAATCGATTTCCCCTATAAATTTGTCAAGCACTCCCAAACTTGATCCTACTTCTAGATATAAAAAAAGAATGGTGCCCAGCTAAAAATGGGCATTGCATCTTTAAAAGAGGCAACTTTTCTAGATGTCTATATTTTCAAATTCTGGTGCATACCATCTCTAATTTTTGTATCACTCGCTCATTTTCAATGCTAGATATTGTGAGTTTTACATGCACAAGCGTGGAAAGGCATACACATAAGAATAAGAAAGAATGGATTTATAAAGATGTCATTGGATGATGCAATTTCTCATTACATACCAAGAGAAGAGTACGTTACATATCTTCCAAATACCTACCTATTAACTACTACATCAAACACGTCATTATTACGTCACTTATTAGTTAGACTTTATTATATGCTCAAGTCCTAATTAACATGTCTAAGTTCCAAATATGAAGACCATCTCTAACACCCTCCCATAATGGTAATTTTACACTGGTTCAAAATGCAAAAAGATAAATGCTTTGGACAAGCAAGCTGTTTGCAATCCACAAGATATTTAAAATAACCATTGGAAGTGGAATGTATTTGACAAGGTTGATGAAGTACAATTTACGTCACCATTCTTTTATTTGACCATTGAGTCACTAGCGGGATGAGAGTCAATGTTGGTTGAATCGTTAGTGCTTCCACCATTGCCATAGAACTTGGCTCCAATAAAATTTGCATAGGAACGAGTCAAACTTTTCTAGTTATAACCACCATGTTTTTTTCCATTTTTCTTTTAGTTGATTTTATTGATTTCTAATATCCTTTTAGCAAATGATTTGTGAAGAGTTGAACTCTATTTTAATTAAAAATCACACCGTTAAGGAAGAAAGCTCTACTTTTATTTGAGGTTTCATGTAAGTCTTGTAGATTCTCCATGTGACAAATGCATCATTACCATCTTGAACTTTGAGAAGCATCACAACCTCTTGATTCTTTGCCACAACCATTGATCAATGTCACAACATCTTGATTCTTTGCATCATATGCTACTTGGGCATCCACATCAGTCTGACTCCAAATTTCTTTTCCCAATGTGAGTATGTTCGTCACTTATTTTCTCAATACAAGTGTCTAGATATTTGTATTCAAATACGGCAAGCACCATCTGTTTCCACAATTTAAAATTTCGACTATTAAACCTTTTGTTTATGTCCAACATTATCTAAGATAAACTAGCCGTTTTTCTTAGATTTAAATACACCACACAAATTTGAATTCATTGTTACAATTTACAATTCATACAACTATCCAAAATTTGAAAACAACACATTTTAATCTAGATCATGTACTCTAAAACTAACTTCTTATCTCTCTCATTAATAAACTACCTAAAGGTTTTTGTTCCAAGAAAATTCTTTCTATGCTTGAGATAGTGATGATTTTGTCAATCACGGTTATCTTAGTAATATCTAACGATTTACATAGAAGACAAAACATAGTCTATTCCCATGTGGCGGCAATAGTAACTTGTTGCTTATTCGGTGGCAAGGTCCCATGGTTTCCTTTGTGTTATAGAGGGGTTGGCTAGGTCTTTTCAATATTCTCACACAGGTAGCTCCTTTAGTCTCTTTGAATTTTCCTTTGATTACCATGATAGAAGGCTACTTTGAATTGCCCTTTGATTCTTACACTTTTTGTTGGAAATAGTGCAACTTCAGAAGCTATTCTTATTTATTTTATTATATTATTGTTGTACCTCCTATGGGAAAAGATATTGATGTATTTGATCATGTAAACCCTTGAAAAAATCAATGTAAACATTAAGGTGAAAACACACAAAGAAAAGATTTATTAAATATTAATTTTATCTTCCTCCAAGACAAGTTAGCCCTATCGGTTAGACAAGTCGACTCAGTAAGGGAAAAAGTCAGTTTTTCACGTGTATAAATAGAGAGGTCGTTTGCCTCATTTGGTCACTCACTCAACTCAAGCAATTCGCTCAAGGAGAGATAGAAGTTCACATCTGCAGCTAGGAGAAGTGATTTTTGGGCTTTTCACTTGGAGAAGTTTTTCTCTTTCTCTCTCTTGTATCTGTACTATGTTCTCGGGATTGATTATCTCTATACGAAAGTTGCTGGGCTTTCTCCCTGTTGGGTTTCCAAGGATAAAATTCTTGTTTATTGTTTCTGTGCTTGGTTATTCTTTTAGTGATCTTATTGTTTATCTGCAATTAAATTATACTGCTATAATTGTATAAAATCTAACATGGTTTCAGAGCAGTACTAGAAGAAGCCATTGTTGGAAACTAGGGTTTCACATTTAAGGGCCTTCCCTCCTCAGTTTGGCTTGAAAAGTGCATTGGAAACTTCGCCCTAGAGAAGGCGCATCTTTTGGTGAAGGAAAAATCCAGTTCCTAGGAGTTTCATTTTTGACCTAATTTTGCAGCTACGATAGTTACTGCAGAAATTAGGGTTTCAAGTTTTGGTATGTCCGGTCTATAGATTTGGCTCGATCTTATCTTCTCTCAACTCGCCTTGATAGGGCGCACCTATCTGTGGAGTTGGTATTGCAAGAATCCAAATTTCATTTTTAACCTAGCTCCTGCTAGGGTTTTTGGTTCAGAACTGCAGTCAAGATGACTGGAATGAAGGTTGAAGATTGACTTGATGGGGCTTCCAACTTCATTTCTTGGAAGTCTAGGGTTCTTTTCATATTAGAAAAAAATGATCTTTTGAAGTTCATCAACGAGAAGGTTCCAGAACCAAAAGCAGAAGATGACAAGTCTCAGTGGAGAAATAATGATGCAAGAGCAAGAAGAATCTTGGTGGACTTAGTCAAAGATCATTTGGCTCCTCAGATATCACAAAAGAAGACAGCTAGGAAGATGTTCAAAACCCTAAAGAAGTTATTTGAACATAGTAGCATCAATGTCACTCTCACACTGAGGAACCAACTATCAAATTTGAAGATGTCAAAGTCAGAATCAATTGCTGAGTACTTCATGAGGATCTCAGAACTAAGGGACATGCTAACCTCTAGTGGAGAATCCCTTGATGATAAGGAGCTTGTCATAACCACTCTAAATGGCCTCCCTCCCTCTTGGGAATCATTTATTGAAAGTATAAATGGACGAACCAAGTTGCCAAAATTTGGCAAGTTATGGGCAAATTGTTCTCAAGAAGAGACGAGGATTGCGGCAAGGCAGAAACTTCATGGCTCTCAATCCGAAGAAAATCAAGCATTTACATCTCATGTCATGAAAGGAAGAGGAAAAGGAAGAAAGTTTCATAACTATAAGAATCAAGAGAGGAGATCAAGTCCTCTAGATCAGAAGAAGAAGAAGGACCTCTCGCATATTCAATGCTTCAAGTGCAAGACATATGACCATTACACTAGTAATTGTCAAAGTTCAAACAAAAGGAAGCATGAAGCCTCAATTGCTGATGTTGATGAAGACTCTCCTCACAAGAAGTCAAGGAATGATGATCATTCAGAGTTCTTCTTCTAGTGCTCCCCATGTTGAGGTGATGATATGACGATCCAGACTACGATGGGCTCCCAACAAGAAAATGAAGAACATAGGTTTCTCATGGTTCCCACAAGACGACAGTGGGAGCCTACCCACAAAAACAATAAAAGATAAGTATTTGGTTTTATTGCTCACATAGATATGTTTTGTCTTAGACATGTCAAATTATATGCATATCTATCCGGAAGTGTGTTGAGCATTTGATCTAGTTCACTTATTAATGTATCGTAGGCACTTATTGTACTTGTTATGCATATGAATTGCACAACATTCCATGAACACATGTTGGAGCTAGATGATATCTCCTTCTTACATGCTTAGAGTAGTGCACACCCTTGATGGCATGTTCTAGTGGAGATAACATACATCTAGATAGTTACCATATGTGTTTGGGAGACATGTTTATGATTGTTGTGCTGAAGCATTAGCCAAGATGCCTAGATTCCTATGTAAACTATTGCCATTGCATTGAAATAGAAATTGGTTAAATTTGATCATGCAATGTCGCTAATCATCTGACGAGATTTGACTTGTAGGAAAAAGACCATATGATATGGCCTACAAGAGAAGGATAATGAGACTTGTTTTGATGAACAAGTGATGGACACATGAATCCCGTTGATGTTAAGATTAATCAAAAGCAGGGAGCTTCTAGGAGCATGACTCTCAGCCTAGAAGGATGACTCCTAGACAAAGTAGTTAGATGGAAGTCATGCAAACAGATAAGGACCTAGCACATCTAGCTATATTTGATACATGACCCACAGGCCCAGAGGATCCGATTTGAAGATCGCGTTGAGGAGCTGATAGATCCTAAGGAGATGAGATCATCTCCCCCTCCAGTATTTCAGAGGGAGTTATCCCTAGTTGAGGATCTTGGCCTATTGATGATATGTTGAGATCTTCCTAGGATAATGAAGAACACAGTTGAGATCCTGAGAAGATCCAACATGATGACTGTGAGTACCTGGCTACACTGATAGCGTTGTTGGTAGATCCAGACTGACAATTGAGAGGATCCTTGATGTATCTGGTCTTCAACTGGATGGATACTTACATTTTAGTAAGCAACTGTGCTCTTCTGCTCTGTGAAAGCTGGTGCTGAGATTGGCACTCGAAGAAAGAGGGAGCAAGACGCTCTGTGGATAGCTCCAGAGAGGGAGCATGATGCTCAAATGCAGAGGGAGCAGAACACTCCATCACATAGGGAGTTGATTATGGCGAGCCATTGATTTTGGTACTCTATGTTAATGATTTGTTTCCCACTAGGAATGAGAAACTTATTGTATGGTGTAAAAAGAAGTTTGCCTCTGAATTTGAAATGAAGTATCTTGGATTGATGCACTACTTCTTGGGATTAGAAGTATGGCAGAGGCAAAAGGAGATTTTCCTAAGTCAAGGAAAATACACTATTGACATCCTGAAGAGATTCAGAATGTTGGACTGTAAGTTCATGGCCACATTGATGGATGCAAATCTGAAGAAGCTGAGAGACTCTGCTTCCAATTAAGATCTAATTTATCCCACTATGTATTGCTAGCTGATTGGATCCTTGATGTACCTTACGAACACCAGACCATATATATATATGTTTTGCAGTGAATTCTCTCAGCCAGTTCATGTGCGAGCCGAGACAGATTCATGGGTTACTGCAAAACATGTGCTGAGGTACTTGCGTGGCACTGTGGGATATGGATTGAGATATGCTTCAGAATGTGACTTGAGATTGCAGGGATTTTCAGATTCAGATTGGGCCAGATGTGCTACAGGTAGGAAGAGCATCTCCGGGTGCTGCTTCAGCTTGGGTTCTGCAGTGATTTTCTAGTGCAGCAGGAAGCATACCTCAGTAGCACTTAGTACTGCAGAGGCCGAGTACATGGCTACTAGCACTGTGGCTCGAGAAGTTGTGTGGCTTCAGAAACTCCTTGAGGGATTGTTTGCCCGATTCCAGAGCCAATTGTGATTCACTTTGATAACCAAAGTTGTGTGCAGATGTCAGTGAACTTCGTATTCCATGACAAGTCGAAGCATATAGAGATTCAGTATCACTACATTTGTGATATGGTGCAGAAAGGTGCGGTCGAGCTAAAGTATGTTCCAACAGATGACCAGACTGCAGATGTTCTTACCAAGCCTCTTCTTAAGAATACTTTCATGGAAGACTTGGTGTGGAAGAGAATGTGTCCCTCCTTGAGAGGGAGAGATGATACAGAGACCAAGCATTCTCCGAATCACTCTAAGATGGAGTGAGGATATCTCTCGAACATCCTGATAGGATGGAGAAGCCACTGCATTCTCCGGATCACTTTGGGATAGAGTGAGGAAATATCTCGGACATCCTGATAGGATGGAGAGGCCACTGTGTTCTCCGAATCACTCTGGGATAGAGTGAGGAGATCTCTCGGACATCGTGATAGGATGGAGAGGCCAACGCACACTCCTAGACACTCCTGTAGAGTGGGAATATCTCTTAGAAATCATGGGAATTTATTGATAGATTTAGTGCATTATCTAGATCACTCTAGAGTGAGGAGATCTCTCAGAAATCCTAAGACGGGATGGAAAGGCTGGTGCACACTGGCGCACACTGATATCTTGGACTCACCGATGGACTGGCTGAGTTGGTGCATGTTCCTCGATGGACTGGGTTGCGCTGAGGCACATTATCCTTGTGCATGTTCCCCGATGGACTGGGTTGAGCTGAGGGACATTGTATTGATCCCTGATGGATTGGGTTGAGATGATGCATGATGGACTCTCCGATGAACTGTGTAGAGTTGCTGAGCAGATGTATGGATCCACCGATGGACTGTGTGGCACTGTGGAGTAGATGCATGATGACACTTTTCGATGGACTGAGACTGCGTTGACAACCTTCAGTATGTGTAGAGATGATCGAGATAGATGTGGTGTACATATGTGATGTAGATGATCATGATGCTGATGATGAGTGTGTCGGAAGAATATCTTCCTTTTTGAGAGGGAGTGTTGGAAATAATGCAACTTCGGAAGCTATTCTTATTTATTTTAGTATATTATTGTTGTACCTCCTATGAGAGAAGATATTGATGTATTTGATCATGTAAACCCTTGAAATAATCAATGCAAACCCTGGGGTGAAAATACACAAAGAAAAGATTTAGTAAATATTAATTTTATCTTCCTCCAAGACAAGTCGGCCCCTGTCAGTTAGATAAGTCAATCCAGTAAGGGAAATAGTCATTTTTTCATGTGTATAAATAGAGAGGTCATTTGTCTCATTTGGTCACTCACTCAACTCAAGCAATTCGCTCAAGGAGAGAGAGAAGTTTGCATCTGCAGCTAGGAGAAGTGATTTTTGGGATTTTCACTTGGAGAAGTTTTTCTCTTTCTCTCTCTTGTATATGTACTTTGTTCTCGGGGCTGATTATCTCTATACGAAGGTTGCTGGGCTTTCTCCTTGTTGGGTTTCCCAGGATAAAATTCTCATGTTTATTGTTTCTGTGCTTGGTTATTCTTTTAGTGATCCTATTGTTTATCTGCAATTAAATTATACTTCTATAATTGTATAAAATGTAACACTCTTCCCTATGATTGGTGTAGCAATGCTTCACCTTTTTTGATATCACCTTGATTTGTGTCTTCCCTTTCTTTGATTGTGGATCACATCATGTCTCAGCGCCAAATAGAAAACCTCTTACGATTGACGACTCTTTATCTGACTATGATTGGTGGTGTCTCCCTTTCTCTGATTGCAACCCTATTCTCTGACATGGGCATCACATTTATGGTTGCTTTGCACTTTATTCATTAATTGAATTGACTCTATCTCAATGCCTTGACAACATCACAAGAGATCATAATTTCTAGGTTGTTTCTAGTTGCTTTGCATATTCATGAACTAAAGCGACTCTTTTTTGATTCCTTAACAATAGGTCATGATCATGGATTTTATACACATGCATAAGTTTTGGGTACCATTAATTTAGAGCGCTTTAATATTAAAAACAAACTTATCTTTGAAATCATTCATTGTCTTGTTTAAATGAATCATTAAATGCCTTCTTTGATCACAACAATCCCTTGGCTTGTTCATCCGTTTTCTCGGCTTCTTCTTACCATGGCCCTAATACCCTATGAGTTTTACACACACAAGATTGAACATGAAGACACATAAGAATAATAAAGAGGATTCATTCTTATGTCATTAGATGATGCAATGTTTCAATATATAGTAGGAGCAAAATAGTATGTTACATGAGTTCCAAATAGCTAACTATTGTCTACTACATTAAATTGTCTCATTATTGCATCACTTTATTAATGTTACTCTCTTAAATGTGTAAATCCTAATTAACATATATAAGTTATAAATATGAACATTATCTTTAACAAATATTCATGTAGTGTCCTTATCTATAGTGCTTTTAGATGAAACATACAAATCAAGGACTATTCCTTGAGTCAAGTGTTGCAAACTCACATTTGTAATGCTAAAACATTTTGTATAGTCCTTTTAGATGAAAATACAAATCAAGGACTTTTCCTCGAGTCAAGTGTTGCAAACTCACATTTGTAATGCTAAAACATTTTGTTTGAGAGTTTTGAAAGGGCATTTCTTTGGAAAGCTTTTTGTTGTTCCCCCTTGAAAGGGATTATTTTCTTGCATAAACATTGCAAGTGTTAGGTTGGAAATCCCTATTCATCTTGTTACTACCATGTTAAGTATGTTCTTCATGTTATCTTGTCTTGAGAAGGCACCTCATTAAATATTCTCATATTGGTTTAACTTCCATAATTCAACTCTAGCAAGTTTGACAATGTATTGGTGAATCCTTGGTGTTGCTATTGTGTCAAGTATGTTCTTGATGTTATATTGTCTTCAGAAGGTGCCTCATTAAATATTCTCATATTGGTTTAACTTCCAATAATTCCACTCTAACAAGTTTGACCACGTAGTGGTGAAACCCATGTTAGTTTTGAGAGAAGAATGAAGACCATTGTTTAATGTAATAAATAGATGTAAGGATGGTTATTGATAACCTTTGATGATAACAAATTTAGTAGATATAATGATGACAACAGTTATGGTTGATGCTTTTAATATCCTTAAGCCAATTTTGAATGTCAAAGTAAAAAATTATGGTCACATCCAAGTGACTTTCTTCTTTTGAAAACTATAATTTCAATTCATAGACATAATTCAATTACATATTTCGCGTGGACACAATAGTTTATGATATTGATTCCCCATATGAAGCTAATAATGTCCCATAGGGATCACAAAAAATCAAAGCAACCCATCATCTCAACAAACTACGTTGCATCAAATTACAAGTATAGTTTCTTCAAAACGCTAGAGAAACTATCCTAAACACTAATATGTTGATGAAATATCATGATCAAAATCTAACCAAAACAAATATGATCTAGATTATATGTGTTTTTCAATGTCATTAGAGAGCTACTCGTGAAACCGGCTTAAAATCATTTTCCCTCTTCTACTCTTTGTCCTTCTTTGAATAGAGAATCAACAATATACTTCCACTATCTAACAATGCATTAAAAAATAATATGAACAAAATGTGAACTGACCACTTTAAAATTATATTATAGAGGTCTTAACATAACATTATGAAGTGAACATGTTACATTCATCCAATTTATAACTAGGGATGAATACTAAAAGCCCATAACCTCGAGATATTGATGTCTGTTACACATTTTAATAACAATTTTAGTGCCATAAGTTCAGTTGAGTTATTCGATCCAACTCCAACCATTGCTTTAAATTTGATGTAGTGCCCCTTTGAAAAATAAAGAACTCGACCACCAACAATATTAAAATTATGTTCCCTTTGACGTGCTCCATAAAAACGAACCCAACAATATGAATTATCAATATGCATCTCTCAATTTCCTTAGTGAGAAATTTGAGTCTTCTGTGATACAACTTTGAGCTGAGGTTGGGGTTTGAGCATATACGTTAAAGTATGGAATGAACTTGTCCTGAAATATGATTGGGTTCCTTCCCAACTAGAGGCCCCATAATACTAGAGAAGGAAACACTCAATATATATATATTTATGAAACCAAGCTTTAAAGCTCTATACTGTTTCCATTCCACACATTATCCACCCATGTAAGATTCTTTAGATATGGCATCCACAAGGCCTGATCATTTGAGCATTAATAAAAATGCACATTTGTTTCACCATCATTTCTACATAGAAACCATATTGTAGGGTGTTCTTTATTCCTTACATGTAGTAAGTTCCATGTCAGAATTCTATTCATCAGCGCTAGCAAAAAATAATTCACATCTTGTTTGTGGCCTTAGACTTCCAAATATACTTTCACTAGTTGCATGGATCTTTATTTACAGTTTCAAATATGATCCTGTCACCCAATTTGGCATTAAATTCACTCTAGACTTTGCTTTCACACACACACACACACACACACACACACACACACACCTTAGACTTCCAAATATACTTTCACTAGTTGCATGGCTTTATATTTATAGTTTCAAATATGACCTTTTTACCCAATTTGGTAGTACATTCACTCTAGACTTTGCTTTCACACACACACACACACACCCAAGATCCAAAAGAATGTGTATCCCATAGTCCATATCCTACCTAAAACACACACATTAAGATCAATTGAGATCTAAGAGCCAAAAGAATGGGTATCCCATAGTCCATATCGTACCTAAGAAATAGACACACACACACACACACACACACCCATGCACAGACTCACACACACACACACATGCACACGTGCACATGCGCATGCACACGTGCACACACACACACACACACATTAAGATCAATTGAGATCCAAGAGACAAAAGAATGGGTATCCTATAGTCCATATCCTACCTAAGAAAGGAGCACTAGCATGCCTACATTGGATCCAAGTGGAAAATAATATATTACAAAATGGCAATCCTAGTTGAAATATGGAGAACCAAATTTGTCCAAACTGTTGAAACTTTTCCCATTCTAGATGGCTTAGGTGCATTGCAACAAGTTGCACAACAACAATGATTCCATTAGAAAAATGTGAGTTAGTGTAATCACACACTACATATTCTAGTTTGCTCATTGGACCATCCCCTTTTCTCCAAGCAAAAAACTCTTTTGAGTTACAAGGAGAAACAAAACACATATTTTACCAAGCATCCATCAAGGGAATTTTTTTTAGCATTTGTACATTTCCACATAACACATTTAATTGTTTCATGCTTGCAATGGAGCATACAACATCCATCATTAAGACTGCTACGGTGTAATTGATCCTTAAATTCTATCCCATTTTGAAGGAAAAACCACCTTAGCATTTGAGTCATAAAAGAAGAGAGAAACACCTTGATACCTAGAGACCAATCCACCTACTAACATTTTTCTTCATATTTAGAGGTTTAGTGATTGAATGCACATGTCATATATTAGCATAGATTTCCTTGGACTGGTAATCAATAAATGGCTTCTTATAATACCATTTCCAACCTTTCCAAATAAGGTCATGAACATTCAAATTGAGCTTGAACCAATAGTATTTTGAAAGCAGGGGACAAAATGTATTAAAATCAGATTGGTCAACAACTTGATGTTCGGATACTAGGTAAGATCCTACCAGGATACCACTATCATATACTCATCCCACAAATCACCCCAAGTATGAAACCTTTCATTCCTAAGCATTTTGCTACAAAAGAGGGAAGTGCCTAATCTTTTCTTTCTTAATCTAGAAAGTGCAAAGTGATCATGCATCAAAATATCATTTGGGAGTATAGTCCAAATAATCCCAATTCAATCCTTTGGATACCAACTACCAAGCATTCCTTTTTCTTTTGAGAACATTGGATCCTACAGTTGTAAAGGAATTAAATCACACTGACCATGTCACCAAGACCAAAGGTTTATATATGCTATTTACATGGGTACAATTTTGAAGGTAGTGTTGCACAAGTATTTCTTGGGGTGCATTGTTGTTCATCATTGCGATGACCCACTTGGTTGCTAACATAGACCCTTGAGCATAGATATTGGTCAAGCCAAGCCCTCCATCCTTTTTAGGCAAAGAGCAAAGGTCTCAATAAAAAGGCAAATCCCATTTCTTGCTTGCTTCCCCCCCAAAAAATGTTGAAGAGGCTTATCCATTTCGTTGTACATTGTATGTGAAGGAAAGAGAATCATAGGAAGAGTGGAACACATAACTAGCAACCAAGATTTGATCCATAGTCTATCTTGTAACAAGAATGTCTTGGGCTTCCTAATAATGAATTTTTCTTTTAAATTCGTACAAAATCTTGTCCCAAAGAACCTTTACACACTAATTCCAAACGAGATTCCTAAATGATAGAGACTATGCCATAGGGGAATGATTTTCTATTTTTATTAATCCTAACATGCGCGCCATCTTAACCAATGATGAGAGCATCAACCTTCTCCTCACTAGCATCAACAACCAGTGTGAAAATGTTGAGGCAATGCATTATATTTACATATAATCATGGAATTGTTGTGGAGTGAGGGATTAATAATTGGCAATACCAACATTAAATAGTTATTCACCCTTAGGGAGGGATATTCTTGTAATTTAGAGCATCAATTGCAATGACACAAACAAGGGCTTGTAGGGAAAACTTCTTTATTGTCTCATTAAAGAGAACTTTTGTTTTGATATTTTTCAATTCACACACTCTAGAAGAAGAATGAATAGAGTTTTAATGATATTGCCGAGAAAACTCCTAAAGTCAAGCTAGGAAAGCATGTCCAAAATGAAATCCTAGTTGATTTTATCACATGCCTAGTTGAAGTCAATCTTGAGAAAGAATCTTTTAGCTGCACTCTCTTTCCCATTCATGGATTTCCTACGTCGTGATAATATTTTATAGGATGAAGCACTCTTTGATAAAATCCTTTTTCTTAGCATGAATAGTTTAGGCACTTGTATTTTTAATGCAAGAAGCAAGATATTTAACTAACACCTTTTAAGATACATTAATTAGAGAGATAGGCCAAGGGCTATTTACTTCATCCATATGCATCCCTTAGGAATTAGTTTTTTGAGTTACTTACTGGCTTGCTAACTTGTAGTCCCTATAGCCAAATCCTCTAGGAAAATTCCAAAGAAATCATTACTAATCATTGGTCAGAGTGTCAAGTAAAACTCACATGGAAATCCATCTAGTCTAGGAGATTTACCCTATTGCAGTAGGCTTGGAGAAATTTATTCTTGTCTAAAGAAAGAGACAAAAAACATTGTTTATATTTCAAGATTTTACTAGGGATAATGTGATTAATAAACTACTTAGCAACAAGGAGATCAATGCCACAACCAAAATATTGAAAATATGTATAAAATGTCTTTAGTTATTTCTAGATCCTTAGTGAGACTCCCATCTAGATCTTTTTGTGAAAGATTCTTTGTTTTCAGAAGCATGTTTTCCTTTTGAGTAATGATAATACACTGCTGTAGAATCACATTTGTGTTTATCCTAATTAATTTATTCTCTAATATTCCCCCCATGTGTATTCCTCAAAATTTGAAGGTTGGTGTTAAAGGTCCCAAACACAATTTGTGTTGTAAATTTAAAGGATACTCTTCTAAAATGCTTTTGGCATGTTTGGGTTGTTATCTAAGATGCTTCTCATGAGATGTATGATTGTGATTTAATTCTCCCCTAACCTATAAGAAAATATCTCCTATATTTAACATCGGGTACTTCCGATCATAATATCTACCCTAAGTTGCTTGATGATCTAGGGATCAAAATCCAGATTTGAGAAACCACTTGAATATATTCCCATAACTCCAAGAGTGAAACAATGAACTTTTAAGGAAATGTGGAAGCAAAATCTACTACCCTTCCAATAAATAAACTGGCACTGGTAGGTAAATAATTTGAAACAATTATAAAATAAGCAACTGAAACAACTCGTTGAGATGCACTAGTAAAAGTGTCCAAATTTGTGTGGAGGTTGGTCACATTAGTTTTCTACTAGGATCACTAAGTGCACACTCTTTCATTCTCTAAATTATTTGCCAAGGATTGATATCGAGTGTATAATGTGACTAAATCTACCTTTCCACAAGCTTGGAAGTGTTATCAAGAAAACTAATGTGATCACTATCCCACTTCACCATGTCACATTATCCTCCAATAATCCATTCAATTATTATAAGGGAGTAGGCCATCCACTCCCACAATTGCATTCTACTATAAGAATCATCTTGAGCATACTTAAAACAAAAACCCCACATAGTTTCTGCTAGCATAACAATTACCCAACAACACCGAAGAAATTGAATGATTTTGTTTGCTATTAATGATGGAAGAGGCTACCTAGGGAGCTTGACCATAAATGATCCTTCCTTTCCATTTTTCATGAGAAATGTGTTTCTATTTCTCTTTTTGACAACTATGAGTCGAGACAGAAACTAGTAACTTAAAATTCCTATAAAAATAAAATATCGGGCTTAAGAGTAGATGCAATATTACCAATATATGCATGCATTGTATTTCCAAGGCACCTCACACATTCAAGGATATACAATTGAACCTCATGGACATTCCGCGCTTTTTATAGCTTGTATTATGTTTCAAGAGGTAGTTTATGAGATGTCAAAATATTCTTGGTAACATTCCTTCCCCACCAAGGAAGATTTGGTTGATATAGATGTGCCTAGGACTACATGTACTTATTCCAATCCAAGAGAGGTTATGTACCAAAATTTTAGAATTTAGATAAAAATTAGGTAGTCACGCTTTGTTTGATGTATTTTATTAGCAAAATTTAAGCCTTGCCTACTTACTGACACTAACAATGTTTTTGTTAAGATAATTACAACCTCATAACATTGTGAAATTTCTTTGAGAGAGCTATTTTAGTACCAGTGTTGTCATGATCAATGTTTTCATGATCATTGATCATAACACGAGTAGTTTTCCTAGATCACATAGTTGGAGCATGAGTTTAATGAAAAATGAAAAGAGAAAACATACACTAGATATAAGAGGAGAATGCATAAGAGATTAAAGTACCTTCCAAATAAGAGCAAATAAATAGGTTAAGGATAATTTTACTTGTAACCATTGAAGAAATGAGCCAATAATCAAGAAGCCTAGAAATAATAGGAAAACTAATAGCCTATTATCACCACGAAAGGTAAGGTTCATGGAAAACTCCAAGCATAATTATTCATTATGATTTCAATATATTAGCCACTAGCCTAGTACTTGAAATTTTAACTTTATCAATATCGATAACAATGAACCCCTTGATGGAATTTATATTAAAGTTGAACTTTTGTAAAGTTTCTTCTGAAGTTAACATTTTATTACCAAAATATCTTTTACAAAATTATGAATCTAATAAACTGCTTACAACTTATTAAAATAGTCATAAGCGTCAATTGTTAAATACACATAAAATTAGGCTAAGGATCTTAGTAATGGTACCCTAGATACTCCTTTCCACCCCTACATCTCTATAAAATACATTGTCCATTGTCTTGCGTTCCTACCATTTGAATATGGGTAAGCAATGAAGCTTCCACCTCAAGCATATATAGAGGTACTGTAATGCCTCATATGTTAAGCCCCCAGACACATGTAATATGTTGTAATTGTTTATTATTGTGGCACTAGGTGCCAATATAAGGGTCTTTAAGGACCAAGAGACATTATTATTTTGCAAATAATTAACTAATAAAAAAACTGGCACATCGAGTGTTATAGACAAATTTGGCACTTCTCCATCCATGACGACACTTAAATATTTTGGTTGCATGGGGACACTTCATGAGATTACTTTGAGTCACACAAAAGTACATTTGTGGATGGAAGAGCCATATTTGGGACTTTAGACGGATGGAATTACCTAATTCATGGCCCATTTGATAGATAGGAACCTTAGGACAATTTAGGAGACCAAAACTTCTCTAGAAAACCCCAAGAAAAGGCTGTTTTTCACCATTTCCCCACAAAAACGCAGGTGGAAGATTTTTCACCCGCGAATTTGCAAAAGACTCGTAGGTTGCACATGGTAAATTTGTGGGTCACCTGATTTTTGTCCATTGTAAAGTCGTGAATGCCTCAGAAATACCAAAAAATATATATAAAATCTCTAAAAATGGGTGGTTCAGGTGGTTTTGGAACCTCCTCTTCCGGTTGTAACTACTTCCTCTTCGACCCTACCTTCTTCAATTTCTATATAAGAGAGGGAGAGGGACCATGAAAACATATCAATCCCATTATAGTGTTATGTTGGAGGAATTTGGACTCACATCCCCCTCACTTGTGCCCTAGTTGTTTGTAAACCCTAACACATATGATTAGAGGTTGGGATCCTTAGAGAAGAGGAGCATGAGACCTTGAATCTTGGTTTCATGAAGTGCCATGCTTGAAGGAAGGCATACTTTTTTTTACTTGCTTTATTCATTAATAAATATTGGAAATTATTCCCTTTCCAAATATATTTGTTCATTATGTTTTAGATTTGATTACAATTTGATGTTTAATTCTCCTATAAATATCAATCTTTTATTTGTAGTCAAATTGGTTTGAGGAAGGTTTTGTTGAATGTTTTTGCAGGTTGTTGCATTGGAAAACAAGAAGAGAGGCTTGGATCAACCTTCTGAATAAGGTACATATCCTCCTAAACCCTAGTCTCTTTGCTTAATAATTATACTTGCAGAACCTTGTATGTCTATCTTTCATCTCATCATGTTGGTAGCCTCACCCTAGCTATAGGAAGTTTTCCCTAAAAACAAAACTGGCGACCATACTAGGGAGAAGGCTACCTGATTTGGGGTATACAAGGCCATTTTTCCAGTATATTTAAAGTTTTGAGTTTGATTTCATGTTAGGAGCAGTCATTAAGCTTTGTTAGACCCTTCCTTCCTTAGTTTTGAGTTGAATTTTGCATTTTTTTTGGACTTTTCTGCATACCCATGAGTTTTGGCACTTACAGTCGTAGGACTGAGACATATTCACAGGTGTAAGGCTATTCACCTACGGTTCCCTCGCAATTTTACCCTTTTACACTAGCGGGTACCCCCTGTACATGATTGTTTCACTTTTGGAGCTTTTTTGGGGGTTTTAATTGTGATTTTTGGAGTCCCTGCTGATCCTAGGTCTGTGTAGGACCCCTTGGAAGTGGTGTCTTGTCTCTTGATTGATATTAATTTGATGTTTGGGATATTTTTGAATCAATTTGGGCTTGTTTGGAAGAATTTGGGGCATGTTGACCCAAGTTGGGGGTTTGTGAACCAGTTTGGTGTTTTTGATCCTAATTTGAGTCTAATTGAATCTACTTGCTCCAATTTGACTGGATTTGGAACCTATTGAGTCTATTTGACCCTATTTGTATATATTTGAGTGAATTTTCTCTTTATATTGGTTTCTTATCCTTTCTTGTGCTTTTGGTCTTTCTTTTCGAGTGGAAGCTCAAGTGTCCTTTATGTGGTTTAGGACCTTGATTGTGTTGATGTAAATGTAACTTTAGAATATATTCGCTTATATTCTATATTGACATTATTATTGTATTGTATTTGTACTTCTGACGGATATGTTTTTCCTTTGTTCGGGAATGTCATTATTATGTTTGGTCATGCAAAGTCATTGAGGTAAAACCTCTATTGTAAGTCGAGGCAATAGATCCCCTAGAGTCAAATGTAAAATGGTTTATTGAGTCTCCCAAGAGAAGTCGGCCCAGTCAGTTTTAGTGAGGTCGACCTAGTTAGGTAAAAGGTTAAGTAAAAAGTAAAGTATACATAGAGATCCTTTCTCTCTCATTTGGACAAACTACTCACTCACACAAGTTCGCATAGCAAGGGAGAGAAGACAAGTTTGCTGGAGGAGAAAGAGAGAGAGCTGCAGAAGACATATTTTGGTCTTTCCATTTTTGGCTTGATATTGTATTAGTGACGAAACTATCTTTGAGGAAGTTGCAGGGTTTTCTCCTTTATGGTTTCCCCGAGGAAAAATATTGTGTCTATTGTGTTTTGTTGTGCTTGTTATTCTTTCAGTTAAAGATCCTAGATAATATTGAATTAAAGTACAAACATTAACATGGTATCAGAGCTTACCTAAAAAGAAGGCATTATTCAGGAGTGAGAAACTAGGGCTTCCAAGTTTGAGGTCTTCTCTCCACAGATCATAAAGAAAAGGAGGCTAGGATAACTCGCTCTAGGAGGGCACATCTTTTGGAGGAAGCAGAATAAGATTTCGAGAATTTTCAGTTTTGACCCAGACATTGGTGCTGGGAGAAAACTGGGGCATCAAGACTTTGGGGTTTTCCTTCATCAATTTGGGAAAAGGATTACATTGGACAAATCGCCTTGAGGAGGAACATCTTCCTGTCCAATAATAAGTTCAAGCTTTCATCTTTGAAAAATTAGGGTTTCTCTAACAAACCCTAGGCCATCTAGCTCCAGAATCAAATTGGGCATCTCAAATTGGTAAGACCCAAATATTTGCTATTTCGATTTGAGGTACTCATTTCAAAATGTATCACCACACCAAGCTTGAGGATAATCTTGAGGGAGATGATAACTTCCAAGCATGGAAGTATAGGATTGCTGTTGTCCTTGAAGAAAATGATTTGGACAAGTATGTTAATGAAGAGGTTCCAACACCAGAGGGAGATGAGGTTGAGGCTATCCACAAGAAGAAATTGGTTAAGTCCAAGAGAATTATTGCAGACTCCATTAAGGATCATCTCATCCCACATGTGTCATCCTTGAAGACACCCAAGGAGATGTTCGATGTGTGGACAAGACTATTCAAAGGGAAGAAAATCAATCGGAAGATGACATTAAGGAACCAGCTCAAGAACATAAAGATCCTGAACTCAGAGACCATGCAATCCTATTTCATAAGGGTCTCACATATCAAGGAGAAACTTGAAGCTGTTGAATAAAAGGTAGAAGAAGGAGAGATCGTTATGAACACCTTGAATGGTATCCCAAGATCATGAGACTCATTCATTCAAAGAATATGTGCCAGGAAGAAGTTGATCACCTTCAACATATTATGGGAAGAATGTACATAGGAAGAAGCTTGACTTGTGGCACGAGAAGAGAAGATGGGATCAAATGATGATCAATCTCTCACAGTTCACGCTAGAAGAAATCACAACAAGAGGGAGCACCACAATCACAATAAGAAGGAGAACTACCATCATGAAAGACAAAGGAGACCCATAAGAGATACATCTAATATTAGATGTTATACATGTGATGAAAAGGGATGCTACTCCAGATATTGTCCCATAAACAAAGGTTCCTCCAACAAGAAGACTAACAAGAGGAGACATCATGCTCACACCGCTGAAGACGATGAACCAACAAGGAAAAGAACTAGAGAATAAGAAAGAGACGATTATTCAAGAGATGAAGAATATGTATTATGATGAATAAAGGTAACCAACTACAAGGGTTCATTCAAAAGGTTCCACCTCATAAGGTGAAGCCAGAGATGACTTTCAGTTTTACATGAAAGGAGTAGGTGAAGCTCGTACAAAGTTGGAATCTGGAAAAAAAATAAAGATCAATGCCCTATGGAAGAACCTCTCATCCATTTTTAGCATTGGTTAAGATGAAGAAGAGGGAGCACACTATCAGAGACTCCAGTAGTTCCTGCAAGGAAGCAAATATCAAGAGGGAGCATGCTGTCAGAGACTCCAGTAGTTCCCGCAAGGAAGCAAATATTAAGAGGGAGTCCACCCAACAACCAAACAAAGATAAGTATTTGAATTGTCATTTCTTGTATACTTAAATATTGTTTAGTTATTTACACACTTATGTTCCTAGATTTAGGATGTGTATTAGGCATATTAGAATGTTTGCATTAATGAAAAGTACACTACTAATATGCATGTGATGGGTAAGTGGCCTATGGTACTGTGCAACATTCCATTGCTACTTATCTAGAATGAAACCTCTTTGTTGACATGTTGGGAGTAGTGCACACTCTTAATAATGTTCTGGTAGAGATGGAAGGCATCTAGAAGGTTACTGTATGAATACGAGATATGGATGAATGTTGTGAAGCATTAGCTAAGATAGTTGCATGACTGTGTGACCTATGCATAAGAATTTGTTTTGAAAATTATGAAATGTTTCTAACCACGCAACTAAATTGACTTGTAGAAAAAATTGTGTACCATCACCTACAAGAGAGACATGTTTCGAAGAACAAGTGAAGATTTACGAAGTCAAGATGAAGAAACCGAAGAACCTGAACCAGAGACAGAGTTATGTAAAAGACAATTTAAGAATATCACGAATACCACACCATGGCAGAACCACCTCATGGGAAGAACTCCCACAAGAGAAGACCAACATGGGAACGAGAAATAATACAAGATGCAGAGAAGTATGGTGCTCTAGATTGGATACATAGAGAAAGCAAGAGATTTAGACCATAATCCAACTATGTGGCCCTGCTGTGTGACATCATTGATAAAGAACCTTCCAACTATGAGGAAGAAGTAGAGAACAAAGAATGGAAGGATTCCATGATCGAGGAGTACCAGTCGATTATGAAGAATGATGTCCGGGAGATAGTTCCGAGACTAGAAGGGAATTCTATTGTGAATTCGAAGTGGATCTACAAGATCAAGCATGCTGTAGATGGTAGCATTAAAAAAAAACACAAGGAAAGGTTTGTGGCAAGTGGCTTCTCCCAGAAGGAAGGCATAGACTACGAGGAGACATTCACACCTGTATCAAGATACACTTCCATCAAATCTATACTGGCATTAGCAGCAGTAATGAAATGGAAGGTACATGAGATGGGTGTCAAGACAACATTCTTGAATGGTGTAATAGAATAGTAAGTGTACATGGATCAACCACTGGGATTTGAGACACATGACATACAAACTCATGTGTGCAAATTGAAGAAAGCCTTGTACGGATTGAAACAGGCACCCAGGACGTGGTATGATAGGATGGACAGCTTCCCGATGAGCTTAGGATTTACCAAGATTAAAGCAGATTCCAACCTTTACTTCAAGGTTTAAGTTGGAAATCCAGTGATACTTCTACTCTATGTGGATGACCTGTTTGTAACAGGGGCCTGATGAGCTCATTGCAGATACAAAGAGGAGGCTTGCCGTAGAGTTCGAGATGAAGGACTTGGGGATGATGCGTTATTTCTTAGGAATGGAGGTACGACAGAGTGCGGATGGAATCTTCCTTGGACAAGGAAAGTGTGAAGTAGAGATTCTGAAGAGGTTCATAATGATGGAATGCAAGGAAATGGCCACACCCATGGAATCGAACTTGAAGCTACTGTGTGATGCTTCATCAGAGACAGTTGATTCCATGATGTATCGTCAGATGATTGGTTCATTGATGTATTTGACGAACACGAGACCAGACATATGCTTTTTCGTGAACACCCTGATCTAGTTCATGATGGATCCAAGACATGTTCACCTAATTGCTGCAAAGCATGTATTGAGGTACCTGAAGGGTACAATTGACTATGGGCTCAAGTATGAGGCGAATTAGAAGACTAACCTATATGGTTATGTTGATTCGGATTAGGAAAGCAGTGCCACAGATAGGAAGAACACTTCGGGATGCTTCTTCAATATGGGATTTGGTATGATCTCCTGGTTTAGCATGAAGCCGTCATGTGTGGCAGTGAGTACATCCGAAGTAGAGTATGTTGCATCTTGTTCGACTAGTTGTGAGGTACTATGGCTTAGGAAGCTATTGTCAGATTTGTTTGATCTCCAGTTAGAGGTGACTTGTATCTTTTGTGACATCCAGAGTTGCATGAAGTTTTTCAAGAACCCAGTGTTCCATGACACGTCGAATCACATTGATATCAAGTACCACTATATCAGGTATATGGTGTAGAGAGGAGTAGTGAAGCTCCAGTAAGTGGCGACAGATGAGGAGACAGCTGACATGTTGACCAAGCAGTTAATTAGAGTGAAGTTTGAGTACTCCAGACAAAAGCTTGGTTTTCTCTAGATCAAGGTTCCTACGAAGAGGGAGTGATGAGACCAGAAGACACAGATGAGCTAGAGTCGTTCTCGCATGGTGGTAGGCATAGGTGGTCCTTGGGATGTAATGCACCTAGGGTGCTCCTGATTGTCCTCCCATGTTGGTAGATGTAAGGGCTGGTTCTAGTCTAGTGGTAGGTGTACGTGGTCCTTGGGACGTAATGCATATGGGATGCTCTTGATTGTCCTCCCATACTGGAGATGTTGAGAGGTCCATCGGTCATAAGACACCGTGTGTGCGCCTAGGAATGATCTCGCATGGTGGAAGGCGTAGATGTTCCTTGGGATGTAATGCACCTGGGGTGCTCCTAATTGTCCTCCCATGCTGTTAGACGCGTGCTGACCATTGAGAGACGTAATGCACCTAGGGTGCTCCTGGCCTGTACCCACTGGGTGGGAGACATGGGTGGTCTGTTGGACATGAGATGTGCATCTGGGCTGTGCTCCATGTGATGATGAGATGATCTGGATACGATGAGACGATATTAGGAGACACAAGTGATTGCTGTGGAAATGTAATGACTGGTCCTGGGCTGTACCTACTTGATGGCTTGCTCGCAGAGATTATGAACACCTACATGAGGGATAGGCCTACATCCAACATGAAAAAGGGCTGGCTCTGTAGAAATTCCTATGACAGATAGATTCGAGAGATGTCACTAATCAATTATCAACGAAGTGAAGATTGATACAACTTCGACGATGATGATCCAGTGTTGATGATGATGTTCCAACATTGAAGATGATCCAGTGATGATGACATTGTCCATAATTGTGTCTAGGATGATGATGACCATGGAGAGAGAATACATTCC
This sequence comes from Larix kaempferi, assembly GCA_027924585.1. Taxonomy (NCBI): domain Eukaryota; kingdom Viridiplantae; phylum Streptophyta; class Pinopsida; order Pinales; family Pinaceae; genus Larix; species Larix kaempferi. Next base: position 39,677,793 of record BSBM01000486.1, on the reverse strand, counting down.
TAGTTAAGAGGGAGCGTTGATGTAAATGTAACTACGAAAGATATTCACTTATTTTCTATATTGATGTTATTAATGTATTTTATTTGCACTTCCAACGGAGATGTTTTTCCTCCGTTCGGGAATTTCATTATTATGTTTGGTCTTGCAAAGTCATTGAGGTAAAAAATCTATTGTAAGTTGGGGCAATAGATCCCCTAGAGTCAAATGTAAAAGGGTTTATTGAGTCTTCCTAGAGAAGTTGTCCCAGTCAGTTTTAGTGAGGCCGACCTAGTTAGGTAAAAGGTCAAGTCAAACATAAATTATAAATAGAGAGCATTGCTCTCTCATTTGGACACACTATTCACTCACACAAGTTTGCATAGAAAGGGAGAGAAGACAAGTTCACTGGAGGAGAAAGAGAGAGAGTTGTAGAAGACATGCTTTGGTCTTTCCATTTTTGGCTTGATATTGTATTATTGACGAAATTATCTTTGAGGAAGTTTCGGGGTTTTCTCCTTTATGGTTTCCCCGAGGAAAAATATTGTGCCTATTGTGTTTTGCTGTTGTTATTATTTCAGTTAAAGATCCTAGATAATATTGAATTAAAGTACAAACATTACCAGATTGCATTGTTTGTGTGCAGACCTAGCTTTACCAAACCATATTTCTTAGTATTTCCTTTGCTTTTATTGGGTCTAAAATTCCTTGGTGTATGCTTTTCCCAATTTTGGCATGCTTACATGATAAGAAGATTAGGGTTTATGGTTGCTTTCACTGTTTAATAAGGATATTTGAAAGATTTTGTATTTTCTTTGGTAGTGTGTTATTTTGAGTTTCAGTTTTGTTCTCATCTTGAAAAAAGCATAAAAGGTTGGTTCATTTTATAAGTTAGTGTTGGTAGAATACTTTGCAAGTGGCTTAAAGGATTTAGGAGTGCTTTGCAAAATAAAACTTAAAACCTAAGCATGCAACTTAAATCCTCACAACAGATCTAACAGATGATGTATACGTAACAAGAAAGTAATTGATTAAGCAAGAAAATAGAAGAAGAGTGGTCAATGCAGTATAATGAGAAACATAATAATACAATAGAACTCGGATAGAAGCAAAAATACTTCACACACACTAACTAATTAATCACAATATGGACAAATAAATAGTACAATGCATGGGGATTCGAATGCCTAAGGTGGCAATTCGAATTAGCCTTCATGGAGTGACCAAAAGATCACTGGAGTGTAATCGGATCACAACTAGTAGTCTATCTCATCATCAGTGGAGTTATCAATGCTCAAGTAACTGTCAACCATCAGTCAAACTGAGTCTAACTGAGTGTGGTAGGTGTAACTGAGTGTAACTGGAACTAACTGAATCAAGGAGGCTCAGTGGAGGGCGCATGAGGAGCTAACTAAAGTCAGAATGGGCAGTCAAGTCTCACTGGAGGTCCATCGGAGTGATACAGTCAGTTGAGAGTCAGTCTAGCCTTAAATCAAGGAGAGAACTGAAGATAACTGAATGGTAGGTAAGGAAGGGCACCTTTGTCATGCATTAGGTGAAAGGAGGGTGCACTAAGCTCTAGGAGGGATGAAATTGAGTGGAAGGAAGCTCCAGGGGCTGGCTAATTGAGGATTAGGTGTTGGGACTGATGACTGGGATGCATGAAAACCCTAAAAGTGCATGCATGAATGAAAATGCAAATAATGAAAATGCTGGTAGGACTAGGATGGAGTATAGGAATATCCTAACACCCCCCTTTAATCCATCCTAGGCCCTGGTAACTAAAACCAAAGGTCACCCAATACAATGAATAATAACAGTCAATAAACTGAGGAAATGGGGAAAACCTTATGGGGAAAATACCCCCCCTCAAAATAGTCTGTAAGGTACACACAAAAATAAATGCTCCAAACTCAAGCAGGTGTGATGCTTGGTCATATGTCTGGGGTATCTTCTTCTTGGGAAGAAGTGGATCATGCTCAGAAACCATATGCTTGTACTTGCTCTTCAGATCGAATGTGATGAGAACAAATCCAAAAGTATGAGGATGATCCTTGAACCTGTGATTTGAATCAGGTGAGGTAGGATCAAATCTATGAATGTGCATATAGTCTTTTGTCTTCTCCTTCGAACCATCATGGGTGAGATTATGCCAAAGAGAACCATAAAATAATAATGATTGCTTGGAATCCAAATCAGATCCAAGACTTGAATCATGGTTGCTTAAGATCTCCTTTGAACCATTTGAGGTGAGATCTAAACAATTAAGTGCATGAGAAATTTCCCAAGTGAATGGCAATGGCCATTATCTTCAATAAACTTCTGAGAGCATGAAAGAATGATATTATAGTAGCAAATGAGAGGTGATTGCTTGGAATCCAAATCAGATCTAAGGATTGAATCATGGTTTCTTGAGATCTCAATTGAACCATTAGAGGTGAGATAAAAACCAATAGATGCATGAGAAATTATCCCAAGCGGATGGCAATGGCCATATTCTTCAATAACCTTCTGAAAGCATGGAATAATGATCATATAATAGTAAATAAGAGGTGATTGCTTGAGGAGAGCGAATGCATTACCCGTAATAGCTGATTTGACCACCGAAACATTCAATAGATCATGATGAAGAGCAATAGAATCTGGTGCAAGAGAGGATTTAGGACCTTCTGCAATATCTAGAGTGTGAGCTGGCACAGAAAGAGAAGAAATTTGGAGAATGAGTGTAGAATCTGCAAGTTCTTCTTCTTTGTGGACAACTTCAATATGAGATGTGTTTGATATTGATTCATGATCAATGAGATCATGAAGGAGGGTGAATGCATCACTTTGCTTGCTCTTGAAAGGGTTTGGACCAAATCCTTCATTCTGTTTGCCGAATCTTTCATCCAGATGAGCCCATAGCTCTTTTGGAGTTTCAACATCATCAATGATTTGGTACAATATGTACTCAGGCAAAGCAAGTATCATTCTTCCAAGGGCTTTGTCACCTTTATTCAACCAGTCAATCTTCTCTTCAGAGGATTCGAACTCTCTTTCAAAATAACAATCAAAGAGATCATGGCTCTTCAAATATGCTATCATTTTTGGTTTCCATTCATCATAGTTGAATGAAGAAAGAAGAGGGATTTCTTCTGAATTCATTGAAGCTGTAGAAGACCTGCAAAAACAATAGAGAATATCTGCAACTGCTACTGCTGCATAAATGCAGAAACTGCTGCACTCAAAATATTGATAATAACCTGCAAAAAACTCTCAGGAATGGAGATAAACAATACTCTCAACATGCTCCGATACCATGTGAAAATCCTCACAGCAGATCTAAGAGATGGTGTATACCTCACAAGAAAGTAATTGATTAAGCAAGAAAATAGAAGAAGAGTGGTCAATGCAGTATAATGAGCAACAGAATAATACAGTAGAACTCGGATAGAAGCAAAAATACTTCACACACACTAACTAATTAATCACAATATGGACAAATAAATAGTACAATGCATGAGGATTCAAATGCCTAAGGTGGCAATTCAAATTAGCCTTCATGGAGTGATCAAAATATCACTGGAGTGTCATCGGAGCACAATTAGCAATCTATCTCATCATCAGTGGAGTCATCAATGCTCAAGTAACTATCAACCATTAGTCAAACTGAGTCTAACTGAATGTGGTAGGTGTAACTATAACTAACTAAATGAAGGAGGCTCAGTGGAGGGCACATGAGGAGCTAACTGAAGTCAGAATGGGCAGTCAAGTCTCACTGGAGGTCCATTAGAGTAATGCAGTCAGTTGAGAGTTAGTCTAGCTTTAAATCAAGGAGAGAACTGAAGATAACTGAATGGTAGGTAAGGAAGGGTGCCTTTATCATGCAGTAGGTGAAAGGAGGGCGCACTAAGCTCTAGGAGGGATGAAACTAAGTGGAAGGAATCTCCGGGGGCTGGCTAACTGAGGACTAGGTGCTGGGACTAATGATTGGGATGCATGCAAATGCATGCAAACCCTAAATAATGCATGAAAACCCTAAAAGTGCATGCATGACTGAAAATGAAAATAATGAAAATGTTGGTAGGACTAGGATGGAGTATAGGAATATCCTAACATGGTCGATCAAAATCCACACAGATCTAGAAGGATTCAAGGATGATATCCTGAATGGAGAGAAGTCCCTGCATTGAGGCGAATAATGGATTATCCTGATCCACCCCCTTAGGGGACAGAAGAGGAAAACCAGGAAAATCAAATAGAACAACCAGTACAAGAAAAAAATTCTAGGGTAGGTGAGTTTGAGAGACCTTATGATGAAGGACACTTTAGAGATACCGAGGAGTAGTTGAATAACTCTCCTAGAGTCCATTACCCTAAGCTTGAAGAGAATTTAAGTCCCATTGAAATTGAGGACCTCTCATATCCATCTAGACTTATGAACCCACCACAAAGTTCTAGTTTTGATCAGTTAGCTAGTATCAACATTCCTAATACATTGTCTAGGCAGCTCAATATGGAAAACAGAGAACAAGTATTTACTTCAAGAAACATGTCTACTCCAGTTAGTACTTTCCATGTAGGAGGATTCAATTTTAATATAGGATTTACAATAGGATCAGGTTGGTTTCCCCCAACCTCTATGGTACTTACTAGTACTAGTTCGTCAACTCAAGTGAGTTCGAACCCTTTCTCTTTTGGATTCCCTCTTTCAAGTTTTCAACCTATGACTACCACTATCCCTTTTGGTTCAACTCTTACCATTTCTTTAGGAAGTGGCCCATCTATCCCTCTCCATACTATCCCACCCTCCAGTGGAAAAATGTTTATTTCTAACCCACCCTTCACTGGAGTTGTTTCTAATTCCACTCCACCCCAGCCAAGCTTACCTTTCCATTTTTTTGGAGGTATGAGTTTTGGTCACCCCTTTGGATTCATTGTGTCGCAAAGTAATCCTATTGTAATAGGGGGCACCAGCACTAGATGTTCATGGGGGAATCCTGATACCCAAGGAAGTATGCCTTTGCATGGGGTAGGAGGTTCTAATATGACTAACCCTGTTATGAAAACTGTCTCACAAGGTAGTCAACCTTTTAGAGGGATGGGAGTGACTTTTGGAACACATAATACTTCATTTCAACACCACTTTGGTCAGAAATTTAAACAACCCACTCCACTTTTAAATAATCCTGGAAATCCACACATTCTAGGACAACCAAATTCCAACACCAACCAATGGGAAGCTAATGCTCTTGGAACCTACAACTCAATGGCTCGCCCATGTTTACCCTTTCTGGAAACTTTTAATTTTCTGGACCTATCAAAATTTATGAATGATCCGGTCCATCACAACCCGGCTTGGCCTCCCGTTCCAATCAAACTACCTTTAGACATCCTAAATTTTGAAGGTAAGAATGGTGAATATCCCAGGGACCATGTCACCACCTTTCATTTATAGTGCTCCTCCAAATCGCTTAACGATGATTCGGTACAGTTGAGATTCATTCAGAGAAATTTAACTAGTGTAGCAGCCAAATGGTATATTGAATTGTCGTTTGTTGCTTATCATTTTTTTTTATGATTTAGCGACTGTATTCTTAAACAATTTCCAACTTCGTGTGCGGTATGATGCCGGCACAGACCTGCTGTCTACATTTAGGCAGAATAAGGCCACTCACATTTCCGACCACATTCAGGAGTGGAGAATATGAAAAAGGATGATTAAAGCTGCGATTCCTCCATAGTTCTTATTAGAGTGGTTTTTGAAATCACTCCTACCTTACATCTCTAAATATGTCTCTACTTCAGGGGTTACCTCAGAGGATGAATCCATATTGAGATCCCAACAATTAGACTTGATTTACTCTTAGCCTGGGATCTTGTATGAAATTATTCCTGACGCACCGAGATCAAAATTTGATCCAACGAAACCTACCCCAACACCTCATGTTGATGGAGTTATCGGTGCAGTTGAGAACAATCCAGTTAGCCCGATTACTAACTTTTCAAATCAAAATTCACCGAAAATTGGTCAGATTAACACACAAAACCTTAAACCCAACTCTCCTTTAGATGTTTTGTCAATACATAACTCTCAATGTAACCAATAGACCGGAGGGAAGACGAAATTCCCTTGCTTGTTATGGGGGCTAATGAGAAAGATATGACAAAATTCCCTTGCTTTTTGTGTGGGGAGGATCATCTAACTTACAAATTCCCTAAAATGGAAATGGCACAAAAGATGTTGGTTGGTGCTCATCAAAACCCTGCAACCTCCCAAGGGGGAAACCATGGAGCCTCCTCTCAAGGGGGTAGTTTAGGTTCCGAAGAAGTTTTCATGTGTGAATGATATGTGTATTTCTAGACTAGGAATAAAGGTAAGGAACCTATGAATGTTGTCAGTGACGATTCTTTGCATATAGAGAATCCTCCCAATGACACTATGCCTCGAATACCAAGAGGTGTTTTTAAGAAAGTACCATTCCATCATAATGTGAGTGCTGCACAAAATTATATCATAGTTGAAGATTTGGATCAGGCTCCTTTTGCGATGTTTACGCTTCAGGCCCTCTAGAATTTTCCAAATCAAAGGAGGAACTTACTTTCATCTTTAGGGGCTCTTGATCCTATAGATAGTCAAGTGGTCACTTTCAATTTTGATAATTGGAAGCCTCGTTTACCCTACCATGCGAATTTTCATATTCAAGTTAGATCTGGAAACACTAAAATTCACCGGACAGTTGTAGACAAGGGTTCCTCCACATGCGTCATGTCACTATCATGCTGGAAGGATTTAGGATGACCTGATGTAGTTCCTCCGGTCACCATGTTAAAATATTTCGACGACCATCTTTTTAAACCTCAAGGAATTATCTCGGATTTTCCTATAGATCTAGCGGGAAAAGTAGTCAAAGTTGATGTGGAAGTGGTTGAATCCCCACTTGATTATAATTTTTTACTAGGGAGAAATTGGACTCAAACTATGATGGTAGTAGTCTCTTTGATATTTCGTGTCATCAAGTTTCCACATGGAGGAAATATCGTAACAATTGACCAACTATCCTTAAACAATAATGAGTCCAATCAGGATCATGGATCCAATATTCCTTTAGTTTCCCATTCCGCGAGGAGTTGTGAAAACATTGGTGTGGGGATGTATCCTTCATTAAATGGGAGAGCTAATGCATCACTTGTGCACACAATTTCAACAGTTATCACACCTTCCATAAATAAGGAGTCTCAATCTAAGTCTTTGAACTTTAAGAACCCTTGGAAGTGTTTAGCCTCTGAAGTTGAGTGTACTAAGTTCAACCAAAATTTATATACCTTGGATACAATTTCTATTGAGAAGAAGCCTTTGAATTCATGCTTAACTTATCGGGACTTGGTTCCGGCAGTAGACCAGGTGATACTTCCATCTGAATGTTTGGATATTTGTTCTATCTGGGACGATATACTTCCTCTTGATGAAGTTTTCCTAGAGTCTATAATGCAGTCTTCCATGCATGTGTACATTGATCCAGTTGTATTTATCTCCAACCTCGGTTTGAATTTGGAGTCTGATATTCCTACTATTGAGTCTTTGGACTCTCCTATAGATCCTCAAATCGGTGTTCCTGCTGAGTTTGATTCTGCTTCTAGAATTTTCAACTCTCGTGATGACGAATTTATTCCTGTAGAGTCCATTACATTCTTCAACTTTGATATTCATCCTAAAGTTGATCTTGTTGATTGTAAGTCCTTATAGTTTGGTACTATAGATTCTTCATTAGTTAGCTCTACCTTCCATATGCCTGTTGTCAATAATAGTGAAGTTGAAAGTATTTCTACCACAATGACTTGTGTCATATTTTTCTTTACATATGTTTTAGATATGATCTTGGTACTAATGTTTCTTGGAGACATGATTCTTAGCTGGACTTATACTTGCTTACTGGTCCTTTTTGAAACTTTTTTTCGATCATGTCAGGTATATTTGGAACCTTGCATATAGGTTTAGGCTTCCCAACTGTTATGATGCATTTGAACCTTTTGTCATACAAATTCGCTATAGGGTCGAACCTGTTGGATCTCAATGTGTTATCCATCTCTATATGCATTCTGCACCGGTCCAATAGCAGATCCTACCTAACATGGGTCACCCTAGTCAGCACCCTTATGCCATTTTGGTGCCCATCCTGAGTTTTTATCATAGGCTCAGGAGACTTTTATAATTACCATGACTTTGAGAAGAAGCCTCATGTCTTTCTTCCTCATATATTTCTGGCCATTCCTCATAAGGCTCCCTTTTTTGTGTTTAAGGAGAATGTGCATCTATTTTGATCCCGCTTGCGCTAATGAGCCTAATGCCGACTTCCATGCTTTTAGCTCATTATATAAGCCTCCACTTATGATCTCATTTATGTTAAGCCATGTATCATTTTTCCTTCACGATTTGACACCTTTTACCCAAAAGACACACACCCTGAGTGTCCTTATCTTACTTATGTTCCTTTCATTATGCATAGCTTTGTTCCATGCGCTTGGAATTAGTCTCTCATGCCCTCGACACTCCTCTCCTCCCATTACGAGCAATCTTTCACCCTTCCTTCGAGCTCGTTAAAAACAGTAAGGAGGCTACGCGCATTCTTCCACCTTTCCTTCGAGCTCGTTAAAAACAATAAAGAGGCTACAAGCATTCTTCCATCTCTCCTTTGATCTCATTAAAAACAGTAAGGAGGTCACAAGTTTACTTTTTCGGGCTCGTTAAACCCTTACAGAAAATATTTTTATGGAGTCCTTTTTAAGTTCTTTTCAGACTCCTTAAATAGGAAAAGATTTCCGAGTTATCTTGTCTCTTTCATACTCGTTAAAGTAATTGAAAGGTCGTCTCTACGGTATAAGTTTAATCCCTTTCCTTACCTTTAGACTATGTACAAAAAATGAATACTCTGGTCATACTTGGCTAGAAGATTTCTCTCTCGCATTGTTTTACCCTTTTTTGGGTGAGGAGACTAACTTTACGAAAAATAACCCTTTGGAGTATTCTTTAGGATTTTCAGACTCTAGAAATATGAAAACCCCTGCGAGAAACTACCAAATTGGGCTTGATATAAAATCCACGAGGAGGTGTATAAAGTTCTTGTTTAAGTTTTTCAGACTCTTTAAATATCAAAACATCGGCGAGCACGAATATATTTGGGATTGATACTAATATCCACAGATCAGTACATTATCGAGTAATCTTCTATCTTATCTTCAAACTCATAAAACAAAGAAGAAAGTGTTGAGTTTCCTTTCCATGGACTCATAAAATTACACATGGTTGGATCCTTATCGAGCATGCTTTAGTTCTTTGTCAAGCTCGTTAAAAAATGAAAAATGTAAGGCTAAAAAGAGAAAAAGGAAGGGAAGAGTGTTAAATATATTTCAATAGAATGGAAACAAGTCAATTATGTCCTTGAAAAAAGAACTCGTTTTGAGTCTATCAAACAAGTTGGGTTCTAGTTTTGGCCTTAGGATAAACCTGATCTCAAAGTTTTTTACTCCTCCAGTTGGTTACTCTTCCAATCATATGGAGAATTTGTTAATGTATCCTACATTGCAGATTTATAGCATGGTCCCCTTATGTTCAAATCTTCCTAAGTCACTCGTGTGTCGTGCTCACTGTTTAAGGATACAACCCATGTCGACCATTCTGGAGTTGTCTTGAACTCATGTGTCGACCATTCCTTGGTGTCAATATGTTTCATCATGTATTTTGTCCTACTCCAAAATCAAATCAACCTTTGATTTTTCCCCGTGTTGGATGATGGAGGATGCCTTAAGGCCTCCCTTCCAATGGACTTCTTCCCATCGACCTCAACTCATCTTGCTTTGGGAATGAAGTCTAGAGTTTTCGGTAGTACCTTCGGGATTGCAGTCATCAGTGGCAATTTCCCTCATAATTGAGTTATGGGAATACATTAATGTTCCTTACTCGATGTATTCTTCAGGTGTTTGACTTCAAGAACATTTATTCACACCTGTTAGAATGTACTAGGTACCTTGGGCCCCATTTTCATCATTGGTGGGTTCCCGTGCGTTTGTTAACGATTCACATCAATGACCGGTAATCAAATGGTGTCCTCCATGTTCAACTCAAATCATTTATTCGAATGGTTAGGATTCGTACCTTGAGATAGTTTGGATGAATACTTTGGGCCTATATATAAGTTAATGTTGTATCATTCTCGATGCAAGATATCCATGATTGTCCCACTTGATTTCTTGAAGTTCAACTTCATTAACATCATTCCTATGCCATCCTCGCTGTCTCAAATATTTGAATGAGATGGTCTCTTTTAAAGTATAAATCGTTAAAATTGAAAGAAATCACCCCTTGGAAGAATTCTGCTTAAATATTAAGTACTTATCTGAATGAAAGTGCAATAATAAAAAAAACTCATGGTTTGGTTTAAGTTATGATTGATTTCTATAGGCATTATTTTAGATAACAATGTAACGGTTACATTGTAACAATGTAATGGTTACATTGTAACAATGTAATGGTTACATTAATAACACTGTATCTTGGCTTGTTAAAAGAAGGAATAGAAAAAAAGTAGGGCAGGATAATGTTGTGCAACAAGATTTGTTATTTTTAATCTATAGGTTTCCCACATTCATTTTTATTTACAACAAAAATATGATCCTTAAGCATTCACTTGATAGGAATTTACAACAAAAATATGATCCTTTAAAACTTTCCCCAATCTCAAAATTTCCACGTCCCCAATTTCCAGATTTCTACCTAAATATCTTGACCTAATTTGACATGTCGACTTTTATTCCAAGGATTAGATGATACATGGCATGGGAATTTTAATGACAAAATTTTGAGTGATCCCTGTCATTTAATGAATTATTATGATCTAGATAACATTACACAAGAAATACCTACAATGAAGCATATAACATATACACATTGAAAATAGTTCAATTAATGGGTCAGATCGATGGTTTTCACCGCGGGAAAATATTGTAAGAGTAATAAGTTACACTGACAATATGGGAAATTTGTAATCCAATGGTACTGAGACTTACTATTATTTGTTTCTTTCTTAGCCCTTATGTAGGTTTTTCTTATTGTGCTATCGGTGTAGCAATACAATTCCTTCATAATATAGATGGAATAAGTTATTATGTAGTTAGGATTTGTTACATAAAAAAATATTTATATGTTCATTATGGTAGGGCCAGATTTCAGTATGTTTTTGAAAGCTTGGCCAATATTGATATCTAAATGGTCTATGATTTCTTCTTTGTCCTAGTAATAATTTGCAAATATATTGTCAATGTTCTTAGGTATTGGAGTCTCGTGTGCCCCATCTTAATTATTTATGTATTTATGCATGACCTTTTTCTTTACTATAAATAGTTTACTTTTTTTTTCACCTTAAATAACTAACTCTCCCGAGGCATTATATAGTCTCTTTGGAAGATTGAATTGGCCTCCTGTGGGGATTTCTAGAGCAACTTTCCCAACTGGCCCATCCACAACCCGTCGACTATTCATGCATGATCCTTCATAACAACAAAATAATCCAAACATAAATAACCTAGGCGATACTTTCTATGGGAAACTTGTAACTAGCACAAACACTTAACTTGTGGTTGGTGAACACTGATAGGTCACAAGTTAATTGCCATGAAAAATTTATCTATTACTTGTTCTCCATGCTTAGTTTTAATTACCTATTGTTGTCTAGGCCTCAACTACTTGTTACCTTTAGTTAAATGAGTTTTTTTTCACTACTTTTTATCCATGCATGAGCTATGAGTTATCCAAACATGAGATAGTAGTATTTTTTTATATTTAATTTTTACGAATTTTTTATTTTGAGTTGAATGATGCCCATAAAATCAATATAGACAGTAAACTTGTCCCATCCTCCTTCAATCTAGGAAAAGAATAGATGGTAGTCCAACCCAAATTCTAAGATATGAAACCTATCTGTGTAATTAAATGTAACAATGTAACATATGGTTATGTAACAATAATTCTTTAGTGGGTAGCCTTGTGTAATTGTAAAAATGTAACTATAATTATGACCAAAACATAGGCTTCTAAGAGAAAGGTATAATGGAGGGAATTCACATAACTATAAGTGATGGTATTATGGAGGGAACACATTCCTGGAAGTGCGGCCGTCACTGTTGTGTTGGTGAGGCTCCATTCATAATCATCAAATAATTTTGTGCTCTTGTCATCCTTTCATTTTTGACAATAGAGGAACCTTTATAATTGCTCATCGAGCCAAGATGCACACCTACAAAGCAGTAAAATAGTTGCTAGACTGTTGATGTACACACAAATTAATATTGTCTTGGTTTACTTTAGTTAAACTAGATTTAGTGATTACATGTATTTAAACTTAACTTAGTTGCCTTGTTCCTTGATTTATGGTGAGATTTGGGCACATGCCTTGCATGACTTTATTTCTCCAAATATCACTTTAGCAAGCTATATGTATTGACTCATTGATCATTATTCAATGAACAAATCTCCATTACAACTATCTATGTTTTCTAAATTAATATTTATTTTGATTATTTTTTATATTTTATATATTGGCCTCTATAGAAAAATCTATCATGGTATCAAAGGTTTGGTGAATCCAAATGAGAAGTACACAAAGGCGGGAGCATGCTATCTGCAAAATTTGAAAATCGTAGTGAAATTTGAAGAGATTCCACGACCTTGATAGATTATTTTAGAGGGCCTACCATAGTTTGTTTAAAAGGTATTTCCGTGATATAAAATTTGGTTTTCACAGAATTAAATTTAAGTTTATGGTTTGAGAGATACCTTTAGTTGAATCTTGGAGGTTTGCAACATATTGCATCCGTCTGTACCCTCCATTTCTGCCAGATACTTTTCACTCCACAGGATGAGATAGGTCAAATTACATATATGATTTGAAGTATATCTTTGATAGATCAAATGGGTCTTCGATGGAATTCGATTCTGTTAACTGTAGCAGAAGTTGTGATTGAATTGGAAACATGACATCAATGAAGTTTTTGAGTTTACATGCATGAATTGATTTGCATGTACGAGATGTTATTTTTTCATAGTCTTTGAGTTTTTTTTAGTTGGATTTAGATACAAAACATATTAGCTTAAGTTTTGAGGGATAGTATTTGCAATGGCAGACAAATATTTAATCATGAAATTATTAACTCCCCGATTCAATTCATTATTTAGCCAAAGGATTTATTTATACATTAGGTGGGAGTCTCTTGGAATTCGAATTCCAACAGATCCATTGGAGTCTCCAAGACTCCTCACCTTCCATAACAAAACTGAACTATTTACATAATTATTATTTACAAAAATCCCAAAGGATTCCAACATCCCCCCCTTAATCCGAAGGGGTGTTTGTATGTCCGAGCATGGTTCTAAATATTTCAAAATTTTATCGTCCAAGTGCTTTGGTGAAGATGTCTACAATTTGATCATTTGTGGAGCAATGATGCAAATGAAATGTCTTGGCCTCTACATGATGTCGAATCATATGATACTTTGTGTTGATGTGTTTGGTTCGATCATGGAATCTAGGATTCTTGGCCAACTTGATTGCAGAAGTGCTTTTAATCAAAGGTCGAGTGGATTTATCCTGTTTCTCCTCCAAATATTCAAGTATCTTCCCGAGCCACACAATATATTTGGTTGCTTCTGCAACAACTAAATATTATGCCTCTGTTGCCGAATCTGTTGGAACTGACTATTTGCATGATCTCCAGGAGATAGCTACTTATCCAAGACTCATCGTGTATCTAGAAGTGGACACTCCTGTTTCTTTGTTTCCATCGAAGTCTGAATCAGAGTACCCAATGAGTTTTAAGTCCTACACCTTAGATAACTTGAGTCCAAAGTCTTGAGTCCCTTTCAAGTATCTTATAACTGGTTTTGCAGCAAACTGGTGTCCTTCACAAGCTTTATGCATGAGACTTGAAAGAATGCTAAAAACATAAGAAATATTTGGTCTAGTTGTGGTAAGGTAGATAAGGATTCCTACAAGCTGTCGGTACTTGGTTGCATCCTCAAATTATTTTCCTTCACTTGATGTGATCTTTAGCTTTTGTTCCATTGGATTTGAGAGCGGGTTGCAGTATGTCATGCCAAATATGTTCAACAATTCTCGAATATACTTCTTTTGAGAGATGAATATGTACTTAGGATGTTGAGTCACTTCAATTCCTCAGTAGTAGTGAATATGTACCAGAAAAATCATTTCAAAGCCTTTCTTTAAATATTTCTTTATGGATGCTATATAACTTTCATTGTTCCTTATCATAAGATCATCTACATATACTACAAGAAACACAACAGATCTTCCAACTTTCTTTACAAACAATGTTGTGCCATCAAGATTATAATGTTTGAAATTTATCTTTAGAAGATGCTCGGTTAGCTTTTCATACCATGCTCGAGATGCTTGTTTCAGGTCATACAAGGACATGACAAGTTTGCATACCTTGTGTTCTTGTCCCTTCACAACAAAACCTTCTGGTTGAGACATGAAGACATTTTATTTCAAGCATCCATTCAAGGATGTTGTCTTTACATCCATTTGATGAACTTTCCATCCATTTTGTGTGCAACCAAGGAGAGTATAGTTCAGATGGTGCCCCATTTTTTCGTGGGAGAATAAGTTTCTTCATAGTCAATTCCTTATTTCTGTGCATAGCCTTTCTCCATGAGCCTTCTTTTGTGCTTTTCAAGTGACCCATCTGATTTGTATTTGTTCTTGTATACCCACTTGCTTCCAATTGGAGGTTCAACTAGCTTATAGGTTCCATTCTTCATGAGTGCATCATACTCATTCTACATGGGTTCTTTCCACTCATCACACACAACAACATTTTCAAAGGAAGTTGGTTCAAACTTAGCAAAAAAATTCAATTCACAATCAAATGAGACATCCATGTCATCACCTAAGTTATATGTATTTCCTCTATATTCTTGTCTAGTTGAGCTTCTCGTTTCCGTATTTACAACTTCATATGAATGAACAATTTCAAGTGTTTTTGTGGCCCATTTCAGAATCTTCCTTGATAGCCCAGGTTTATCAACTGGTGGTGCATCATTCTCTTCAATGTTCAATCTTCCAATCCTCTCAATTGCATCATCCAGTTGAGTCTATTGTTCAGTTGAAGTGGCAGGAACTTCTTCTTCTTGATTTTCTTGATTATTTTCTTCATGAGGGGGTGTTGGTGATGCTTCAAAAGGAAATTCCATAGATTGATCCAAGATAGGGATGCCCCTTAAAGATGCATAATTTCATTATCAAATTCATAATATGTCTTTAGATGGGAATAATTCTCTAAATGATCAAGCCGTCTTTCAATAGATTGGTCATTTTTAATAGTTTCAAGAAAAAATCATCTATGAAAACAACAAACTTCTTGTTTACCTCATCATAAAGACGACATACCTTGGAAGTTTCTGAGTACCCCAAGAAAATGCATCTTCTACTTCTAGCACCAAGCTTGTTTCTTTTATCCTTTGGTATTAAGGCATAGAAGGTGGAACCAAAAATTGTGAGATGCCTAACCGAAGGAAGGTGGCCAAGCCACATTTCATGTGGAGTCTTATATTCAAGAACATGAGATGGACTTCTATTTCTCAAATATGCTGCACATATCACTACATCAACCCAAAACATTAGTTTCACATTCTTGAAAAAATCATTGAGCATGATGTATTAATTAAGGTTCTATTCATCCTTTCTGCTAAATCCTTTTGTTGGGGATTTTAGGGAACTGAAGTTTGATGTGTAATCCCATGTTTGCAAAGATAGTAATCAAATTCCTTAGAAGTATATTCTTTACCATTATCAAATCAGAATGTACCAATATGTGCTTGTGCTTGATTTTCTATCCATGCATGAAACTTGTTGAAAGTTTGAAATGCTTCATATTTTGTCATCAACAAGTATATCCAACACATTATACTATATTCATCAACAAATTTCATGATGTACTTATTATGATTTGTAGAAGGAATTGGCATGGGGCCACATGATTCAGACTGTACTAGCTCTAGCTTTCTACATGCACTGAATTTAGACTCTTGAAATGGTTGCTTACTATGTTTTCCTAGTATGCATGCATCACATTTGTTCTTTTGCTTAGGAATGGTGGGAAAACCAAATAAACCATTATTTCTTAAGAAATGAATAATATTATTATTTAGATGACCAAATCTAGAATGCCACAGTAAACTAGATGAGATATTACCTTCTTCATGCTCAAAGAGATAGGCAAAGTTTTGAACTCTTATAGAAGAGACCCTCAACTTCAACAACTATCCATCTACATAACCAGTCATGATGACCTTATTGTTAGAAGATTTTCTTATCTATAAAATCCCATTGAACATGTGGATGGAATGGCATTACTATTGAATATCAAGTACTAAGGAAAAAAACAAGCTTCTCTACAACTTTGGAATATAGAGAACATTCTTTAACATGAAAACAGGGAATTCAGGAAACTTAAGCTTGATTGAACCAATTCCCTATGGTTTGAGGCTAGATTTATCCATTTGGTTCTTCAAAGAAATATTTTCTAAAAGTAATATGATATGTTGCACCAATATCAAGCAACCAACAATATTTGTAACATGAAAGCTAGGTTATTTCATTAATTCCAAGATTACAATGTGCAACATTACAATGAGGATAATCAAGGGCTTTACTAGCCTCTTGGTTTTTATTCTTGTCTTCTTTATTATGGTTATATCTTTGTTTGATGGAGTCCCAAGAAGCCCAACACTGATCTGCTTCATGTCCAGTATTCCCGAATCGATTGCACTTCAGATATGATCTTCTACTTGAGTTGTTTCTTCTTCCTCTGCCTCTTTTGCTGCTTTCTCCCTTGGAAGGGTATTTGGGCTCACCCTTTGATTTTTGAGAAAATAAAATAGATTCTCTAGTATTATCATTTTCCTTCTTTCCAAATGCTTTCTCTTTGTCTGCAATCTTCTCTACCAGGGTGTCAAATGCGAGGTCTTTGAACTTGTCACTTTATTGCAAATATTCAAGATAGTTCTAGAGTGAGTAGGATAAAGGAACTTTACAAATGCTGGAAGTGGAAGGTCTAGTTTCATACCAAAGGCTTGAATCTTGTGCATGATTGCTCCGATCGAAGATGCAGCCAGCATAAGATAATTATCCTTTACTTCCAGAATAAATACCTTTAACATTAGTTGAAATAATTCCATTTAAGAGTGCGAGTCATACACATATTTTAAAGTCTTTAAAGGTTCAAAACATGATTTCGTAGGAAATATATGTTGGCTCACCTCTTCACTGACAGTAGCAGACATCATGGCTAAGTATTTCTTGTCTTTGGTGACTGTGCCTTCATCGGTGTGAATGATTTTTCCTTTGCAGATGTTGTCCCACAAATTTTCGTAGACGAATGTAGCCTTGATATTCCTCAACCATTCTGGATAAGTGTCTTTTCCAGTGAGGGTAGCACCAACTATGGATGCTAGAGAATTCATCTTCTGCAAATTGGACTGTAAAAACTAATTAATAATAAATAACACTAGTACAAAATGAGAGATAAGTGACCAAAAAAATGACCAAAATACGCATATAAATGGCCACTTTTGAGTTGGTGACCACTGGTAGCAAATTAGCGGTCATATATCACATGACCAAAAATGTGGTCATATTTAGCTTGGTCATTTATAGCTTATTTTGTGGTCATATATTTGGTCGTATATTTGGTCATTAATTTGGTCATATATTTGGTTATTAATTGCCCAAATTAATGACCAAATTTATGACCACATTTTTTGTCATGTGATAAATGACCGCTAATTTGCTACAAGCGATCGCCAACTCAAAAGTGGTCATTTATATGCATATTTTGGTCATTTGTCTGGTCACTTATCTCTCATGTTGTACTGGTGGTCATTTATATGCAAATTTTGGTAATTTTTTTAGCCATTTATCTCTTTTTAGTGGTTTCAAAATATAAATAGGGCATGGAGGAATCGAACCACCAACCTCCTGCCTAGAAGGAAAGTGCTCTACCATTGAGCTAGAACTCTTAAATAGAATTCCTTAAGGATTGATACGAGAATAAAATTTCCAACAGTTAACACCATCTTTCCAAATTCTGGAAAAGGGTCACATACCTAGGTAAGCAACAAAGATTACCCAATAGTCACAAAAAATGGTCATGTTAATGATAACCTTCTTTTGCCAAAATCTCTCAAAAATAAAGAATGCAGCTGTATTATCAATTTTTTCTCCGTGTGGTACCAAATAAAGAATCACAATTGTCTTTTCCTGATCTTGGGCATCTGCATTTGCTCCCATTATCCTTACTTGGCTTTTTTTCGAGAAAGTTCCTGTTGTTATCTATGTAGCCAACATTGAAACTAATGGGAAAAAAGCATAAAGTGCCACCCCAAGCTCAAGCTCCACTTGCATTGGATATACACAGCCACATGGTGCACCAAGAGGAGTAGAAGTCAATGGTTGAGTGCAAGCTATTGAACCGCAATATGTACAAAGAATGAATCAAGTTAAAATGGGCAATAGTATGGGACACCCCTTTCTTTGGAAATTTGTTAAAAAGTTTAGTTGACCTCTCAATTTGTCATGATTTATAGAGTCCATTACCGAGCACATTGTAAATAGGGTTTTCTACCCATAATTTTCTGGGTCATTGAATCTCTAATTGTACCTCTATTTTGTGCTTTTCAAAACCTGTTATGATACAAAATAGTTTCCTTGTAGGTAGATATAGAGACAGGAAATATTGCATAGATTATTGTATGCACGGAGATGAAATGATGAAGCACTAATCCCCCCCAAAAATATGTAGTGATAAAGCATTAGAAAATCCTTCTTTCTTCACTGGAAGTCAATTCATTCTTAAATCCTAAAAGTGGGAAGGTTAATATGTCTAAGGGACTTAGCTATCATGTGAGTTGTAGTGTTAAACTGAAGGAATTTCAATGTTCAGACCCATTTTTGAAGACCCCGAAGACATGTTGTGCTATCAATGCAATCAACAGAGTGAACTACATCAGCTGAAACCAACCTTGACAGCCATAGATGCAGTAAATCCCAAGCACAATTTGTTAAAACGTTTAGTTTCCCTCTCAATATATTATGATTTACAGTGTCCATTAATGAGCACATTGTAAATAGAAATGTAAATAGGGGTTTCTCCACATAATTTTCTAGGTCATTGAATCTCTAATTGTACCTTTGTTTTGTGCTTTTCAAAACATGTTATGCTACATAATAGTTTCCTTGTAGTTATATATAGAGATGAGAAATATTGCATAGATTATTGTATGCATGAAGATGAAATGATGAAGCACTAATCCCCCCAAAAAATATGTAGTGATAAAGCATTAGAGAATCCTTCTTTCTTTTCTACAAGTCAAATCATTCTTAAATCCTGAAAGTGGGAAGGTTAATATGTCTAAGGGACTTAGCTATCATGTGAGTTGTAGTGTTAAACTGAAGCACTTTCAATGTTTAGACCAATTTTTGAAGAACCCGAAGACATGTTGTGTTGTCAATGCAATCAACAGAGTGAACTACATCAGTTGAAACCAACCTTGACAGCCATAGATGTAGTAAATCCCAAGCAAATTTGGTGGAATTTCACCTCAAGTGAATTGAGAGTGTCTCGAACGTTAATGAGGTTATCAATATTAACATATCTTCCTTTTTCTATCCATATCCTCTGCTCTTCATTGACTTTAACAAGTTTAGAGGTCTTTCCCATATTTTATAGTTCTCGCCTAGGTAAACACATAGTTTGGACCACAATTTAAGCTTTACAGAGACTAACTCAAACTACAGTTCAAATTCCTCTCTCGTGGCACTCGAAAGACCCAAAATATTATCCAGATAAGTGCCAACATACCTTGACAATCACTAGAGGAAACGAGTTTTGTGAGAATTACACATCGGTTAAATTGATTATGCTCCATAAGGTTGTGTCTACTACCAATCCCGCTACCTTAGATCAAATTGCTATTAACGTTCAAGAGGGAAATTAATGATAGATCAACAAGGGATAGGAGCAATTTGTTGCATAGGGACATATTCATAAATATTAAAAATCTTACCTAGATAAGCACTAGGCTTCCAACATGCCTTGAAAATCATTTAAGCAAACAAGTTTTGCTAGAATTACATCAGCTAAATTGATTCTGCTGCATAAGCTTGTGTCTGTTTCCAATCCTCAACTTTCCATTGCATAGGGACATATTCATAAATATTAAAAATATTACTGAGATAAGCACCAGGATTCCAACATGCCTTGACAATCATTTAAGCAAACAAGTTTTGCTAGAATTAGATTAGCTAGATTGATTATGTTGCATAAGCTTGTGTCTGTTGCCAATCCTCAACTGTCCATCAAACTCCAAGTAGGTACTTAATGGTAAGTAAACAATAGATAGGAGCCATTTAAAGCATAGGGACAAATTCATGGATGGTAATGGAACACAGATTGACTACTTTTGAAATAGATTACATGTTTTGAAATTGCTGGTCATAATAAAACATAGTAAGCACAATATCTAAACCAAACCCACTAATTATTGAATTTAATATATTCCCTATTAATCCATTCATAATATTATTTTCAAATATCATGCCAAATTGATTAGTCATCAGCTCCATCAAATGCCAACACATTGAAATTCCATAAACCTTAACATAGCAAATCACTTGGCGTACTCTAAGATTTAATTTTTTTTGTTAGGATTTAGCCAAAAACAGCTACAGGAAACAAATATAAGTATTACCATTGGGGAATCATATATATAATATTTTATGAGTTTAGTGAGTTATTTCGGGCAGTTTGAATGCACTGTTTGAAAATAGAGTTTGTCCTGAGGTTCCTGGTTTTAATTTAGCTGAGTTCTATTGGATGAACAGTTGTTATTATGGTGAGTGGTTAAGCCACTTTTCATCTAGACATATCGAAGACGAGGGGAATATTTCACTTTGATAGTTTCATGTTGTTTTCCATTTCCAACTGTGTCTGGATTCAAGAGTTCATGTTTATTAATGATTGATAATGTCTGCAAAGAGCTCCATTCATGATGATTTCAAGGAAGTATCTCCTCCATCTTCTCCTTCTCCAACATCATACTTGTAGTAGTGGATTCCAGAAAAGGAATGGATTTCTTTACACACCTCATCTCTGACAAGCTTGGAGTTTGTCCCTGTCACGCCACCTTTCCCTGAATCCAACAAGTGCATGATATATTTTTTCATTTGTGATATTGTTGGATTACAAATTCTTTGAGATCTATATTCAAGGAGATTTTTCCTTGGTTTGAAATGGTTATGAATTATGATTTGGTAATGAATTATGACTTATTGGGACATAAAATTGGAGTGACTTAATAAGTGGAAAAATTGAATTTTATTGGTGAGTTCATTTTTTGAAGAGATAAAGTTTCGTTTTGATTCATTCATTTAAACAAAAAAATCCAGTATTGATCTTTGTAAATTTAGTTAAAAATTTTAATAGAAAAGTTCTCATGATTAAATTTCTGAACTGCAACTGCTGAAAAAGTTCCTATTAGATTTGGAAAAAATTGACCAAAAAAAATTCAACTTATACTATTTCTTGTCATTCAATCTGTTTTGAAAAATATTGGCCTTCATACTAGATCTCTTGGATGTGCTCTGAGCCTTTTCCCCTGCATGACCATAAATTCCCACTTAAATAACCAACCACTTATACTATGAAACGAGAACTTTATACTATGAACGAGAACTCTAGACATAAAAACGTTGATTTTTGCAAAAAAAACACCAAAAACACCCCCGAAATAGAAAAGTGTTGATGCCAGTATACACGAATTTTTTGTTGTTGTTAAAAAATGGAGCCATGGCCTAAACATCCCATACTCTTGTTTACAAAAACTTTAAAATCAACCCCTAAATTCGATTTTTTTTTTTCTTCAAGAGATAAATTACAACTTTTTTGAAACTTGCATATTAAACAAACACACAAAAAGATCATAAATAATTTCACCACTCTAACAAATAAAAACCAAAGAAATTATGATGCGATTCATAATGAAATAATATATTAGACCATACAAGAACAAATAATTCATATAAATATTCAAAAAATTATTTATAGTTTAAAACTCATTTTATATTTTTACAAATTTTAAATATAAGATTTGAAATGACAAGAAAATTATCAATTAAAAAAAGTTAAAATACTAAATTTTATAGTTAATCAAAAGTATTGTTTCCGACATTACAAGTTTAAAAATGAAACATATATTAATACCCTATATATACTAAATGATGAAATGCTATATCTTCCAATTGAAAAATACTAATAAAAACTACAAAAAAAATTGTTGAACATAAATTTAACTAGTAGAAAATCATTGAAAAATCTTCAACTATAGGAATAGAGACTACCATAACAATATCTTAGTTGTAATCATTTTTCTGCCCCTTGTGATCCTTTCAAAACACTCGTTAACATTCAATGGCCACTATCTTGACTACACAACTCCTTCCCTTCAATACCGCATGGTAACTCCTTGACAACATTTTGTGATAATCTACTCTTTATATCAATCCCTTTTGATTATCTAGATCATTGTTCAATGCAAGAGAAGAGCATGCTTATCTTTTCAAGAAAAAAGAAAAAAAAATCTATCTCCTACACGACTAGTCCTACAATCACACTCTCTCTAATACCATATCAAAAAAGATAAATAGACACATGAGAAATATATACACAATAACACAATATGGCATTATGAATCACTGATGCAATTATTACATAAGAGTTCACCGCCTTATATTAGACTATCAGGGAGCAAATCATTTCCACTTATAGATGTAGAATATATTTGATTTAAACAAATATATATATATATATCTATATATATATAATTAGGATATATATATATATATATAATTAGGATATATATATAATTAGGTCATAAAATTACTTTTATTGCAGCATGTAAACCTTATATTTAAAAAAATACTTAACTTAAAACAACATTGATTTAGTCATTGTAAAAATATTTGATGCATCTTAAATTGACTTTTAAAAAAATATTAGTTAACAAAATTCTCATATATATCTTTCATATTATGCATCCTATTCGGCTATTTGGGGACTCAAAGATAGTAATAGTTTGGGCAAATGGTAAAATTCGGATCAACGCTCCCCACCTCCAACATCTGCTTCTATCAATTAAAGAGTTCATCACCTCCTTTGAACAAGTTTCTTTTGCTCATGTTTATAGAGAATTAAACATGGAAGCATATTCGCTTTCTAAAATGGCACTTGTTGTACCTCCTGGCATCATTGAGGTAGAAGGATGGAAAAACGACCAGCTAGAGGAAGTATGTATGTAACTTTTGAAGCCCTTGCGGAAGAACATAGTTTTTGGATACAAACTCCATGCGAGTGAATGTTAATATGAGTTTTAATTCCAAAACAAAAATGTTTTTTAAATTTGTAATCGCGTCAAACTTCTTAGCCATGAGTGAGCAGCTCCCGCTCACTTGGGCTCCGAAGGGCCACCCTCACGGCCTGCCCTTGGGCGCCCAAGTGAGTGGCTCATTGATAGTGACCCTAAACTTTTAACCTATATGAAATCCAACCCTAAAAAAATGAATTATTTTCCTAGCTTCCAAGTCTTGCAAACAAAGGCATTTCCCTTTCCCAATGTAAGTATGCATGTGACCTTTGCCACTTTCAACCAGCCCCATCTCCCTTCTAGTTTGGAGTCAAACTTTTTACCTCCTATACTACACCCAAACTTAAATGTCACTTTATACCATCAATTAGTAAATAACCTTTTGTATTCAACTCGTAACCTTCTTAATATTTATTTTGTGTTGGTTGTGTTGCCATTATATGGAAAACACCCATGAAAGCCACTAAAAACAAACCAAAAAAAAGATATTTGGTATATAAGGTACAATACAATTCAAGATAGAAGATAAAAGAAAAACTCCTTATTAATTGGTTTCATTGATTTGACTTTTTGAAGAACCATTAACAAACAGTTATGATACACAAATATAATAAAAAATCGTTTTATATCACGTAAATTAACAATCTTTATATAAATATTCAAGTTACAGGTGAACTTTTTGATGACCATCAAATCCACATATAATAAGTTTTAAAAGATGCAAAATAATTTAGTACACCCTTTTTATCATCATAGGATCTTGTCATCAAATAACATAAATCATCTCTCAACCAATAATTTAAAAAAAAATACTATAATGAAAAAACCTACGAAGGTTGTGTATATCCAAGAGGATAATAAAGACATACGTTACTTTCTTGGGATTTAATGATCCTCTGTACATCATTATAATAAATGGTCTCATTTATCCCTCTGTACATATGTCTGAAGAAAGGTCGCTCTTATAAACAATATTTATAGAGCTTTTATGAAAAAAGGTAAGCCACTCATACAGCTTAAGTTCAGCCTATAAAACTCCAAACTAAACAGCCCAAAACAAGCTATACATATAAAGGCAACGATACACAAGTCAAGAACAACCAAAGGCTCAAAGATACAACAATCATAGCCTCTAGTTTCCAGCCCTAGGATAGATTATATTTGAATTATACTACATGACGAAATGATAACTCAAAAATAAGATGTCCATCTTCCTCGTAAGTTTCCACAGGAATAAAAAGGAAATTTTGAGGAATCTCATCTATCCACCTTTCTACATAGATATATAGATATATTCCATGTCTAAATTTTTAAGCCACGAACTAGGCTTTGTGTGTTTCTATCAATTATTTGTTTTCTCTAATGTGATTGCGATTATAGTCACTTGCTATAATCATATAATTTCTTTTTAATATTGATAAAATACAAATATTTGGGCTCCTATGGAGTCTTAACACTTAGACATCTGTGTTCCAATTGATTAAATATATTATCCCTGTTTATAATGTATCATGTTCATAAAAATCAATGGAATAAGGAAGAGATGTTTGATCTAGTTTTTTCATAGAATGAAGGAAGAAAGATAAAATGGAAATATACAAAAGAAGATATTGCAAAGAACATAGTAATATAAAAAAACCCAAATTCTATTAATGGATGAAATAGTAAAAGACTGTAAACCACAAAGTAATACAAAAATCTGTGAAGATAGATGTATGTGTCAGCTATGCTCATTCCAATAAATATTACAAGAGACTAAAAGTGCCTAATAACTTAAAGTGTTGATTAGTTTCATGTCTTGAAGAAAATTTTAAATTTGGCAATTTTTTGATAAGATATATTAGTAATGTTTTGACTTTCAGACTTTATTTTAGAAATAAAATTTCTATATATAATATTTTTAATATGTTTTTTACAAATATATGGTATATTTTTTCTTGAATTTATGTGAATCGTCACTTTTAGGAAAATAATATGAAATATTATCGTTTTTAAAGAAAAAATCTCTAAAAATTCATTGAAAATGGTTTTAAATGTCTTTATTTTCTGAAATTTTTTATAATTTTGTCAATAAAAATGTCTTATTTTGTCCATAAAAATGTCTTATTTTCTAGAAACAATTGCAAAATGTATATGTTTTTTATTATAAATTACTTATAAATGTATGTTATTTTGTTAAATTTCTAAAAACACACTTGAAAATAGAAATTAAATATATTTTACGACAAAGATAATTCAAAGGCCCAAAAAAATGCCTCAAAATGAAAATGTGTGATACAGGCATCAACGCTTTTTGAAACGGAGGTAAAAATAGCTACTAAAATTAGGAGAGAGAAAAACGAGAACTGTGTCGAGTTCTTGTTTCATAGTATAAGTGGTTAACCAGGGTTATAGATTATAGGGTGCACAACACCTGATTTGCAAGTGAAGAGTGTCATCCTTTGATCTCCTCTTAAGATCAAGCCTCCCTTACTTCACATCATGCCACCTAATGTGGTAGGTTTCCACCATCGTCAACAGTGTTGAACTATTGAGATGGCAGAGAAGAGTTGCACTCCTGATGATATTTTTATGGGATTCTTATTGATGGATATTGCAGAAAAGGAAGTATTGAACATGCTTTTAGATTGAAAAAATGAAATGGTAACAAAAGGTTTTTCACCGAGGGTTGAGATTTACAACACACTGATGAAAGGGTTATGTAAATCTAGGAAGATTGTTGCATCAGGAAAAAAATTTGTTCACATGTTTAAAAGTGCTTTAATCCCAGAAGAAGTTAAATACAACACTCTAATTGATGGTTACTGCAGGGAAGGAAACATGGATGGGGTTGTTATAATCCATTTTGAAATGCTTGAGAAGGGTTTGTTTCCGAATGTGATTACTATCAGTGCACTAATCAATGGAATTTGTAAGACTTGACAGATAGAAGTGGCCAAAAATATTTTAGTAAAAATGATTGATAGTGGTGTTTCTCTCGACATTAAGACTTGCTCCTCACTAATGTAAGGAATCAAGATAGAAGGAAATATGGAGAAGATTTTGAAGTTGGATGGAAAAATGGAAAATGAAGTTGGGTCACGACAGAAACAAGGATCCATTCAGGTTACTTCATTTCAACATTCAGTATCTTCAAGGCATACATTTCTAGGCATGCAAACAATTGGTACTGTTGGCTCTCCTGCTGTTGGTGCTCAGATCAAACCCTCTGGAGTTTTTTTCCATAGTTGGCAAAGGCATGGTCAAGGAGAATTAAGGTCACAGTCTCCATCATAACATCAATCACTAGCCTCTCATGTAATTTTTTTGGCTTAGTTATAGTGTTTATTTCCTTTAACCATTCCTCGCTTGCTTCCACTAAAGTTTCACATTGCTCTTTTGTTGGTTCATATTGGTTTTCTTAGTCTATTTCTTCATGCTATTTTCATAGTTTCGCTCTCATCTTTCACTCTCTGCTCCAGAATTTAACCTGCACAAGTTCGTCTAGCATTTTTCGATCAGAATTAAGCTTATTTAAGAGGACCAGGGAATCCAGTCAGCTGCTCACCCTAGATATCATCACCATTAAAGGATGTCAAGCTATCAGCGCAACTCAATTATGCAAAACGGTGTCAAATCCTCATCTTCATGGGTTTCCTACTCTTTTCCTTTAAATTTTAATGTTCCCAAGTTAATTTCTCGCAAATCCTTATAAGAATTATTTGGGATTATATCTGTATTAGTTAATTGAGAGTCATTTAGGGAATTTCCAGTCTGCTATCCCAATTTCTAGCTATCTGAACCAACAATTTTCCGAGCCTCTCTCCTTGAATCCTTTTTGAAGTACCCATGGATTCCAGTTCTAGCAGTTTGATTCTCCTATGCAGGGGAAATATGATCATTTCATTGACAGTTATGCCGAAATTAATGAGCCTTACCCTTATGTCCCAGGTTTGTATGAATCTCTGCAGTTGTTAGTTAATCTTCCATAGAACCAATTAGATGCATACAATCTCGCAATATCTTATTAACCCACAAGCCAAAGCCCAACCTACCATATTATTATTTTCTCTTGCTCTTGGTGATATTTTATAAAATGATGGACTAGCTTAGAAAAATAATTCTACCTTAGCTTTCCATGCACTGGTTAGCCTACTTGAGGATTATCCCACATAAGACATGAAAATAGTGGCAATATGTTCCTTCCATATTTTTTTTACACATAATAGAACAATAGTCATGTTGTTGTAGAAGCATGTGGTATACAGGTTGTGCAAAAGCTTCTCAATTCACTAAGTTCAAAGATAGTTGGACTAACAACATTACTGATGAAGCTTCTATTCTCAAGTCTTGTAAATATTGAACTAACCTGCTTTTGACTTCAATGTGAGATAAATTTCTCCACCTATGCCATTATTCCTGTCTAAAAATCACTAATAAACCTTGTATAACTTTCCTCATCAGCTAAGTATTCCCTTGTCATTTATTCGATATACTTTATTATGTAAAACAATCACAATTCTAGAGATTCGAGTCCCCTATCGTTGTATTATTCTCATCCCACTATTTGCTTTCCAACCTAAGTTCTTCTTGGAAACATGATGTTTCAATGTTTTACATTCTGCAAACACGAGAATGCATCCATGTTCGTTAGCCCTGAATGATGGCAAATGCCTCTTCCAACACCCGACACTAAAAAAATGACATATTTATCGAAGTCATTGTGGGGGTTTTTAACACCCAAATTGACCCTCAAGGTTGTGGCAGAAGGCCAGTTCAGGGTAACCACAAAACCACTTTAGATTGCACTTCTGACCCGAGGAAATCAGAGAGGGATCTCTCTTAAATTTACAGAAGACTGAAAATAATCAATGAAAAACATACCACCTTCTTACTCAAGTTATTCAATCAAAACATACTCAAAAGGTCAGACTTTCTGACAAGACAATTGTTTTCAAGGGTTTGGTAAGATAATCACTAGAGAAAGCATTGGGAAATGGATTCAGAACATAACACATAAATCAAATAACACTGCTGCTACGTGGATATCAAAACATAGTCAAGATAGCCACCCATTTACAGTCAAAAGTATGTTGTCTGGTGATAAAGGAGGAATAAATGAACAGTCCATCAATATAGAGCATATGATTATGAATTCTATATTAAATTTAGCATAAATTGGTGGTGGATACTTGAAATGAAAGGAACATAGCATAATCTCTGTGAATTCTATTCCAATGCTACTCTTATCCAAGCATGAACAACATGAAAATATGGATTAAACAAAGAAGGAATACATCCACATAAGAATAGAAGTAAACAGACTGTAAGCTAAATGACACACGAATATCTGCCAAAAAAGCTTCAAAAACTATGATTTTATTAAGGATCACACCTCAAAAATAGAGCTCAGCTCTCCTAGACCTTAGCTCATTGATTTTCCAACCCTTTTCTCTTCTATTACAATGCTTATATAGATCTTATCAGCCCTCAGGCTCGAGATTCCTCAACAGGAAGTTTTTACAGTTGCATTGACACCTACACAGAAGGCTTAACAACTTTAAGAGTTGGTTACAACAAATTTTCTCCATTTCGGATGCGAACTGCTGAAAACTGAGCTTCGAAGCCCCAACTGGATATCTCAAATGGTGATAGTTGTGCAAATTTTGAAAGAGGTTTTTGTAATCAGGCATGTGCTTAAAAAAAAAACATGTCTCCATTTCCTCTGATTCTCCTCCAGCTCATCGGGATCTGCTTTGGATGTTGATGACTCAGGAAACAAGTTGGAATTATGGTAAAATTCCCTGTAAATATCTCTTCGATTATCCCAAACCGTGACACCTATGTAAAAAATAAAAGAGGTTATTGTAGATTGGCCCATTCTGAAGAAAAAACTATCTCGGTTTCTCCAAATTCACCCTGGTTTGGAGGAAATAGTTGTTTAAAAATGATGACTAAAACAGTCATTTTCACTAAAAACAAGCATGGCCTTCATATAAAATTTCATTGAGTTTAAAATGTGTTTCTCCTTGCATATTAAAAATTCGAATTCTTTATGGACCATGGATCTCCT
The DNA here is from genome assembly GCA_027924585.1 of Larix kaempferi. NCBI lineage: Eukaryota > Viridiplantae > Streptophyta > Pinopsida > Pinales > Pinaceae > Larix > Larix kaempferi. Next base: position 39,648,295 of record BSBM01000486.1, on the reverse strand, counting down.
TCACCTGCTAATCCGAGTCGTCCATTTTCATTGTAATGCTGAACATAGCATTATTTAACATTATTTCATCTCAGACTTAGGAACAAATTCTTAAAAGGCCTGATTTGCATCCTCATTGGTCATATGGATTAAGGAACTGAGACCTTGCTCATTTCTTCATGGATCTGGACCCCTTCAATTCTCCAAAACCCTTCCAAATGCTTAGCACAAATATGGTGCTAACAGGGGTTCAATGCATTCCCCATTTTGGAAAGGCCCTGGCTTCCAAGAATTTGTGGACTTTAATATCTGTAGAAGGTTTCTGGCAGAATGTTATCCAACATAAATACTTGGATCCACTTTCCTTTGAGGAATGGACTATATTACCAGCAAAGTTTTATCTCAAATGTTTCATTTGTCTGGAACGCACTAGTTTTGTCATTCCCTTATAGAAAACTGGTTGGCATGGAAAATTGGACACTGTAGGAAAGTTAGATTGGGCATTAATACCTGGGTGGGACATGAAGGCCAACATTCCTGCCTTTGAGGGTGATAATTATTTTTGAAAGATCAAGGACTTTACACACTGGTTGATGTTGCAAATCCAGGGAATATTGGCATAAACATGGAAAACATTTGAGCTTCTTAACATGGTGATTCCAGAGGTAGTTTCTTGGAACCTGTATACTCAATAGTTAGAAAAAAATTCAATTAAGCTGAGGGATTACTAGTTTGATTGAAGAATATCTCCACATATCACTTTAATGCTAGTCTTGGCTACAGGGAAACGTTTGGTGAGGAGGTATCAGAGGCTATATGGTGCTAGAGACCCATTTCGAAGTTGAATTCACCTACAAAATCATGTCTTCATGTCACTCACCTTAGCCAACAAGGTGCTGACTTGGGAATTGTGGCAGAAGTGAGCATGGAATTGGCACGAGCCTCTGTTATCTGTGCAAATGTGAAGGGGAAATAGTTGACCACCTTCTGTTTCACTGTTCTTATACAAAGAATATTTGGGGTTCAATCTTACCTTTGACAGGAGGACAAGGAACTTGGCAGGAGAAACATCCAAAATGATCACATGCTTAAATGGTTTACTACTAAATCCTTGAGGGAGTTTAGAATGCTTCCCTTGATTGTATTCTTGGCCATTTGGATGGCCAAGAAAAATATTGTTTTCAAATAAAAAGAGGATCCCCCCTTTCAGACTCAGTATCAAACTCAGTTTCCCTTTGTTAAACTCAAGACTTCACCAAAGCTGATAGCTGCAAGGAAGGTAGGTGAGCTCGAGTTAAATAAAACCTTCACTGGTCATTTTTTCATGGAAACTACCCTGACCATTTTTTATGGAATGTGTCAAGAGACCCAGGCTTGCTATGGAGCTGGAGGTAAATAAAACCTTCCTTGGTCATTTTTTGATGGAATGTATCAAGCGACCCCTGCTTGCTATGGAGATGGAGGTAAATAAAACCTTTCGTGGTCATTTTATGATGGAACATGTCAAGAAACCCTTGCTTGTTGTGTAGTTGGAGGAGTCATTTACCTTTAATGATAGTTATAAAATCAGCTTTAGAGCAAACACAGATAGTAAGTACAGTAAGAGTACTAAATGAATGACTCTTATTTTGGTCTTAAGAATTGCTTTGGAAAAAGACATCACAAAAATTCATATCCTGGGTAACTCTAAGATGATGATTAATTGAAGTAGGGGTTGCAAAATCTAGTTATTAAACCCATCTTTGAGCAGGCAAAGCTCTTTGAAAACAAGTTCAATTACAGGCCCCTTTGATATGAGCAAGAAAAGCTCCTAGCTCATCACTCTTTAGATATTTTGAATTTCCATGACAATTTAACTCTTAAATATCATACCATGAACATTACATATGCCATCCTATTATAGCCATTTCGGTTTTATATTGTAATTTCTTGGTAAATTGATGTATTTGAAATTTTTATGGAGTTGTTGAAAAAAATGCATGAATTGTTGATGATTATTATATGTAGGAGGCACCAATGATCAATGTTGCAGGGAAATACTAGTGTCTATTCATCTTTGCTGCAGAGACTGAAATTTTGGAAGTCTTTATGGTCCAAATAATTATTTTCAATATGGTGACAAGTTGTTGACAAGTGTGCTGCTAAGTCTGCTGACAAGGCTAATTATGAATGTGTTGATGAGTTATAACATTCAGAATGGTTGCACCTAAGCCACAACCCCCCTTCTAATTTCAATTTCACATGGTTGGATCAATATGTGAATGAGAGCTACATTCCTAACCATAAGATTAACAATATCAATTTAATATACTCGCTGGCCATGTCAATGTCTTACAAAAATATAGCAATGTCCAATTGGATAGGTAAGTTAGTAATTTGTCTCCAACAAAGCCTATGACATTCCTGCAAAGAAACTATGCATGTAGTTTCTTTATTTGGGCAACCCATTCTTGATGGTTTCGACTCAGTTTTCTTCAGTTTTCCCCTTTGAGACATTATTAGATTTTTGTCTGGTCACTTCCTTACTCATTCTAACTCTAAAAGGAGTGTGCAATATATTTACAGTAAATGAGAATTGCGAGCCCTTATATTACATGCAACATGAAACCTAACTCAACCTTGTCGATGGTATTCTCCAAAAGAAGGTAGAGAAAACCAGTTCTCAACAACATTGTTAGGGTAATCCCTCACAAGGATAGACATCAAATTTTGATCTTATAACTAATCCAACTAACATTACCTAATTGCAGGTTAGTGAAGCTAACAAACGATACCAACCAGAAAAATATGTTCTCAAACAATTTAATTAGTTTAAGCATAAGAATGTTCCTCGAGTAGGTGGTTAGAAATGCCAAAACCAGAGATGTGAGCACTTTAGGAGCATCCAAACACAATAAATTATACAATCAAATAATTACCAGTGGTAAAAAAAAGCTCAGGTGAACATTACCAAAATTGAAAGAATATTGACAAATGCTACACAACCAAATCAGGTAACTAACCAAATTGTGTAGTCTAAAACCTAATGGCAATTAATAGCATTCAGAAGAATGTCGTCAAAACCCTCTAAAACCATTTTCCCTTAGAAAACCACACTAAAAGCAATTTACTCCCACGAAACCAGATTTGCAATCAAACTTCATGCATGATTAAAAAAAAAACTTAACCCTATGAGATATGCACAAAATTGGAATTGATGCCTATTGATGCTGATTTATGGTCAAAACAAAGTTGAGAATTGATCCAAAACACCCACAATCATCCCAGAATTGGAATGGATAGCCCTAGGATGTGCCTAGAAATGTGTTTTACTGTTGTTAGGAGGTTGAAATCTGTTTAGGTTGTTCTTTTTTATTGTCGAATGGGTCTGTTCATGCCTAGGTTTGAAAAAAATGCACCGAGAACTCTTATTTTCCGCCCCAAATTGATGAAAAAGACTAGGTTTCTAGGTCCTTAGACATTCTTCATTGGAATACCCACTCCAAACACCTATAAGACCTGTAAAGTTATCCACCTCTTCGCATATCTAAACAACAAAAGGGGGGAGCAATATAAGAAAATTTGGAATGGTCTCCTTAGCTTCCTTGCATATAGTACATCTATGAGACCCATAACTACTCATGTAAGTTATCCTAGCTTAGAACCTTACCTCTAAGAATTAACCATATAAGTATCCTTGACTTGAGAGGACATTTGAATTTCCAAATAACTTTAAACCACCATTTTGGATCCACCACCACATCATCCTCACAAAGAGCCTTATAACCCAACTTAGGAGCTCATAGACCTCTAACTAATATTTTTGACCATATCAATTCATCCTCCAAGTCACTAATATGAACATGACGTGGTCTCCAAGAAGTAATAAGACCCTCCCAAGCAATACCATTCTCACCAAGCAATCCGAGTACATTTGCTGATTTCCACTCTTGCTTCCATGTTGAAGTGAGATCATGATCAACTAAATAGCTAAGAGTGAATGTAATATCCTAACCTGATATATTCTACTACTAAGTAAGGTTTGCTGAGATATTAGGTGTTGTTTATGGTATTTGGTATCCAAATCTTATAAATAATGTGTTTACCTAGAGATCAAGTGTATGCCATAATTAAACGAATAAATATCATACATCTGATTACATCAAACCTGAGATAATGTTGGAGCATGAAGTACTAACCATACAAATCTGCTAAATAAGAATCATGGAAACCCTATCAATATTGCTAGAATATTCAAATTGCTAGAATATCCAAGTTGCCTTATGTTAGTTTTCTTATATGATCTAGACATAAGAAGATTTACATGGTTGTCTGCAGAGGGAGACTTTGGAATGCTTTGAAGCCTGGAATTCCATGTTAATTTGGACACCCTGTTATCTCTCAAGATTGCTTCTGACATTTGAAATTTGGTCCTTGGTAGTGATTGAGGCTTATCAGTGACATATTGTTGAAGCTTTTCAATCTCCATGAGTATATAAATATCAACATAATGCAACCTATGTTTGAAGAGAAACTTAGATATATTTCACAATTGAACAATGTTTACGCAGGCTTGGCCCTTTTCTATAGGCATTCTTAAAAAACAAAAAGGAATTGAGCTCTTGACTAAAAGGGATTGATTTCACTTTATCCTAAACAACAACTATGCATACTTGAATGTCGTAAACTATGAATGTAGAAAAGGTTGAAACTCACATTAAACCTACTCCAACAACCAAAAAGGCTCAACAAGTCCAACTTGAAAGTGAAGAGACTGATAGAGAACATAAGCATGCACGAAAAAAATAAAAAACAAAGGAGAAGCAACAATGAAATGAGAGGAAAGGAAAGCAAAGGTGCTGTTAAAAACGAGTTCATAAGATTTATAGTCACCTATATAGTGTATTCTCGGTCATTTTGATGTCATAAATTTTAAATTTCTCGATTGTATTCACTGCGTAAATGTGCATGAAGGCGAGGAAGGATGAATCACTTAGCAAATTTGAGCAACATCCTTTTCCATGGAAAATATAAGGGAGAGAACCAAAGAGATAAACGTTTTTAGCGAGCCACTCACTCAAAAATCCCAACTTGTCATTGAGTGTTTGTAATTCCACTGGAGGGGCAAATGTGGACTCTATTAAGACGAGACAAGATAAAATAAGATAATTTTATTAATGTCCCTGAATGATCAATAAGGTAAGTCAATGGAGCATAAAAGTAAATCAATAGTGACAAACTCCAGGAGTGCCAAAGAAATTCCTAAAAGTTAAAAGCAACTCATAGATGTCTCTCAGGAGTCTGAGCTAGATGTTAATGTCAAGCATCCCATTTCCATTAGTGGTGATGAGTTTGATGATTGATCATTCATCATTGATCATATTTTTTGGATTGTGGAGGCTATTTAGATAATAAAGCCTCATTGATATTGTATTTTGTTTCAGAATATGAGATATGTACTATGTAGAGCACTTGGTGCCATTTTGTATCTTCCAAATGACGAGACTGGCGTACAAAAAGAGATGCAGTCTGCTCCTTTCCTTTGACTAACGGTAGGTACATGTAGGCCAGTATTAAAAATATGAAGGTTGTTGCTGAGATGGAAGTTCAGGCCTCTATACAAATATCAACCAAAGGTTGTTACAGGTCATAGGGCGCCAATTTATCCTCGAGACAACTTGGATCTCATTGCTGAGGGTTACTACAGTTGCAGGTAACATTTTCAAATGATTAATATAATTGTTTAAATACTATACAACACCCAGAATTGATCTTATTGTTATTGCTACTGATGAAGAGAGGGACTGTTGTTTTCCATAACTTACTGCTAGATGAAGACTGTTCTGCCCAACAAGGAATACCTACAAGCCTCCGTATTCTATCACATGCCTAGGATGATGTCCTATGACCTTTCATATGCCCATAATTGAAATGGAAATATTTTTTAGGACAATTTCACTACCATAAAATTCTAGAACTATTCACCAAGCCACTAGCACATAGAATAAAAAAATGATATCTACATAGCACATCAAATCATAAAATCTACATTGTTGATCTCATTCATCAACACCCAAATCCTAAGGGAGAAATGTAAGCATGATATTTAAATAGAACATGTATAATGCACACTACTTAGCAAAGCCCCACCAATTTTTTGGAATGTATAGAGGCAATACACATCCAAGGAACCTATGGATGCACCCTTAAATTTCAGGAAGCATCACTAAGGGATGTTGAGATCCCTTGCATAGAGGACCCCATCTTCAAAATCATAAAATAAAAGATAAATATATGAAAAGAAAATCGATACATCTAAGTGTATTTCATCAATTACCATTTGAAAATTTTGATAAAGCGACGCAACTTGGGTTTTATAATTTAGGTTTCGGGCTTTTCATTTTTTTTACTTCAATTTTTAAGTCAAATTTTGAGAGTTGCACCCAGTCATCCACTGTAATGTCCCGAAATAGTAAAAAAAATAAAAAAAATTCTATTACTGTAATAAACTATTTAGGAAGTGATGACTTACAAATTAACTTCAGCACTGATAAGAAACTTACTACATCGGTACTTAATTGCGACATTTGATTGTGTCTTAACTTCTTAGTTGTCAAGGTCTTACTGGTTGTGATTTCTATATCTTTGCGGAAACAATGTAATGAATAGAAATGAAACTCTGTCATAAGTGAACAAATGTTTAGAGTATAATAATACAAATCCCTTTCTTACTGTTTCAAGAGTTTGTGTGCATATTTATAAAATTCTAATTGACAATTCAGGTGGGATGGATACCTAATGGTAGCGGTTGATGATCCGTGATGAGATGCATGGTCTTTCAAGGGCTACGTATCCTGGTAGAGCTGCCGAGAGGTAGGGTGCAAGAAATGGAAACTTCTGACTTACTTAGCGAGTTTCGCTAATGCATTCGATTCGTACTTGGTTTGCAGGTGTACCTATGAGGCATCTACCGAGAGTGCCTACTCCACCTTTCTAGCAATTATTTAAGTGTCAGGTGTGAGAGGTTTGAGGGTTGACACTTTTAAAATCCTTGTTGGGGTTTGTAATACTTGTGAAATTTGCACCACTTGTTGACCTTGTAATTACTTAAGAGCGCTATGTAATGTTTGGGGTCTTTGCAATGTTGATTGTGTTTACAATACTTGTTGATTACGAATGGCTCTAATACTATAGAGTTCTAGGTCAACATCGAAATACTTGGGGTTGGTGGTAGCATTGAATGTAGCTCTATGATGGAACATGGCCAATGCTGCCAGCTGTGCTGAGGGTTTACTCTTGGGTTCTACACCAACGAAGAAGCATTTTCGTGGTTTATTTCTCTTATCTGCTGTGGATGCGTTTGAAGGTTTCGTTTACTGACCTGAGCTTGGCTCATAGTCAGCACACCATATGGGATAGAGATGGCGACTGAAAATACGAAGGTAATTCCTCCCGGATTCATACTACATTTCCTGCTATTGCATTTAGATAGTTCGTGATATAAAATTCAGAGTTCTGACTTGTATAGTGTGTTTGATTAGTAGGTATTGGTTGGCGTTTCTCTTCTGCGTGGCCAGTACTCAATATTGATGGCATTGCAAAATGGTAAGTCCAGATTTCACCATTTCTTATCTCCTCCTTTCGCCTCTGTGGAGTGTACTGTTAGTGTTTTCTATGAGGAACTCTGTGATCCCGGTTGGGTTTTTGGCAACAAGTTTTTGGGTTCCTTGAGGTTGTCGTTGGATGGACTCTTGTGAAATGTATCTTTTGGCTTTTATGGAACTGGAGGGTTTTGGCCATTCAGCTCAATGTTGAACTTGGTAGAAGTTGTAATCATAATTCCCAATATCAAACTGGGGTTTATATAAAAGAGTCCTTGTACCTGTGGATAAGAGTAATGGTCTTCTTCACAAATCTATAGCTGATTTGTGTGTTGCCTAGTCTTTGCATTTCCTTATGGAGAGCGTAGTTTTGATTTCTTTGTTTGCTACCATCTCCTCTGCTTTGAAGGTCAATGGTTGAGTATTGTAAAATAGGAAATCGTGATCTTACCATCACTTGCGTTTATCATGAGCTGCAATTTCCTCTGTCTAAGATTTAGAGGAAAGTTGGTCTCTGCGTTTTTCTAGGAGACTTTGAACCTGGGACTAATCTCCGCGTCTTCTCTCTAATTGAAATAATGATTAAGAGTTTCTCTTCAAATGGATATCGTGGCTCTGTCTGTTGAAAGGATTTTCAATTCTCAGTTTTATAATTGTTGTCAGATGGATGTGTTGATAGTTGGGTCTAAACCCTTGTTTGCATCTTCTTATATGTCCGTCGGTTCCTCTTACTGCTTTTTCTGGTAGTTTACGTTAAATGGAGGAAAAGACGGATTCTGTCCCTTGCCTTGTATTTCATGTTTAAAGGATGGCTGTAAGCGTTTGTTCAATGGTAGCGAAAACGCTTGGGTAGATTTGTAAATGTTCCTATGTGAAATATCTATGTTGTTTGACTACTGTTTAAAATAGTATGACTTTAGTGAGACTCGATCTTGTGACCATTTCCTTTGATGGCTAAAAGTAATATATTTTAAATGCTAGGGAATGCACTTGTTTGGTAGTGGGACTCGATCCATGAGGGAAGCATCTGTTGTTGAATTCGATATGAAGACTGTCTATTTCATTAAAATCATGGAGTTGTTGATAATTTGGAATGATACCCTAGTTTAAAAGAACAAAAATATTAATTTACTGTAAATGTTTAAATCTACGATTGGATGTGTAGTATGGTTAAGAGAATGATGTCTGAAATGATATTGTTGTCATTCTATTTGGTGCTTCCTAAGCATAGAAGGGATAATAAAAGAATTAAAAGAAAACATAAATAATCCCTGCGTTACAAGTTGATAAAACGATTCAAACAGAAAACATATACCTATAAACAAGAAATTATAATAACCCTAACCTAGAAGACGATATAAGTTGTCTAGCAAAGGCTAGCTTGGCTAGATGTGCTAGACCCTCCACTGTGTTCTTGGTAGAACCTCGAATTTGATACTATTGGTAATGAAAACAATGCTGCAGTATCTATTCTAATTTTAAAAGTCTAACTTTATTATAACTAGAATTTGAAACATTAAATACTCCATACCTAGCTCCTTGAGTACTTGGTCCCTTCCTGTGGAAACCTAGATGCTTGGAACTTGATTCCTTCCTGTAGAAACCTGCACACTCAACAATAGTGAATGCAGAGCCTATTGTATCTAGCTAACCTGTTAGGGAGTTTGCCTTTAGCTGGATGACTTTGGGGTTACCGTGTTCCTCCCAACCATGATCCTACAACTGTTCTTTGTTCTGTATGGATCCCCTCGTGCTGGATTCCAACATGCAAAAGACATAGAGGACCTAGGGTTACGGCTGGTTCAGTTTCTTGGACCATAAGTTTTTCTTTTAGTTACCATCAGAGAATGATAATGAAAGGATAGATGCTCCTCCAACTTGGGATCTACCCTCTTTAAGTAGGGGATTCTTTTAATTATGACTGTTGGAATAATTTTTTTCTTTAAATTAATAAATTTAATATTTAGAAGATATTATTTACTAAATACCTAGTCCTTTTGAACTAGGACTTTTTCCAACTGTTTAACTATAAGTGATTTTTATTTATGCTCTCAATTAATAATTATAATAAAAATAATTATAATAACAATATTTATAATAACAACATTTATATTTCACTTAACTATTAATATATTATTTATAATATTAAATAATGCATACATCATATATACTAATTATATTCCATAATTAAATAATGACACCATTATTATTAAAGCTCTTAATAATAATATTATCCTTGAGGCCTTTATACATGTTAGTCATAAAAGACTACTAGTAATTATCTTTTATTTAGTTATGTATCGTCACATGATACTTTTTTGTTTTTTTAACTTGTAAGGACAAGGTCCAATTCTTTGGATGGTCTCGGTAAGCTTGGATAGGCACCTCTAGTCTCTCTCTTTGCATGTCGGATTCCCTTGTTTAACACGGTAGTTCCCGCAGTACTTGATGATAGATAAAAGTTGAATCATTTAATCAAATAAAATAAGTGTGATGAAAGTAAAAGTGCTATTCAGAGTCCTTCCAACTCAACACTTTGAGATCCAGTAACCCCAAGTGCTCTTCAGAGCCTTTTAACTCAACACTCTCACATGGGCGTTACACTAGTGCAATTCCAGAGCCTCTGCTCAACACTAGTGCTAGAATATGGTTGTGAGGCACATCTAGAATATTTAAGTTGCCTCGGATCCGGTATTTGTTTATCAAGCTTGGAGTGCTCCAAGGATTAGGCCCAACACTCAATGTACCTTAGGGCTTACTCCCAATACATAAACATTCTTCTAGGTACATCGGGGATTATGCCCAGTATGTAGGTTACATGTGTGTTTCTGAGTCCATACTCAACACACTCATAAGTCAAATAATGTAAAATCATAGCTCTACACAGTAAGTAACAAAATATCATCTCAATATATTAGAGTTTGTACCCTTATCAAAGCTGAAGAACATCATTAAAACATTGGGGGCTTCTCGCCCAGTATATACTCAAATAAAGAAGTCAGTTAGGGTCCATGCCTGATATGTTGATATATATATAAAATAATAAATCATAGGTGCTAGGGCTCATGCCCAATACTCAAAATAAAACATAGGTGTTGGGGCCGTGGCCCAATATAAAAACAAAATAGTTAGTCCAAAATTTAGGATATTACATCCCTTCCCGCTTAGAACAACACCGTCCCTGTGTTTCAAGGGACTAGGAATGAAGTCATGAAACAAGGCACGGCATGCCTCTTTCATGGTGGCCTCATTATCCCAAGTAGTCTCATTTGGTCCAAAGTGCCTCCATTGCACTTTCAGTTGAGTAATGGTCCTCCTCCTAAGTTGGACCTCTCTCTTGTCCAGAATGTGTAGTGGTTCTGGCATGAACTCCCCTTTGAGATCCACCTGTAATAAGGACCAATCAATAACGTGTTTAGTATCGTATACATATTTATTTAATAGTGAAGCATGAAAAACATTATGAACTTTTATATGAGCTGGTAAGGCCAACTCATAAGCTGTTGGGCCCTTCTTGGCCAGTATTTCAAAAGGTCCACAAAACCTTGGGGCTAGTTTCCCGCAATGTCCCAAGCTCAATGAGCTTCGTTTTTCCTTTATTTTTAGAAACACATGTTCATCGACTTGGTAGTATTTGTCTTTTATTTTCTTGTCCACATAACTCTTTTGACGGTCTTGTGCTTCTTTGAAGTTTACCTATACCTTGGAGACTAGTTGTTCCAAGTCCTTTAGTAGGTCGGGTCCTAACATAAGTATGTCTACTGGATTGTCCCAAGTCAAGGGGGTCCGACATTTCCTGCCGTAGAGTACCTCGAAAGGACTCATTTTTGCCGAGGTTTGATAACCGTTGTTGTATGCAAACTCTGTGAGGTGCAAATAATCTTCCCACTTGGTGGGGTTGTTCATGACATACATCCTCAACATGTCCTCGAGGATTTGCTCTACTCATTTTGTTTGTCCGTCGGTCTGGGGATGGTACGTGGTACTAAATTGTAACTGAGTTTCAAAACTAGAGAACAATGCTCTCCAGAAGTTACTAGTGAACTTCGTGTCTCGATCGAAAATAATTGCTTTGGGTATACTGTGCAATCAAAATATCTCTTTTAAGAATATTTCCGCGATGTGAACTGCTTTGTAGGTAGATTTCACTGGTACAAAGTGGGATGCTTTAGATAGCTTGTCTACCACTACAAATATGGAGTCATTAAGTTTCTTACTCTTAGGTAAGCATGTAATGAAGTCCATACTTATTACCTCCCATTTCCATTCTAGAATGGGTAAAGGTTGAAGTAATTCGGAGGGGTGTTGGTGTTCTGCTTTGACCAATTGGCACTCCTGACATTTTGCGATGAACATGGCGATGTCGTCTTTCAGCTTAGGCCAAAAGTAATGTTTCTTTACGGTCGATATCATCTTTTGATATTCGGGGTGCCCTGAATAGGGTTTCTGTTGAAATTCGATGAGAATGTTTGATCTAATGTCTCCACTCTCTGGGACGTAAAGTCGGTCTTTCGACCATAGTAGTCTCGATTCATCTATCTTATATTCTTTCTGCTATTGGAAAAGTCTGTCTTCCTGGATCTTTGCGATGATTTCCGTGTAATAACGGTCACTCTTACATGCCGTTCAAATTCTGTGGTGTAAGTTTGAGTCAGTTTGTCTCACCGTGACCTCGTAAAGCATATGTGCTTGATGTGCTTTAGTTTGAAATGATATTCACTAAGGAAGGCTAACCACCTGGCCTTCCTGGAATTTAGGTCGGGTTGGTCAAAAAGGTATTTCAAGCTCATGTTGTCAGTCATCAATAGGAATTTATTTCCCATGAGATAATGTCGTCACATCTTCAGAGCATGGATGATGGCGGCTAGTTCAAGGTCATGAGTAGGGTAGTTCTGCTCATGTTCTTTTAGTTTCCTCAATTTGTAGCATATGGAAAAATGATCTTGCATAAGGACTCCCCCGAGTCCTTCCTTGCTTGCATCTGTGCAAATGACGAAGTCCCCATTGGGATCTGCGATACACAGAATCGGTGCAATAATCAGTAGTTGCTTCAGCTTCTGGAAGATTTCTTCACACTTATCCATCCAGATAAACTTGTTTTCCTTTCTCTACAAGGCGGTCATGGGACATGCAATCCATGAAACGTTCCCAATGAACATTCGGTAGTAGCCGGCTAATCCTAAGAATGGTCTTATATCGAATGCGCAAGTAGGTGTGGGATATTCCCTATCGGTAGTATGATAGCTTTGACCTTTTCAGGGTCGATGGCTATTCCCTTCTCGGAAATGATATGTCTTACGTATTGAATCTGGGATTTGTAGAAATCACACTTACTAAACTTGGCGTAAAGATGGTGTTCCCTTAGTATCTGTAAAACAATTCGGAGGTGCTCCTCATGTTCTACTTCATTCTTGGAGTAGATCAAAATGTCGTCAATAAAGACTAGAACGTATTTATTGAGGTATTTACTAAACGTACTGTTCATCATGTACATAAAGTTGGCCGGTGCGTTCGTTAACCCAACTTGGGCATCACTACGAACTCATAGTGGCCGTAATGGGTTCGGAATGCGGTTTTATTGATATCCTCATCACGGATCCTCACCTGATGGTATTCAGATCGTAAGTCGATCTTTGCCCCTCCGACTTGGTCAAACAAGTCGTCCATCCTAGGGAGTGGGTAGCGGTTCTTAATGGTCATCTTGTTGAGTTGGCGGTAATCGATGCAAATCCGCATCGTTCTGTCTTTCTTCTTGATGAAGAGTATTGGTGCACCCCAAGGGGACACACTAGGTTGGATGTACACTTTGTCTATTAGTTCTTGTAACTGAAGCTTGAGCTCCACCAATTACGGTGTGCTCATGCGGTATGGGGCTTTAGAAGCCGGTATTGACCTGGGTGTTAGCTCGATGGAAAAGTCTAAGTATCATTTGGGTGGTAATCCCGATATTTCTTTGGGAAATACATCCTTGAATTCCATGAGTACTGGGAAGTCTTCGATCTTTTGTTCCCTATCAGTTTCTATGTTTTGGATATTGACGGCAAAGAGTTTGCAACCTTTTCTGATACATTTCTTTGCTTGTAAGGCGGAGATCTATCGTACCGATACTTTCTTAGGGATACCATGAATCGTCTTCTGATTTCCTTGGTCATCCTTGCAGAGTAAGGATTTGTTTAAGTAGTCTAGTAGGACATGGTGTTCTTCTAACCAATCCATACCGATGAGTGCATAGTACGACCCTAGGGGTAGAATGTTTAAATCTATCCTAGTTTGGAACCTGTTTAAGTTTATCTCACAAGTCTTAACTAACTCGAAGACCTTTCATTTGGTACTGGTGGCTAGTTGTACCAGACACGGTTTCTTGTGAAGTTCTCGGTCCAACTTACAAGTGTCCACTAACTTAGGGGAGATATAACTTCGGCAAGCATCGGGATCTATTAAAACTGAAATGGTAGTGTTAAATATCTTACCCTCTATTTCCACCATGGTGGCTTGGTGATCCACCTGCCGGCCATCAAGAGCGGCATAAATCCTAGGTGTCTTTTCCATGTCTCCAACGGTAGGTTCTTCTTGGACATTGTGTAAAAATCCATCCATTTTGCTGGGGCAGTCTCTGTAGTAGTGTGGCCCTTGGCATTTTCAGCAAGAAATGTTTGGTGGGACAGCTTTGGTCCCTTTGTTGAAAGCTGGCCTGTTGGTCGATGGTGGTTGTGCACTTGGTCGTACTTGAGGTCGGTTGAAGCCTCTATTGGGCGGAAAATTGTTGTTATGCTTTCGGTAAGGTGGAGGTCTAAAACCTGGTCTTCGGTTGTCCAAGAAGGTTCTGAACCTATCTCTATTTCTGTTGATGTTGTCATCCCTTGGCTGTCCGTGTTCATAACACAATCTTGCTTTATGTATGGTCACATCAAGGGTTTTGGGAATGTCAAACTCTATATTTTCTCTAAAGTTTGGTGGCATCCCTCCCAAGAATTGCTATATTTTGACCTTCTCATCTTTAATGTATGGCACATAGTGTAGCAAGTCTAAGAATCGGTTTATGAATGCTTCCATAGTTAGGGAGTCCATTTTTAACTCATGAAATTCTTTAATTTTCTTGTCAAAGAATCTTTTAGATAGGGGGCAAGTGGGAAACCTTGTGTGATTGAAACAATGAAGTGGGATGTGAGATATGAGTTCACAACTCAAGTTAAAAAAATTGAAGCATTAGAAAAAGGGTGTTCACCATGAAAATACCCATAGAACATGTTCCAAGGCATTGTAACATTTCCATAATGAAGGACTCGTCAAATTTATCATAAGCTTTATCAAAAACTATTTTAAAGAACAAAGGGTGTTGCCTTGTCTCTTTGGCCCATTCCATAGAACCCCAAATAGAAAAGATTTCATGTCTAAAATATATATGCCCTATACAAATCCAATTTCTTAAAACCACAAAGAGCTAAAATATCTCATATTTCACATAGACCATGATATGAAAGAAACCATATATCACATAAGCCATTATATGAAAAACTCCAGATATCAGATTTGTTGCAAGACTGCATACTCAATATTCTCTCTATATCTCGGTATAAAACACTTAAAAATCCGAAGTAGCTTAAACATGTCAAAAAAGCTTATACATAGAATTTAAAATTTATAAAGGTAAGCAATTTAATATTTCTGCTGAGGTTAACATTTTAATATTTACCCTCTTAGCGATATGAATAAAGTGTTTTGAATAAAAGATTCTGTTTTGCAAATCTACAAGTTCCAACAATATCACCAGCAACTTTTGAACTAAAATGTTGGTTGTTGATTTTAAACAGAATCCTCACACTGTGCTGCCACTTTTTCCCATTGTACCTCCTACTCGCCATTTCAGATAGTCAATCAAATATAGGTATCTGACATAGAATATTAAATAAACCACGGATATAACTATATTGTATTATGTACTGTATTATGGTAGATTCCATATCACAGTATCACATTTAAGTATGTATGTTTACATTATAGATTCAAGAAATATGCCATAACATATTGATAGAGTAGCATTATTATCCTCATTATCGAATATAGAACTCGTGCTCCTCGTAGGATTTGATTTGTGTACAATACACCAAGTTTGCTCCATGAAAGAGAAGACGTCCTGTTCATTAATGCTACCGTTCATTTATCTTGTATTAACTTACATTAAACAATGTTAAAGACATCAATGTATTTGGAATTGTTGTTAGGGATAAGAAGAAGTTCGTTACTTGTTAGTGTTTGAAGTTTTTGGAATTGAATTATATGTCATATAAATTCCAGAAACTTAAACCTTATGAAACTTGAACACTATATGGTTAACTTGGACACTAAATTTTTTTATATCATAATATATTATCTATATATATCACATATTATTAGATATATAAAAAAAATTGAAATGAAAAAATATAGGATAAACCAAAAGACGAACATCTTAATAGCTTGGTTTGCTTACAATATTGCAAAGTTCAGAGAAAAATGATAACAAAGGGATAATTATATAAAGTTTAAAGAGTTTGTTATTCAACTGATAAAATCCATATCAGATATTGGAATTTCTACCTGATATGTTGATTGGAAAGGAGATTGATTTAGGGTTGTTCTTCATACAATAATATATATTTGAGGACCTTATAAATCTATAATTATGAAAAGTTCTATTCGAATTAATATATGAAAGTAGAAACTAAAATTAGGATACATTCATCTTAACCCAAAAAAATCTATCTATCTGCGACATCTTAAAGGCAACTAAAACAAACTAAGATACATTCATCTTATAAAAAAAATGGATATGTGAATTCAAAATCTATTTGAATAATTGAGATCATACCCTTAAAAAAATGGATTTGTGAATTGAAAATCTATTTGAATAATTGAGATGATATCATCATGTCTTCTCATCAATTTGAATAATTGAAATCATATGGTCACAGGCAAGTTTAGAGAAAAGCATATCTGTCATGCAAAAGAAGACAAGCATAGACCAAACAAAAGATATACTTATAGCAACCTTTTGTCCGCCTTCCGGGCCGGGCAACTGAAGAAGTTGCAGAAAGCATAATCTTGATAAGCTGTGTAACAAATTATTGTCAACATGGGATTGGGTTGAGAAATATTTGAAAAACAATCCATTGTTGTGTAACAAATGCTGGTCAACATGGGGTTGGGTTGAGAACTCTTTGAAAAGCCATCCATTCTGGTATATTTGCAGTGGGATACTTTTAGAAGGCAACTAAAATTAGGATACATTCATTTTAACCTACAAAGATGGATCCTAATCTGTTACAGTAAGATACTCTTACAAGGCAACTAAAATCTATCTGCATAGTGAATTGGAAATATTTGAATAATTGAGAGGATATAGTCACGTCTCATCAATTTTGAATAATTGAGATCATATTGTCATGTCTCATAACTTACGGTTACCGGGAGGCAATATAGGCAAGAGTCATATCTCTCATACAGAAGAAGACAAGCACAACCAGTCAAAAGAAAGAATGAGCAAGATTCGTGCCTACGGGGACAGGCAATTGAACAAGTTGCAGGAAGCATGCGCAGAAGAAGCATAAAACTTTAATGTAATTTGGCCGTTTTAGGTTTTATTAAAATTTATTTCTCCTCTGTTGTGTTGTTTGACAGAGAACCTCCATAAAAGTTAGTGTTTATAGTATGAGAAGTTCAATTGAACTTGGGTTTAGGGTGCTGGATAATGATAGTTCTTTAGGTTTTAGAGAATGGATCTAGTTGCACTCTTGAGCATATCATTATCTTTTTTAATAAAAATAAAAGAAACAATCAAAATAATGAGTGATTTAGATTTTACAGCATGCAGAAGTGTACAATTGTTTTTTTTTAATAATTTTTTTAAGAAATTAATTTTTTATTAAAAATTATTAATGTTGCTTGTAGATTTGACCAATGTACACTACAGACCATCAATACCAACAAATGGAATTTTACAAGTCTAAGTATTTTTATTTCAAAATATAATTTTATTTTATAAAATGAAACTCATTAAACCTAAATGAATGTCCTAGATGGAAATATACAGGCAAATTATTGCAAGACTTCATCACCCTTTATCAAATTCTATGAGGAAATTGAGTTTTCACTCATTTTGGTTTTTTTTAGGAACTCAGATTTTTTTAAATAATGTTCATTAACCCTAGTTGAATGTTGTAGATGGAAATGGAGAGGCAAATGATTACTAGACTTATTAACTGGTGTATTGGATTTTATGAGCGAAGTGAGCTTTCCACTTTTTGGGTTTATTTAGGAACTCGGATCTATTTGGTTGTGTTGAAGATTAGAGATCCAAACTCACATAGACTGTTTGGAAATGGAGAGGCAAATGAATGCTGTACTTAGTCACTGGTGTATTAGATTTTATGAGCAATATGAGATTTGATTCCTTTTGAGACTGTTTGGAAATGGAAAGGCAAATGAATGCTGCACTTAGTCACTTGTGTATTAGATTCTATGAGCAATATGAGATTTGATTTCCTTTGAGTATATCTGGGAACTCAGATCTATTTGGTTGAGCTACAAACTCTTGTGAATATCTAGGAACTCAGATCTATTTGGTTGAGCTAAAAATTAGAGATGCAAACTCAAATAAACTCTTGTGAAGTGTGTAATGGTACAAAATAAGTAATAAAAATAGCAAGTAAAACTATTCAGACAGACGCTGTGATATGTATAATGGTGCAAAATATATCAGAAAAATAGCAGGTAAAAATATTAAAAAAATATTTTATTAGGAAATCACTCAATCTTTTTTCAGGGACGAATCCATACTTCAATTACTAGAACCATTATGAAGTGCATGAGTATCAACATACCTAAAACCTTGGGTAGTTTCTGTAACTCTTCCAAATCTCTACTGAAAAAACAATATCGCAACCAACTTCGAGGCGAATAGAGGTGAATGTGTTTACTCTGGAGGATGACAATGCAGATCGCAGAGAGCATCGACTAGTATTTGACCGCAAAGATTCTGTTCCAGAAACTTTCATTGGAGTTGCATCTTTATCCTTTGAGAATCCATGTATGCAGAGAAACAATTTATGGCACCATTCCAAGCACTAACCCAACAGATCATCATGGTGGTCGTGTTGGGCCGCATGGATGCCCAACTTGGTTTTCGGTTAGAATTGCCTGTCTTGCACTCTCACTTCCCATCAATTCGATGTCTTCATCGATTAGAACTGGGAACCTTCTAGAGGCCGGCTAAGGCTGGGAGCAGAAGAGTTGAGTAGATTTTGAGTTGGGTTTCTGTGCTTTTGGTCTTGATCCATCAATATTCTGGTATATATCACTGGAATGAAATCAATGCGTTGCGGAAGGATATCAGTGAAAGGCGAAGCGGAAGAAATTGATGTCTCACCGAGGCCTAGATCCCAGCAGAAACATGGAAAGAGGTCGAATCCTTTTTCCACCAAAAGGTTTGACAAGTTTGAGAGAATCTATGCCGAACTCTCTGCGAAAAGAGAATATATTGCGAAGAATACTGGTGCACCAAAGTCCCTGGTTATGTTCGTGTATTCAAAGAATTGGATTCCGGTGGTGGTGAGGCCCAGAGAAGGAAATGGGAAGCAAAATGTTGAGTCTATTTCGTTGATGTGCTTACTGTTTGAATGCCACAATTTTTCCCACACAGGATTTGTTGTCATGTGATTGGAAAATCATGGTAAAAAAGGATCACTTTTGAATCTCAATGAAAAGTATGCTTCAGGTAGAAAGGCATATCGGCTTTAATAAAATGTCTTTAATCGTGGTGAGCAGGGACAAGCAACAATACTTTTAATGAACTCTCAGCCGAATATGTGTATCACCAAAAATAACCCAGAACAATACTAATGCGATCCCAGGAACCTATGATTCGCATTCAATACAAGCGACATCATCTTCTCCTTGCATGTATATTCTTTCAAGTCCAATTACATGAGCCCTAGCTGCAGTCTAAACAGTTTTCAACCGACTGGTTAAGCTTTCATCTGTGAAAATTTCTTCCATGGTTTTCCCAATAGAAAAGGGCATAGCATACCCTAGTTCAACATAACTTCTTACTACTTTGTCCCAGATTTCATCTTTCTCCACGAATCAACCAAAATTTAAAAGTATTAAGAACGGAAGTTATTAATTAGTCAATCCATTTATATTTATTGGATGATCATTTATGCTTTTGAGCATCTTTTGATCGTTTGATCCGAGATTCCGAACTTGTGTTGATGATTCTTGTGTGTGGCGAGCGTCCACCATTAATATGTCAGAACGAAGATTTCCAAGTCTCAGACCCTCTATTCAATGGAAGTTATTGCTACTGATTTTGTTTGAAAAAAAAGGCAATATGCATTGCACATGTAATTTGAGATATTTTTAGATGTCTAAAATTTTCTTTTAAGCGAGTAAAGATTGTATCAATCTAACCGAACATATACACAGTATTAAGTTGTTGGTTTGCCACAACACTTACAAAAGAGGATCTATTATCACAACAGTTGCAAAACCAAGATTCCTATTCTTGACATAGTATTAAGTTGTTGGTTTGCCACAACACTTACAAAAGAGGCTCTATTATCACAGCAGTTGCAAAATCGAGATTCCTATTCTTGACACAGTATAAATTCTTGACACAGTATTAAGTTGTTGGTTTTCCAAAGCACTTACAAAAGAGGATCTATTATCACAGCAGTTGCAAAATCTAGATTCCTATTATTGATATATATATTGAGCACTGTTAATTGGGTCACCTGGATACCAAACCTGCGGGGCAGGGCTAGCCTTTGGAAGGGGCGGGCGGGGCTAGCCTTTGGAAAATAGAAGTCATTCACGAATGTTAAGTCTGGGGTGCAGTTTGCACATTATTGCATGAGCAAGCCAACTGATCTGAGTGCTTCTTTATGGAAAAATCAAGCATTACCATGCTAGCTATTGTGGATTCGCTTGGTGAAGCCATGATTCTACTCATTGTGATTTCAACAGTATTTAGGGTTTCAGTGGATGTATTTTTTCCATTTACTATGGACAAATGAGTGAGGGTTTTCCCTCTTTGACTCGACAATGGGAGTTGAATGCTTCTTGTTGAATGTTGCAAATGTGCAAGGGGGAGATCACTATGGATCTGGTTAGATATGGGCTGTGTGTGAGGAAGAATCATGTGAAGTTGTTTAAGAGGAAGGGGAGTTGAAGGGAAAATATGAAAGGAAGGACAGTAATGGGTTTCTGAGAGTATATCGATTTTTGGGTTCGATGAGAGGAGTCATAGAAATTCAACCGTTGCGGCGGCCATGGGAGTGGTCATGGAGGTGGCCAGTGCGATGGGTATCATGTTTATTTTGAGTAGGGTTTTATACTTGACAACGCTTTGTAGAAACCCTAGAAACCCTAAGACTAGTGAGAATGGAGGAGGGGTTGAAGAATCTGCATAACAGAAAGATGTCTATAACCTGAGCAGAAGAAACCTAAGGCCAGGCCTTTGTATGAGTGCATCAAACAGCCCTCGGAGAGCTCATGTTCAGCGAATCAAGTTCTCTTCTTTGGCTTCTCTAAAGTCGAAAAACATGAGCACAAGCATCATCACTCCAAAGCTAAAAAATATTTTCAAAGATTAAAGAAATCCCATAAATACAATGGAACAAAAGTAATAAGGGTAGGAATTGTTACTTGAAGCATGATTGTGATTGTGGTGCGGTAGTTGACCTAGGGTTTTGAACCCACCCCAAAGATTGTTGAAAAAATTGATGGTTAATAGATGATCCGAAGAAAAATCAAGAAGCTTATCGGATATATAGAGATCATTGTAACCATATGGAGAACTTTGCTTCCCATACGCAATTCGTGGAGATCACATATATTGGAGGCTCTATTTTCTTTTATTTCCTCTCTCAATCTATTTTCTAATTTACTACTCATTCACTTTTCACTTTTTTGGAGTTTCCCTCCATCTATTACATTTATTTTGTTTATATACTTATTTTTCTTAATTTGTTAATACTAATTAAGTCATATATTAATTATATATATATATATAAAATAATAAAATCTAATTAATATATTAATACCCGAGCATATATTAATATTTTGAATGATATTTATACCTGTAGCTCTGCAGAAAGTTTGAATGATATTTTTGTACATCTCCCATTCATCAACTGAATCAATACCACCCACAAGAACATCATCAACAAACATAACATGGGTGAAAATAACATCTTTTATAAGTTTTATACCTTTAATTTTACCATCCATTAAAGCCTTGTTCACCAATCTGCTGAACCCATCCATAATCAAAATGAACAGTAGAGGGGATAGAGGACAACCCTGCCTCAATCCCCTGGAGCAACTGAAGAAATCTGTAGGGCTGCCATTCACCAGCACAGCAATATTTATGGTCCTGATGCAGGCCATGATCCATTTAATGAATAATGGGGGCATACCAATCTTGATGAGAATTAGTCTGATGAAAGACCAATTTGCCCTATCATATGCTTTGACTAAGTCCATCTTGAGCAGCATAGCTTTCCTTTTATGAATCTTGATGCTGTGGATTAGTTCTTGAGTGATGCCAATAGCATCATGTATTTGTCTGCCTTCTAAAAAACCAAACTGCTCTTCAGATATATGAGTAGATAGGGCACTTTTAAGTCTGTCAGCAATAATTTTAGAAATTAGCTTATACAGCAGGTTACAAAGAGCAATGGGGCGAAATTCTCCAAATGTTGCAGGCTTGTCTTTCTTTGGAATGAGAGTGACAAACGTGGAGTTTAAACCACCAGGTATATAGCTATTTTTCATGGAGTAGTTGACAAGTTCCAGTAGTTCATCCCCCATCAAATCAAAAAAGTGTTGGTACAGCTCAACTGGCCATCCATCTGGCCCAGGAGCTTTATCCTTTGCAAAAGACTTTAATGTTTGCTCAATTTCAACCAAGGTAACCTCTCTTTGAATATGCTCTGCTTCATGCTCCTCAAGGAAACGTGGGTATAAATCAGCCACTTCGAATTGTTCATCTATATAATGATCCCCAGGGTCTGCATAAATATTATTAAAGTAAGAGAAAGCTTCAGATTTTAGATTTTCAATACCCGAGCACAAAACTATTAATATATGCTCGGGTATTAACAAATTAAAATATATTAATAGTTTTATTATATTATATATTAATAATTTAAAATGAACTATATCAAAGCTAATTTAATAATAAAGTATTTTTATAATAAAACTATTAAACCTAACATCTAGTATTGAAAACATTATTAAAACTAAAAATTCTAAATAAAATTAATAAATTAAGTAATACATGAATTTAATAAAATCAAAATTAAATTAAATTAATCAAACTAATTAATAATAAATTTTCTAACTTTGAAACATTAGAGAATACATAAAGAACACTTAATTAAACTTGACAAACCCTAACCTCTTTTAAAACCTAACACCTAACCTACTTCCATCTACCAAACCACTACCACCACTACATATACAAAGATCATTGGGCAATCACAATTTCTTCCCAGACTTCACTGTCTCTTGGTGATGAACTATCATTTCAAAAAGGCACGTCCTCTCTTCTCTCAAAACTATACAATATATTAATATTATATATGGGTAAAAAGATACACGGAAAAAAGGTTTTTGATAATTTATTTATTTTATATGTAGAAGGAGAATGGGTTAGCAAAGATTATGAGGGTATTATTATTATTATTAATATTCAAGGAGATGGGAACAAATGGATTTTTACAAAAAGAGAGGAATTATTTTTTCTTCAAAATGGAGGATATTTGTTATTTCTTGTAAGGGAGGGACCCACAGGGACTTTAAATATTTTCAAAATCAGATGCAAAGAGAACCATGGTGAATGAATGCATCTGGAGGATTAATGGAGGTTGTGAAATTAACATGTATTGAAAAATAATCCAGATTGTATACTATTAATTGTATAATTTACTAAATTTGAACAGTGCAGATGGATTCGGAGACCCCCTTACCCCCTTCTGGGAGGTCTCCGAATCCATCTGCACTGTTCAAATTTAGTAAATTGTACAAATTCATTATCAAAATTATAATTTTCCACTGCTGGAATGACACAACTAAAAATGACCAATTGTTATGTGGTCATTTTTAGTTTAGTTCTTATCTGGTGACCAAATTGGTCATTTATCTTAGTCATTTTTAGTTTAGTTCTTATCGCGTGACCAAATTGGTCATTTATCTTAGTCATTTTTAGTTAGTTCACTTAACATTTCTCAATTTTAGTCATTTATCCCTTGAAAAAGCTATGGTGACCAAATTTTTTGGTTGCCTAGTCACTTATCTCTCATTTTGTACTAGTGGTTCTCCGTGCTCTTCTCCCTTAGGGCTGGCAGTCCTTTTTGTGTGACTGTTCCCCTTTTTAAAAGTGTTGACTGAGAGTGTGGGATGTCAGTGAGGTTTTGCCTTTGTTAAAGTTTGAAGCAGTGTCTCATTTATGGCTTGTTGCTCTCTTCTTTCCTGCATGTTTTCATATCGAAAACTTTGGAATTCGGCCTGTAGATTTTGCATGGATTTCACTAAATCCAAGTTGAGTTCCACCACAATTTCTTTCTCTCGTGGTCGGGAGTTCAGATTTCCATGCATGCTGCTGCCCCCTTCTGCATTCATTTTCAGACACTGACCGTACCTGCAGTGTTTATATAAGCGTCAAGAACAAAAAATCTGTTAGTTCATTTTTTTTTTACATAAATAAAATAGAATTTCTGAAGGTATGTTTCTGTTTACTATGTATCTGTAGAGGATGTTTGTAATGAGCCCAATAGGTCTCTTAGTTTTGTAACTAAGCTCTGATACCACTTGTAATGTCCTGAAATAGTAAAAAAAAATAAAAAAATCTATTACTGAAATAAACTATTTAGGAAGTGATGACTTACAAATTAACTTCAGCACTGACAAGAAACTTACTACACCGGTACTTAATTGTGGCATTTGATTGTGTCTTAACTTCTTAGTTGTCAAGGTCTTACTGGTTGTGATTTCTACAGCTTTGCGGAAGTGATGTAATGAATAGAAATGAAACTCTGTCATAAGTGAACAAATGTTTAGAGTATAATAATATAAATCCTTGTCTTACTGTTTCAAGAGTTTGTGTGCATATTTATAAAAGTCTAATTGAAAATTCAGGTGGGATGGATCCCTAATGATAGCGGTTGATGACCCGTGATGAGATGCATGGTCTTTCAAGGGCTACGTACCCCGACAGAGTTGCTAAGAGGTAGGGTGGAAGAAATGGAAACTTTTGACTTACTTAGAAAGTTTCGCTAATGAAATCGATTCGTACTTGGTTTGCAGGTGTACCTATGAGGCATTTACTGAGAGTGCCTACTCCACCTTTCTAGAAATTATTTAAGTCTCAAGTGTGAGAGGTTTTGGGGTTGACACTTTTAAAAGCCTTGTTGGGGTTTGTAATACTTGTGAAAGTTGTACCACTTGTTGATTTTGTAATTACTTAATGGCGCTATGTAATGTTTGGGGTCTTTGCAATGTTGATTGCGTTTACAATACTTGTTCATTACGAATGGCTCTAATACTATAGAGATTTGGGTCAACATCAAAATACTTGGGGTTGGTTGTAGCATTGAATGTAGCTCTACGATGGCACATGGCCAACATTTCCAACTGTGCTGAGGGTTTACTCTTGGGTTCTACACCAATGACGAAGCATTTTTGTGGTTTATTTCTCTTATTTGTTGTGGATGCATTTGAGGATTCGTTTACTGACCTGAACTTGGCTCATGGTAAGCACACCATATGGGATAGAGATGGTGACTTAAAATATGAAGGTAATTCCTCCCAGATTCATACTACATTTCCTGCTATTGCATCTAGATAGTTTGTGATATAAAATTCAGAGCTATGACTTATATAGCGTTTTTGATTAGCAGGTATTGGTTGCGTTTCTCTTCTGCGTGGCCAGTACTCGATATTGATGGCATTGCAAAATGGTAAGTCCATATTTCACCATTCCTTATCTCCTCCTTTCGCCTCTGTGGAGTGTACTGTTGGTGTTTGCTATGAGGAACTCTGTGAGCCCGGTTGGGTTTTTTGCAACAAGTTTTTGGGTTCCTTTAGGTCGTCATTGGTTGGACCATTGTGAAATGTATCTTTTGGATTTTATGGCACTAGAGGGTTTTGGCCATTCAGCTCAATGTTGAACTTGGTAGAAGTTGTAATAATAATTCCCAATATCAAACTGGGGTTTATATAAAAGAGTCCTTGGACCTGTGGATAAGAGTAATGGTCTTCTACATAACTCTATAGCTGATTTGTGTGTTGCCTAATCTTTGCGTTTCCTTATGGCAAGCGAAGTTTTGATTTCTTTGTTTGCTACCATCGCCTTTTCTCTGTAGGTCGATGGTTGAGTATTGTAAAATAGGAAATCGTGATCTTACTCTGGCTTGCGTTTATCATGAGCTGCGATTGTCTCTGTCTGAGATTTAGAGGAAAGTTGGTATCTGCGTTTCTCTGGGAGACTTTGAACCTGGGACTAATCTCTGCGTCTTCTCTCTAATTGAAATAATGATTAAGAGTTTCTCTTCAAATGGATATCATGGCTCGGTCTGTTGAAAGGATTTGCAATTCTCAGTTTTATAATCGCTGTCAGATGGATGTGTTGATAGTTGGGTCTAAACCCTTGTTTGTATCTTCTTATATGTTCGTCGGTTCCTCTTATTGCGTTTTCTGGTAGTTTACTTTAAATGGAGAAAAAGAGGGATTCGTTCCCTTGCCTTGTATTTCATGTTTAAAGGATGGATGTAAGCATTTGTTCAATGGTAGCGAAAATGCTTGGGTGGATTTATAAATGTTCCTATGTGAAATCTCTATGTTGTTTGACTACAGTTTAAATTAGTATGACTTTAGTGAGACTCGATCTTGTGACCATTTCCTTTGATGGATAAAAGTAATATAGTTTAAATGCTAGGGAATGCACTTGTTTGGTAGTGGGACTCGATCCATGGGGGAAGCATCTGTTGTTGAATTCAATATGAAGATTTTCTATTTGATTAAAATCGTGGAGTTGTTGATAATGTGGAATGATACCCTAGTTTAAAAGAACAACAATATTAATTTACTGTTAATGTTTAAATCTATGACTGGATGTAGTATGGTTAAGAGAATGATGTTTGAAATGACACTGTTGTCATTCCATTTGGTCCTTCCTAAGCATAGAAGGGATAATAAAAGAATTAAAAGAAAACATAAATAATCCCTGCATTACAAGTTGATATAATGATTCAAGCAAAAAACATAAACCTATAAACAAGAAATTATAATAACCCTAACCTAGAAGACAATATAATTTGTCTAGCAAAGGCTAGCTTGGCTAGACCTACTAGACCCTCCACTCAGTTCTGGGCAGAACCTTGAATTTGATACTATTGGTAATGAAAACAATGCTGCAGTATCTATTCTAATTTTAAAAGCCTAACTTTATTATAACTGGAATTTGAAACATTAAATACTCCATACCTGGCTGCTTGAGTACTTGGTCCCTTCCTGTGGAAACTTAGCTGCTTGGCACTTGATTCCTTCCTGTAGAAACCTGCACACTAAACAATAGTTAATGTAGAGCCTGTTGTATCTATCTAACCTGTTAGGGAAATTTCCTTTAGCTGGATGACTTTGGGGTTACCATGTTCCTCCCAACCATGATCCTACAATCGTTCCTAGTTCTGTATGGATCCCCCCGAGATGGATTCCAACATGCAAAAGAGATAGAGGACCTAGGGTTACTGCTGGTTCAGTTTCTTGGAGTAGAAGTGTTTCCTTTAGTTACCATCAGAGAATGATAATGAAAGGATAGATGATCCTCCAACTTGGATCTGCCCTCTTTAAGTAGGGGATTCTTTTAATTATGACTGCTGGAATAATTTGTTTCTTTAAATTAATAAATTTAATATTTAGAAGATATTATTTACTAAATACCTAGTCCTTTTGAACTACGACTTTTTCCAACTGTTTAACTATAAGTGATTTTGATTTATGCTCTCAATTAATAATTATAATAAAAATAATTATAATAAGAATAATTATAATAGCAATAATCATATTTCACTTAACTATTAATACATTATTTATAATATTAAATAATTCATACATCATATATACTAATTATATTCCATAATTAAATAATGACACCATTATTATTAAAGCTCTTAATAATAATATTAGCCTTGAGGCCTTTATACATGTTAGTCATAAAAGACTACTCGTAATTATCTTTTATTTAGTTATGTATCCTCACATGATACTTTTTTTTAATAAAATTTTAAGGACAAAGTCCAATTCTTTGGATGGTCTCGGTAAGCTTGGATAGGCACCTATAGTCTCTCTCTTTGCATGTCGTATTCCCTCATTTAACATGGTATTTCCCACAGTACTTGATTATAGATAAAAGATGAATCATTTAATCAAATAAAATAAGTGTGATGAAAGTAAAAGTGTTATTCAGAGTCTTTCCGAATTATATCAACTATAGCACAAAAAATCCCCCAACACTATGTTTGGCTCTCCCTTGCTTATTATTTACAAAACACATGCTGAACTAATGGGGAACCTTGTTTCAACTGTGCTGCAAACTCAAAAAACTGTATGTCCAATTGCTCCAAAAATTGCTAAAATACCTCAAAATCTTGTTGGAACTTCCCTTCTTTTTCCATTGTTGTAGACTGCTTATTTGGATGCATAGTTTCACCCAATTCAATAGATTTCTGGTACTTTTCATGAATCTATGTGATGCTTACATATTGCTTCTCATATTTCTCTTGTAATTTCATAACCCGAGTAGTAACCTATTGCAGCTCTATATTAGCCATATTAATCTTCTTTGTGAGGCTAGAATTTTCAGTTGTAGCCTCCATCCTTGTAGAAATTGACAATGTTTGTAGGGACTTAACTCTAGTTTTGACTTCTTTTTCCCATGAATTAACTTGTTTCTATTTCTCTACTACCTTAGGTACTTCTTGTAAATGACTCCAAACCATAAAACTAGTTTTTACCAGTTTTGACATATTTTGTGCTACGCTCCTTGCCTTATCAAATGTTTCCTCAAACTTAAAGATGCATTGCTTCAATTATGCTTTCCTTGGTGTCTCTATATTGGATCGCTGCTCCTTTAGTATCTCATTGCTTACAAACCTTCAATCAATATTTTAATGTCTTCACATTTCTCCTTGGTTGTGGTGGATAGAGTTTCTCTTCAGCAGCTCTTCCATTTACCAATGGGGCAATCCAAGGGGCGCTTATACAAGCCTTGATCCAAGATATCAGGCCTGGTGCGAACCCAAACCTGGTCATTACTTGATATAGAAAGTCATGACGAACTCTGTCAAAGGCGTTGGTTAGATCCAGTTTAATAACCATTCCTTTTTCTTTCCTCGACACACTGGAGTGGATGGCTTCTTGGACAAGGATGATATTGTCCAAAATTTGTCTTCCTTTGATAAATCCTCCTTGATTCTCCGGGATAATGAGGGGAAGGACCCCTTTCAATCTGTTGGCAATAACTTTGGTGATAAATTTATACCCAATATTGCAGAGAGAGATGGGACGGAAGCGGGGAGTAGGAGGTTGCTCCTTTTTCTTTGGGTATGAGGGCGAGGAAGGAGGAGTTTGTGCCTCCCCCTAACTTGGAGCGAGTCTGAGAGGTTTTGACCATCCTGAAAAGATCAGTTTGGATAATGGGCCAACAGGTAGTGAGAAATCTAGCAGTGAAACCATCAGGTCCCGGGGCTTTGTCCGGAGACATGCTGTCCACTGCAGCTATAGAACGTTGTTAATGGAGGTTTGTCCCATTTTAAAATTATCTAAATCATTGGAATTTACCTAAATCATTGGAACTTAGAGAAAATGAGTAGAATAATTTAAAACTTTTCCTCAAAGGTTGAGTTTGTCCACTTTTTAAGTTACTTCCAATAATTACTTTTCACAAATCTTTTTAGGTGGACCTACCAAAGTTTATATTACACAAAATATAAAGAAAAGGGACCATCTATTTATTCTACATTTTGAACTTTAGAGTAGGTTTTGGTCGCAATAATTTTTTTCTTTGTAAAATCCAGATTTGGAAATGTTCAAATTGGAGCACCCTCACCCTTTTTAGTAAGCACTTATATTTTTTAATTCTGTAGGTGGCTATGAAAGGTTCTTGTTGATGGGCATGTTAAGTACAAGTGGTTATTTGCATGAGGAGGACCACACATTCACCTCTATCTATTTGGAGTGTCTTTTGAAGGGTTGTACTTGGTCTAATTTTTTAGGGTTTTATTATTTCTTGGAGGACACACATATGGAGATTGTAACCACTTCATTGTTTTATCATTTGTTTCACTTATTTTATGGAGGTGATTACCTCGAAAACATTATTTTATTGTGTTTATCATGCATGCAACTTGGAGGGAATACTTAGTGAATTATTCTATGTGGATCTTGGAGCACATCTTTCATGTCAAAGATTATCATATTATGATGACGTATTTTAGTGGTGTGTCCTTTCTGGTTATGGTGTCAAAGATTATCATATTATGATGACGTAATAATATTTATTATAGTGGTGTGCCATTTCTAGTTTGGAGGATATATTTCACATGGTATGGTCTAAATATTCTAAGTTCAACCTTTTCCGAGCATACATTCTGTTTAAAAAATCTTAGAATCACATATATTAGTTATGAAAATTGCATAATTTGGGTGCCATGGGGGTATTTGAGGGTGTTGAATCTATTTAAACGGGTGGACCTTTTTTGGAGAGATGAAAATTCACATCATTCATTTGACTTGTCAACCATGATGAGTAAGGTCTAACTAACTCTAATATTTTATTATATCTTTGACGTGTCAACCATGATGAGTTAGATCTAACTAAAAGTTTAAATACGTGGACCTTTCTTGGAGAGATAAAATACAATTTAAACACGTGTACCTTTCTTGGAGAGATGAAAGTTCACATCATTCATTTGACTTGTCAACCATGATGAGTTAGATCTAACTAACTCTAATATTTTATTATATCTTTGACGTGTCAACCATGATGAGTTAAATCTAACTAACTCTAATATTTTATTATATCTTTGACTTATTATGAAATTTATTAATAAATAAGATATTTTATTGTGAGAAAGAGTTAAGTCACTCTATATAAAGGAGCTTTCTGTCCATTTTAAAGTGGTAATGGGAGAAGATGGTCTCCATTTTAAAATGGTAATGGGAGAAGTGGTGAGAGGGTTGGAGCATTGTTTTGAAGTGATGGATCTTATGAGTTGGAGCATGAAGGAGCTCCCTTTATCTTTATGCTTAAGTCTAATCAAACATTAAGGTATTATATCTATTTTGATTATAAATTCTATGATCTTCATTTTGATGTGAATTTTTTTCTGAAAACTAACCTGTTTTCTTTTTTTTTTTAAATATAAGTTTTTAATATTCTTAAGATTAAGCTTTTTTTTTCATTCTTATTTATTTAGTAAATAAAAACATGAATGGTGCGAGAATAACAAATTTATATTTAATTGATGAATAATACCTCTTTATTTTACTTTATGATTTTTCTATTATAATGAGGTTGAGAGTACGAGCCAAAGCTGAAGCTTTTTTTTACTGTTCCCGGTTTCCATTTCCTCCATGGGCTGACAATTATAGGTTAAATCGTGTAACTGCGCATACGCATCTTTCTTAAGTAAGAAATGACCTATCGCTTATGTATGTATATATGTTTCTGCACAGAGGGGATGCTGTTTGAGATCTTGTTAGGAAGAGAAGGAAAATGTCTTGAGGTTATTTGAGTGAATGAATATGATCTGAGGAACTCATACCGCAATATATGTTGCAGGGAAACTTTCATTTGTGTAATCACACAATTTTATTGTAGAAAATTCATATCGTTCTAGGATCCCAATATGTCTGCATATTGGGATCCTTCTCCACCAAGCTGCCACTACTCTTCACCCAGAAAGCCATGGCCCACCAGCACCAGGTTTGTAGAGTGCGGCCACGGTATTGTCAAACACCATCCGATGTTAAAACAAAGCTTATGAAAGGTCCGGTAGCACACCATAGCTCTCTCTGGGCGCAGCCATTTCTCTCCTTACCAGATCTGCGGATCTCCAGTCAGCGGATACGTCTTCGTCTTTCCCAGATCAGGAGTTTTTTTATTTGGAGCGGCGACCCGTATACAGCCAGCAACTTCTAATACACCACATACGGCTTAGTCTCCAGCCTCTATCTGGTGCTCTCTAACCTTTCTCTCCCTCTTTGGCGCTATTTTACCGTCATACCGCAAGTAAAACATTTCAGTGGATCCCTACTACAATCCCTTTCACTTTCAGTGGATCCACTAGGGTTTTATTATGCATTCAGTGGAACATCTGTGTCTGCGTGTTAGCTTTTTTATATGCCGATTCTATCGCTTTGAAAGTCTCCATTAATAATTCCATCCAAATTGTATTGTAGGCGGAACGGAAAATGAGAAGATACGCTAGCAACAAAATTATTCAATCTTCGCGATCTAAGGAAAATGAGCCACTATTTACAAGACTAAAAACAACTTAGATGTCGTAGGTCTTTAAACAAAGAGATATAAGAAAGAAAGAAAAAAACAGATTTAAAGTCAGTTTTCTAACAACTATTTTCATAATTTTTTTAATAGAATAGGATGCATACTATGCCTAGCCTGGAAATTGA
Source organism: Larix kaempferi (assembly GCA_027924585.1). NCBI lineage: Eukaryota > Viridiplantae > Streptophyta > Pinopsida > Pinales > Pinaceae > Larix > Larix kaempferi. The sequence goes on along the minus strand of BSBM01000486.1, from coordinate 39,616,004 downwards.
CTGTCCAACCCTGCGATTCACTACTGGATAAATAATTTATGCAGTAGCCAATTTTGGGCGATCTATGGTGGAACTAATCAAAACCACAATAGATTCAAACCATCAAACACTTTTAGGTCGTAATCAACCACTTTTAGGTCGTAATCTCTTGCGGCATAAAATCACCTTCTTCTTTTCCTGGATGGTCTCAACCTTCGGTCCATCAATGAAAAGCAGAAAGTGATTTTCTGCCACAAGCTGATAAACAAAATGAAGAGATTACGACCTAACAGACGTTGATTGTTTGAATATATCGTGTTTTTTTAGGATAAAAATTCATCCAGTAGTGAATCGCAGCGTTGCACAGTTAATTTCCAGGATCTCCAATATTTCATTTGTTTATCAGCTATCATCTTCTCCTTTTGCTTCTCAAGCTTTGGTCTCCAGCATTGGCCTTTGGACGGTACCAACTTCTCATAGGCCTTATCCATGGGTCTCCCTTCTTACATAAGCTTTGTAACAAATTCTGTGGACACTCTGTCCACAGAATTTGTTACAAAGCTTATGTAAGAAGGGAGCCTCAACTTTGATGGACAGGGGCATGCAGTGGACAACGTTTTGAGCAGGTTGTGCAATACCCCAGAATTGGAGAAGGCTTATGACAAGTTGGTAGCGTCCAGAGGCCAATGCTGGAGACCCAATTTTGAGATCATCAAGGAAAATGAGAAGGTGATTTTCTGCGGCAAGCTGATAAACAAAATAAAGAAAATGAAGAGATTACGACCTAAAAGACGTTGATTGTTTGAAGCTATTGTCCTTTTGATTAGTTTCAACATAGATGGCCCAAAATGGGCTATGGATAAATTATTTATGTGAGACCTGTAATTATTTATGGGCGTTGGATAGTCAATTTCCAGGCTATGCGTCTGGATCTCCAGTATGCATCCTATTTATAGTTGCATATTACTTGTAGAATGTCTATATATAATTGTGCATGTTTCGGTGTTTACCGCTCTTGCTATGCAATTTCCATCACAGTTAACAATTGTTTAAATCATTCAAAATAGTTATTATTCCAAGTATTTTTGTTTGTTTGTTTCTAAAATATTTTATATTGTGTCTTAATTATAACCCTTTGCTAAACATAATCCTAGTCCTTTACTTGAAACTATATATCTCTATAGTCACGAGTAAAACACTGTTAACTTTGATTAGAAACTATGGGATACACAAAAATATTTTCGTGAGAGTTACAACATGTGGCTAATGTGTATGGAGGCATGTTTTCAGGTAAACAATGAGGAGTATGTTTATAAAATATTAAGTAATAGAAAATTTTTTATACATGTTCTTATTGTATTAAATAATATTAATATTTTAGAAAGGACGAATCATTTATATTTAAAAATAACAATTATTTAGTTATTGAATTAATTAGTGGCAATGATAGTGACATTAAAGCTTACTAACATTTCTTATATTAGGCATATATAGAAACAAAACATTCAAATCATCTAATACTGGGAAGATCATTGAGTTGGTATCTATTGATTAATAATAATAACAATGCATCTAATTCCCTGCCAACAGGGTTCCTTCATGATAGGCACGTGATTTAACTTAAATTCAACCTTGCAGTGACATTAAGGTTAGCATAGCGATGTCTCGAGAGTTAACATAGAGCTTGGTAGAGTTAACAAGTTAAGTAGCGAAAGATAACAAATTAAGCACCCATAACATTTCCCACATGAGTGGTTTATCTGATAATTTTGTAATCATGAGATTCTATCATATGCAGCCTAGATCAAGTGTATGGAACCAATTTGAATGTTTAGAGAAGAGAGTACATCTATTATGATCAAAAGTACTGTAAGTACGAGGTTTCCCTTAGCTATGTGTTGAGCTTCCATATTATCCAGGTGAGATACAATATTTTTTTGTTATGGTCCTTATTACTTGGGGTATCCTCTAGTGTGCTTCCCAATCGAGCAAAGGGATGTTCTACATTTGAAATTTGCGCCCCTATGAGAGCCTTGTCAGTAGTCACACTGCTTGTCTCTTAGGGATCTATGGTACATTCCACTAGGCCCGCTTACCATAGGACAAATATACGCGACTCAGAATTAATGTGGCTTAGTCGTTAGTGCATAGAGCGTGTAATGAGTTTAATCATGCTACACATCACATGCCCCTATTATTTTATGATATGATCTCCGAATCTCTACAATCCATGGCACTAGCAGTCCTTGTGTCGCAATCCCCAGTACACTGATAATGAGCTCGATAGACTACTCTAATTGCATTCAATAGTTGAGTGGATTATCATATCATATGCCTTCTGAGAACAAATTTATCACTTATTAGGTGATTTGATCAAGTATCGTGCATACTTGGGTGAATTCCATAAGTGTTTCGAGTATAGTAATAACAAATTTTACCATGTCAATTCATTCAAATTAAAATCTAAATTGTTCCATTCGATGCAACTTATATAATTTTCTCTATTGCTATTGATATGTACATATACGAAGCACTTAAATCGTTATGACGAGGGTTAAGGATTTAGACGGTATCAAGGCGGTCTTCACAGGGTTAATGCCCGGCCTCGTTAGAGTAGGTCAAGCGGGAGTAACAATTATATTACACAATCCGACATTTCCTGGACTGCAGAGGGAATTCAATGGAACCAGTTTCGTAGACCATATTCGTTCTTGGGATTTCCCCCTTACCAACCACTCACCTAATGTCTCTGTTAGTGATTCTTCCTTCTTCGATGCATTTTTTGATGAAGGATATTGTAAATATGATGATACTAGGAAGAAAAATGAGTCTAAGAAGAGCTAGGCACAACAGAATGAAGAGTTACAATTTACAGCTTAAGTACTCTTGCTCTTCGACTTACTGCAGAAGCATCAATAGTAGAGGACTTCATTTCCCTGGAAGACGTTCAAGCACCCACAGAAGATACGATAACATGACATCATGATTAAATCATAACATTATCCATTATCTCACAGAGATATGTTAGAGAATTGGAACCATCGCAAATTATGACTTATCACTTATCGGAGCACTATTCCATAGTGTCCCGCCTCGCATCCTCTATGGCTCTGAAAAAATTAGATAAGTGAAAAGAGACTAGGCCTTGTCCTCCGAGACTACTTGTCCCTACCAATAAGACGTGGAAGTTTTATAAAATTTTAATTTTAAAATTTGATAAATAAAAGCATTCTTGCAGGGATTTATGTGCCATTAGAAGTGCTTTAAGCCAATAACAAAATCAGAATATTGTATTTACAAAATTCATAAATTTATTTTAATTTTCAAAATATTATGTTTAATATGATAATTTCACAAAATCTTATTAAACATTGCAAAAATTTTTGCGTGAAAAAATCAAGTAGTGCTAGTCAATGCAATTTGACTTTCCAACATAAAGTATGTCCTTGCCAAGGATAATTTTAGGGGCGAAATTTAGCCCATGTGCTATTTTTCCATTTTTTTTCCAAAAAAATATTCGTCAATTTGCATTTTTTGAAGCCCCATTTCGCCCCAATTTGTTGGGGTAAACTTTTTTCACTCAAAAAATCACCAAATTATTATATAAACTATATAAAATCCTTAGAAATTGAAATTATTTTAGAAAAATATTGCCAAATATTTTATAGTTGACATTTTAAGAATTGGTAAGATTCGCCAAGGTTTATACACTTTTAAATAAGTATTGGTCCTTAAAATTATCCCTGGTCCCTGCCTTGGGAGGCAATAAAAATAGTTTTCCCACTAGGTATCCCTATTGACAATGCAATTAGGATCAAAGCATATATTTCATAATGCACTTAACCTAGAAATACCTCATTCTTAGGCAAAAATAGTTTTTTAACTTGTAAGGACAAGGTCCAATTCTTTGGATGGTCTCGGTAAGTTTGGATAGGCACCTCTAGTCTCTCTCTTTGCATGTCGGATTCCCTTGTTTAACACGGTAGTTCCCGCAGTACTTGATGATAGATAAAAGCTGAATCATTTAATCAAATAAAATAAGTGTGATGAAAGTAAAAGTGTTATTCAGAGTCCTTCCAACTCAACACTTTGAGATCCAGTAACCCCAAGTGCTCTTCAGAGCCTTTTAACTCAACACTCTCACATGGGCGTTACACTAGTGCAATTCCAGAGCCTCTGCTCAACACTAGTGCTAGAATATGGTTGTGAGGCACATCTAGAATATTTAAGTTGCCTCGGATCCGGTATTCGTTTATCAAGCTTGGAGTGCTCCAGGGATTAGGCCCAACACTCAATGTACCTCAGGGCTTACTCCCAATACATAAACATTCTTCTAGGTACATCGGGGATTATGCCCAGTATGTAGGTTACATGTGTGTTTCTGAGTCCATGCTCAACACACTCATAAGTCAAATAATGTAAAATAATAGCTCTACACAGTAAGTAACAAAATATCATCTCAATATATTAGAGTTTGTACCCTTATCAAAGCTGAAGAACATCATTAAAACATTGGGGGCTTCTTGCCCAGTATATACTCAAATAAAGAAGTCAGTTAGGGTCCATGCCTGATATGTCAATATATATATAAAATAATAAATCATAGGTGCTAGGGCTCATGCCCAATACTCAAAATAAAACATAGGTGTTGGGGCCGTGGCCCAATATAAAAACAAAATAGTTAGTCCAAAATTTAGGATATTACATCCCTTCCCGCTTAGAACAACACCGTCCCTGTGTTTCAAGGGACTAGGAATGAAGTCATGAAACAAGGCACGGTATGCCTCTTTCATGGTGGCCTCATTCTCCCAAGTAGTCTCATTTGGTCCAAAGTGCCTCCATTGCACTTTTAGCTGAGTAATGGTCCTCCTCCTAAGTTGGACCTCTCTCTTGTCCAGAATGTGTAGTGGTTCTGGCATGAACTCCCCTTCGAGATCCACCTGTAATAAGGACCAATCAATAACGTGTTTAGTATCGTATACATATTTATTTAATAGTGAAGCATGAAAAACATTATGAACTTTTATATGAGCTGGTAAGGCCAACTCATAAGCTGTTGGGCCCTTCTTGGCCAGTATTTCAAAAGGTCCACAAAACCTTGGGGCTAGTTTCCCGCAATGTCCCAAGCTCAACGAGCTTCGTTTTGCCTTTATTTTTAGAAACACATGTTCATCGACTTGGTAGTCTTTGTCTTTTATTTTCTTGTCCACATAACTCTTTTGGCGGTCTTGTGCTTCTTTTAAGTTTAGCTATACCTTGGAGACTAGCTGTTCCAAGTCCTTTAGTAGGTCGGGTCCTAACATAAGTATGTCTACTGGACTGTCCCAAGTCAAGGGGGTCCGACATTTCCTGTCGTAGAGTACCTCGAAAGGACTCATTTTGGCCGAGGTTTGATAACCGTTGTTGTATGCAAACTCCGCGAGGTGCAAATAATCTTCCCACTTGGTGGGGTTGTTCATGACATACATCCTCAACATGTCCTCGAGGATTTGCTCTACTCATTCTGTTTGTCCGTCGGTCAGGGGATGGTACGTGGTACTGAATTGTAACTGAGTTTCAAAACCAGAGAACAATGCTCTCCAGAAGTTACTAGTGAACTTCGTGTCTCGATCGAAAATAATTGCTTTGGGTATACTGTGCAATCAAAAGATCTCTTTTCAGAATATTTTCGCGATGTGAACTGCTTTGTAGGTAGATTTCACTGGTACAAAGTGGGATGCTTTAGATAGCTTGTCTACCACTAAAAATATGGAGTCATTAAGTTTCTTACTCTTGGGTAAGCATGCAATGAAGTCCATACTTATTACCTCCCATTTCCATTCTAGAATGGGTAAAGGTTGAAGTAATTCGGAGGGGTGTTGGTGTTCTTCTTTGACCAATTGGCACTCCTGACATTTTGCGATGAACATGGCGATGTCATCTTTCAGCTTAGGCCAAAAGTAATGTTTCTTTACGGTCGATATCATCTTTTGATATTCGAGGTGCCCTGAATAGGGTTTCTGTTGAAATTCGGTGAGAATGTTTGATCTAATGTCTCCACTCTCTGGGACGTAAAGTCGGTCTTTCGACCATAGTAGTCTCGATTCATTTATCTTATATTCTTTTTGCTATTGGAAAAGTTTGTCTTCCTAAATATTTGCGAGGATTTCCGTGTAATAACGGTCACTCTTACATGCCGTTCGAATTTTGTGGTGTAAGTTTGAGTCAGTTTGTCTCACCGTGACCTCGTAAAGCATATGTGCTCGATGTGCTTTAGTTCGAAATGATATTCACTAAGGAAGGCTAACCACCTGGCCTTCCTGGAATTTAGGTCGGGTTGGTCAAAAAGGTATTTCAAGCTCATGTTGTCAGTCATCAATAGGAATTTATTTCCCATGAGATAATGTCGTCACATCTTCAGAGCATGGATGATGGCGGCTAGTTCAAGGTCATGAGTAGGGTAGTTCTGCTCATGTTCTTTTAGTTTCCTCGATTTGTAGCATATGGAAAAATTATCTTGCATAAGGACTCCCCCGAGTCCTTCCTTGCTTGCATTTGTGCAAACGACGAAGTCCCCATTGGGATCCGCGATACACAGAATTGGTGCAATAATCAGTAGTTGCTTCAGCTTCTAGAAGATTTCTTCGCCCTTATCCATCCAGATAAACTTGTTTTCCTTTCTCTGCAAGGCGGTCAGGGGACAGGAAATCCGTGAAAAGTTCCCAATGAACTTTCGGTAGTAGCCGGCTAATCCTAAGAACGGTCTTATATCGAATGCGCAAGTAGGTGTGGGCTATTCCCTATCGGTAGTACAATAGCTTTGACCTTTTCAGGGTCGATGGCTATTCCCTTCTCGGAAATGATATGTCCTACGTATTGAATCTGGGATTTGTAGAAATCACACTTACTAAACTTGGCGTAAAGCTGGTGTTCCCTTAGTATCCGTAAAACAATTCAGAGGTGCTCCTCATGTTCTATTTCGTTCTTGGAGTAGATCAAAATGTCATCAATAAAGACTAGAATGGATTTATTGAGGTATTTACTAAACGTATTGTTCATCATGCACATAAAGTTGGCCGATGCGTTCGTTAACCCAACTTGGGCATCACTACGAACTCATAGTGGCCGTAATGGGTTCGGAATGAGGTTTTATTGATATCCTCATCACGGATCCTCACCTGATGGTATTCAGATCGTAAGTCGAACTTTGCCCCTCCGACTTGTTCAAACAAGTCGTCAATCCTAGGGAGTGGGTAGCGGTTCTTAATGGTCATGTTGTTGAGTTGGCGGTAATCGATGCACATCCGCATCGTTCTGTCTTTCTTCTTGATGAAGAGTATCGGTGAACCCCAAGGGGACACACTAGGTTGGATGTACACTTTGTCTATTAGTTCTTGTAACTGAAGCTTGCGCTCCACCAATTCCGGTGTGCTCATGCGGTACAGGGCTTTAGAAGCCGGTACTGACCTGGGTGTTATGTGACGTTCCCCAGAAAACAATAAGACATTATGTTTTTTTTTATATAAATATTGTTATCATTGTGAAATTTATTTCAATAAGGAGGCTAGATGAAAAATCTGCCGAATAAGTCCTAGGAGGACTGTTGTAAGAAACAACTTTGATTTTTAATTATTGTTTTAATAATAAAAGGATGAACAGGAACAGCCAGGTTAAATGAGAAGATCATGCATGGAAAAGTGGGGGACAAGTTAGAGTTAACCTCTGGGAAATCAGAACAGGTGTCAGAAGTGTATTTAAGACACTAGACACACCCTGGAAATCAGGGATTTACTTAGCTGCGAAAATTCCATGAGGAATTGGATGCTAATGGTAAGACCTAGGCAAAAACTATAAAAGGATGACATATGTGAGAGGCAGGACGCTGCTGAGTATGCCGGAGAGATATACTTGCTGTGTGAGCGCTTTGTGTTAGGCAAGGGATTGGTGAAACATGACTGAGTGTTCTGAGGTTGACTATCCTCACTTTTCATGCATGCATCTCGCTCAGGGGTGATTATAGACAGACTCGGTGTTTGTATCTAATCTATGGTTGGGTGGAACGTGGCTGTTCCTGCTACATCCGGGTTACAAGTTTCAGGTTTTCTTCAAGTTCAGACTCTTCAGTATTTCTATTATTTCATTTTTGTCAAATAAGTTAAAAACAAGATGGCATTATGAATCACTGATGCAATTATTACATAAGAGTTCACCGCCTTATATTAGACTATCAGGGAGCAAATCATTTCCACTTATAGATGTAGAATATATTTGATTTAAACAAATATATATATATATATATCTATATATATATAATTAGGATATATATATATATATATAATTAGGATATATATATAATTAGGTCATAAAATTACTTTTATTGCAGCATGTAAACCTTATATTTAAAAAAATACTTAACTTAAAACAACATTGATTTAGTCATTGTAAAAATATTTGATGCATCTTAAATTGACTTTTAAAAAAATATTAGTTAACAAAATTCTCATATATATCTTTCATATTATGCATCCTATTCGGCTATTTGGGGATTCAAAGATAGTAATAGTTTGGGCAAATGGTAAAATTCGGATCAACGCTCCCCACCTCCAACATCTGCTTCTATCAATTAAAGAGTTCATCACCTCCTTTGAACAAGTTTCTTTTGCTCATGTTTATAGAGAATTAAACATGGAAGCATATTCGCTTTCTAAAATGGCACTTGTTGTACCTCCTGGCATCATTGAGGTAGAAGGATGGAAAAACGACCAGCTAGAGGAAGTATGTATGTAACTTTTGAAGCCCTTGCGGAAGAAAATAGTTTTTGGATACAAACTCCATGCGAGTGAATGTTAATATGAGTTTTAATTCCAAAACAAAAATGTTTTTTAAATTTGTAATCGCGTCAAACTTCTTAGCCATGAGTGAGCAGCTCCCGCTCACTTGGGCTCCGAAGGGCCACCCTCACGGCCTGCCCTTGGGCGCCCAAGTGAGTGGCTCATTGATAGTGACCCTAAACTTTTAACCTATATGAAATCCAACCCTAAAAAAATGAATTATTTTCCTAGCTTCCAAGTCTTGCAAACAAAGGCATTTCCCTTTCCCAATGTAAGTATGCATGTGACCTTTGCCACTTTCAACCAGCCCCATCTCCCTTCTAGTTTGGAGTCAAAATTTCCACGTCCCCAATCTCAAAATTTCCACGTCCCCAATTTCCAGATTTCTACCTAAATATCTTGACCTAATTTGACATGTCGACTTTTATTCCAAGGATTAGATGATACATGGCATGGGAATTTTAATGACAAAATTTTGAGTGATCCCTGTCATTTAATGAATTATTATGATCTAGATAACATTACACAAGAAATACCTACAATGCAGCATATAACATATACACATTGAAAATAGTTCAATTAATGGGTCAGATCGATGGTTTTCACCGCGGGAAAATATTGTAAGAGTAATAAGTTACACTGACAATATGGGAAATTTGTAATCCAATGGTACTGAGACTTACTATTATTTGTTTCTTTCTTAGCCCTTATGTAGGTTTTTCTTATTGTGCTATCGGTGTAGCAATACAATTCCTTCATAATATAGATGGAATAAGTTATTATGTAGTTAGGATTTGTTACATAAAAAAATATTTATATGTTCATTATGGTAGGGCCAGATTTCAGTATGTTTTTGAAAGCTTGGCCAATATTGATATCTAAATGGTCTATGATTTCTTCTTTGTCCTAGTAATAATTTGCAAATATATTGTCAATGTTCTTAGGTATTGGAGTCTCGTGTGCCCCATCTTAATTATTTATGTATTTATGCATGACCTTTTTCTTTACTATAAATAGTTTACTTTTTTTTTCACCTTAAATAACTAACTCTCCCGAGGCATTATATAGTCTCTTTGGAAGATTGAATTGGCCTCCTGTGGGGATTTCTAGAGCAACTTTCCCAACTGGCCCATCCACAACCCGTCGACTATTCATGCATGATCCTTCATAACAACAAAATAATCCAAACATAAATAACCTAGGCGATACTTTCTATGGGAAACTTGTAACTAGCACAAACACTTAACTTGTGGTTGGTGAACACTGATAGGTCACAAGTTAATTGCCATGAAAAATTTATCTATTACTTGTTCTCCATGCTTAGTTTTAATTACCTATTGTTGTCTAGGCCTCAACTACTTGTTACCTTTAGTTAAATGAGTTTTTTTTCACTACTTTTTATCCATGCATGAGCTATGAGTTATCCAAACATGAGATAGTAGTATTTTTTTATATTTAATTTTTACGAATTTTTTATTTTGAGTTGAATGATGCCCATAAAATCAATATAGACAGTAAACTTGTCCCATCCTCCTTCAATCTAGGAAAAGAATAGATGGTAGTCCAACCCAAATTCTAAGATATGAAACCTATCTGTGTAATTAAATGTAACAATGTAACATATGGTTATGTAACAATAATTCTTTAGTGGGTAGCCTTGTGTAATTGTAAAAATGTAACTATAATTATGACCAAAACATAGGCTTCTAAGAGAAAGGTATAATGGAGGGAATTCACATAACTATAAGTGATGGTATTATGGAGGGAACACATTCCTGGAAGTGCGGCCGTCACTGTTGTGTTGGTGAGGCTCCATTCATAATCATCAAATAATTTTGTGCTCTTGTCATCCTTTCATTTTTGACAATAGAGGAACCTTTATAATTGCTCATCGAGCCAAGATGCACACCTACAAAGCAGTAAAATAGTTGCTAGACTGTTGATGTACACACAAATTAATATTGTCTTGGTTTACTTTAGTTAAACTAGATTTAGTGATTACATGTATTTAAACTTAACTTAGTTGCCTTGTTCCTTGATTTATGGTGAGATTTGGGCACATGCCTTGCATGACTTTATTTCTCCAAATATCACTTTAGCAAGCTATATGTATTGACTCATTGATCATTATTCAATGAACAAATCTCCATTACAACTATCTATGTTTTCTAAATTAATATTTATTTTGATTATTTTTTATATTTTATATATTGGCCTCTATAGAAAAATCTATCATGGTATCAAAGGTTTGGTGAATCCAAATGAGAAGTACACAAAGGCGGGAGCATGCTATCTGCAAAATTTGAAAATCGTAGTGAAATTTGAAGAGATTCCACGACCTTGATAGATTATTTTAGAGGGCCTACCATAGTTTGTTTAAAAGGTATTTCCGTGATATAAAATTTGGTTTTCACAGAATTAAATTTAAGTTTATGGTTTGAGAGATACCTTTAGTTGAATCTTGGAGGTTTGCAACATATTGCATCCGTCTGTACCCTCCATTTCTGCCAGATACTTTTCACTCCACAGGATGAGATAGGTCAAATTACATATATGATTTGAAGTATATCTTTGATAGATCAAATGGGTCTTCGATGGAATTCGATTCTGTTAACTGTAGCAGAAGTTGTGATTGAATTGGAAACATGACATCAATGAAGTTTTTGAGTTTACATGCATGAATTGATTTGCATGTACGAGATGTTATTTTTTCATAGTCTTTGAGTTTTTTTTAGTTGGATTTAGATACAAAACATATTAGCTTAAGTTTTGAGGGATAGTATTTGCAATGGCAGACAAATATTTAATCATGAAATTATTAACTCCCCGATTCAATTCATTATTTAGCCAAAGGATTTATTTATACATTAGGTGGGAGTCTCTTGGAATTCGAATTCCAACAGATCCATTGGAGTCTCCAAGACTCCTCACCTTCCATAACAAAACTGAACTATTTACATAATTATTATTTACAAAAATCCCAAAGGATTCCAACATCCCCCCCTTAATCCGAAGGGGTGTTTGTATGTCCGAGCATGGTTCTAAATATTTCAAAATTTTATCGTCCAAGTGCTTTGGTGAAGATGTCTACAATTTGATCATTTGTGGAGCAATGATGCAAATGAAATGTCTTGGCCTCTACATGATGTTGAATCATATGATACTTTGTGTTGATGTGTTTGGTTCGATCATGGAATCTAGGATTCTTGGCCAACTTGATTGCAGAAGTGCTTTTAATCAAAGGTCGAGTGGATTTATCCTGTTTCTCCTCCAAATATTCAAGTATCTTCCCGAGCCACACAATATATTTGGTTGCTTCTGCAACAACTAAATATTATGCCTCTGTTGCCGAATCTGTTGGAACTGACTATTTGCATGATCTCCAGGAGATAGCTACTTATCCAAGACTCATCGTGTATCTAGAAGTGGACACTCCTGTTTCTTTGTTTCCATCGAAGTCTGAATCAGAGTACCCAATGAGTTTTAAGTCCTACACCTTAGATAACTTGAGTCCAAAGTCTTGAGTCCCTTTCAAGTATCTTATAACTGGTTTTGCAGCAAACTGGTGTCCTTCACAAGCTTTATGCATGAGACTTGAAAGAATGCTAAAAACATAAGAAATATTTGGTCTAGTTGTGGTAAGGTAGATAAGGATTCCTACAAGCTGTCGGTACTTGGTTGCATCCTCAAATTATTTTCCTTCACTTGATGTGATCTTTAGCTTTTGTTCCATTGGATTTGAGAGCGGGTTGCAGTATGTCATGCCAAATATGTTCAACAATTCTCGAATATACTTCTTTTGAGAGATGAATATGTACTTAGGATGTTGAGTCACTTCAATTCCTCAGTAGTAGTGAATATGTACCAGAAAAATCATTTCAAAGCCTTTCTTTAAATATTTCTTTATGGATGCTATATAACTTTCATTGTTCCTTATCATAAGATCATCTACATATACTACAAGAAACACAACAGATCTTCCAACTTTCTTTACAAACAATGTTGTGCCATCAAGATTATAATGTTTGAAATTTATCTTTAGAAGATGCTCGGTTAGCTTTTCATACCATGCTCGAGATGCTTGTTTCAGGTCATACAAGGACATGACAAGTTTGCATACCTTGTGTTCTTGTCCCTTCACAACAAAACCTTCTGGTTGAGACATGAAGACATTTTATTTCAAGCATCCATTCAAGGATGTTGTCTTTACATCCATTTGATGAACTTTCCATCCATTTTGTGTGCAACCAAGGAGAGTATAGTTCAGATGGTGCCCCATTTTTTCGTGGGAGAATAAGTTTCTTCATAGTCAATTCCTTATTTCTGTGCATAGCCTTTCTCCATGAGCCTTCTTTTGTGCTTTTCAAGTGACCCATCTGATTTGTATTTGTTCTTGTATACCCACTTGCTTCCAATTGGAGGTTCAACTAGCTTATAGGTTCCATTCTTCATGAGTGCATCATACTCATTCTACATGGGTTCTTTCCACTCATCACACACAACAACATTTTCAAAGGAAGTTGGTTCAAACTTAGCAAAAAAATTCAATTCACAATCAAATGAGACATCCATGTCATCACCTAAGTTATATGTATTTCCTCTATATTCTTGTCTAGTTGAGCTTCTCGTTTCCGTATTTACAACTTCATATGAATGAACAATTTCAAGTGTTTTTGTGGCCCATTTCAGAATCTTCCTTGATAGCCCAGGTTTATCAACTGGTGGTGCATCATTCTCTTCAATGTTCAATCTTCCAATCCTCTCAATTGCATCATCCAGTTGAGTCTATTGTTCAGTTGAAGTGGCAGGAACTTCTTCTTCTTGATTTTCTTGATTATTTTCTTCATGAGGGGGTGTTGGTGATGCTTCAAAAGGAAATTCCATAGATTGATCCAAGATAGGGATGCCCCTTAAAGATGCATAATTTCATTATCAAATTCATAATATGTCTTTAGATGGGAATAATTCTCTAAATGATCAAGCCGTCTTTCAATAGATTGGTCATTTTTAATAGTTTCAAGAAAAAATCATCTATGAAAACAACAAACTTCTTGTTTACCTCATCATAAAGACGACATACCTTGGAAGTTTCTGAGTACCCCAAGAAAATGCATCTTCTACTTCTAGCACCAAGCTTGTTTCTTTTATCCTTTGGTATTAAGGCATAGAAGGTGGAACCAAAAATTGTGAGATGCCTAACCGAAGGAAGGTGGCCAAGCCACATTTCATGTGGAGTCTTATATTCAAGAACATGAGATGGACTTCTATTTCTCAAATATGCTGCACATATCACTACATCAACCCAAAACATTAGTTTCACATTCTTGAAAAAATCATTGAGCATGATGTATTAATTAAGGTTCTATTCATCCTTTCTGCTAAATCCTTTTGTTGGGGATTTTAGGGAACTGAAGTTTGATGTGTAATCCCATGTTTGCAAAGATAGTAATCAAATTCCTTAGAAGTATATTCTTTACCATTATCAAATCAGAATGTACCAATATGTGCTTGTGCTTGATTTTCTATCCATGCATGAAACTTGTTGAAAGTTTGAAATGCTTCATATTTTGTCATCAACAAGTATATCCAACACATTATACTATATTCATCAACAAATTTCATGATGTACTTATTATGATTTGTAGAAGGAATTGGCATGGGGCCACATGATTCAGACTGTACTAGCTCTAGCTTTCTACATGCACTGAATTTAGACTCTTGAAATGGTTGCTTACTATGTTTTCCTAGTATGCATGCATCACATTTGTTCTTTTGCTTAGGAATGGTGGGAAAACCAAATAAACCATTATTTCTTAAGAAATGAATAATATTATTATTTAGATGACCAAATCTAGAATGCCACAGTAAACTAGATGAGATATTACCTTCTTCATGCTCAAAGAGATAGGCAAAGTTTTGAACTCTTATAGAAGAGACCCTCAACTTCAACAACTATCCATCTACATAACCAGTCATGATGACCTTATTGTTAGAAGATTTTCTTATCTATAAAATCCCATTGAACATGTGGATGGAATGGCATTACTATTGAATATCAAGTACTAAGGAAAAAAACAAGCTTCTCTACAACTTTGGAATATAGAGAACATTCTTTAACATGAAAACAGGGAATTCAGGAAACTTAAGCTTGATTGAACCAATTCCCTATGGTTTGAGGCTAGATTTATCCATTTGGTTCTTCAAAGAAATATTTTCTAAAAGTAATATGATATGTTGCACCAATATCAAGCAACCAACAATATTTGTAACATGAAAGCTAGGTTATTTCATTAATTCCAAGATTACAATGTGCAACATTACAATGAGGATAATCAAGGGCTTTACTAGCCTCTTGGTTTTTATTCTTGTCTTCTTTATTATGGTTATATCTTTGTTTGATGGAGTCCCAAGAAGCCCAACACTGATCTGCTTCATGTCCAGTATTCCCGAATCGATTGCACTTCAGATATGATCTTCTACTTGAGTTGTTTCTTCTTCCTCTGCCTCTTTTGCTGCTTTCTCCCTTGGAAGGGTATTTGGGCTCACCCTTTGATTTTTGAGAAAATAAAATAGATTCTCTAGTATTATCATTTTCCTTCTTTCCAAATGCTTTCTCTTTGTCTGCAATCTTCTCTACCAGGGTGTCAAATGCGAGGTCTTTGAACTTGTCACTTTATTGCAAATATTCAAGATAGTTCTAGAGTGAGTAGGATAAAGGAACTTTACAAATGCTGGAAGTGGAAGGTCTAGTTTCATACCAAAGGCTTGAATCTTGTGCATGATTGCTCCGATCGAAGATGCAGCCAGCATAAGATAATTATCCTTTACTTCCAGAATAAATACCTTTAACATTAGTTGAAATAATTCCATTTAAGAGTGCGAGTCATACACATATTTTAAAGTCTTTAAAGGTTCAAAACATGATTTCGTAGGAAATATATGTTGGCTCACCTCTTCACTGACAGTAGCAGACATCATGGCTAAGTATTTCTTGTCTTTGGTGACTGTGCCTTCATCGGTGTGAATGATTTTTCCTTTGCAGATGTTGTCCCACAAATTTTCGTAGACGAATGTAGCCTTGATATTCCTCAACCATTCTGGATAAGTGTCTTTTCCAGTGAGGGTAGCACCAACTATGGATGCTAGAGAATTCATCTTCTGCAAATTGGACTGTAAAAACTAATTAATAATAAATAACACTAGTACAAAATGAGAGATAAGTGACCAAAAAAATGACCAAAATACGCATATAAATGGCCACTTTTGAGTTGGTGACCACTGGTAGCAAATTAGCGGTCATATATCACATGACCAAAAATGTGGTCATATTTAGCTTGGTCATTTATAGCTTATTTTGTGGTCATATATTTGGTCGTATATTTGGTCATTAATTTGGTCATATATTTGGTTATTAATTGCCCAAATTAATGACCAAATTTATGACCACATTTTTTGTCATGTGATAAATGACCGCTAATTTGCTACAAGCGATCGCCAACTCAAAAGTGGTCATTTATATGCATATTTTGGTCATTTGTCTGGTCACTTATCTCTCATGTTGTACTGGTGGTCATTTATATGCAAATTTTGGTAATTTTTTTAGCCATTTATCTCTTTTTAGTGGTTTCAAAATATAAATAGGGCATGGAGGAATCGAACTACCAACCTCCTGCCTAGAAGGAAAGTGCTCTACCATTGAGCTAGAACTCTTAAATAGAATTCCTTAAGGATTGATACGAGAATAAAATTTCCAACAGTTAACACCATCTTTCCAAATTCTGGAAAAGGGTCACATACCTAGGTAAGCAACAAAGATTACCCAATAGTCACAAAAAATGGTCATGTTAATGATAACCTTCTTTTGCCAAAATCTCTCAAAAATAAAGAATGCAGCTGTATTATCAATTTTTTCTCCGTGTGGTACCAAATAAAGAATCACAATTGTCTTTTCCTGATCTTGGGCATCTGCATTTGCTCCCATTATCCTTACTTGGCTTTTTTTCGAGAAAGTTCCTGTTGTTATCTATGTAGCCAACATTGAAACTAATGGGAAAAAAGCATAAAGTGCCACCCCAAGCTCAAGCTCCACTTGCATTGGATATACACAGCCACATGGTGCACCAAGAGGAGTAGAAGTCAATGGTTGAGTGCAAGCTATTGAACCGCAATATGTACAAAGAATGAATCAAGTTAAAATGGGCAATAGTATGGGACACCCCTTTCTTTGGAAATTTGTTAAAAAGTTTAGTTGACCTCTCAATTTGTCATGATTTATAGAGTCCATTACCGAGCACATTGTAAATAGGGTTTTCTACCCATAATTTTCTGGGTCATTGAATCTCTAATTGTACCTCTATTTTGTGCTTTTCAAAACCTGTTATGATACAAAATAGTTTCCTTGTAGGTAGATATAGAGACAGGAAATATTGCATAGATTATTGTATGCACGGAGATGAAATGATGAAGCACTAATCCCCCCCAAAAATATGTAGTGATAAAGCATTAGAAAATCCTTCTTTCTTCACTGGAAGTCAATTCATTCTTAAATCCTAAAAGTGGGAAGGTTAATATGTCTAAGGGACTTAGCTATCATGTGAGTTGTAGTGTTAAACTGAAGGAATTTCAATGTTCAGACCCATTTTTGAAGACCCCGAAGACATGTTGTGCTATCAATGCAATCAACAGAGTGAACTACATCAGCTGAAACCAACCTTGACAGCCATAGATGCAGTAAATCCCAAGCACAATTTGTTAAAACGTTTAGTTTCCCTCTCAATATATTATGATTTACAGTGTCCATTAATGAGCACATTGTAAATAGAAATGTAAATAGGGGTTTCTCCACATAATTTTCTAGGTCATTGAATCTCTAATTGTACCTTTGTTTTGTGCTTTTCAAAACATGTTATGCTACATAATAGTTTCCTTGTAGTTATATATAGAGATGAGAAATATTGCATAGATTATTGTATGCATGAAGATGAAATGATGAAGCACTAATCCCCCCAAAAAATATGTAGTGATAAAGCATTAGAGAATCCTTCTTTCTTTTCTACAAGTCAAATCATTCTTAAATCCTGAAAGTGGGAAGGTTAATATGTCTAAGGGACTTAGCTATCATGTGAGTTGTAGTGTTAAACTGAAGCACTTTCAATGTTTAGACCAATTTTTGAAGAACCCGAAGACATGTTGTGTTGTCAATGCAATCAACAGAGTGAACTACATCAGTTGAAACCAACCTTGACAGCCATAGATGTAGTAAATCCCAAGCAAATTTGGTGGAATTTCACCTCAAGTGAATTGAGAGTGTCTCGAACGTTAATGAGGTTATCAATATTAACATATCTTCCTTTTTCTATCCATATCCTCTGCTCTTCATTGACTTTAACAAGTTTAGAGGTCTTTCCCATATTTTATAGTTCTCGCCTAGGTAAACACATAGTTTGGACCACAATTTAAGCTTTACAGAGACTAACTCAAACTACAGTTCAAATTCCTCTCTCGTGGCACTCGAAAGACCCAAAATATTATCCAGATAAGTGCCAACATACCTTGACAATCACTAGAGGAAACGAGTTTTGTGAGAATTACACATCGGTTAAATTGATTATGCTCCATAAGGTTGTGTCTACTACCAATCCCGCTACCTTAGATCAAATTGCTATTAACGTTCAAGAGGGAAATTAATGATAGATCAACAAGGGATAGGAGCAATTTGTTGCATAGGGACATATTCATAAATATTAAAAATCTTACCTAGATAAGCACTAGGCTTCCAACATGCCTTGAAAATCATTTAAGCAAACAAGTTTTGCTAGAATTACATCAGCTAAATTGATTCTGCTGCATAAGCTTGTGTCTGTTTCCAATCCTCAACTTTCCATTGCATAGGGACATATTCATAAATATTAAAAATATTACTGAGATAAGCACCAGGATTCCAACATGCCTTGACAATCATTTAAGCAAACAAGTTTTGCTAGAATTAGATTAGCTAGACTGATTATGTTGCATAAGCTTGTGTCTGTTGCCAATCCTCAACTGTCCATCAAACTCCAAGTAGGTACTTAATGGTAAGTAAACAATAGATAGGAGCCATTTAAAGCATAGGGACAAATTCATGGATGGTAATGGAACACAGATTGACTACTTTTGAAATAGATTACATGTTTTGAAATTGCTGGTCATAATAAAACATAGTAAGCACAATATCTAAACCAAACCCACTAATTATTGAATTTAATATATTCCCTATTAATCCATTCATAATATTATTTTCAAATATCATGCCAAATTGATTAGTCATCAGCTCCATCAAATGCCAACACATTGAAATTCCATAAACCTTAACATAGCAAATCACTTGGCGTACTCTAAGATTTAATTTTTTTTGTTAGGATTTAGCCAAAAACAGCTACAGGAAACAAATATAAGTATTACCATTGGGGAATCATATATATAATATTTTATGAGTTTAGTGAGTTATTTCGGGCAGTTTGAATGCACTGTTTGAAAATAGAGTTTGTCCTGAGGTTCCTGGTTTTAATTTAGCTGAGTTCTATTGGATGAACAGTTGTTATTATGGTGAGTGGTTAAGCCACTTTTCATCTAGACATATCGAAGACGAGGGGAATATTTCACTTTGATAGTTTCATGTTGTTTTCCATTTCCAACTGTGTCTGGATTCAAGAGTTCATGTTTATTAATGATTGATAATGTCTGCAAAGAGCTCCATTCATGATGATTTCAAGGAAGTATCTCCTCCATCTTCTCCTTCTCCAACATCATACTTGTAGTAGTGGATTCCAGAAAAGGAATGGATTTCTTTACACACCTCATCTCTGACAAGCTTGGAGTTTGTCCCTGTCACGCCACCTTTCCCTGAATCCAACAAGTGCATGATATATTTTTTCATTTGTGATATTGTTGGATTACAAATTCTTTGAGATCTATATTCAAGGAGATTTTTCCTTGGTTTGAAATGGTTATGAATTATGATTTGGTAATGAATTATGACTTATTGGGACATAAAATTGGAGTGACTTAATAAGTGGAAAAATTGAATTTTATTGGTGAGTTCATTTTTTGAAGAGATAAAGTTTCGTTTTGATTCATTCATTTAAACAAAAAAATCCAGTATTGATCTTTGTAAATTTAGTTAAAAATTTTAATAGAAAAGTTCTCATGATTAAATTTCTGAACTGCAACTGCTGAAAAAGTTCCTATTAGATTTGGAAAAAATTGACCAAAAAAAATTCAACTTATACTATTTCTTGTCATTCAATCTGTTTTGAAAAATATTGGCCTTCATACTAGATCTCTTGGATGTGCTCTGAGCCTTTTCCCCTGCATGACCATAAATTCCCACTTAAATAACCAACCACTTATACTATGAAACGAGAACTTTATACTATGAACGAGAACTCTAGACATAAAAACGTTGATTTTTGCAAAAAAAAACACCAAAAACACCCCCGAAATAGAAAAGTGTTGATGCCAGTATACACGAATTTTTTGTTGTTGTTAAAAAATGGAGCCATGGCCTAAACATCCCATACTCTTGTTTACAAAAACTTTAAAATCAACCCCTAAATTCGATTTTTTTTTTTCTTCAAGAGATAAATTACAACTTTTTTGAAACTTGCATATTAAACAAACACACAAAAAGATCATAAATAATTTCACCACTCTAACAAATAAAAACCAAAGAAATTATGATGCGATTCATAATGAAATAATATATTAGACCATACAAGAACAAATAATTCATATAAATATTCAAAAAATTATTTATAGTTTAAAACTCATTTTATATTTTTACAAATTTTAAATATAAGATTTGAAATGACAAGAAAATTATCAATTAAAAAAAGTTAAAATACTAAATTTTATAGTTAATCAAAAGTATTGTTTCCGACATTACAAGTTTAAAAATGAAACATATATTAATACCCTATATATACTAAATGATGAAATGCTATATCTTCCAATTGAAAAATACTAATAAAAACTACAAAAAAAATTGTTGAACATAAATTTAACTAGTAGAAAATCATTGAAAAATCTTCAACTATAGGAATAGAGACTACCATAACAATATCTTAGTTGTAATCATTTTTCTGCCCCTTGTGATCCTTTCAAAACACTCGTTAACATTCAATGGCCACTATCTTGACTACACAACTCCTTCCCTTCAATACCGCATGGTAACTCCTTGACAACATTTTGTGATAATCTACTCTTTATATCAATCCCTTTTGATTATCTAGATCATTGTTCAATGCAAGAGAAGAGCATGCTTATCTTTTCAAGAAAAAAGAAAAAAAAATCTATCTCCTACACGACTAGTCCTACAATCACACTCTCTCTAATACCATATCAAAAAAGATAAATAGACACATGAGAAATATATACACAATAACACAATATGGCATTATGAATCACTGATGCAATTATTACATAAGAGTTCACCGCCTTATATTAGACTATCAGGGAGCAAATCATTTCCACTTATAGATGTAGAATATATTTGATTTAAACAAATATATATATATATATCTATATATATATAATTAGGATATATATATATATATATAATTAGGATATATATATAATTAGGTCATAAAATTACTTTTATTGCAGCATGTAAACCTTATATTTAAAAAAATACTTAACTTAAAACAACATTGATTTAGTCATTGTAAAAATATTTGATGCATCTTAAATTGACTTTTAAAAAAATATTAGTTAACAAAATTCTCATATATATCTTTCATATTATGCATCCTATTCGGCTATTTGGGGACTCAAAGATAGTAATAGTTTGGGCAAATGGTAAAATTCGGATCAACGCTCCCCACCTCCAACATCTGCTTCTATCAATTAAAGAGTTCATCACCTCCTTTGAACAAGTTTCTTTTGCTCATGTTTATAGAGAATTAAACATGGAAGCATATTCGCTTTCTAAAATGGCACTTGTTGTACCTCCTGGCATCATTGAGGTAGAAGGATGGAAAAACGACCAGCTAGAGGAAGTATGTATGTAACTTTTGAAGCCCTTGCGGAAGAACATAGTTTTTGGATACAAACTCCATGCGAGTGAATGTTAATATGAGTTTTAATTCCAAAACAAAAATGTTTTTTAAATTTGTAATCGCGTCAAACTTCTTAGCCATGAGTGAGCAGCTCCCGCTCACTTGGGCTCCGAAGGGCCACCCTCACGGCCTGCCCTTGGGCGCCCAAGTGAGTGGCTCATTGATAGTGACCCTAAACTTTTAACCTATATGAAATCCAACCCTAAAAAAATGAATTATTTTCCTAGCTTCCAAGTCTTGCAAACAAAGGCATTTCCCTTTCCCAATGTAAGTATGCATGTGACCTTTGCCACTTTCAACCAGCCCCATCTCCCTTCTAGTTTGGAGTCAAACTTTTTACCTCCTATACTACACCCAAACTTAAATGTCACTTTATACCATCAATTAGTAAATAACCTTTTGTATTCAACTCGTAACCTTCTTAATATTTATTTTGTGTTGGTTGTGTTGCCATTATATGGAAAACACCCATGAAAGCCACTAAAAACAAACCAAAAAAAAGATATTTGGTATATAAGGTACAATACAATTCAAGATAGAAGATAAAAGAAAAACTCCTTATTAATTGGTTTCATTGATTTGACTTTTTGAAGAACCATTAACAAACAGTTATGATACACAAATATAATAAAAAATCGTTTTATATCACGTAAATTAACAATCTTTATATAAATATTCAAGTTACAGGTGAACTTTTTGATGACCATCAAATCCACATATAATAAGTTTTAAAAGATGCAAAATAATTTAGTACACCCTTTTTATCATCATAGGATCTTGTCATCAAATAACATAAATCATCTCTCAACCAATAATTTAAAAAAAAATACTATAATGAAAAAACCTACGAAGGTTGTGTATATCCAAGAGGATAATAAAGACATACGTTACTTTCTTGGGATTTAATGATCCTCTGTACATCATTATAATAAATGGTCTCATTTATCCCTCTGTACATATGTCTGAAGAAAGGTCGCTCTTATAAACAATATTTATAGAGCTTTTATGAAAAAAGGTAAGCCACTCATACAGCTTAAGTTCAGCCTATAAAACTCCAAACTAAACAGCCCAAAACAAGCTATACATATAAAGGCAACGATACACAAGTCAAGAACAACCAAAGGCTCAAAGATACAACAATCATAGCCTCTAGTTTCCAGCCCTAGGATAGATTATATTTGAATTATACTACATGACGAAATGATAACTCAAAAATAAGATGTCCATCTTCCTCGTAAGTTTCCACAGGAATAAAAAGGAAATTTTGAGGAATCTCATCTATCCACCTTTCTACATAGATATATAGATATATTCCATGTCTAAATTTTTAAGCCACGAACTAGGCTTTGTGTGTTTCTATCAATTATTTGTTTTCTCTAATGTGATTGCGATTATAGTCACTTGCTATAATCATATAATTTCTTTTTAATATTGATAAAATACAAATATTTGGGCTCCTATGGAGTCTTAACACTTAGACATCTGTGTTCCAATTGATTAAATATATTATCCCTGTTTATAATGTATCATGTTCATAAAAATCAATGGAATAAGGAAGAGATGTTTGATCTAGTTTTTTCATAGAATGAAGGAAGAAAGATAAAATGGAAATATACAAAAGAAGATATTGCAAAGAACATAGTAATATAAAAAAACCCAAATTCTATTAATGGATGAAATAGTAAAAGACTGTAAACCACAAAGTAATACAAAAATCTGTGAAGATAGATGTATGTGTCAGCTATGCTCATTCCAATAAATATTACAAGAGACTAAAAGTGCCTAATAACTTAAAGTGTTGATTAGTTTCATGTCTTGAAGAAAATTTTAAATTTGGCAATTTTTTGATAAGATATATTAGTAATGTTTTGACTTTCAGACTTTATTTTAGAAATAAAATTTCTATATATAATATTTTTAATATGTTTTTTACAAATATATGGTATATTTTTTCTTGAATTTATGTGAATCGTCACTTTTAGGAAAATAATATGAAATATTATCGTTTTTAAAGAAAAAATCTCTAAAAATTCATTGAAAATGGTTTTAAATGTCTTTATTTTCTGAAATTTTTTATAATTTTGTCAATAAAAATGTCTTATTTTGTCCATAAAAATGTCTTATTTTCTAGAAACAATTGCAAAATGTATATGTTTTTTATTATAAATTACTTATAAATGTATGTTATTTTGTTAAATTTCTAAAAACACACTTGAAAATAGAAATTAAATATATTTTACGACAAAGATAATTCAAAGGCCCAAAAAAATGCCTCAAAATGAAAATGTGTGATACAGGCATCAACGCTTTTTGAAACGGAGGTAAAAATAGCTACTAAAATTAGGAGAGAGAAAAACGAGAACTGTGTCGAGTTCTTGTTTCATAGTATAAGTGGTTAACCAGGGTTATAGATTATAGGGTGCACAACACCTGATTTGCAAGTGAAGAGTGTCATCCTTTGATCTCCTCTTAAGATCAAGCCTCCCTTACTTCACATCATGCCACCTAATGTGGTAGGTTTCCACCATCGTCAACAGTGTTGAACTATTGAGATGGCAGAGAAGAGTTGCACTCCTGATGATATTTTTATGGGATTCTTATTGATGGATATTGCAGAAAAGGAAGTATTGAACATGCTTTTAGATTGAAAAAATGAAATGGTAACAAAAGGTTTTTCACCGAGGGTTGAGATTTACAACACACTGATGAAAGGGTTATGTAAATCTAGGAAGATTGTTGCATCAGGAAAAAAATTTGTTCACATGTTTAAAAGTGCTTTAATCCCAGAAGAAGTTAAATACAACACTCTAATTGATGGTTACTGCAGGGAAGGAAACATGGATGGGGTTGTTATAATCCATTTTGAAATGCTTGAGAAGGGTTTGTTTCCGAATGTGATTACTATCAGTGCACTAATCAATGGAATTTGTAAGACTTGACAGATAGAAGTGGCCAAAAATATTTTAGTAAAAATGATTGATAGTGGTGTTTCTCTCGACATTAAGACTTGCTCCTCACTAATGTAAGGAATCAAGATAGAAGGAAATATGGAGAAGATTTTGAAGTTGGATGGAAAAATGGAAAATGAAGTTGGGTCACGACAGAAACAAGGATCCATTCAGGTTACTTCATTTCAACATTCAGTATCTTCAAGGCATACATTTCTAGGCATGCAAACAATTGGTACTGTTGGCTCTCCTGCTGTTGGTGCTCAGATCAAACCCTCTGGAGTTTTTTTCCATAGTTGGCAAAGGCATGGTCAAGGAGAATTAAGGTCACAGTCTCCATCATAACATCAATCACTAGCCTCTCATGTAATTTTTTTGGCTTAGTTATAGTGTTTATTTCCTTTAACCATTCCTCGCTTGCTTCCACTAAAGTTTCACATTGCTCTTTTGTTGGTTCATATTGGTTTTCTTAGTCTATTTCTTCATGCTATTTTCATAGTTTCGCTCTCATCTTTCACTCTCTGCTCCAGAATTTAACCTGCACAAGTTCGTCTAGCATTTTTCGATCAGAATTAAGCTTATTTAAGAGGACCAGGGAATCCAGTCAGCTGCTCACCCTAGATATCATCACCATTAAAGGATGTCAAGCTATCAGCGCAACTCAATTATGCAAAACGGTGTCAAATCCTCATCTTCATGGGTTTCCTACTCTTTTCCTTTAAATTTTAATGTTCCCAAGTTAATTTCTCGCAAATCCTTATAAGAATTATTTGGGATTATATCTGTATTAGTTAATTGAGAGTCATTTAGGGAATTTCCAGTCTGCTATCCCAATTTCTAGCTATCTGAACCAACAATTTTCCGAGCCTCTCTCCTTGAATCCTTTTTGAAGTACCCATGGATTCCAGTTCTAGCAGTTTGATTCTCCTATGCAGGGGAAATATGATCATTTCATTGACAGTTATGCCGAAATTAATGAGCCTTACCCTTATGTCCCAGGTTTGTATGAATCTCTGCAGTTGTTAGTTAATCTTCCATAGAACCAATTAGATGCATACAATCTCGCAATATCTTATTAACCCACAAGCCAAAGCCCAACCTACCATATTATTATTTTCTCTTGCTCTTGGTGATATTTTATAAAATGATGGACTAGCTTAGAAAAATAATTCTACCTTAGCTTTCCATGCACTGGTTAGCCTACTTGAGGATTATCCCACATAAGACATGAAAATAGTGGCAATATGTTCCTTCCATATTTTTTTTACACATAATAGAACAATAGTCATGTTGTTGTAGAAGCATGTGGTATACAGGTTGTGCAAAAGCTTCTCAATTCACTAAGTTCAAAGATAGTTGGACTAACAACATTACTGATGAAGCTTCTATTCTCAAGTCTTGTAAATATTGAACTAACCTGCTTTTGACTTCAATGTGAGATAAATTTCTCCACCTATGCCATTATTCCTGTCTAAAAATCACTAATAAACCTTGTATAACTTTCCTCATCAGCTAAGTATTCCCTTGTCATTTATTCGATATACTTTATTATGTAAAACAATCACAATTCTAGAGATTCGAGTCCCCTATCGTTGTATTATTCTCATCCCACTATTTGCTTTCCAACCTAAGTTCTTCTTGGAAACATGATGTTTCAATGTTTTACATTCTGCAAACACGAGAATGCATCCATGTTCGTTAGCCCTGAATGATGGCAAATGCCTCTTCCAACACCCGACACTAAAAAAATGACATATTTATCGAAGTCATTGTGGGGGTTTTTAACACCCAAATTGACCCTCAAGGTTGTGGCAGAAGGCCAGTTCAGGGTAACCACAAAACCACTTTAGATTGCACTTCTGACCCGAGGAAATCAGAGAGGGATCTCTCTTAAATTTACAGAAGACTGAAAATAATCAATGAAAAACATACCACCTTCTTACTCAAGTTATTCAATCAAAACATACTCAAAAGGTCAGACTTTCTGACAAGACAATTGTTTTCAAGGGTTTGGTAAGATAATCACTAGAGAAAGCATTGGGAAATGGATTCAGAACATAACACATAAATCAAATAACACTGCTGCTACGTGGATATCAAAACATAGTCAAGATAGCCACCCATTTACAGTCAAAAGTATGTTGTCTGGTGATAAAGGAGGAATAAATGAACAGTCCATCAATATAGAGCATATGATTATGAATTCTATATTAAATTTAGCATAAATTGGTGGTGGATACTTGAAATGAAAGGAACATAGCATAATCTCTGTGAATTCTATTCCAATGCTACTCTTATCCAAGCATGAACAACATGAAAATATGGATTAAACAAAGAAGGAATACATCCACATAAGAATAGAAGTAAACAGACTGTAAGCTAAATGACACACGAATATCTGCCAAAAAAGCTTCAAAAACTATGATTTTATTAAGGATCACACCTCAAAAATAGAGCTCAGCTCTCCTAGACCTTAGCTCATTGATTTTCCAACCCTTTTCTCTTCTATTACAATGCTTATATAGATCTTATCAGCCCTCAGGCTCGAGATTCCTCAACAGGAAGTTTTTACAGTTGCATTGACACCTACACAGAAGGCTTAACAACTTTAAGAGTTGGTTACAACAAATTTTCTCCATTTCGGATGCGAACTGCTGAAAACTGAGCTTCGAAGCCCCAACTGGATATCTCAAATGGTGATAGTTGTGCAAATTTTGAAAGAGGTTTTTGTAATCAGGCATGTGCTTAAAAAAAAAACATGTCTCCATTTCCTCTGATTCTCCTCCAGCTCATCGGGATCTGCTTTGGATGTTGATGACTCAGGAAACAAGTTGGAATTATGGTAAAATTCCCTGTAAATATCTCTTCGATTATCCCAAACCGTGACACCTATGTAAAAAATAAAAGAGGTTATTGTAGATTGGCCCATTCTGAAGAAAAAACTATCTCGGTTTCTCCAAATTCACCCTGGTTTGGAGGAAATAGTTGTTTAAAAATGATGACTAAAACAGTCATTTTCACTAAAAACAAGCATGGCCTTCATATAAAATTTCATTGAGTTTAAAATGTGTTTCTCCTTGCATATTAAAAATTCGAATTCTTTATGGACCATGGATCTCCTTCACCTGCTAATCCGAGTTGTCCATTTTCATTGCAATGCTGAACATAGCATTATTTAACATTATTTCATCTCAGACTTAGGAACAAATTCTTAAAAGGCCTGATTTGCATCCTCATTGGTCATATGGATTAAGGAACTGAGACCTTGCTCATTTCTTCATGGATCTGGACCCCTTCAATTCTCCAAAACCCTTCCAAATGCTTAGCACAAATATGGTGCTAACAGGGGTTCAATGCATTCCCCATTTTGGAAAGGCCCTGGCTTCCAAGAATTTGTGGACTTTAATATCTGTAGAAGGTTTCTGGCAGAATGTTATCCAACATAAATACTTGGATCCACTTTCCTTTGAGGAATGGACTATATTACCAGCAAAGTTTTATCTCAAATGTTTCATTTGTCTGGAACGCACTAGTTTTGTCATTCCCTTATAGAAAACTGGTTGGCATGGAAAATTGGACACTGTAGGAAAGTTAGATTGGGCATTAATACCTGGGTGGGACATGAAGGCCAACATTCCTGCCTTTGAGGGTGATAATTATTTTTGAAAGATCAAGGACTTTACACACTGGTTGATGTTGCAAATCCAGGGAATATTGACATAAACATGGAAAACATTTGAGCTTCTTAACATGGTGATTCCAGAGGTAGTTTCTTGGAACCTGTATACTCAATAGTTAGAAAAAAATTCAATTAAGCTGAGGGATTACTAGTTTGATTGAAGAATATCTCCACATATCACTTTAATGCTAGTCTTGGCTACAGGGAAACGTTTGGTGAGGAGGTATCAGAGGCTATATGGTGCTAGAGACCCATTTCGAAGTTGAATTCACCTACAAAATCATGTCTTCATGTCACTCACCTTAGCCAACAAGGTGCTGACTTGGGAATTGTGGCAGAAGTGAGCATGGAATTGGCACGAGCCTCTGTTATCTGTGCAAATGTGAAGGGGAAATAGTTGACCACCTTCTGTTTCACTGTTCTTATACAAAGAATATTTGGGGTTCAATCTTACCTTTGACAGGAGGACAAGGAACTTGGCAGGAGAAACATCCAAAATGATCACATGCTTGAATGGTTTACTACTAAATCCTTGAGGGAGTTTAGAATGCTTCCCTTGATTGTATTCTTGGCCATTTGGATGGCCAAGAAAAATATTGTTTTCAAATAAAAAGAGGATCCCCCCTTTCAGACTCAGTATCAAACTCAGTTTCCCTTTGTTAAACTCAAGACTTCACCAAAGCTGATAGCTGCAAGGAAGGTAGGTGAGCTCGAGTTAAATAAAACCTTCACTGGTCATTTTTTCATGGAAACTACCCTGACCATTTTTTATGGAATGTGTCAAGAGACCCAGGCTTGCTATGGAGCTGGAGGTAAATAAAACCTTCCTTGGTCATTTTTTGATGGAATGTATCAAGCGACCCCTGCTTGCTATGGAGATGGAGGTAAATAAAACCTTTCGTGGTCATTTTATGATGGAACATGTCAAGAAACCCTTGCTTGTTGTGTAGTTGGAGGAGTCATTTACCTTTAATGATAGTTATAAAATCAGCTTTAGAGCAAACACAGATAGTAAGTACAGTAAGAGTACTAAATGAATGACTCTTATTTTGGTCTTAAGAATTGCTTTGGAAAAAGACATCACAAAAATTCATATCCTGGGTAACTCTAAGATGATGATTAATTGAAGTAGGGGTTGCAAAATCTAGTTATTAAACCCATCTTTGAGCAGGCAAAGCTCTTTGAAAACAAGTTCAATTACAGGCCCCTTTGATATGAGCAAGAAAAGCTCCTAGCTCATCACTCTTTAGATATTTTGAATTTCCATGACAATTTAACTCTTAAATATCATACCATGAACATTACATATGCCATCCTATTATAGCCATTTCGGTTTTATATTGTAATTTCTTGGTAAATTGATGTATTTGAAATTTTTATGGAGTTGTTGAAAAAAATGCATGAATTGTTGATGATTATTATATGTAGGAGGCACCAATGATCAATGTTGCAGGGAAATACTAGTGTCTATTCATCTTTGCTGCAGAGACTGAAATTTTGGAAGTCTTTATGGTCCAAATAATTATTTTCAATATGGTGACAAGTTGTTGACAAGTGTGCTGCTAAGTCTGCTGACAAGGCTAATTATGAATGTGTTGATGAGTTATAACATTCAGAATGGTTGCACCTAAGCCACAACCCCCCTTCTAATTTCAATTTCACATGGTTGGATCAATATGTGAATGAGAGCTACATTCCTAACCATAAGATTAACAATATCAATTTAATATACTCGCTGGCCATGTCAATGTCTTACAAAAATATAGCAATGTCCAATTGGATAGGTAAGTTAGTAATTTGTCTCCAACAAAGCCTATGACATTCCTGCAAAGAAACTATGCATGTAGTTTCTTTATTTGGGCAACCCATTCTTGATGGTTTCGACCCAGTTTTCTTCAGTTTTCCCCTTTGAGACATTATTAGATTTTTGTCTGGTCACTTCCTTACTCATTCTAACTCTAAAAGGAGTGTGCAATATATTTACAGTAAATGAGAATTGCGAGCCCTTATATTACATGCAACATGAAACCTAACTCAACCTTGTCGATGGTATTCTCCAAAAGAAGGTAGAGAAAACCAGTTCTCAACAACATTGTTAGGGTAATCCCTCACAAGGATAGACATCAAATTTTGATCTTATAACTAATCCAACTAACATTACCTAATTGCAGGTTAGTGAAGCTAACAAACGATACCAACCAGAAAAATATGTTCTCAAACAATTTAATTAGTTTAAGCATAAGAATGTTCCTCGAGTAGGTGGTTAGAAATGCCAAAACCAGAGATGTGAGCACTTTAGGAGCATCCAAACACAATAAATTATACAATCAAATAATTACCAGTGGTAAAAAAAAGCTCAGGTGAACATTACCAAAATTGAAAGAATATTGACAAATGCTACACAACCAAATCAGGTAACTAACCAAATTGTGTAGTCTAAAACCTAATGGCAATTAATAGCATTCAGAAGAATGTCGTCAAAACCCTCTAAAACCATTTTCCCTTAGAAAACCACACTAAAAGCAATTTACTCCCACGAAACCAGATTTGCAATCAAACTTCATGCATGATTAAAAAAAAAACTTAACCCTATGAGATATGCACAAAATTGGAATTGATGCCTATTGATGCTGATTTATGGTCAAAACAAAGTTGAGAATTGATCCAAAACACCCACAATCATCCCAGAATTGGAATGGATAGCCCTAGGATGTGCCTAGAAATGTGTTTTACTGTTGTTAGGAGGTTGAAATCTGTTTAGGTTGTTCTTTTTTATTGTCGAATGGGTCTGTTCATGCCTAGGTTTGAAAAAAATGCACCGAGAACTCTTATTTTCCGCCCCAAATTGATGAAAAAGACTAGGTTTCTAGGTCCTTAGACATTCTTCATTGGAATACCCACTCCAAACACCTATAAGACCTGTAAAGTTATCCACCTCTTCGCATATCTAAACAACAAAAGGGGGGAGCAATATAAGAAAATTTGGAATGGTCTCCTTAGCTTCCTTGCATATAGTACATCTATGAGACCCATAACTACTCATGTAAGTTATCCTAGCTTAGAACCTTACCTCTAAGAATTAACCATATAAGTATCCTTGACTTGAGAGGACATTTGAATTTCCAAATAACTTTAAACCACCATTTTGGATCCACCACCACATCATCCTCACAAAGAGCCTTATAACCCAACTTAGGAGCTCATAGACCTCTAACTAATATTTTTGACCATATCAATTCATCCTCCAAGTCACTAATATGAACATGACGTGGTCTCCAAGAAGTAATAAGACCCTCCCAAGCAATACCATTCTCACCAAGCAATCCGAGTACATTTGCTGATTTCCACTCTTGCTTCCATGTTGAAGTGAGATCATGATCAACTAAATAGCTAAGAGTGAATGTAATATCCTAACCTGATATATTCTACTACTAAGTAAGGTTTGCTGAGATATTAGGTGTTGTTTATAGTATTTGGTATCCAAATCTTATAAATAATGTGTTTACCTAGAGATCAAGTGTATGCCATAATTAAACGAATAAATATCATACATCTGATTACATCAAACCTGAGATAATGTTGGAGCATGAAGTACTAACCATACAAATCTGCTAAATAAGAATCATGGAAACCCTATCAATATTGCTAGAATATCCAAGTTTCCTTATGTTAGTTTTCTTATATGATCTAGACATAAGAAGATTTACATGGTTGTCTGCAGAGGGAGACTTTGGAATGCTTTGAAGCCTGGAATTCCATGTTAATTTGGACACCCTGTTATCTCTCAAGATTGCTTCTGACATTTGAAATTTGGTCCTTGGTAGTGATTGAGGCTTATCAGTGACATATTGTTGAAGCTTTTCAATCTCCATGAGTATATAAATATCAACATAATGCAACCTATGTTTGAAGAGAAACTTAGATATATTTCACAATTGAACAATGTTTACGCAGGCTTGGCCCTTTTCTATAGGCATTCTTAAAAAACAAAAAGGAATTGAGCTCTTGACTAAAAGGGATTGATTTCACTTTATCCTAAACAACAACTATGCATACTTGAATGTCGTAAACTATGAATGTAGAAAAGGTTGAAACTCACATTAAACCTACTCCAACAACCAAAAAGGCTCAACAAGTCCAACTTGAAAGTGAAGAGACTGATAGAGAACATAAGCATGCACGAAAAAAATAAAAAACAAAGGAGAAGCAACAATGAAATGAGAGGAAAGGAAAGCAAAGGTGCTGTTAAAAACGAGTTCATAAGATTTATAGTCACCTATATAGTGTATTCTCGGTCATTTTGATGTCATAAATTTTAAATTTCTCGATTGTATTCACTGCGTAAATGTGCATGAAGGCGAGGAAGGATGAATCACTTAGCAAATTTGAGCAACATCCTTTTCCATGGAAAATATAAGGGAGAGAACCAAAGAGATAAACGTTTTTAGCGAGCCACTCACTCAAAAATCCCAACTTGTCATTGAGTGTTTGTAATTCCACTGGAGGGGCAAATGTGGACTCTATTAAGACGAGACAAGATAAAATAAGATAATTTTATTAATGTCCCTGAATGATCAATAAGGTAAGTCAATGGAGCATAAAAGTAAATCAATAGTGACAAACTCCAGGAGTGCCAAAGAAATTCCTAAAAGTTAAAAGCAACTCATAGATGTCTCTCAGGAGTCTGAGCTAGATGTTAATGTCAAGCATCCCATTTCCATTAGTGGTGATGAGTTTGATGATTGATCATTCATCATTGATCATATTTTTTGGATTGTGGAGGCTATTTAGATAATAAAGCCTCATTGATATTGTATTTTGTTTCAGAATATGAGATATGTACTATGTAGAGCACTTGGTGCCATTTTGTATCTTCCAAATGACGAGACTGGCGTACAAAAAGAGATGCAGTATGCTCCTTTCCTTTGACTAACGGTAGGTACATGTAGGCCAGTATTAAAAATATGAAGGTTGTTGCTGAGATGGAAGTTCAGGCCTCTATACAAATATCAACCAAAGGTTGTTACAGGTCATAGGGCGCCAATTTATCCTCGAGACAACTTGGATCTCATTGCTGAGGGTTACTACAGTTGCAGGTAACATTTTCAAATGATTAATATAATTGTTTAAATACTATACAACACCCAGAATTGATCTTATTGTTATTGCTACTGATGAAGAGAGGGACTGTTGTTTTCCATAACTTACTGCTAGATGAAGACTGTTCTGCCAACAAGGAATACCTACAAGCCTCCGTATTCTATCACATGCCTAGGATGATGTCCTATGACCTTTCATATGCCCATAATTGAAATGGAAATATTTTTTAGGACAATTTCACTACCATAAACTTCTAGAACTATTCACCAAGCCACTAGCACATAGAATAAAAAAATGATATCTACATAGCACATCAAATCATAAAATCTACATTGTTGATCTCATTCATCAACACCCAAATCCTAAGGGAGAAATGTAAGCATGATATTTAAATAGAACATGTATAATGCACACTACTTAGCAAAGCCCCACCAATTTTTTGGAATGTATAGAGGCAATACACATCCAAGGAACCTATGGATGCACCCTTAAATTTCAGGAAGCATCACTAAGGGATGTTGAGATCCCTTGCATAGAGGACCCCATCTTCAAAATCATAAAATAAAAGATAAATATATGAAAAGAAAATCGATACATCTAAGTGTATTTCATCAATTACCATTTGAAAATTTTGATAAAGCGACGCAACTTGGGTTTTATAATTTAGGTTTCGGGCTTTTCATTTTTTTTACTTCAATTTTTAAGTCAAATTTTGAGAGTTGCACCCAGTCATCCACTGTAATGTCCCGAAATAGTAAAAAAAAATAAAAAAAATTCTATTACTGTAATAAACTATTTAGGAAGTGATGACTTACAAATTAACTTCAGCACTGATAAGAAACTTACTACATCGGTACTTAATTGCGACATTTGATTGTGTCTTAACTTCTTAGTTGTCAAGGTCTTACTGGTTGTGATTTCTATATCTTTGCGGAAACAATGTAATGAATAGAAATGAAACTCTGTCATAAGTGAACAAATGTTTAGAGTATAATAATACAAATCCCTTTCTTACTGTTTCAAGAGTTTGTGTGCATATTTATAAAATTCTAATTGACAATTCAGGTGGGATGGATACCTAATGGTAGCGGTTGATGATCCGTGATGAGATGCATGGTCTTTCAAGGGCTACGTATCCTGGTAGAGCTGCCGAGAGGTAGGGTGCAAGAAATGGAAAATTCTGACTTACTTAGCGAGTTTCGCTAATGCATTCGATTCGTACTTGGTTTGCAGGTGTACCTATGAGGCATCTACCGAGAGTGCCTACTCCACCTTTCTAGCAATTATTTAAGTGTCAGGTGTGAGAGGTTTGAGGGTTGACACTTTTAAAATCCTTGTTGGGGTTTGTAATACTTGTGAAATTTGCACCACTTGTTGACCTTGTAATTACTTAAGAGCGCTATGTAATGTTTGGGGTCTTTGCAATGTTGATTGTGTTTACAATACTTGTTGATTACGAATGGCTCTAATACTATAGAGTTCTAGGTCAACATCGAAATACTTGGGGTTGGTGGTAGCATTGAATGTAGCTCTATGATGGAACATGGCCAATGCTGCCAGCTGTGCTGAGGGTTTACTCTTGGGTTCTACACCAACGAAGAAGCATTTTCGTGGTTTATTTCTCTTATCTGCTGTGGATGCGTTTGAAGGTTTCGTTTACTGACCTGAGCTTGGCTCATAGTCAGCACACCATATGGGATAGAGATGGCGACTGAAAATACGAAGGTAATTCCTCCCGGATTCATACTACATTTCCTGCTATTGCATTTAGATAGTTCGTGATATAAAATTCAGAGTTCTGACTTGTATAGTGTGTTTGATTAGTAGGTATTGGTTGGCGTTTCTCTTCTGCGTGGCCAGTACTCAATATTGATGGCATTGCAAAATGGTAAGTCCAGATTTCACCATTTCTTATCTCCTCCTTTCGCCTCTGTGGAGTGTACTGTTAGTGTTTTCTATGAGGAACTCTGTGATCCCGGTTGGGTTTTTGGCAACAAGTTTTTGGGTTCCTTGAGGTTGTCGTTGGATGGACTCTTGTGAAATGTATCTTTTGGCTTTTATGGAACTGGAGGGTTTTGGCCATTCAGCTCAATGTTGAACTTGGTAGAAGTTGTAATCATAATTCCCAATATCAAACTGGGGTTTATATAAAAGAGTCCTTGTACCTGTGGATAAGAGTAATGGTCTTCTTCACAAATCTATAGCTGATTTGTGTGTTGCCTAGTCTTTGCATTTCCTTATGGAGAGCGTAGTTTTGATTTCTTTGTTTGCTACCATCTCCTCTGCTTTGAAGGTCAATGGTTGAGTATTGTAAAATAGGAAATCGTGATCTTACCATCACTTGCGTTTATCATGAGCTGCAATTTCCTCTGTCTAAGATTTAGAGGAAAGTTGGTCTCTGCGTTTTTCTAGGAGACTTTGAACCTGGGACTAATCTCCGCGTCTTCTCTCTAATTGAAATAATGATTAAGAGTTTCTCTTCAAATGGATATCGTGGCTCTGTCTGTTGAAAGGATTTTCAATTCTCAGTTTTATAATTGTTGTCAGATGGATGTGTTGATAGTTGGGTCTAAACCCTTGTTTGCATCTTCTTATATGTCCGTCGGTTCCTCTTACTGCTTTTTCTGGTAGTTTACGTTAAATGGAGGAAAAGACGGATTCTGTCCCTTGCCTTGTATTTCATGTTTAAAGGATGGCTGTAAGCGTTTGTTCAATGGTAGCGAAAACGCTTGGGTAGATTTGTAAATGTTCCTATGTGAAATATCTATGTTGTTTGACTACTGTTTAAAATAGTATGACTTTAGTGAGACTCGATCTTGTGACCATTTCCTTTGATGGCTAAAAGTAATATATTTTAAATGCTAGGGAATGCACTTGTTTGGTAGTGGGACTCGATCCATGAGGGAAGCATCTGTTGTTGAATTCGATATGAAGACTGTCTATTTCATTAAAATCATGGAGTTGTTGATAATTTGGAATGATACCCTAGTTTAAAAGAACAAAAATATTAATTTACTGTAAATGTTTAAATCTACGATTGGATGTGTAGTATGGTTAAGAGAATGATGTCTGAAATGATATTGTTGTCATTCTATTTGGTGCTTCCTAAGCATAGAAGGGATAATAAAAGAATTAAAAGAAAACATAAATAATCCCTGCGTTACAAGTTGATAAAACGATTCAAACAGAAAACATATACCTATAAACAAGAAATTATAATAACCCTAACCTAGAAGACGATATAAGTTGTCTAGCAAAGGCTAGCTTGGCTAGATGTGCTAGACCCTCCACTGTGTTCTTGGTAGAACCTCGAATTTGATACTATTGGTAATGAAAACAATGCTGCAGTATCTATTCTAATTTTAAAAGTCTAACTTTATTATAACTAGAATTTGAAACATTAAATACTCCATACCTAGCTCCTTGAGTACTTGGTCCCTTCCTGTGGAAACCTAGATGCTTGGAACTTGATTCCTTCCTGTAGAAACCTGCACACTCAACAATAGTGAATGCAGAGCCTATTGTATCTAGCTAACCTGTTAGGGAGTTTGCCTTTAGCTGGATGACTTTGGGGTTACCGTGTTCCTCCCAACCATGATCCTACAACTGTTCTTTGTTCTGTATGGATCCCCTCGTGCTGGATTCCAACATGCAAAAGACATAGAGGACCTAGGGTTACGGCTGGTTCAGTTTCTTGGACCATAAGTTTTTCTTTTAGTTACCATCAGAGAATGATAATGAAAGGATAGATGCTCCTCCAACTTGGGATCTACCCTCTTTAAGTAGGGGATTCTTTTAATTATGACTGTTGGAATAATTTTTTTCTTTAAATTAATAAATTTAATATTTAGAAGATATTATTTACTAAATACCTAGTCCTTTTGAACTAGGACTTTTTCCAACTGTTTAACTATAAGTGATTTTTATTTATGCTCTCAATTAATAATTATAATAAAAATAATTATAATAACAATATTTATAATAACAACATTTATATTTCACTTAACTATTAATATATTATTTATAATATTAAATAATGCATACATCATATATACTAATTATATTCCATAATTAAATAATGACACCATTATTATTAAAGCTCTTAATAATAATATTATCCTTGAGGCCTTTATACATGTTAGTCATAAAAGACTACTAGTAATTATCTTTTATTTAGTTATGTATCGTCACATGATACTTTTTTGTTTTTTTAACTTGTAAGGACAAGGTCCAATTCTTTGGATGGTCTCGGTAAGCTTGGATAGGCACCTCTAGTCTCTCTCTTTGCATGTCGGATTCCCTTGTTTAACACGGTAGTTCCCGCAGTACTTGATGATAGATAAAAGTTGAATCATTTAATCAAATAAAATAAGTGTGATGAAAGTAAAAGTGCTATTCAGAGTCCTTCCAACTCAACACTTTGAGATCCAGTAACCCCAAGTGCTCTTCAGAGCCTTTTAACTCAACACTCTCACATGGGCGTTACACTAGTGCAATTCCAGAGCCTCTGCTCAACACTAGTGCTAGAATATGGTTGTGAGGCACATCTAGAATATTTAAGTTGCCTCGGATCCGGTATTTGTTTATCAAGCTTGGAGTGCTCCAAGGATTAGGCCCAACACTCAATGTACCTTAGGGCTTACTCCCAATACATAAACATTCTTCTAGGTACATCGGGGATTATGCCCAGTATGTAGGTTACATGTGTGTTTCTGAGTCCATACTCAACACACTCATAAGTCAAATAATGTAAAATCATAGCTCTACACAGTAAGTAACAAAATATCATCTCAATATATTAGAGTTTGTACCCTTATCAAAGCTGAAGAACATCATTAAAACATTGGGGGCTTCTCGCCCAGTATATACTCAAATAAAGAAGTCAGTTAGGGTCCATGCCTGATATGTTGATATATATATAAAATAATAAATCATAGGTGCTAGGGCTCATGCCCAATACTCAAAATAAAACATAGGTGTTGGGGCCGTGGCCCAATATAAAAACAAAATAGTTAGTCCAAAATTTAGGATATTACATCCCTTCCCGCTTAGAACAACACCGTCCCTGTGTTTCAAGGGACTAGGAATGAAGTCATGAAACAAGGCACGGCATGCCTCTTTCATGGTGGCCTCATTATCCCAAGTAGTCTCATTTGGTCCAAAGTGCCTCCATTTCACTTTCAGTTGAGTAATGGTCCTCCTCCTAAGTTGGACCTCTCTCTTGTCCAGAATGTGTAGTGGTTCTGGCATGAACTCCCCTTTGAGATCCACCTGTAATAAGGACCAATCAATAACGTGTTTAGTATCGTATACATATTTCTTTAATAGTGAAGCATGAAAAACATTATGAACTTTTATATGAGCTGGTAAGGCCAACTCATAAGCTGTTGGGCCCTTCTTGGCCAGTATTTCAAAAGGTCCACAAAACCTTGGGGCTAGTTTCCCGCAATGTCCCAAGCTCAATGAGCTTCGTTTTTCCTTTATTTTTAGAAACACATGTTCATCGACTTGGTAGTATTTGTCTTTTATTTTCTTGTCCACATAACTCTTTTGACGGTCTTGTGCTTCTTTGAAGTTTACCTATACCTTGGAGACTAGTTGTTCCAAGTCCTTTAGTAGGTCGGGTCCTAACATAAGTATGTCTACTGGATTGTCCCAAGTCAAGGGGGTCCGACATTTCCTGCCGTAGAGTACCTCGAAAGGACTCATTTTTGCCGAGGTTTGATAACCGTTGTTGTATGCAAACTCTGTGAGGTGCAAATAATCTTCCCACTTGGTGGGGTTGTTCATGACATACATCCTCAACATGTCCTCGAGGATTTGCTCTACTCATTTTGTTTGTCCGTCGGTCTGGGGATGGTACGTGGTACTAAATTGTAACTGAGTTTCAAAACTAGAGAACAATGCTCTCCAGAAGTTACTAGTGAACTTCGTGTCTCGATCGAAAATAATTGCTTTGGGTATACTGTGCAATCAAAATATCTCTTTTAAGAATATTTCCGCGATGTGAACTGCTTTGTAGGTAGATTTCACTGGTACAAAGTGGGATGCTTTAGATAGCTTGTCTACCACTACAAATATGGAGTCATTAAGTTTCTTACTCTTGGGTAAGCATGTAATGAAGTCCATACTTATTACCTCCCATTTCCATTCTAGAATGGGTAAAGGTTGAAGTAATTCGGAGGGGTGTTGGTGTTCTGCTTTGACCAATTGGCACTCCTGACATTTTGCGATGAACATGGCGATGTCGTCTTTCAGCTTAGGCCAAAAGTAATGTTTCTTTACGGTCGATATCATCTTTTGATATTCGGGGTGCCCTGAATAGGGTTTCTGTTGAAATTCGATGAGAATGTTTGATCTAATGTCTCCACTCTCTGGGACGTAAAGTCGGTCTTTCGACCATAGTAGTCTCGATTCATCTATCTTATATTCTTTCTGCTATTGGAAAAGTCTGTCTTCCTGGATCTTTGCGAGGATTTCCGTGTAATAACGGTCACTCTTACATGCCGTTCAAATTCTGTGGTGTAAGTTTGAGTCAGTTTGTCTCACCGTGACCTCGTAAAGCATATGTGCTTGATGTGCTTTAGTTTGAAATGGTATTCACTAAGGAAGGCTAACCACCTGGCCTTCCTGGAATTTAGGTCGGGTTGGTCAAAAAGGTATTTCAAGCTCATGTTGTCAGTCATCAATAGGAATTTATTTCCCATGAGATAATGTCGTCACATCTTCAGAGCATGGATGATGGCGGCTAGTTCAAGGTCATGAGTAGGGTAGTTCTGCTCATGTTCTTTTAGTTTCCTCAATTTGTAGCATATGGAAAAATTATCTTGCATAAGGACTCCCCCGAGTCCTTCCTTGCTTGCATCTGTGCAAATGACGAAGTCCCCATTGGGATCTGCGATACACAGAATCGGTGCAATAATCAGTAGTTGCTTCAGCTTCTGGAAGATTTCTTCGCACTTATCCATCCAGATAAACTTGTTTTCCTTTCTCTACAAGGCGGTCATGGGACATGCAATCCATGAAACGTTCCCAATGAACATTCGGTAGTAGCCGGCTAATCCTAAGAATGGTCTTATATCGAATGCGCAAGCAGGTGTGGGATATTCCCTATCGGTAGTATGATAGCTTTGACCTTTTCAGGGTCGATGGCTATTCCCTTCTCGGAAATGATATGTCTTACGTATTGAATCTGGGATTTGTAGAAATCACACTTACTAAACTTGGCGTAAAGATGGTGTTCCCTTAGTATCTGTAAAACAATTCGGAGGTGCTCCTCATGTTCTACTTCATTCTTGGAGTAGATCAAAATGTCGTCAATAAAGACTAGAACGTATTTATTGAGGTATTTACTAAACGTACTGTTCATCATGTACATAAAGTTGGCCGGTGCGTTCGTTAACCCAACTTGGGCATCACTACAAACTCATAGTGGCCGTAATGGGTTCGGAATGCGGTTTTATTGATATCCTCATCACGGATCCTCACCTGATGGTATTCAGATCGTAAGTCGATCTTTGCCCCTCCGACTTGGTCAAACAAGTCGTCCATCCTAGGGAGTGGGTAGCGATTCTTAATGGTCATCTTGTTGAGTTGGCGGTAATCGATGCACATCCGCATCGTTCTGTCTTTCTTCTTGATGAAGAGTATTGGTGCACCCCAAGGGGACACACTAGGTTGGATGTACACTTTGTCTATTAGTTCTTGTAACTGAAGCTTGAGCTCCACCAATTACGGTGTGCTCATGCGGTATGGGGCTTTAGAAGCCGGTATTGACCTGGGTGTTAGCTCGATGGAAAAGTCTAAGTATCATTTGGGTGGTAATCCCGATATTTCTTTGGGAAATACATCCTTGAATTCCATGAGTACTGGGAAGTCTTCGATCTTTTGTTCCCTATCAGTTTCTATGTTTTGGATATTGACGGCAAAGAGTTTGCAACCTTTTCTGATACATTTCTTTGCTTGTAAGGCGGAGATCTATCGTACCGATACTTTCTTAGGGATACCATGAATCGTCTTCTGATTTCCTTGGTCATCCTTGCAGAGTAAGGATTTGTTTAAGTAGTCTAGTAGGACATGGTGTTCTTCTAACCAATCCATACCGATGAGTGCATAGTACGACCCTAGGGGTAGAATGTTTAAATCTATCCTAGTTTGGAACCTGTTTAAGTTTATCTCACAAGTCTTAACTAACTCGAAGACCTTTCATTTGGTACTGGTGGCTAGTTGTACCAGACACGGTTTCTTGTGAAGTTCTCGGTCCAACTTACAAGTGTCCACTAACTTAGGGGAGATATAACTTCGGCAAGCATCGGGATCTATTAAAACTGAAATGGTAGTGTTAAATATCTTACCCTCTATTTCCACCATGGTGGCTTGGTGATCCACCTGCCGGCCATCAAGAGCGGCATAAATCCTAGGTGTCTTTTCCATGTCTCCAACGGTAGGTTCTTCTTGGACATTGTGTAAAAATCCATCCATTTTGCTGGGGCAGTCTCTGTAGTAGTGTGGCCCTTGGCATTTTCAGCAAGAAATGTTTGGTGGGACAGCTTTGGTCCCTTTGTTGAAAGCTGGCCTGTTGGTCGATGGTGGTTGTGCACTTGGTCGTACTTGAGGTCGGTTGAAGCCTCTATTGGGCGGAAAATTGTTGTTATGCTTTCGGTAAGGTGGAGGTCTAAAACCTGGTCTTCGGTTGTCCAAGAAGGTTCTGAACCTATCTCTATTTCTGTTGATGTTGTCATCCCTTGGCTGTCCGTGTTCATAACACAATCTTGCTTTATGTATGGTCACATCAAGGGTTTTGGGAATGTCAAACTCTATATTTTCTCTAAAGTTTGGTGGCATCCCTCCCAAGAATTGCTATATTTTGACCTTCTCATCTTTAATGTATGGCACATAGTGTAGCAAGTCTAAGAATCGGTTTATGAATGCTTCCATAGTTAGGGAGTCCATTTTTAACTCATGAAATTCTTTAATTTTCTTGTCAAAGAATCTTTTAGATAGGGGGCAAGTGGGAAACCTTGTGTGATTGAAACAATGAAGTGGGATGTGAGATATGAGTTCACAACTCAAGTTAAAAAAATTGAAGCATTAGAAAAAGGGTGTTCACCATGAAAATACCCATAGAACATGTTCCAAGGCATTGTAACATTTCCATAATGAAGGACTCGTCAAATTTATCATAAGCTTTATCAAAAACTATTTTAAAGAACAAAGGGTGTTGCCTTGTCTCTTTGGCCCATTCCATAGAACCCCAAATAGAAAAGAT
Organism: Larix kaempferi; assembly: GCA_027924585.1. Classification (NCBI taxonomy): domain Eukaryota; kingdom Viridiplantae; phylum Streptophyta; class Pinopsida; order Pinales; family Pinaceae; genus Larix; species Larix kaempferi. The sequence goes on along the minus strand of BSBM01000486.1, from coordinate 39,573,126 downwards.
TTCATGTCTAAAATATATATGCCCTATACAAATCCAATTTCTTAAAACCACAAAGAGCTAAAATATCTCATATTTCACATAGACCATGATATGAAAGAAACCATATATCACATAAGCCATTATATGAAAAACTCCAGATATCAGATTTGTTGCAAGACTGCATACTCAATATTCTCTCTATATCTCGGTATAAAACACTTAAAAATCCGAAGTAGCTTAAACATGTCAAAAAAGCTTATACATAGAATTTAAAATTTATAAAGGTAAGCAATTTAATATTTCTGCTGAGGTTAACATTTTAATATTTACCCTCTTAGCGATATGAATAAAGTGTTTTGAATAAAAGATTCTGTTTTGCAAATCTACAAGTTCCAACAATATCACCAGCAACTTTTGAACTAAAATGTTGGTTGTTGATTTTAAACAGAATCCTCACACTGTGCTGCCACTTTTTCCCATTGTACCTCCTACTCGCCATTTCAGATAGTCAATCAAATATAGGTATCTGACATAGAATATTAAATAAACCACGGATATAACTATATTGTATTATGTACTGTATTATGGTAGATTCCATATCACAGCATCACATTTAAGTATGTATGTTTACATTATAGATTCAAGAAATATGCCATAACATATTGACAGAGTAGCATTATTATCCTCATTATCGAATATAGAACTCGTGCTCCTCGTAGGATTTGATTTGTGTACAATACACCAAGTTTGCTCCATGAAAGAGAAGACGTCCTGTTCATTAATGCTACCGTTCATTTATCTTGTATTAACTTACATTAAACAATGTTAAAGACATCAATGTATTTGGAATTGTTGTTAGGGATAAGAAGAAGTTCGTTACTTGTTAGTGTTTGAAGTTTTTGGAATTGAATTATATGTCATATAAATTCCAGAAACTTAAACCTTATGAAACTTGAACACTATATGGTTAACTTGGACACTAAATTTTTTTATATCATAATATATTATCTATATATATCACATATTATTAGATATATAAAAAAAATTGAAATGAAAAAATATAGGATAAACCAAAAGACGAACATCTTAATAGCTTGGTTTGCTTACAATATTGCAAAGTTCAGAGAAAAATGATAACAAAGGGATAATTATATAAAGTTTAAAGAGTTTGTTATTCAACTGATAAAATCCATATCAGATATTGGAATTTCTACCTGATATGTTGATTGGAAAGGAGATTGATTTAGGGTTGTTCTTCATACAATAATATATATTTGAGGACCTTATAAATCTATAATTATGAAAAGTTCTATTCGAATTAATGTATGAAAGTAGAAACTAAAATTAGGATACATTCATCTTAACCCAAAAAAATCTATCTATCTGCGACATCTTAAAGGCAACTAAAACAAACTAAGATACATTCATCTTATAAAAAAAATGGATATGTGAATTCAAAATCTATTTGAATAATTGAGATCATACCCTTAAAAAAATGGATTTGTGAATTGAAAATCTATTTGAATAATTGAGATGATATCATCATGTCTTCTCATCAATTTGAATAATTGAAATCATATGGTCACAGGCAAGTTTAGAGAAAAGCATATCTGTCATGCAAAAGAAGACAAGCATAGACCAAACAAAAGATATACTTATAGCAACCTTTTGTCCGCCTTCCGGGCCGGGCAACTGAAGAAGTTGCAGAAAGCATAATCTTGATAAGCTGTGTAACAAATTATTGTCAACATGGGATTGGGTTGAGAAATATTTGAAAAACAATCCATTGTTGTGTAACAAATGCTGGTCAACATGGGGTTGGGTTGAGAACTCTTTGAAAAGCCATCCATTCTGGTATATTTGCAGTGGGATACTTTTAGAAGGCAACTAAAATTAGGATACATTCATTTTAACCTACAAAGATGGATCCTAATCTGTTACAGTAAGATATGTAAGCTCTCTTAATTAATATTAAAAACTCTTTAACTAAATAACTGATTTCTCGTTGAGAGCTTCGGGAATGGTCCATAACTCCCTCAACGGTTCTCTATCTTGATCTGTGGAACGATTGACACATAGCCATCATAAGCTTGATGGAAGCTTGGCTATTAAAACCCTTGTTTGGTCCCCAATCTCGCTAACTCAATCCCCTTCAGTTTTACACCATCAAGAAAGAGTAAGCAGAGCTTGGAAGTGCCGTACAAGAAGCTAAACGTTGTGGAACAGGGAAATCTTTTACAGCAACTCAAGAAGCATCAATGGCTGGAGGTATGATCTATTTGGTATTTATATTTCGATTCTGTATCAAAGTTTTATTCCGCATTTTCAGAATCAGAAATTTTTGCTTACAGTTGGTATCAGAGCAAAATTTTATCTCTGCCTTGATGTGTGGATTGCTCATGCGTTTTTATTGTTTATCTATTTTTTATATGGACTGGAGATTCGGTCTCTTGAGGAGTCGATCTTTTGTGTTGCAGACTCTGTAATTTTTATTTTGTATTAATATGTAGAGACTCAACCATAAATATATTTTATTATATATAAATATAAGATGCGTCTCTATATCTTATATATTATATGTAGTTTTGTTCCTCTTTTTGGAGTTTTCTAAAGCACGTTTGAAGCTGATGCGTATCTATAATCTTATTAATTCTGAGTGGACTCTGCACCATAAATATATTTTATTATACAGTGAGTCATTCTCGAGGAGAGTTATTATCCGTTTTTTATCAGACTGCGCATTTGGCACTGATTTAATTGGGTTGTGTATTGGAAATCGACTGTGTTTTTTTTTTTTTTATTAATTGAACTCAGATTTCCAGTTTTGCGAAGTGCTGCATATTTGTATCATGTGGGAAAGCTGATGTGGCCAAAGCCTGGCGTTGCTTCTCCTTTCACATATAGAATCCAGAAAATAGTGTAAGCCTCGTCCAGCGATTATAAAACTCCCATAAGGTTTATTGAGCTTTCCTTAAGCCTGTTGAGGTCTGCATACCTACCGTGAGCTCACCTGTGGTAGCCATGACCATGTTGGGATTTTGTTAAGCTGTACGTGACCTAATTTGGGTGCCATGAGCTTAAGGACATCTTGTGAAGGCGCAACATGTTGAAGGTTATTTGACTGAACCGTGGGCATATATATATATATTTAAGCAAGGGTTCATCCCTTTTTCTGTATTTGAAGAGTTAGGCTCTTACTCTATCTTTATGGCAATAGTCTTGAAGATGAAGATTTTGGTATGAGTTTTGGGGTAGGCATAACTCTATATCTGGGTAATTAAAAGCTAAAATGTAACTTCTACTACCCTAAATACCCCGTCAGGGTTTTGACCCGAGAACCAGAAATCACATTTCAAACTTTTAACTTGGTGTTTGGTGCGAGTGCTTCTAGAGGGTGGCGTAAATTCCAAACATGTCAAATTTTACAAAACCAATAGTGTAAGTTTTTTTCCAGTTTGGCCATAAGCGAAATAAGCAGCAATAATTGAAGCGGCTGTCCCTAACAGTGATTTTATTATAACAAGTGGTATAAGTTTTCACTAGTCAAGTGTTAACCCAAGTGATGCATGATAAGCGCCATGGTCTTTTTCTCGTCCTCCATGAAAGAATGCTTTTCCTTAGGTCGGACTCACTATATTTGTTTCCGAATAGCATTCAGGATATGAGTTAAAGAGTTACAGTTTCACATACAGTTTTATTATCTCTCCTTTCTTGGACGCGGAGAAGATATTGTCCACTATTGTAAAAATCTTGTTATACTTAATAGAATAGATTCAGGGTTGATCATAGACTTTGAGCCTGTCTCTCGATGTGCCTGTTTTTGCCACTGCCACTGGTGCACTGCAGTCCTACAAGCTAGCGGCCAAAGCTATATATTTTTATTTATTTATTTATAAAGATATAGTTTTTTGATGATAACCTTTTAATCTTTTTGTTTCATAAATTTATGAAATATAATGAGTTTATTAAAAACGTATTGTTTACAATTAGTTTATATAACTATATTGGTTATCAATGCCGCATATAAATGGGTTTTGGGACGTACTGATTCCTTAAATTTCAGTATTTCTTTTCTCGACTGTTAGTATCAAGTTAATTTTATGCATAAAAATTATAATGTCTAGTGATCTATATAATTTTAATTGATTAGAGAATAGCCACAGCATCTCTAATTAAATAATATTATATATTATGTTTGATTAAGATCACGTAAAGAATATTTAGACATTAATTGTAATTAATTATACTAAATATGATAAATTTTATCCCACAGGAATTTTTATTATATTTATATAATTAATTAGGATAAAATAATTATTCATAACTTACCCACAGGAATTATGAATTAATAGTTTTATCATGAAGTTAAATTTTATTATAAAGAATATTTGAATCTGCTTGAATTAAAAATTTAGCCCACAGGCAATTTTTATGTCATTAGATTCAATCTTAAAGCATGAATTTACATTGGTAAAACATGAAATTTTATTTGGTCTCAAATTTTAACATAAGCATGTGATCTTTATTTTTTATGCAGTTGTACAACCTGCAAATTTCTCTGAAATTCGTTGTGACATCCCTGAACTTAAAGAAATCTCGTTTGTTTGTTATGAATCTAATATGGTCAATGTCAATATTAACACTTGGTGGATTGATTCTGGATCAACAATTCACATTTCGAATTCCTTACAGGGTTTGCAAAGCCTAAGGAAGCCAGTGGGAAGTGAGCAAAGCATCTTATCAGGAAACAAGATGGGCTCGCATGTGGAAGCTATAGGAACATGCTATTTAACATTAAGTAGTGGTTTTGTTTTAGAATTAGAAAAGACCTTTTATGTTCCAAGTTTTTCTAGAAACTTGATTTCAGTTTCAAGGCTTGTACCTTTTGGATATTCCTTCAACTTTTCAGAAATATCTTTCAGTTTATTTTATAAATCTGATTGTGTTGGGAATGGTATTTTGTCTGATGGTCTTTACTGCATTAATTTACAAAACAATGTCACTTATGATTCAATGCATGTTAACACTGGCACTAAAAGATGTGTTATTAATGATGATTCCTCTAAATTATGGCACCGGAGACTAGGTCATATCTCCATAGAAAGAATTAAAAGATTGGTAAATGAAGGGATACTTAATACTCTGGATTTTACTGATTTTGAGACTTGTGTGGATTGCATAAAAGGAAAGCAGACCAACAAGTCGAAGAAAGGTGCCAATAGGAGTTCAGACATATTAGAGATCATACATACTGATATATGTAGTCCAGACATGGACTCACATGGTCAGAGATACTTCATTTCTTTTATAGATGATTACTCACGATATATGTATCTCTACATGCTTCATAATAAGAACGAAGCATTAGATGCCTTTAAGATCTTTAAGGCTGAAGTAGAGAAACAATGTGGCAAGCAAATTAAGATCGTGAGATCGGATAGAGGTGGAGAATATTATGGTAGATACACAGAAGATGGACAAGCACCTGGGCCATTCGCAAAATTTATTCAAGAGCATGGGATTGTTGCCCAATACACCATGCCTTATTCACCCGACCAGAATGGTGTAGCAGAAAGAAGAAACCGAACTTTATTGGACATGGTGCGGAGTATGCTTAGCAGCTCCAATCTTCCTAAATCCTTGTGGACTGAAGCACTTAAGACGGCAGCGTATATATTAAACCGAGTTCCAACCAAGGCCGTTCCTAAAACGCCATTTGAATTATTGAAAGGTTGGAAACCGAGTTTGCGACATATGCGCGTTTGGGGATGCCCGTCTGAAGTGAGAATATATAATCCACAAGAAAAGAAGCTGGACCCAAGGACCATTAGTGGGTTTTTCATTGGATATGCTGAAAGGTCTAAAGGTTACAGATTTTATTGTCCATCTCACAGCATTAGGATTGTGGAATCAAGAAATGCAAAATTTATTGAAAATGACTTGATCAGTGGGAGCGATCTAACCAGGAACATAGTTTCCGAGAAGGATCATTCAGAATCTCAACCTTTCACCTCAAGTGATAGATTGGTTATTGTTCACAGCACCCCTCAAGTACAAACTGGTGTTGAACAACCAATTGTTGAAGTTCCACAAGCTGCTGATGGCATTCTAGTAGATCAGGTAGTTCAAGAGTTTCCAAGAACATTTGAACAACGAGTTGAACCACATATTTCTCAAGAAAATAGTGATACAACATTAAGAAGATCTACTAGACCAAGGAGATCAGCAATTCCTGATGATTATGTTGTGTATCTGCAAGAATCTGACTATAACGTTGGAGCCGAAAATGATCCCGAGTCCTTTTCATAAGCCATGAATTGCAAAGAATCAGAATTATGGTACGATGCCATGAAGGAAGAGATGAATTCTATGAAGAGCAACGAAGTCTGGGATCTTGTTGAGTTTCCAAATGGTGCAAAAGCCATTGGATGTAAATGGGTCTTTAAGACAAAGAAAGACTCATTAGGCAACATTGAGAGATACAAGGCTAGACTTGTTGCTAAAGGATTCACTCAGAAAGAAGGAATCGACTACACAGAGACTTTCTCTCCTGTATCTAAGAAAGATTCCTTGCGTGTTATTATGGCATTAGTAGCCCATTTCGACTTGGAGTTGCATCAAATGGATGTGAAAACGGCTTTTCTAAATGGAGATCTAGAGGAGGAGGTTTACATGAAACAACCTGAAGGATTCCCCTCTAGTGATGGTGAGCAATTGGTTTGCAAGCTCAAGAAATCCTTATACGGTTTAAAACAAGCATCCCGCCAATGGTATTTGAAATTTCATAATGTAATTTCTTCTTTCGGTTTCGTAGAAAACATTATGGATCAATGTATATACCTGATAGTTAGTGGGAGTAAAATTTGTTTTCTTGTTTTATATGTGGATGACATTTTGCTGGCAACCAATGATAAGGGTTTGTTGCATGATGTAAAACAATTTCTCTCTAAAAATTTCGATATGAAGGATATGGGTGAGGCATCTTATGTCATTGGCATTAAGATCCATAGAGACAGATTTCGAGGCATCTTGGGTCTATCTCAGGAAACCTATATTAATAAAATTTTAGAGAGATTTCGGATGAAGGATTGTTCACCAAGTATAGCTCCCATTGTGAAGGGTGATAGGTTCAATTTGAATCAATGCCCGAAGAACGACCTTGAAAGGGAACAAATGAAGAACATTCCATATGCTTCTGTTGTCGGAAGCCTAATGTATGCTCAGGTCTGCACAAGACCTGACATTGCATTTGTTGTGGGAATGTTGGGACGATATCAGAGTAATCCAGGTATAGACCACTGGAGAGCTGCAAAGAAAGTAATGAGGTATCTTCAAGGAACTAAAGACTACATGCTTATGTATAGACGGACGGACAATTTGGAAGTAATTGGCTACTCAGATTCTGACTTTGCTGGATGTGTTGATTCACGCAAATCAACATCAGGATACATTTTTATGATGGCCGGTGGAGCTGTATCATGGAGGAGTGCCAAGCAGACCTTGATTGCCACTTCCACTATGGAAGCTGAGTTCGTCTCTTGTTTTGAGGCTACTTTACATGGTGTATGGCTTAAGAGTTTCATTTCTGGGCTTAGAATTATGGATTCTATCTCTAAGCCATTGAGAATGTATTGCGACAATTCAGCTGCTGTTTTTATGGCTAAAAACAACAAAAGTGGGAGTCGAAATAAACACATCGACATTAAGTATTTAGCCATAAGGGAACGTGTTAAAGAAAAGAAAGTGGTCATTGAGCACGTCAACACTGAGTTTATGATCGCTGATCCTTTGACTAAGGGCATGCCACCGTTTAAATTCAAGGATCATGTAATGAATATGGGACTTGGTTCCATTATGTAGTTTCTCATTGTATGAACAATGTAATTTTTAATGAAATTCTTAATTACTGTGCTGTTTTTTCTCATACATATGTGCACCTTAATTTAATTTGAGAAAATTCATCTATGAGGACCAAGAATAAACATAAGGTTTATTCATTAAGAAATTGTTGCCACATAAATTAAAATAGCAATAAATACATAGTAATACATGGAAGGTAATACTTGTCATAAGAGGACTTATCGCCATGATTCTTGTATCTATTACTTAATACAGATTGTCAATAGGTTTTAAGATGAGACATTAAGTTTGGAAGTATGGACCAAGTGGGAGAATGTAAGCTCTCTTAATTAATATTAAAAACTCTTTAACTAAATAACTGATTTCTCGTTGAGAGCTTCGGGAATGGTCCATAACTCCCTCAACGGTTCTCTATCTTGATCTGTGGAACGATTGACACATAGCCATCATAAGCTTGATGGAAGCTTGGCTATTAAAACCCTTGTTTGGTCCCCAATCTCGCTAACTCAATCCCCTTCAGTTTTACACCATCAAGAAAGAGTAAGCAGAGCTTGGAAGTGCCGTACAAGAAGCTAAACGTTGTGGAACAGGGAAATCTTTTACAGCAACTCAAGAAGCATCAATGGCTGGAGGTATGATCTATTTGGTATTTATATTTCGATTCTGTATCAAAGTTTTATTCCGCATTTTCAGAATCAGAAATTTTTGCTTACAAGATACTCTTACAAGGCAACTAAAATCTATCTGCATAGTGAATTGGAAATATTTGAATAATTGAGAGGATATAGTCACGTCTCATCAATTTTGAATAATTGAGATCATATTGTCATGTCTCATAACTTACGGTTACCGGGAGGCAATATAGGCAAGAGTCATATCTCTCATACAGAAGAAGACAAGCACAACCAGTCAAAAGAAAGAATGAGCAAGATTCGTGCCTACGGGGACAGGCAATTGAACAAGTTGCAGGAAGCATGCGCAGAAGAAGCATAAAACTTTAATGTAATTTGGCCGTTTTAGGTTTTATTAAAATTTATTTCTCCTCTGTTGTGTTGTTTGACAGAGAACCTCCATAAAAGTTAGTGTTTATAGTATGAGAAGTTCAATTGAACTTGGGTTTAGGGTGCTGGATAATGATAGTTCTTTAGGTTTTAGAGAATGGATCTAGTTGCACTCTTGAGCATATCATTATCTTTTTTAATAAAAATAAAAGAAACAATCAAAATAATGAGTGATTTAGATTTTACAGCATGCAGAAGTGTACAATTGTTTTTTTTTAATAATTTTTTTAAGAAATTAATTTTTTATTAAAAATTATTAATGTTGCTTGTAGATTTGACCAATGTACACTACAGACCATCAATACCAACAAATGGAATTTTACAAGTCTAAGTATTTTTATTTCAAAATATAATTTTATTTTATAAAATGAAACTCATTAAACCTAAATGAATGTCCTAGATGGAAATATACAGGCAAATTATTGCAAGACTTCATCACCCTTTATCAAATTCTATGAGGAAATTGAGTTTTCACTCATTTTGGTTTTTTTTAGGAACTCAGATTTTTTTAAATAATGTTCATTAACCCTAGTTGAATGTTGTAGATGGAAATGGAGAGGCAAATGATTACTAGACTTATTAACTGGTGTATTGGATTTTATGAGCGAAGTGAGCTTTCCACTTTTTGGGTTTATTTAGGAACTCGGATCTATTTGGTTGTGTTGAAGATTAGAGATCCAAACTCACATAGACTGTTTGGAAATGGAGAGGCAAATGAATGCTGTACTTAGTCACTGGTGTATTAGATTTTATGAGCAATATGAGATTTGATTCCTTTTGAGACTGTTTGGAAATGGAAAGGCAAATGAATGCTGCACTTAGTCACTTGTGTATTAGATTCTATGAGCAATATGAGATTTGATTCCCTTTGAGTATATCTGGGAACTCAGATCTATTTGGTTGAGCTACAAACTCTTGTGAATATCTAGGAACTCAGATCTATTTGGTTGAGCTAAAAATTAGAGATGCAAACTCAAATAAACTCTTGTGAAGTGTGTAATGGTACAAAATAAGTAATAAAAATAGCAAGTAAAACTATTCAGACAGACGCTGTGATATGTATAATGGTGCAAAATATATCAGAAAAATAGCAGGTAAAAATATTAAAAAAATATTTTATTAGGAAATCACTCAATCTTTTTTCAGGGACGAATCCATACTTCAATTACTAGAACCATTATGAAGTGCATGAGTATCAACATACCTAAAACCTTGGGTAGTTTCTGTAACTCTTCCAAATCTCTACTGAAAAAACAATATCGCAACCAACTTCGAGGCGAATAGAGGTGAATGTGTTTACTCTGGAGGATGACAATGCAGATCGCAGAGAGCATCGACTAGTATTTGACCGCAAAGATTCTGTTCCAGAAACTTTCATTGGAGTTGCATCTTTATCCTTTGAGAATCCATGTATGCAGAGAAACAATTTATGGCACCATTCCAAGCACTAACCCAACAGATCATCATGGTGGTCGTGTTGGGCCGCATGGATGCCCAACTTGGTTTTCGGTTAGAATTGCCTGTCTTGCACTCTCACTTCCCATCAATTCGATGTCTTCATCGATTAGAACTGGGAACCTTCTAGAGGCCGGCTAAGGCTGGGAGCAGAAGAGTTGAGTAGATTTTGAGTTGGGTTTCTGTGCTTTTGGTCTTGATCCATCAATATTCTGGTATATATCACTGGAATGAAATCAATGCGTTGCGGAAGGATATCAGTGAAAGGCGAAGCGGAAGAAATTGATGTCTCACCGAGGCCTAGATCCCAGCAGAAACATGGAAAGAGGTCGAATCCTTTTTCCACCAAAAGGTTTGACAAGTTTGAGAGAATCTATGCCGAACTCTCTGCGAAAAGAGAATATATTGCGAAGAATACTGGTGCACCAAAGTCCCTGGTTATGTTCGTGTATTCAAAGAATTGGATTCCGGTGGTGGTGAGGCCCAGAGAAGGAAATGGGAAGCAAAATGTTGAGTCTATTTCGTTGATGTGCTTACTGTTTGAATGCCACAATTTTTCCCACACAGGATTTGTTGTCATGTGATTGGAAAATCATGGTAAAAAAGGATCACTTTTGAATCTCAATGAAAAGTATGCTTCAGGTAGAAAGGCATATCGGCTTTAATAAAATGTCTTTAATCGTGGTGAGCAGGGACAAGCAACAATACTTTTAATGAACTCTCAGCCGAATATGTGTATCACCAAAAATAACCCAGAACAATACTAATGCGATCCCAGGAACCTATGATTCGCATTCAATACAAGCGACATCATCTTCTCCTTGCATGTATATTCTTTCAAGTCCAATTACATGAGCCCTAGCTGCAGTCTAAACAGTTTTCAACCGACTGGTTAAGCTTTCATCTGTGAAAATTTCTTCCATGGTTTTCCCAATAGAAAAGGGCATAGCATACCCTAGTTCAACATAACTTCTTACTACTTTGTCCCAGATTTCATCTTTCTCCACGAATCAACCAAAATTTAAAAGTATTAAGAACGGAAGTTATTAATTAGTCAATCCATTTATATTTATTGGATGATCATTTATGCTTTTGAGCATCTTTTGATCGTTTGATCCGAGATTCCGAACTTGTGTTGATGATTCTTGTGTGTGGCGAGCGTCCACCATTAATATGTCAGAACGAAGATTTCCAAGTCTCAGACCCTCTATTCAATGGAAGTTATTGCTACTGATTTTGTTTGAAAAAAAAGGCAATATGCATTGCACATGTAATTTGAGATATTTTTAGATGTCTAAAATTTTCTTTTAAGCGAGTAAAGATTGTATCAATCTAACCGAACATATACACAGTATTAAGTTGTTGGTTTGCCACAACACTTACAAAAGAGGATCTATTATCACAACAGTTGCAAAACCAAGATTCCTATTCTTGACATAGTATTAAGTTGTTGGTTTGCCACAACACTTACAAAAGAGGCTCTATTATCACAGCAGTTGCAAAATCGAGATTCCTATTCTTGACACAGTATAAATTCTTGACACAGTATTAAGTTGTTGGTTTTCCAAAGCACTTACAAAAGAGGATCTATTATCACAGCAGTTGCAAAATCTAGATTCCTATTATTGATATATATATTGAGCACTGTTAATTGGGTCACCTGGATACCAAACCTGCGGGGCAGGGCTAGCCTTTGGAAGGGGCGGGCGGGGCTAGCCTTTGGAAAATAGAAGTCATTCACGAATGTTAAGTCTGGGGTGCAGTTTGCACATTATTGCATGAGCAAGCCAACTGATCTGAGTGCTTCTTTATGGAAAAATCAAGCATTACCATGCTAGCTATTGTGGATTCGCTTGGTGAAGCCATGATTCTACTCATTGTGATTTCAACAGTATTTAGGGTTTCAGTGGATGTATTTTTTCCATTTACTATGGACAAATGAGTGAGGGTTTTCCCTCTTTGACTCGACAATGGGAGTTGAATGCTTCTTGTTGAATGTTGCAAATGTGCAAGGGGGAGATCACTATGGATCTGGTTAGATATGGGCTGTGTGTGAGGAAGAATCATGTGAAGTTGTTTAAGAGGAAGGGGAGTTGAAGGGAAAATATGAAAGGAAGGACAGTAATGGGTTTCTGAGAGTATATCGATTTTTGGGTTCGATGAGAGGAGTCATAGAAATTCAACCGTTGCGGCGGCCATGGGAGTGGTCATGGAGGTGGCCAGTGCGATGGGTATCATGTTTATTTTGAGTAGGGTTTTATACTTGACAACGCTTTGTAGAAACCCTAGAAACCCTAAGACTAGTGAGAATGGAGGAGGGGTTGAAGAATCTGCATAACAGAAAGATGTCTATAACCTGAGCAGAAGAAACCTAAGGCCAGGCCTTTGTATGAGTGCATCAAACAGCCCTCGGAGAGCTCATGTTCAGCGAATCAAGTTCTCTTCTTTGGCTTCTCTAAAGTCGAAAAACATGAGCACAAGCATCATCACTCCAAAGCTAAAAAATATTTTCAAAGATTAAAGAAATCCCATAAATACAATGGAACAAAAGTAATAAGGGTAGGAATTGTTACTTGAAGCATGATTGTGATTGTGGTGCGGTAGTTGACCTAGGGTTTTGAACCCACCCCAAAGATTGTTGAAAAAATTGATGGTTAATAGATGATCCGAAGAAAAATCAAGAAGCTTATCGGATATATAGAGATCATTGTAACCATATGGAGAACTTTGCTTCCCATACGCAATTCGTGGAGATCACATATATTGGAGGCTCTATTTTCTTTTATTTCCTCTCTCAATCTATTTTCTAATTTACTACTCATTCACTTTTCACTTTTTTGGAGTTTCCCTCCATCTATTACATTTATTTTGTTTATATACTTATTTTTCTTAATTTGTTAATACTAATTAAGTCATATATTAATTATATATATATATATAAAATAATAAAATCTAATTAATATATTAATACCCGAGCATATATTAATATTTTGAATGATATTTATACCTGTAGCTCTGCAGAAAGTTTGAATGATATTTTTGTACATCTCCCATTCATCAACTGAATCAATACCACCCACAAGAACATCATCAACAAACATAACATGGGTGAAAATAACATCTTTTATAAGTTTTATACCTTTAATTTTACCATCCATTAAAGCCCTGTTCACCAATCTGCTGAACCCATCCATAATCAAAATGAACAGTAGAGGGGATAGAGGACAACCCTGCCTCAATCCCCTGGAGCAACTGAAGAAATCTGTAGGGCTGCCATTCACCAGCACAGCAATATTTATGGTCCTGATGCAGGCCATGATCCATTTAATGAATAATGGGGGCATACCAATCTTGATGAGAATTAGTCTGATGAAAGACCAATTTGCCCTATCATATGCTTTGACTAAGTCCATCTTGAGCAGCATAGCTTTCCTTTTATGAATCTTGATGCTGTGGATTAGTTCTTGAGTGATGCCAATAGCATCATGTATTTGTCTGCCTTCTAAAAAACCAAACTGCTCTTCAGATATATGAGTAGATAGGGCACTTTTAAGTCTGTCAGCAATAATTTTAGAAATTAGCTTATACAGCAGGTTACAAAGAGCAATGGGGCGAAATTCTCCAAATGTTGCAGGCTTGTCTTTCTTTGGAATGAGAGTGACAAACGTGGAGTTTAAACCACCAGGTATATAGCTATTTTTCATGGAGTAGTTGACAAGTTCCAGTAGTTCATCCCCCATCAAATCAAAAAAGTGTTGGTACAGCTCAACTGGCCATCCATCTGGCCCAGGAGCTTTATCCTTTGCAAAAGACTTTAATGTTTGCTCAATTTCAACCAAGGTAACCTCTCTTTGAATATGCTCTGCTTCATGCTCCTCAAGGAAACGTGGGTATAAATCAGCCACTTCGAATTGTTCATCTATATAATGATCCCCAGGGTCTGCATAAATATTATTAAAGTAAGAGAAAGCTTCAGATTTTAGATTTTCAATACCCGAGCACAAAACTATTAATATATGCTCGGGTATTAACAAATTAAAATATATTAATAGTTTTATTATATTATATATTAATAATTTAAAATGAACTATATCAAAGCTAATTTAATAATAAAGTATTTTTATAATAAAACTATTAAACCTAACATCTAGTATTGAAAACATTATTAAAACTAAAAATTCTAAATAAAATTAATAAATTAAGTAATACATGAATTTAATAAAATCAAAATTAAATTAAATTAATCAAACTAATTAATAATAAATTTTCTAACTTTGAAACATTAGAGAATACATAAAGAACACTTAATTAAACTTGACAAACCCTAACCTCTTTTAAAACCTAACACCTAACCTACTTCCATCTACCAAACCACTACCACCACTACATATACAAAGATCATTGGGCAATCACAATTTCTTCCCAGACTTCACTGTCTCTTGGTGATGAACTATCATTTCAAAAAGGCACGTCCTCTCTTCTCTCAAAACTATACAATATATTAATATTATATATGGGTAAAAAGATACACGGAAAAAAGGTTTTTGATAATTTATTTATTTTATATGTAGAAGGAGAATGGGTTAGCAAAGATTATGAGGGTATTATTATTATTATTAATATTCAAGGAGATGGGAACAAATGGATTTTTACAAAAAGAGAGGAATTATTTTTTCTTCAAAATGGAGGATATTTGTTATTTCTTGTAAGGGAGGGACCCACAGGGACTTTAAATATTTTCAAAATCAGATGCAAAGAGAACCATGGTGAATGAATGCATCTGGAGGATTAATGGAGGTTGTGAAATTAACATGTATTGAAAAATAATCCAGATTGTATACTATTAATTGTATAATTTACTAAATTTGAACAGTGCAGATGGATTCGGAGACCCCCTTACCCCCTTCTGGGAGGTCTCCGAATCCATCTGCACTGTTCAAATTTAGTAAATTGTACAAATTCATTATCAAAATTATAATTTTCCACTGCTGGAATGACACAACTAAAAATGACCAATTGTTATGTGGTCATTTTTAGTTTAGTTCTTATCTGGTGACCAAATTGGTCATTTATCTTAGTCATTTTTAGTTTAGTTCTTATCGCGTGACCAAATTGGTCATTTATCTTAGTCATTTTTAGTTAGTTCACTTAACATTTCTCAATTTTAGTCATTTATCCCTTGAAAAAGCTATGGTGACCAAATTTTTTGGTTGCCTAGTCACTTATCTCTCATTTTGTACTAGTGGTTCTCCGTGCTCTTCTCCCTTAGGGCTGGCAGTCCTTTTTGTGTGACTGTTCCCCTTTTTAAAAGTGTTGACTGAGAGTGTGGGATGTCAGTGAGGTTTTGCCTTTGTTAAAGTTTGAAGCAGTGTCTCATTTATGGCTTGTTGCTCTCTTCTTTCCTGCATGTTTTCATATCGAAAACTTTGGAATTCGGCCTGTAGATTTTGCATGGATTTCACTAAATCCAAGTTGAGTTCCACCACAATTTCTTTCTCTCGTGGTCGGGAGTTCAGATTTCCATGCATGCTGCTGCCCCCTTCTGCATTCATTTTCAGACACTGACCGTACCTGCAGTGTTTATATAAGCGTCAAGAACAAAAAATCTGTTAGTTCATTTTTTTTTTACATAAATAAAATAGAATTTCTGAAGGTATGTTTCTGTTTACTATGTATCTGTAGAGGATGTTTGTAATGAGCCCAATAGGTCTCTTAGTTTTGTAACTAAGCTCTGATACCACTTGTAATGTCCTGAAATAGTAAAAAAAAATAAAAAAATCTATTACTGAAATAAACTATTTAGGAAGTGATGACTTACAAATTAACTTCAGCACTGACAAGAAACTTACTACACCGGTACTTAATTGTGGCATTTGATTGTGTCTTAACTTCTTAGTTGTCAAGGTCTTACTGGTTGTGATTTCTACAGCTTTGCGGAAGTGATGTAATGAATAGAAATGAAACTCTGTCATAAGTGAACAAATGTTTAGAGTATAATAATATAAATCCTTGTCTTACTGTTTCAAGAGTTTGTGTGCATATTTATAAAAGTCTAATTGAAAATTCAGGTGGGATGGATCCCTAATGATAGCGGTTGATGACCCGTGATGAGATGCATGGTCTTTCAAGGGCTACGTACCCCGACAGAGTTGCTAAGAGGTAGGGTGGAAGAAATGGAAACTTTTGACTTACTTAGAAAGTTTCGCTAATGAAATCGATTCGTACTTGGTTTGCAGGTGTACCTATGAGGCATTTACTGAGAGTGCCTACTCCACCTTTCTAGAAATTATTTAAGTCTCAAGTGTGAGAGGTTTTGGGGTTGACACTTTTAAAAGCCTTGTTGGGGTTTGTAATACTTGTGAAAGTTGTACCACTTGTTGATTTTGTAATTACTTAATGGCGCTATGTAATGTTTGGGGTCTTTGCAATGTTGATTGCGTTTACAATACTTGTTCATTACGAATGGCTCTAATACTATAGAGATTTGGGTCAACATCAAAATACTTGGGGTTGGTTGTAGCATTGAATGTAGCTCTACGATGGCACATGGCCAACATTTCCAACTGTGCTGAGGGTTTACTCTTGGGTTCTACACCAATGACGAAGCATTTTTGTGGTTTATTTCTCTTATTTGTTGTGGATGCATTTGAGGATTCGTTTACTGACCTGAACTTGGCTCATGGTAAGCACACCATATGGGATAGAGATGGTGACTTAAAATATGAAGGTAATTCCTCCCAGATTCATACTACATTTCCTGCTATTGCATCTAGATAGTTTGTGATATAAAATTCAGAGCTATGACTTATATAGCGTTTTTGATTAGCAGGTATTGGTTGCGTTTCTCTTCTGCGTGGCCAGTACTCGATATTGATGGCATTGCAAAATGGTAAGTCCATATTTCACCATTCCTTATCTCCTCCTTTCGCCTCTGTGGAGTGTACTGTTGGTGTTTGCTATGAGGAACTCTGTGAGCCCGGTTGGGTTTTTTGCAACAAGTTTTTGGGTTCCTTTAGGTCGTCATTGGTTGGACCATTGTGAAATGTATCTTTTGGATTTTATGGCACTAGAGGGTTTTGGCCATTCAGCTCAATGTTGAACTTGGTAGAAGTTGTAATAATAATTCCCAATATCAAACTGGGGTTTATATAAAAGAGTCCTTGGACCTGTGGATAAGAGTAATGGTCTTCTACATAACTCTATAGCTGATTTGTGTGTTGCCTAATCTTTGCGTTTCCTTATGGCAAGCGAAGTTTTGATTTCTTTGTTTGCTACCATCGCCTTTTCTCTGTAGGTCGATGGTTGAGTATTGTAAAATAGGAAATCGTGATCTTACTCTGGCTTGCGTTTATCATGAGCTGCGATTGTCTCTGTCTGAGATTTAGAGGAAAGTTGGTATCTGCGTTTCTCTGGGAGACTTTGAACCTGGGACTAATCTCTGCGTCTTCTCTCTAATTGAAATAATGATTAAGAGTTTCTCTTCAAATGGATATCATGGCTCGGTCTGTTGAAAGGATTTGCAATTCTCAGTTTTATAATCGCTGTCAGATGGATGTGTTGATAGTTGGGTCTAAACCCTTGTTTGTATCTTCTTATATGTTCGTCGGTTCCTCTTATTGCGTTTTCTGGTAGTTTACTTTAAATGGAGAAAAAGAGGGATTCGTTCCCTTGCCTTGTATTTCATGTTTAAAGGATGGATGTAAGCATTTGTTCAATGGTAGCGAAAATGCTTGGGTGGATTTATAAATGTTCCTATGTGAAATCTCTATGTTGTTTGACTACAGTTTAAATTAGTATGACTTTAGTGAGACTCGATCTTGTGACCATTTCCTTTGATGGATAAAAGTAATATAGTTTAAATGCTAGGGAATGCACTTGTTTGGTAGTGGGACTCGATCCATGGGGGAAGCATCTGTTGTTGAATTCAATATGAAGATTTTCTATTTGATTAAAATCGTGGAGTTGTTGATAATGTGGAATGATACCCTAGTTTAAAAGAACAACAATATTAATTTACTGTTAATGTTTAAATCTATGACTGGATGTAGTATGGTTAAGAGAATGATGTTTGAAATGACACTGTTGTCATTCCATTTGGTCCTTCCTAAGCATAGAAGGGATAATAAAAGAATTAAAAGAAAACATAAATAATCCCTGCATTACAAGTTGATATAATGATTCAAGCAAAAAACATAAACCTATAAACAAGAAATTATAATAACCCTAACCTAGAAGACAATATAATTTGTCTAGCAAAGGCTAGCTTGGCTAGACCTACTAGACCCTCCACTCAGTTCTGGGCAGAACCTTGAATTTGATACTATTGGTAATGAAAACAATGCTGCAGTATCTATTCTAATTTTAAAAGCCTAACTTTATTATAACTGGAATTTGAAACATTAAATACTCCATACCTGGCTGCTTGAGTACTTGGTCCCTTCCTGTGGAAACTTAGCTGCTTGGCACTTGATTCCTTCCTGTAGAAACCTGCACACTAAACAATAGTTAATGTAGAGCCTGTTGTATCTATCTAACCTGTTAGGGAAATTTCCTTTAGCTAGATGACTTTGGGGTTACCATGTTCCTCCCAACCATGATCCTACAATCGTTCCTAGTTCTGTATGGATCCCCCCGAGATGGATTCCAACATGCAAAAGAGATAGAGGACCTAGGGTTACTGCTGGTTCAGTTTCTTGGAGTAGAAGTGTTTCCTTTAGTTACCATCAGAGAATGATAATGAAAGGATAGATGATCCTCCAACTTGGATCTGCCCTCTTTAAGTAGGGGATTCTTTTAATTATGATTGCTGGAATAATTTGTTTCTTTAAATTAATAAATTTAATATTTAGAAGATATTATTTACTAAATACCTAGTCCTTTTGAACTACGACTTTTTCCAACTGTTTAACTATAAGTGATTTTGATTTATGCTCTCAATTAATAATTATAATAAAAATAATTATAATAAGAATAATTATAATAGCAATAATCATATTTCACTTAACTATTAATACATTATTTATAATATTAAATAATTCATACATCATATATACTAATTATATTCCATAATTAAATAATGACACCATTATTATTAAAGCTCTTAATAATAATATTAGCCTTGAGGCCTTTATACATGTTAGTCATAAAAGACTACTCGTAATTATCTTTTATTTAGTTATGTATCCTCACATGATACTTTTTTTTAATAAAATTTTAAGGACAAGGTCCAATTCTTTGGATGGTCTCGGTAAGCTTGGATAGGCACCTGTAGTCTCTCTCTTTGCATGTCGTATTCCCTCATTTAACATGGTATTTCCCACAGTACTTGATTATAGATAAAAGATGAATCATTTAATCAAATAAAATAAGTGTGATGAAAGTAAAAGTGTTATTCAGAGTCTTTCCGAATTATATCAACTATAGCACAAAAAATCCCCCAACACTATGTTTGGCTCTCCCTTGCTTATTATTTACAAAACACATGCTGAACTAATGGGGAACCTTGTTTCAAATGTGCTGCAAACTCAAAAAACTGTATGTCCAATTGCTCCAAAAATTGCTAAAATACCTCAAAATCTTGTTGGAACTTCCCTTCTTTTTCCATTGTTGTAGACTGCTTATTTGGATGCATAGTTTCACCCAATTCAATAGATTTCTGGTACTTTTCATGAATCTATGTGATGCTTACATATTGCTTCTCATATTTCTCTTGTAATTTCATAACCCGAGTAGTAACCTATTGCAGCTCTATATTAGCCATATTAATCTTCTTTGTGAGGCTAGAATTTTCAGTTGTAGCCTCCATCCTTGTAGAAATTGACAATGTTTGTAGGGACTTAACTCTAGTTTTGACTTCTTTTTCCCATGAATTAACTTGTTTCTATTTCTCTACTACCTTAGGTACTTCTTGTAAATGACTCCAAACCATAAAACTAGTTTTTACCAGTTTTGACATATTTTGTGCTACGCTCCTTGCCTTATCAAATGTTTCCTCAAACTTAAAGATGCATTGCTTCAATTATGCTTTCCTTGGTGTCTCTATATTGGATCGCTGCTCCTTTAGTATCTCATTGCTTACAAACCTTCAATCAATATTTTAATGTCTTCACATTTCTCCTTGGTTGTGGTGGATAGAGTTTCTCCCTAACGCAGTACCAAATGCAACTCCTCTACTAATGTCATCAAGGAAGAATGCTCAACAATGATCTTAGCATGAAATTGTTGAATATCATTGTATATTTTACTCAAGTCCAAATGGCACCTATTCATTTCCTTTATCACAAGTGCAATTTACTCTTGCAACAGTTGAAATGAAAGTTGTGACATATCTATCTCCATACTAGGCTTCTTGAATACCATTGCCAATGATCCTTTAGATTGTTTCACACTGATCCTTTAAATTGTGAAGCTTGTAGCTGAGGTCGAGGAACAGGTGTAGTTACATTTTGACATCATGTCTAAACTACAGGTCAAAGCAATTGAATTTCTTCCAATGGCAGAGAAAGCAAAACCAGAATCCAAGAAGAGTAATAAGGAAGACACTGACTAATTCACTATGCAACTCAAGGGTATTACATGTGAGTTCGATCCAATCCACACTAGCTTTGAGGAATTTGTCAACGATTTGCGTATGTGGCTACCCTTAGTAGCATCTTCAGAACCACAAACTATGTGGCTCGGGATGAGCCACATATTAGTGTTGGGGGCTTTTTGGTGCCCAAGTTTTGGACCTACCACTATGCACCAAGCCAGATAGCTAGATGCAGTTGTGCGCAAATAGAAAGCAATTACATTGCACACCAAGTTCAATTAGCAAGAAAGTGACAATAACAATTGGTAGTTTTGGGATCTTTAGTCTATATAAGTCCTATTTTGTAAGGGGTTGGGGTTTAGTTCTAGGATTTTGATAGTTCCGTAATTCGGTTGTGTTATGATTTTGTATATGCGAAGTATTAAGCTATTGAGATTAGTTTTGTAGTATTGTAATTTTGTATCAAATTTTGCTAATATTAGAATGAAGATGAAGTTGTTCTCTCATCCATCTTCTATGAATTGTGCTTATGTATGGATTTATGGTGTTTTATTAGTAGGATTAATGGATGAATGTTAGTAACATGATCATATTTATGCCCATGACATAATTGGATGCATGTCTAAGTAAATAACTATTAATATGTCAAGTAGAAAGAATCCATTCCTCCTTGCACAACCCTAATTCAGGTATCTGTGATCTATCCAAGGATAATTTTAGGGGTGAAATTTAGCCCATAGGCTATTTTCGCATGATTTTTTCCAAAAAAAGATTCGCCAATTTGAATTTTTTGAAGCCCCATTTCGCCCAATTTTGACGGGGTCAACTTTTTTCACTCTAAAAATCGCCAAACTATCATATAAAATATATAAAATCCTTAAAAATTGAAATACTTTTAGAAAAATATCGCCAAATATTTTATAGTTAACATTTTCAGAACTGGTAAGATTCTTCAGGGTTTATAAAATTTTAAATAAGTATGGGTCCTTAAAATTATCCTTGCTATCTCAACAATAGGCATATCTTCCTCCTTTAGTGGATTGACTTTGGGTCACACCTTGGACCCTTAAGATGTAGACATTAACAAACTCACTACAACTTCTCCACAATAAAATTCATTGTTACACTCTTTGACTCTCTTATGACTACTCATATACTCAAACAAATGAATGAATTTCTATGCTACTGAACCCCCTTAAGATGTTCAAAGCACCTTGTTATTATTGTACAACCTCATCAATAACACAAATCCATTTTTTTAATTATCCACATAAATACTACAATCTGCGAGATCTTAATATTTCCCATCATCTAGTTGTCGCTTCAACTACTTCATTAACGCATTCATTGATCTTCTTTTCGACTAAGTCTCATTATTATTTAATTTTCCATAAGTATGCGATGCGTTGTACTTGATTTATTTTCAAAATTCAAATTCTCCTACTTCTATAGCTATGTAACTGCCATAACTTTCCTTAAATGCACATAATGAACATACACTATCTATATCCTATCTGATCTACTATATACATAATTAGTAATCATTGCTTCATATTTTCATACCTCTTACCCTCGCGGGAAATAGTACACTTCAATCAACTTCCATTAATCATTCCCTTCAATGGATCGCCCCATGAGGTCTGCAACTCTATGACACCAACCTCAGTGATGTAGGTAATATGAAATGGTCCCATACATCACATGTGCAACTTCCTTGAATGTTTAATACACCTACTATCATACAATAATACCAAAGAAATAGGATACAACTCACGCTTCCTACTATTCTTGTCATGCTGTGCCTTTTTCCTTCGCTTTTCCACCTATTGACTAAATCCTGCAAGTAGCATGTCCTCCTAAAGTTCCATCAAATTATACAGTGGATTTTGCATTTATTGATCATATTTGTAGCAAGTGCAATATGCAAGCTTGGTAGAACAAACTCAATGAGCATTACTGCCTCTTTCCCAAACACCAATCGAAATGGTGTAAACTTTGTGAGTATCTTAAAAGTTGTTCGATATTACCATAAAACTATTGGAATTCTTTGATCCGAGTCATCCCATTTCATGTTGCAAACCTTTATGATTGCACACTCTAGTATTTTTTTAAATGCTTCTACTGTCCCATTTACTTGTGGAAGATATGGTGTACTCTTTTGATGATGAATCATGAATTCCTATGTCAACTCCCTTATTATGGAATTCAAATAGTGCATCCCCTGATCACTCATCAATGGCTTAGGAAATTTAAATATTGTAGTAATATTTTCAAAAATAAAACATGCTCTTATGATGTACACTCCTTCACCTTCACATCTCTGTAAATTAGTCAAGTACCACACCAACATGAAACAACCACGCATCCGACAACTGATAATCTATGCTTCCTTCTATTTCACCATTTTCTATCATAGATAAATGATCCAAATTCCAGACCCATGTTTTGTTTTCCCGGCTTGGACACCACTTCGAAATCAAATTCCTGAAATAAAAACAACCAACTACATATCCTTTTTTCGATTTAACCTATATGGTCTTTTCTTGATTGTCTCACTTCTGTAATGCCCTTCATCTTTGAGAAAATTCTCGAGAACATATCCTCATATTCTTTTACTAGGTCCACTACCTATGTTACTGTTTATTGGTCTTAGTAATCTCGTATTATTTCCATATTTGGTTTGTTTTATGTACCGATATTATATTTCTTTGTTTTCAAGGGCTACAAGTATTCTTGCGCAATATGGTTCACACTAGTATCTTGAACTATGCACTCCACCTCTATCTCTTTAATGTTTATTTTTTTTAGATCATCTTCCTCATCCTATCCTTTGTTGGTAATCTTCTAGTAGAACACATGCTTATTGAGTTCTACAAAATTTTTGTGTGCTACACAGACCACCTTATCATTTATTCTTGTTTTTTCTAAGAAAATCAATTTTTTATATTTCCTAAAATATTATCAAATATTACGCTTTTTGAGGAGAAACCTAATGTTTCACAAAAATGTTTCTGCACTTCATTCCATTCTGGTTTGTCTTCTAACCTCTTCAGAAACATACCATCTCTTTGGTATAGTATCCAGCACGTGGATGAACCTATGAACCCATTGTTCCAGAGGGATATTCCTTTCTTTCCATCTTCTCTCATAGAACAACATATTCTACCTAGGGTTTTGTGCTCCCTTTTTCTAATTTCTCAAAATAAAGGATCACTTCATGTCAATAATCATATTCACATCTCAACTGTTCTGCTGTCACAACCCCAATTTACTTAATTTAAAAATATAGGCACTGCTGGGAGAACCACTACTAGCATGTTTGGATTTATCCACTTGTAAAGTAATCACCATAGGTAACAAGATCTCGTCTCCATCACCTGCTTAAAATTGAGCTTTCAGAAGTTATCACACATTCTGCTCAAAGAGAATTGTAAAGAACCCTAAATCTGTATAATGTCACCAGACTCACCACCATTGTATAATATGGAAAATCCAAGAATATCAAAAACCAATATTATTAATTCAAAGAATATGCTATAACAAGGAATCCCTTTATTTCCTGAATGACTAAATAACGAAGCCAAAATCCGCGTGGCAGATAAAAAATACTCTGCGTCTGGTCGTCCATAACAGAATAACCTCGACAAAACTTATTACCATATGTACATAAAAAAAATGACAGGTCAACAAGAGTTCTCCCACCACCATTATTGGACTGGGAGATGGAGCCGTCATCTCCGCTGCCACCGTCATTATCAAGAGAGTTGCACATGCGTACTTCACTCTACCTGCCATTCTTGCTTACACTCACAACAGGCACAACTGTTGCCAAACAAATCTGAAGCGGCAACTTTTGTTAGCTGAGACTCGAACTCTCAACCAAACGAAACTGAGAGATGTGAATACAAGACCAGAGTTGAGAGTCGCGCATATAAATAGTGCTCTGCGACTCCCACAAAATAATATAAAAAATATGTATCCTATCTCGCTCTTTTTGGGATTGTGTGGGCCATCTGTAATTCGCACTTTACAGGTGCTGACAGCTGTGACAGATAGGCGGGACCAGGGTAGGAATTTGGAAAAAAATTCCACTCGTCAAAACTGACGGTCTTTACACAATATATAAACGTTTTTACAATTTCTTTGTTTTTTTATGACGGAAAATATGAAATTTAGACTGTATTTGACGGGCAAAATGGCCCATGACGGTCATTTTGCCCGTCAAAATCCAAGCCTGGGCGGGACAAGGCAAGAGCTATTGATTACCACTCTCGGTGACAGATAGTAGTGGTTCTCCTAGCAGTGCCTATTGGTGGTATTCCAAGACACTCGAGATCATCAATTGGAGATAGCATTTTCGAGGTACCCTTCACAGGGTCATATACTATTATTGCGTAGAGGCCACTTAAGTAATTAACGTTATTGACCCTTCAATCTCATCATATCAGGAATATAAGCTGCTCGCTCATCCCAAATATCTTTCTCATGCTTATTGGTGGTATTCCAAGACACTCGAGATCATCAATTGGAGATAGCATTTCCGAGGTACCCTTCACAGGGTCATATACTATTATTGCGTAGAGGCCACTTAAGTAATTAACGTTATTGACCCTTCAATCTCATCATATCAGGAATATAAGCTGCTCGCTCATCCCAAATATCTTTCTCATGCTTGCATAGAAGTTAGGGTTATTCACCATAGCCTCCCAACCTTTGCACACAACTATCAAGTTATTGTGTGATTTGTAGGGCACCCCCAACAAACACTTGTGAACAAGATCATCGAGAAGAACCTCCATTATACCAGTTCAAACACACCTATTTGGTGATCCAAGTTTACCGAAATATTTATACTCATCTCTGAAAGCTTTACACAAATCTTAGCATAAAGCGACAGATGTGAAAGTGAGCCAAAGCTCGCTAAAAAGGTGAAACGGGTTAAATATATAATGTGTAGGCATATCAAAGGGCCTAGTAACCTAATTTCATGCCCACTAAAAATGAATAAGGTTATGTTTTTAGTAATGCTAAGTATATTTAAGTATTTAATATAAATAAATATGGCATGTTATGGTAATATTAAGTATATTTAATATAAATTTGATTGGTAAATGTTTATTTCATGTAGGACAAAAAAAGAATATAGTGATGTTTTGGTAATACTAAGTATATTTAAGTATTTAATATAAATTATATTGGTTAATGTTTATGTTACATAAGACAAAGTGTTACATAGGACAATAACTTTGATGTACTAATTATGAATTTTATTTATGTTACATAAGACAATAAATTACTAATTATCAATTTTATTTTTTATAGAACTCTTTATAGATAAACATACGACCTTTGAACTTCAAAAAAATTCATCATTTAATTTGACAAAATAATTACAGAATTAAGTAAGAATTTTTTGAGATGTTATATGAAAAATTGGACTATAGAACGTTGTTTTTTTTGACAAAAACGGCTAGATATTGTATTAAAAAAAGGCGACGGAGTCACCAACACATTTACATCTCCATAACTGTAAACATCCTATCAGTCTTATGGTCCTTAAAACATATGCCTGTGTATTAACAAAAACAGGTCTTTCTGGATACTTAATTACAAATTCCAGTGATTTAACAAAACGGGACTTTCAGGGAATAAAACTGAAAAACAGAGGAGTCAGAGGATAGACTGAGACTAGCGCTGTTTATTGCCTTCGTCCTGATTCTTGATGATTTCTCAAATTCCGTCCGCCCTCAGCTTCGCTATTGCGTCCTCCATCTTGCCCAACCTGGTGTTCATGCTCTCAATGGCTGCTGCGACCCTTGTCTCCAGAGAGTCCAGAGCTGCTTCAACCTCTGCACGCGTTCTACCTATCTCCTCGTCAATTCTGTCAAGCCTTTGTCCTCCCTGCACGTCCAATTGCCTCATAAACTCACCCTGTCGACGAACTCGCCTGCGGAGAACTCTTATGTCTGCTTCCAGTTCAAGGAGCGGGTCTGGGGAGGACGCGACAGAGTCCCCAGAGTAAGCCATAGTATCGAGCACGCACCAGTTGCTCCTCAGGTGATACAGAGGACGGGAGTCAAAAAATTCGGAACAACTTTGCCCCTCAGAGGCGACCTCCTTCAGCGCGAAATATAGAGTCAAGGGTGGTAGGCTTGAGCCCTTCTGAATATTGCTGGGAACATTTCTATGATCCCAAAGAGGATTAAAAGCCATCGAATTGGGTCTGGAAGGGAAACCTTTTAACCACCTGATTGAATCATTCTTCCAGATTCCTGTACGCGTCCATAAATGGCCTCTTTCATTACCGATTGAGGGAGCTGCACGATAATCATTGCCCTGGTTATCCTTCTCACAGATCAACGGTCCATGTTGCCTCATAGTGCTGGTATTTAAGGAGCCTAGATCACTTTGCAGGGTGGTGGAAGACTTCGCACGCCTGGGAGCTGAAGATTTCGAGATTTCCTTAGTCTGCGAGATCCTTCTGCTTAATTGCGCCATGGCTAACGTACAAGAACTGGTACCTATCGTCATCCTCAAGGACGATAACCACATCATTCTGAGGATGGGCATACGGCCGCACTGATGCGAGGATGAAGGAGAGGCTCGGCGAGTTATATAGATCACGTGGGGAGGATCCACGCAGCGAGCTAAGAGTGCTCCCAGCCGTCGGCAGGAACGAAGACCATCTGTCATGTAATTCTTGATATGACGTCCCTTCCCATGTTTAACCGATCCCATGGTGTTACGGAATAGCAACCAAGTTTTGCTCATTATTGACTTTGAGAATCCCTTTCCCAAGGGTTATTGCTTCGTTGGCTGCTTTGTCAGCTTGCTCGTTGTTTTTGCGCAAGACATGATAGAACTTAATATCCTGAAAATGAGGTAAAAGGAGGGAGGTTCTTCTGAGAATTTGATGAAGATGGATGGAGGGGGGAAAATTCATAGTGTTTAAACTCTGTATGACCAACCTCGAATCCCCCACCACCGAGAGGGTCTGAATACCATGTTTGATAGCTTGATTGAGACCTTGCCACAAAGCCATTGCCTCCGCCACATTATTGGACTCTATTCCTAAGTTCCAGGAATAAGTAAGAATTCGTTCTCCATCGGGGTTTAAGATTACCCCTCCCCCTCCTGCCTCCCCTGGATTCCCTTTCGAAGCTCCATCAAAATGCAGTCTATGTTCTCCAAGTTTTTGGCACCAAAGATCAAATTCCTCTCCCTCTGCTCTAATATCCCAGTTGTGCAGGTTGATGGAGCTAACCGGAATGCTAGTAGAGGAGCTCGGGTTCAGATTGTTAATCCAGATGGCTTCGTTGTTAGACAGAGGAGATGACAGACTTAGATGAGATTTGGATCTGATGAAATCCCCTAAAAGGGATTTGACTTTAGTTATCACTTGGATAGGGGTTGAGCTAATTCCTCTAAAGATTCGACTGTTTCTTTCGAGCCAGATTTTCCAGCAGACAAATTTCGGGAGAACCATCCACGCAGTGCCCAGAGGGTCTTTGGCATGGGCCTTGACCGGTGAGGATAGTGGCCAACTGCAGAGAAGGGATGGAATATCATAAAATGTCATGGGAACCTGCCAGGGGAGGAAGGCCAGACTCCAGACTACCGCTGCAAAGGGGCAGGAGATAAACAAATGGGTAGTCGTTTCTTCCGCTTCAGAGCAAAGGGGGCAGCGTGAAGGACCTTCCCACCCTTTTTTTCGAAGAACATCAGTGGTTAGGACGCTATTGTGAGCTAGCAACCACGTGAAATGATCAATTTTTGGCAGAGATTTATTTGACCATATGTACTTCCATATTGCAGGGTTTCTAGGGACATTAGGAATAGCTTTAATACTTCTGTAACCTTCAGCAACGGAGTAGTGTCCAGACTTTAAGCCCCAGCCTCGGGCGTCTTTGCAGGATTTAGCTACCGGGGATTTCCCGTTCAAGCAGCTAAGGAGGAGAGCTTTTTCGTTTTCAAGATTAGGCGGACAGTCCGGAATATTCCATCCAATCCATCTGTGTTGTCCTTCAGGGTGCCAGTTTGAAATGTCCCTGAGTTTGGTGAGCCCAAGATTTGAGAGATGCCTTCTAATGCCCTCCATTCCACCAGTTTTTTCCAGAGGGGGGTTTCCTAAGATGGAATCTTCCCAGATTCTGATTTTTCTCCCATTTCCAGGGATCCAGGTGAGGTCCTCAGCAAAGAAGGGAAGAGCTTTGGAGCAGAGGGAGAATAGGGGAGAACCTTTGGCCACCTTCGGCCCTTGGTCCAAGCATCTTAACCTGGTCCCCTCAAAGTATTTTTTCCACAGAACCTGTTTGCTCCAAGTGACTTTCCCAGTCACCATATTCCAAAGCAGCTTTGCGCCTAGTGCCAGATTTTGAGCTCTAAGGTCACGCAGGTGCAGACCTCCTTCAAGATACGGGGCAGTGACTTTGGTCCAATTAACCAGGGGGAGCCTATTTTCGTTGTGCTTCCCTCCTTTCCACAGGAATCTTCTAAGAAGGGCTTCAATCTTCTTCAGGACAGTTATGGGAGCTAGGAGAAGAGAACTTTGAAACACAGCCATGCTTGCCAAAACCGATTTGATGAGGACAGATTTACCTGCAAGGTTTAGCCAAGACGCCCCCCAGGCTTTGATTTTTGAATTCAGTTTTTCTATAAGTGGATCCCAGCTGGAGATTTTGGCTTTGTCTTTGAAGATCGGGACTCCAAGATACTTGAGTTCTGTCCATTGGTACTTTCCATCTATCTCCAAGATGCGTGATATAGCATTCAGCTCCAGGGGAGAGCAATTCCAGCTGTAAATTTTTCTCTTAAGATGATTGATTTTGCTTCCAGAAGCCTCTTGGTAGATATCCAGAACCTCCTTGAACTTTCTAGCATTGGTAGGGCTTGCTCCGCTTAAAAGAAGAGTATCATCAGCAAATTAGGTGTGATTGACTTCCTTAACTCCTCTCACTATCTTTAATCCCAGCAGATCTTCCTGGACTCTGTAGTTTTCCAACAGAAAGCTAAGCGAGGCCGCCTGAATGGCATACAGTAGAGGGGAGAGGGGACATCCTTGCCGGAGGCCTCTAGAGGCTTGGAAGAAGTCAGCAGCTCTTCCATTTACCAATGGGGCAATCCAAGGGGCGCTTATACAAGCCTTGATCCAAGATATCAGGCCTGGTGCGAACCCAAACCTGGTCATTACTTGATATAGAAAGTCATGACGAACTCTGTCAAAGGCGTTGGTTAGATCCAGTTTAATAACCATTCCTTTTTCTTTCCTCGACACACTGGAGTGGATGGCTTCTTGGACAAGGATGATATTGTCCAAAATTTGTCTTCCTTTGATAAATCCTCCTTGATTCTCCGGGATAATGAGGGGAAGGACCCCTTTCAATCTGTTGGCAATAACTTTGGTGATAAATTTATACCCAATATTGCAGAGAGAGATGGGACGGAAGCGGGAGTAGGAGGTTGCTCCTTTTTCTTTGGGTATGAGGGCGAGGAAGGAGGAGTTTGTGCCTCCCCCTAACTTGGAGCGAGTCTGAGAGGTTTTGACCATCCTGAAAAGATCAGTTTGGATAATGGGCCAACAGGTAGTGAGAAATCTAGCAGTGAAACCATCAGGTCCCGGGGCTTTGTCCGGAGACATGCTGTCCACTGCAGCTATAGAACGTTGTTAATGGAGGTTTGTCCCATTTTAAAATTATCTAAATCATTGGAATTTACCTAAATCATTGGAACTTAGAGAAAATGAGTAGAATAATTTAAAACTTTTCCTCAAAGGTTGAGTTGGTCCACTTATTAAGTTACTTCCAATAATTACTTTTCACAAATCTTTTTAGGTGGACCTACCAAAGTTTATATTACACAAAATATAAAGAAAAGGGACCATCTATTTATTCTACATTTTGAACTTTAGAGTAGGTTTTGGTCGCAATAATTTTTTTCTTTGTAAAATCCAGATTTGGAAGTGTTCAAATTGGAGCACCCTCACCCTTTTTAGTAAGCACTTATATTTTTTAATTCTGTAGGTGGCTATGAAAGGTTCTTGTTGATGGGCATGTTAAGTACAAGTGGTTATTTGCATGAGGAGGACCACACATTCACCTCTATCTATTTGGAGTGTCTTTTGAAGGGTTGTACTTGGTCTAATTTTTTAGGGTTTTATTATTTCTTGGAGGACACACATATGGAGATTGTAACCACTTCATTGTTTTATCATTTGTTTCACTTATTTTATGGAGGTGATTACCTCGAAAACATTATTTTATTGTGTTTTATCATGCATGCAACTTGGAGGGAATACTTACTGAATTATTCTATGTGGATCTTGGAGCACATCTTTCATGTCAAAGATTATCATATTATGATGACGTATTTTAGTGGTGTGTCCTTTCTGGTTATGGTGTCAAAGATTATCATATTATGATGACGTAATAATATTTATTATAGTGGTGTGCCATTTCTAGTTTGGAGGATATATTTCACATGGTATGGTCTAAATATTCTAAGTTCAACCTTTTCCGAGCATACATTCTGTTTAAAAAATCTTAGAATCACATATATTAGTTATGAAAATTGCATAATTTGGGTGCCATGGGGGTATTTGAGGGTGTTGAATCTATTTAAACGGGTGGACCTTTTTTGGAGAGATGAAAATTCACATCATTCATTTGACTTGTCAACCATGATGAGTAAGGTCTAACTAACTCTAATATTTTATTATATCTTTGACGTGTCAACCATGATGAGTTAGATCTAACTAAAAGTTTAAATACGTGGACCTTTCTTGGAGAGATAAAATACAATTTAAACACGTGTACCTTTCTTGGAGAGATGAAAGTTCACATCATTCATTTGACTTGTCAACCATGATGAGTTAGATCTAACTAACTCTAATATTTTATTATATCTTTGACGTGTCAACCATGATGAGTTAAATCTAACTAACTCTAATATTTTATTATATCTTTGACTTATTATGAAATTTATTAATAAATAAGATATTTTATTGTGAGAAAGAGTTAAGTCACTCTATATAAAGGAGCTTTCTGTCCATTTTAAAGTGGTAATGGGAGAAGATGGTCTCCATTTTAAAATGGTAATGGGAGAAGTGGTGAGAGGGTTGGAGCATTGTTTTGAAGTGATGGATCTTATGAGTTGGAGCATGAAGGAGCTCCCTTTATCTTTATGCTTAAGTCTAATCAAACATTAAGGTATTATATCTATTTTGATTATAAATTCTATGATCTTCATTTTGATGTGAATTTTTTTCTGAAAACTAACCTGTTTTCTTTTTTTTTTTAAATATAAGTTTTTAATATTCTTAAGATTAAGCTTTTTTTTTCATTCTTATTTATTTAGTAAATAAAAACATGAATGGTGCGAGAATAACAAATTTATATTTAATTGATGAATAATACCTCTTTATTTTACTTTATGATTTTTCTATTATAATGAGGTTGAGAGTACGAGCCAAAGCTGAAGCTTTTTTTTACTGTTCCCGGTTTCCATTTCCTCCATGGGCTGACAATTATAGGTTAAATCGTGTAACTGCGCATACGCATCTTTCTTAAGTAAGAAATGACCTATCGCTTATGTATGTATATATGTTTCTGCACAGAGGGGATGCTGTTTGAGATCTTGTTAGGAAGAGAAGGAAAATGTCTTGAGGTTATTTGAGTGAATGAATATGATCTGAGGAACTCATACCGCAATATATGTTGCAGGGAAACTTTCATTTGTGTAATCACACAATTTTATTGTAGAAAATTCATATCGTTCTAGGATCCCAATATGTCTGCATATTGGGATCCTTCTCCACCAAGCTGCCACTACTCTTCACCCAGAAAGCCATGGCCCACCAGCACCAGGTTTGTAGAGTGCGGCCACGGTATTGTCAAACACCATCCGATGTTAAAACAAAGCTTATGAAAGGTCCGGTAGCACACCATAGCTCTCTCTGGGCGCAGCCATTTCTCTCCTTACCAGATCTGCGGATCTCCAGTCAGCGGATACGTCTTCGTCTTTCCCAGATCAGGAGTTTTTTTATTTGGAGCGGCGACCCGTATACAGCCAGCAACTTCTAATACACCACATACGGCTTAGTCTCCAGCCTCTATCTGGTGCTCTCTAACCTTTCTCTCCCTCTTTGGCGCTATTTTACCGTCATACCGCAAGTAAAACATTTCAGTGGATCCCTACTACAATCCCTTTCACTTTCAGTGGATCCACTAGGGTTTTATTATGCATTCAGTGGAACATCTGTGTCTGCGTGTTAGCTTTTTTATATGCCGATTCTATCGCTTTGAAAGTCTCCATTAATAATTCCATCCAAATTGTATTGTAGGCGGAACGGAAAATGAGAAGATACGCTAGCAACAAAATTATTCAATCTTCGCGATCTAAGGAAAATGAGCCACTATTTACAAGACTAAAAACAACTTAGATGTCGTAGGTCTTTAAACAAAGAGATATAAGAAAGAAAGAAAAAAACAGATTTAAAGTCAGTTTTCTAACAACTATTTTCATAATTTTTTTAATAGAATAGGATGCATACTATGCCTAGCCTGGAAATTGACTGTCCAACCCTGCGATTCACTACTGGATAAATAATTTATGCAGTAGCCAATTTTGGGCGATCTATGGTGGAACTAATCAAAACCACAATAGATTCAAACCATCAAACACTTTTAGGTCGTAATCAACCACTTTTAGGTCGTAATCTCTTGCGGCATAAAATCCCCTTCTTCTTTTCCTGGATGGTCTCAACCTTCGGTCCATCAATGAAAAGCAGAAAGTGATTTTCTGCCACAAGCTGATAAACAAAATGAAGAGATTACGACCTAACAGACGTTGATTGTTTGAATATATCGTGTTTTTTTAGGATAAAAATTCATCCAGTAGTGAATCGCAGCGTTGCACAGTTAATTTCCAGGATCTCCAATATTTCATTTGTTTATCAGCTATCATCTTCTCCTTTTGCTTCTCAAGCTTTGGTCTCCAGCATTGGCCTTTGGACGGTACCAACTTCTCATAGGCCTTATCCATGGGTCTCCCTTCTTACATAAGCTTTGTAACAAATTCTGTGGACACTCTGTCCACAGAATTTGTTACAAAGCTTATGTAAGAAGGGAGCCTCAACTTTGATGGACAGGGGCATGCAGTGGACAACGTTTTGAGCAGGTTGTGCAATACCCCAGAATTGGAGAAGGCTTATGACAAGTTGGTAGCGTCCAGAGGCCAATGCTGGAGACCCAATTTTGAGATCATCAAGGAAAATGAGAAGGTGATTTTCTGCGGCAAGCTGATAAACAAAATAAAGAAAATGAAGAGATTACGACCTAAAAGACGTTGATTGTTTGAAGCTATTGTCCTTTTGATTAGTTTCAACATAGATGGCCCAAAATGGGCTATGGATAAATTATTTATGTGAGACCTGTAATTATTTATGGGCGTTGGATAGTCAATTTCCAGGCTATGCGTCTGGATCTCCAGTATGCATCCTATTTATAGTTGCATATTACTTGTAGAATGTCTATATATAATTGTGCATGTTTCGGTGTTTACCGCTCTTGCTATGCAATTTCCATCACAGTTAACAATTGTTTAAATCATTCAAAATAGTTATTATTCCAAGTATTTTTGTTTGTTTGTTTCTAAAATATTTTATATTGTGTCTTAATTATAACCCTTTGCTAAACATAATCCTAGTCCTTTACTTGAAACTATATATCTCTATAGTCACGAGTAAAACACTGTTAACTTTGATTAGAAACTATGGGATACACAAAAATATTTTCGTGAGAGTTACAACATGTGGCTAATGTGTATGGAGGCATGTTTTCAGGTAAACAATGAGGAGTATGTTTATAAAATATTAAGTAATAGAAAATTTTTTATACATGTTCTTATTGTATTAAATAATATTAATATTTTAGAAAGGACGAATCATTTATATTTAAAAATAACAATTATTTAGTTATTGAATTAATTAGTGGCAATGATAGTGACATTAAAGCTTACTAACATTTCTTATATTAGGCATATATAGAAACAAAACATTCAAATCATCTAATACTGGGAAGATCATTGAGTTGGTATCTATTGATTAATAATAATAACAATGCATCTAATTCCCTGCCAACAGGGTTCCTTCATGATAGGCACGTGATTTAACTTAAATTCAACCTTGCAGTGACATTAAGGTTAGCATAGCGATGTCTCGAGAGTTAACATAGAGCTTGGTAGAGTTAACAAGTTAAGTAGCGAAAGATAACAAATTAAGCACCCATAACATTTCCCACATGAGTGGTTTATCTGATAATTTTGTAATCATGAGATTCTATCATATGCAGCCTAGATCAAGTGTATGGAACCAATTTGAATGTTTAGAGAAGAGAGTACATCTATTATGATCAAAAGTACTGTAAGTACGAGGTTTCCCTTAGCTATGTGTTGAGCTTCCATATTATCCAGGTGAGATACAATATTTTTTTGTTATGGGCCTTATTACTTGGGGTATCCTCTAGTGTGCTTCCCAATCGAGCAAAGGGATGTTCTACATTTGAAATTTGCGCCCCTATGAGAGCCTTGTCAGTAGTCACACTGCTTGTCTCTTAGGGATCTATGGTACATTCCACTAGGCCCGCTTACCATAGGACAAATATACGCGACTCAGAATTAATGTGGCTTAGTCGTTAGTGCATAGAGCGTGTAATGAGTTTAATCATGCTACACATCACATGCCCCTATTATTTTATGATATGATCTCCGAATCTCTACAATCCATGGCACTAGCAGTCCTTGTGTCGCAATCCCCAGTACACTGATAATGAGCTCGATAGACTACTCTAATTGCATTCAATAGTTGAGTGGATTATCATATCATATGCCTTCTGAGAACAAATTTATCACTTATTAGGTGATTTGATCAAGTATCGTGCATACTTGGGTGAATTCCATAAGTGTTTCGAGTATAGTAATAACAAATTTTACCATGTCAATTCATTCAAATTAAAATCTAAATTGTTCCATTCGATGCAACTTATATAATTTTCTCTATTGCTATTGATATGTACATATACGAAGCACTTAAATCGTTATGACGAGGGTTAAGGATTTAGACGGTATCAAGGCGGTCTTCACAGGGTTAATGCCCGGCCTCGTTAGAGTAGGTCAAGCGGGAGTAACAATTATATTACACAATCCGACATTTCCTGGACTGCAGAGGGAATTCAATGGAACCAGTTTCGTAGACCATATTCGTTCTTGGGATTTCCCCCTTACCAACCACTCACCTAATGTCTCTGTTAGTGATTCTTCCTTCTTCGATGCATTTTTTGATGAAGGATATTGTAAATATGATGATACTAGGAAGAAAAATGAGTCTAAGAAGAGCTAGGCACAACAGAATGAAGAGTTACAATTTACAGCTTAAGTACTCTTGCTCTTCGACTTACTGCAGAAGCATCAATAGTAGAGGACTTCATTTCCCTGGAAGACGTTCAAGCACCCACAGAAGATACGATAACATGACATCATGATTAAATCATAACATTATCCATTATCTCACAGAGATATGTTAGAGAATTGGAACCATCGCAAATTATGACTTATCACTTATCGGAGCACTATTCCATAGTGTCCCGCCTCGCATCCTCTATGGCTCTGAAAAAATTAGATAAGTGAAAAGAGACTAGGCCTTGTCCTCCGAGACTACTTGTCCCTACCAATAAGACGTGGAAGTTTTATAAAATTTTAATTTTAAAATTTGATAAATAAAAGCATTCTTGCAGGGATTTATGTGCCATTAGAAGTGCTTTAAGCCAATAACAAAATCAGAATATTGTATTTACAAAATTCATAAATTTATTTTAATTTTCAAAATATTATGTTTAATATGATAATTTCACAAAATCTTATTAAACATTGCAAAAATTTTTGCGTGAAAAAATCAAGTAGTGCTAGTCAATGCAATTTGACTTTCCAACATAAAGTATGTCCTTGCCAAGGATAATTTTAGGGGCGAAATTTAGCCCATGTGCTATTTTTCCATTTTTTTTCCAAAAAAATATTCGTCAATTTGCATTTTTTGAAGCCCCATTTCGCCCCAATTTGTTGGGGTAAACTTTTTTCACTCAAAAAATCACCAAATTATTATATAAACTATATAAAATCCTTAGAAATTGAAATTATTTTAGAAAAATATTGCCAAATATTTTATAGTTGACATTTTAAGAATTGGTAAGATTCGCCAAGGTTTATACACTTTTAAATAAGTATTGGTCCTTAAAATTATCCCTGGTCCCTGCCTTGGGAGGCAATAAAAATAGTTTTCCCACTAGGTATCCCTATTGACAATGCAATTAGGATCAAAGCATATATTTCATAATGCACTTAACCTAGAAATACCTCATTCTTAGACAAAAATAGTTTTTTAACTTGTAAGGACAAGGTCCAATTCTTTGGATGGTCTCGGTAAGTTTGGATAGGCACCTCTAGTCTCTCTCTTTGCATGTCGGATTCCCTTGTTTAACACGGTAGTTCCCGCAGTACTTGATGATAGATAAAAGCTGAATCATTTAATCAAATAAAATAAGTGTGATGAAAGTAAAAGTGTTATTCAGAGTCCTTCCAACTCAACACTTTGAGATCCAGTAACCCCAAGTGCTCTTCAGAGCCTTTTAACTCAACACTCTCACATGGGCGTTACACTAGTGCAATTCCAGAGCCTCTGCTCAACACTAGTGCTAGAATATGGTTGTGAGGCACATCTAGAATATTTAAGTTGCCTCGGATCCGGTATTCGTTTATCAAGCTTGGAGTGCTCCAGGGATTAGGCCCAACACTCAATGTACCTCAGGGCTTACTCCCAATACATAAACATTCTTCTAGGTACATCGGGGATTATGCCCAGTATGTAGGTTACATGTGTGTTTCTGAGTCCATGCTCAACACACTCATAAGTCAAATAATGTAAAATAATAGCTCTACACAGTAAGTAACAAAATATCATCTCAATATATTAGAGTTTGTACCCTTATCAAAGCTGAAGAACATCATTAAAACATTGGGGGCTTCTTGCCCAGTATATACTCAAATAAAGAAGTCAGTTAGGGTCCATGCCTGATATGTCAATATATATATAAAATAATAAATCATAGGTGCTAGGGCTCATGCCCAATACTCAAAATAAAACATAGGTGTTGGGGCCGTGGCCCAATATAAAAACAAAATAGTTAGTCCAAAATTTAGGATATTACATCCCTTCCCGCTTAGAACAACACCGTCCCTGTGTTTCAAGGGACTAGGAATGAAGTCATGAAACAAGGCACGGTATGCCTCTTTCATGGTGGCCTCATTCTCCCAAGTAGTCTCATTTGGTCCAAAGTGCCTCCATTGCACTTTTAGCTGAGTAATGGTCCTCCTCCTAAGTTGGACCTCTCTCTTGTCCAGAATGTGTAGTGGTTCTGGCATGAACTCCCCTTCGAGATCCACCTGTAATAAGGACCAATCAATAACGTGTTTAGTATCGTATACATATTTATTTAATAGTGAAGCATGAAAAACATTATGAACTTTTATATGAGCTGGTAAGGCCAACTCATAAGCTGTTGGGCCCTTCTTGGCCAGTATTTCAAAAGGTCCACAAAACCTTGGGGCTAGTTTCCCGCAATGTCCCAAGCTCAACGAGCTTCGTTTTGCCTTTATTTTTAGAAACACATGTTCATCGACTTGGTAGTCTTTGTCTTTTATTTTCTTGTCCACATAACTCTTTTGGCGGTCTTGTGCTTCTTTTAAGTTTAGCTATACCTTGGAGACTAGCTGTTCCAAGTCCTTTAGTAGGTCGGGTCCTAACATAAGTATGTCTACTGGACTGTCCCAAGTCAAGGGGGTCCGACATTTCCTGTCGTAGAGTACCTCGAAAGGACTCATTTTGGCCGAGGTTTGATAACCGTTGTTGTATGCAAACTCCGCGAGGTGCAAATAATCTTCCCACTTGGTGGGGTTGTTCATGACATACATCCTCAACATGTCCTCGAGGATTTGCTCTACTCATTCTGTTTGTCCGTCGGTCAGGGGATGGTACGTGGTACTGAATTGTAACTGAGTTTCAAAACCAGAGAACAATGCTCTCCAGAAGTTACTAGTGAACTTCGTGTCTCGATCGAAAATAATTGCTTTGGGTATACTGTGCAATCAAAAGATCTCTTTTCAGAATATTTTCGCGATGTGAACTGCTTTGTAGGTAGATTTCACTGGTACAAAGTGGGATGCTTTAGATAACTTGTCTACCACTAAAAATATGGAGTCATTAAGTTTCTTACTCTTGGGTAAGCATGCAATGAAGACCATACTTATTACCTCCCATTTCCATTCTAGAATGGGTAAAGGTTGAAGTAATTCGGAGGGGTGTTGGTGTTCTTCTTTGACCAATTGGCACTCCTGACATTTTGCGATGAACATGGCGATGTCATCTTTCAGCTTAGGCCAAAAGTAATGTTTCTTTACGGTCGATATCATCTTTTGATATTCGAGGTGCCCTGAATAGGGTTTCTGTTGAAATTCGGTGAGAATGTTTGATCTAATGTCTCCACTCTCTGGGACGTAAAGTCGGTCTTTCGACCATAGTAGTCTCGATTCATTTATCTTATATTCTTTTTGCTATTGGAAAAGTCTGTCTTCCTAAATATTTGCGAGGATTTCCGTGTAATAACGGTCACTCTTACATGCCGTTCGAATTTTGTGGTGTAAGTTTGAGTCAGTTTGTCTCACTGTGACCTCGTAAAGCATATGTGCTCGATGTGCTTTAGTTCGAAATGATATTCACTAAGGAAGGCTAACCACCTGGCCTTCCTGGAATTTAGGTCGGGTTGGTCAAAAAGGTATTTCAAGCTCATGTTGTCAGTCATCAATAGGAATTTATTTCCCATGAGATAATGTCGTCACATCTTCAGAGCATGGATGATGGCGGCTAGTTCAAGGTCATGAGTAGGGTAGTTCTGCTCATGTTCTTTTAGTTTCCTCGATTTGTAGCATATGGAAAAATTATCTTGCATAAGGACTCCCCCGAGTCCTTCCTTGCTTGCATTTGTGCAAACGACGAAGTCCCCATTGGGATCCGCGATACACAGAATTGGTGCAATAATCAGTAGTTGCTTCAGCTTCTAGAAGATTTCTTCGCCCTTATCCATCCAGATAAACTTGTTTTCCTTTCTCTGCAAGGCGGTCAGGGGACAGGAAATCCGTGAAAAGTTCCCAATGAACTTTCGGTAGTAGCCGGCTAATCCTAAGAACGGTCTTATATCGAATGCGCAAGTAGGTGTGGGCTATTCCCTATCGGTAGTACAATAGCTTTGACCTTTTCAGGGTCGATGGCTATTCCCTTCTCGGAAATGATATGTCCTACGTATTGAATCTGGGATTTGTAGAAATCACACTTACTAAACTTGGCGTAAAGCTGGTGTTCCCTTAGTATCCGTAAAACAATTCAGAGGTGCTCCTCATGTTCTATTTCGTTCTTGGAGTAGATCAAAATGTCATCAATAAAGACTAGAATGGATTTATTGAGGTATTTACTAAACGTATTGTTCATCATGCACATAAAGTTGGCCGATGCGTTCGTTAACCCAACTTGGGCATCACTACGAACTCATAGTGGTCGTAATGGGTTCGGAATGAGGTTTTATTGATATCCTCATCACGGATCCTCACCTGATGGTATTCAGATCGTAAGTCGATCTTTGCCCCTCCGACTTGTTCAAACAAGTCGTCAATCCTAGGGAGTGGGTAGCGGTTCTTAATGGTCATGTTGTTGAGTTGGCGGTAATCGATGCACATCCGCATCGTTCTGTCTTTCTTCTTGATGAAGAGTATCGGTGAACCCCAAGGGGACACACTAGGTTGGATGTACACTTTGTCTATTAGTTCTTGTAACTGAAGCTTGCGCTCCACCAATTCCGGTGTGCTCATGCGGTACAGGGCTTTAGAAGCCGGTACTGACCTGGGTGTTATGTGACGTTCCCCAGAAAACAATAAGACATTATGTTTTTTTTTATATAAATATTGTTATCATTGTGAAATTTATTTCAATAAGGAGGCTAGATGAAAAATCTGCCGAATAAGTCCTAGGAGGACTGTTGTAAGAAACAACTTTGATTTTTAATTATTGTTTTAATAATAAAAGGATGAACAGGAACAGCCAGGTTAAATGAGAAGATCATGCATGGAAAAGTGGGGGACAAGTTAGAGTTAACCTCTGGGAAATCAGAACAGGTGTCAGAAGTGTATTTAAGACACTAGACACACCCTGGAAATCAGGGATTTACTTAGCTGCGAAAATTCCATGAGGAATTGGATGCTAATGGTAAGACCTAGGCAAAAACTATAAAAGGATGACATATGTGAGAGGCAGGACGCTGCTGAGTATGCCGGAGAGATATACTTGCTGTGTGAGCGCTTTGTGTTAGGCAAGGGATTGGTGAAACGTGACTGAGTGTTCTGAGGTTGACTATCCTCACTTTTCATGCATGCATCTCGCTCAGGGGTGATTATAGACAGACTCGGTGTTTGTATCTAATCTATGGTTGGGTGGAACGTGGCTGTTCCTGCTACATCCGGGTTACAAGTTTCAGGTTTTCTTCAAGTTCAGACTCTTCAGTATTTCTATTATTTCATTTTTGTCAAATAAGTTAAAAACAAGAGTTTGATCATAAGGAAGGCTATGCGTTCTACTTCTGTTAATGAATGTCGGGCCTGTATTTAGTACTTTAATGGAAATTTCTGTTGTTAATTTAATATGGATTTCTGAATTGGTATAATTTTCTAGTTACTGTAAATCAGATCACTTCAATATATGCCTACCAATTTGGAGGGTTTCATAAGTAAGAAGCCCCCAAACACGATCTTTAAACTCTAAAATTTCTATTTAACACGATTCACATACATAAATCTAGGTGCACGACGCCTGATCGATCTGGGTGATCTCGGCTTTTTATTATCTCATAGTTATGGTTAGATTTAATGTTCTGTTTTTATTTTTATCCATTTTTTTTTTTACCTTAGATCGACTCAGATCTAAGTCTCGGCAGGCTTAGAGCTACACCTTTATACTTAGTACTGCATCTATCTATCCACTTTACCCTTAGATCAATGCAAATCTAAAGACCTGGGTAGGCTCAGTTTTGTATCTTTTATTACTAGCATTGAACGATCCAGATCGAAGCTATTGGCAGTTTCGATGCTGCATTTGTTTTAATTATTTATCTCTTTGTTTATCAAGGATTATCCCTAGAATCGATAAAGATCTAAGTATTGGACATGCTAAGTGTTGCGTTGTTATCATTTTAATTAAAAGAACTACGAGATATAGTTTCCCGATTTTCTTGTGTGGGTATGGCCATTCCCTTGCATAAGATAAAAAGGGTTAGGTTAACTTTTCTTCTTTCACTAGTTATGGTAAGACAAAAAAACAAAACAAAACACACACATATTATGCAACCGACCCATTGTTTCCTTACGGTTTCTCCCACAACCTTATGTGTTGATTTAAGGCCGTAGCTTGTGCTAGTAAGTATCTCCACTAAGCTTGATGGTTATTAGACAAATGTTTAGTACCAGTTAAACCAAATCAGTAAGGGAAAACAACATGTGAGTTATTTTAGATCGGTGACTTGGGAGAAAGGGGGTTTATTCCACTATCACGATTTCAGTAGGTAAATTTTTTCGTGGATACTGGAAATCCAGATTTCCTTTTTAAATAGACTGATAACTTACAGTATTATGATCTTTCTGTGATTCGTGTATTTTTATTATCATCTAACAGTACGTAAAACGAAACTGAAGAAGTTAAATTGCACTTATCGTATCTGCCACACACATACAGGAGGAAAGAAAATAGAATCATACAGAAACTATACTTATTGTTAGGGCAATATTTAAAGTATCCAAAACCACGCTCGCAAGTTTAACCCAGAGGTCACAGAACCCATAGAGCCAAACCCCATTCATTACAGTATTCTCGAAACGAAATTTAGAGAGAAACGAACACCCTTGGACCTCAACTCCAGACAGTTCAACATGCTTTCTCTAAAGTCTAATTCCTCATGAAGGAAATAGTATAAAAACAATTATTACATTGGATTCGTGGCAGTAAAAACCCCTGCCACTTTGAACCGTTGAAGTATCGAGAAACTAACCATGTGATGAAACTAAATTTTTCCCTGCTGTCATTGAGGAGGGTTTTCCCAGGTTTTTCCGTCATTGCATGAAGGTAGAAGGAACAATACCACTTACCGACAGGAAAGATCCCTCTAAAAACCTGCGCCTTCCAAGCTGAGAGAACCTAACATCATAAGTATACATTTTCGTTATTATCAAATGGTGGTAGACTACTGAAAAGAACAACAAGAGAAATAGTGGAATTCTAAAATATGGCATTTCAAAGATTACCTCCGAAAATATATCGAAATAAAATTAGCTGAGGATTCAAGAAAATTCATCCCGGAGTACCACGATAGCAAGGGTCATTTTCTTCCAGACCGCGGAAGGAGTTATATGAGTTCAACAGACCTGAAGGGAAGGTGTATCGCCATTTTAGAAGGTAATTGCTGGAAAACGTAACTCGAATACCAGCAAGTATTCCAACCGGAGAAGAATGAACCTGTTTGAGAAGATAGGTACATTTCCAAGAACCAAGACAACTCAACAGTTA
Source organism: Larix kaempferi (assembly GCA_027924585.1). Lineage (NCBI taxonomy): Eukaryota > Viridiplantae > Streptophyta > Pinopsida > Pinales > Pinaceae > Larix > Larix kaempferi. The sequence goes on along the minus strand of BSBM01000486.1, from coordinate 39,529,538 downwards.
TCCCGAGGTGCAAGTGGCACCTTTACATTCGACCAACATTAATAAGTCACATGGCCTGGCCTTCAGAGTTATTGCTGGAGGGTTTCGAAATACAAAACCAGTACGATGAAGCTGGTCCAGCCTGTAGAACTTAATTGGGCGGTATAGTACACCTCGTAAATTGTTCTTGTTAACATAACCCCTGCATAATGCAAGTAAGGAGGGAGGGTTATAACCAGGTTTCAATATAATAAAGTGTAACAAGTTTAGCATGGTGTTAGAAATCTCTTATAAGGTAGGAGTTGGGGTAGATCGAAAACGTTGTTGGTCCAAGGAACCAAGTAATGAGAAAGCTTACCTTTTGTGATTTAAAAACCAATCCAATGTCCTATGGATTGGTTAACCAAATGGTAACCATATAAGTATTTGAGCTTGTTATTTTATAAGCATTCGACAACCTGTAGTGTATAAAATTATTCTGTTTAAAAAGGCCAATGATAAGCAAGGAAAGCTTCGTAATCTATGTCCTTTCATTGCTAGAATAGCATTGCACTTGGAGGAATGGGATAATATAAAAGAATTCGCACATAGCCATAGTTTTAGTGATGGTAATTTACACCGTGTATATTGCACGACTGAATTCAGCACCAAACTATAAGTAAACCTGAAAGACATATAAATTACATTTCTTGTTACCTGTGTCATGAGAAATTCAGAAGGTATAAGTGAACCTGCATATCCACATACGAAGTAGGGTTAGCCGTAGCTAAGTAAGTGGCATGCCAAATATCAGACCTTCTAATTAGTAGGAAAAACACAAGGATAAGAACATAAGCAAAACCAGCGTGCGAACGTAACATTAATTTAAATGTTGAGTAAAGTGAGACAATCACTGTTCATTTACGGTAAAGAAATGGAAGCTTTTAATTTTTTTTTTTTTATGGAGATTTCACATGTTAGCTCGATGGAAAAGTCTAAGTATCATTTGGGTGGTAATCCCGATATTTCTTTGGGAAATACATCCTTGAATTCCATGAGTATTGGGAAGTCTTCGATCTTTTGTTCCCTATTAGTTTCTATGTTTTGGATATTGACGGCAAAGAGTTTGCAACCTTTTCTGATACATTTCTTTGCTTGTAAGGCGGAGATCTATCGTACCGATACTTTCTTAGGGATACCCTGAATCGTCTTCTGATTTCCTTGGTCATCCTTACAGAGTAAGGATTTGTTTAAGTAGTCTAGTAGGACATGGTGTTCTTCTAACCAATCCATACCGATGAGTGCATCGTACGACCCTAGGGGTAGAATGTTTAAATCTATCCTAGTTTGGAACCCGTTTAAGTTTATCTCACAAGTCTTAACTAACTCGAAGACCTTTCGTTTGGTACTGGTGGCTAGTTGTACCAGACACGGTTTCTTGTGAAGTTCTCGGTCCAACTTACAAGTGTCCACTAACTTAGGGGAGATATAACTTCGGCAAGCATCGGGATCTATTAAAACTGAAATGGCAGTGTTAAAGATCTTACCCTCTATTTCCACCATGGTGGCTTGGTGATCCACCTGCCGGCCATCAAGAGTGGCATAAATCCTAGGTGTCTTTTCCATGTCCCCAACGGTAGGTTCTTCTTGGACATTGTGTAAAACTCCATCCATTTTGCTGGGGCAGTCTCTGTAGTAGTGTGGCCCTTGGCATTTTCAGCAAGAAACGTTTGGTGGGACAGCTTTGGTCCCTTTGTTGAAAGCTGGCCTGTTGGTCGATGGTGGTTGTGCACTTGGTCGTACTTGAGGTCGGTTGAAGCCTCTATTGGGAGAAAAATTGTTGTTATGCTTTCGGTAAGGTGGAGGTCTAAAACCTGGTCTTCGGTTGTCCAAGAAGGTTCTGAACCTATCTCTATTTCTGTTGATGTTGTCATCCCTTGGCTGTCCGTGTTCATAACACAATCTTGCTTTATGTATGGTCACATCAAGGGTTTTGGGCATGTCAAACTCTATATTTTCTCTAAAGTTTGGTGGCATCCCTCCATTTTTAAGTCATGAAATTCTTTAATTTTCTTGTCAAAGAATCTTTCAGACATATATTTGTCTTAGAATATTCTGCTGAAAGTATTTTAGTGTATGTCTCTCAGTTCTTATCCTTTGGTGTGTTTCAAGTCTCGCCACCATCTGGTAGCTTTACCATTCAGGTTGTATATGGCTAGTCGAGCTTGCATTTCACTAGAGTAATTATGAACTTTGAAGTATTTATTCATCCCTAGTAGCCACTCCTCAGCCTTTTCCCTAGAGTTAATCTCTCCGTCATAGGTTGGGGCTTTTATCTTTCTGAATTCCCCTTGCATACTGTCATCACTTTTCCTCCTTTTCTTGCAAAGAGGTGGTGAACCTTTATCGTTGGAAGAGCTCTTACAGTCTTCTTCCATTGATTTAGGTATGTGTTCACTAGTACAAAATGAGAGATAAGTGACAAAAAAAACAACCAAAATCCGCATATAAATGACCACTGGTAGCAAATTAGTGGCCATATATCACACAACCAAAAATGTGGTCATATTTAGCTTGGTCATTTATAGCTTATCTTGTGGTCATATATTTGGTCATTAATTTGGTAATATATTTGGTCATTAATTGTCACAATTAATGACCAAATTTATGACCACTTTTTTTGTCACATGATAAATGACCGCTAATTTGCTACCAACGATCCCAAATCAAAAGTGGTCATTTATATGCAAATTTTGGTCATTTGTTTGGTCACTTATCTCTCATGTTGTACTGGTGGTCATTTATATTCAAATTTTGGTCATTTTTTTAGTCATTTATCTCTTTTTAGTGGTTTCAGAATATAAATAAGGCATGGAGGAATCGAACCACCAACCTCCTGCCTATAAGGCAGGTGCTCTACCATTGAGTTAGCACCCTTAAATAGAATTCCTTATGGATTGATATGAGAATAACAAAATAATCAAGTAAAAAAAATAGGTTGAGATAGGGGACTTAATATGAGGAATTAAATTAATCTCGAGGATGGATCATGGGAGTTAGGTGAGGTGGATAGAACCTGGAAGGGACTCAAAACTTCTAAATGATATTTAAAAAAAAGGAACAAGGATCTGTCATTAGAATTAGACAACCAAATCTCATGGGTTAAGCAGGAAGTGGGGATTCGAGGAACATGGAAATAGACAAGCTTCTACATCTAAGAAAACTAGCCATCCATGTAACAGACTAGTTCAATAACAAAGTAGTAACTGAAAATGTAAATGACTAGAAGCTAGCACTCCAATCCATGAAAAGAAGATATATAGTATAGACAGTTTTTTCATGATCCTAGATTACATGTGTACCAAAGTTCAAGAAGATGAAGAAACGAAGGAAGACAATCCATTATCACCATTGGACTTATCCATGCAATGAATTGTTAACTTGTCCATCCATGATAGCTCATCCACATTACCGTATGTTGTGTGTCCACAATGAAAGTGCACATGCAAGGGAGCATGACAGTGTGTTAGCAACTTAGCACAACCGAACATTGGAACAACGCACCCATGTCACTACACTGCAACTATGCAAGTAAAATATTAGAACATCCACAGTCAAGGGAGTCAAGTCTCTAATTTGTATCCTCTACTTTGCATTTCAATAACATGTAAATAAGTTAAAACAAAAAACTAGGAAAACCAAAGTACTGACTAACAATCATCTAAAATCCAACTTGTATATATAGTCTTAGACCAGTATGCAGTAACAGTTATTGTCCAACAATAGATGAAATTTGTCACGAACCCAAATCTTACCAAGAGATTTTAAAAATTTTCAAACATAGATGATAACAAAAATATGTAACATACTAATCCCTCTTTGGAGCACCACATCGGTCAATTACAATATAATATACATAGGTTTAGCTACTAAACTCTTATAACCATGTAAAGGACACATTAACTTGTTTTAACATTCTCATAGACTCTTATTAAAATAACAATGAATGCCGTTGTACCCGTTGAACCTTTTGCACATCTTTATCTTATAGTTAATAAGAAGACAACTTCATTGATAACAACATTAACAAGATCATAAGGCAAATTACATTAGCATTATACATCACATAATCATCCAACCTTATATAAAAAATGTATACATCAAGTAATCAAAATTTCATTCATAAAGACACATTTGAGGAAACACCATAAGCAAACACAAGAGACCAAGGAGAACGTGGTTCACCCGTACACGGGCTAGTCCACAAAAGGTGTGTGCATTTTTTATTAATTTGTAAAATTCGGTGGGTACAATCTGCCATATAACGATGGCTTTCCAAATGCTCAAGCCCCTATTTAAGAGAGAGCATATTTACAACTTTTCAAGGTCTAACTTAGACAATGTAGGAGTTTTCCAATAGGCTTATATAACTTATATAAGCACCTAGTGAACTATCTAACTACTATTACATAGAATTTTAACTCTGACCCTTCTCAAGGTCTTTGTAGCCAAGTGCCTATTCAAATCATTATACTATTAAACAAGTACTACAATTTTTTTTATACCGCTCAGATATTCATACCTAAATGGAAACAATGCACTAATCATTAACCTCATTAGAATACATTAGTCATTATACTCCAATCATAGAAATTTGTCCTCAAGCTAACTAATACCGTTACTAAGGAATAACTCTAATTCTATTACATAATTCCAAGATATATATATATGTTTAGAGGTTCTTAACTAGGGATAACAATTCCTCTACATCTTTAGTATACGGAAACGCAATTATCTAGAGATCTGATCTACACAAAAATAATAGCGATCAGGCATTTCCACGTTGTATACAGGATCAACGAAAAATAGAATAAAGTGATCAGGCCTTTCACAATAATTAACAAAGGGTTTGCCCCATTTGCTATACTATAACTCAGATCCAATAATAGGAAATAAACACCGAAAAAGCCTTCAATAAAACAATTCCTGAACATAAAGATCTTACGAAGAATCCAGAGATCTAAAACAATTTCAAATCTATACTATTATTTCACCTTTTTGGCAGCAACAGACCTCTATCTCTATTTCGGAGGCAACTTCCAAGAGAACGGCTTTCATAAATTTAACTTCCTTTCAGAATAATCAACCAAGCAAAGATCTATCATAATTATCCGCAGCAGTCAGTTTTTAAAATCGAAACTACGGTGATCTCAGTTTTAGATAAACCCTATCAAAATTTAGTAGCAATTGTATGAATATAAACCATGAATTTGGTCTCAAATGCAGAACGCAGAAGGTTAATACATACTTATTATGGATTGTGCTCCAGTCGCCAGTACAATCTCAACTAAGGTAAAAATAGAGCAAGGGATCGGCTCCTTCCAAGCTTATCTTTACTGGGTTAACCAAAACAAAGCTTCTTTTATATATATATATATATATATATATATATATATATATATATATATATATATATATACTGTAAAATGGCTCTTTGTAAGACCTCAATCACTTACTTCCATTTTATAAAATCAGAGTTAACCCGAACAGAATAGATACTTAAAATCTATATCTAAGTATATATACTATAAAATAATTCTTCGTAAAACCCCAATCGCTTACTGCCATTTCATAATAACCATAAGATTCAGAGTAGTTTATAGATATGGAGTATACATAAAAGACAACTACAAATGCTTACTGCGATTTTTCACAAACGGTAACGTGGAGTATCTAGTGAAGGACCTAGAATTCTTAGATCGCATCTCTCTATGATATGCTTAAGATCAGCATCAATGTTAAAGCAATATCTCAGTGATCAATGTGGGATTTTCGGCGGCATAGGCATAAAATATTTACAAACAGTAAAATATCACACAACACAGTACAATGTAAAATAAAATCCAGCGTACAGAATTTACTTATCTGAACCATATTCTCGGTCAAAACTCTGCCTCGAACGAGTCACTTCTCCTCCCAGGCTTATCTCTTCGACAGCCCCGGTTGGTTGCACATCGACTCCCTTCCTTTCTCGCTATACCAAGCTCTACCCAGAAACAGAGATCCACCGTATTACCATTTCATGGAAACGCCACGATGTGACAGGAACCAAAGAAGAGTCACTCCAGCGTGGGTCGTCCCGTATGCATCCATCAAGAAAATATCATCGTAGCCTCTCCCGTATGAGAGATCGACAGGCCCGGTTGATCTCACATCGACTGCCTTCCCTCTCGCTATGCCAAGCTCTCCCCGAAACCGAGATTCCTCGTATCCCTTTCATGGGAACGCCAAAATGCCTTAAAGAAATTCCCCGAAATAAAAGGAGGTAACGACAATAATGCAGAGGAAATTCCTCCATGCGCCGCGATCCTGTTTCCCCCTTTTTCTCCTCCTTTCGCCCTTTTTAAAACTATTTTCCAGATCTTGTCGAGTTAACTGGTGGTCGAGGATCGTGGGTATAATGGAAGACAGATGTCGAAGGAAGAAAACAAACGCCGATGGTAGTTAGGATTTTACGAGCTCCACTAAGGAGACAACAAGCTATAAAAACTCTCTCGGATTCCTCCTCCACCCTCTTCATCAACAACCGTAGAATCACAAGGCCTGAGCTAAAACATCGTTTACTTCTCATTCTACTCCCAAACTTCTAATAATAGCTACACGTCTTCTCCCATAATTTAGAGTGGTATGTTCTCTTTTAAAAGAAAAGTTATATAATCGTTCCAAGGCTCTATTACGGTGTATAGACCTCTCTTCCAAAATAGCCTATATTTTGTCGATACATATATATAATCTTAGTATAATATATGTGTCATGCTTATTAACACAATATATAAAGGTAAGTTTTTATTTCAATAAAGATATATATATATATATATATCTCGACTTTTAATGCCAAGGTCAAAAGATTATAATATCTACTTTTGTAGCTTAGTCATATTAGGATTAGAATAACTTATGCCATAGTATCTTAGCTGGATACTTAAGGTGAATAATAATCCTACAAGGACGAACCTATATCTCCACTCGTCAAAATCGAATATGATAAGTCCTGATATGGTCAACCGATCACATGGCTTCCTAGTCACTATCCGTTAGGTTACTTATCTTTTAGTCGCAATAGCATCTTTTAACCTTCTAAGACTTATGAACATATAAATCGCTCAAGGTCCATTGGTGGGGCCTTGGCCTTGAGCTCCTGATTAGTAATCAAGTGTACAACAATGTTTTCATTTTTTTCATAACAGGTCATAAAGGAGGGATATCACAAAATTACTTTTTCAATGCTTGCTAGTAATTCCTTCTTCAACTTCTCTAACCCAGATCTACCAAGATAAACACATCCCAAAAATAAGATTCCTTTTCAAATTGAATGTTGAAAATATATTTAGTATATGAAGAGTGTATGAAGAGTATGTCTTAATACTCTCTTATCCTATTTATTTTGGATATTTAGTATATGAATGGATATGGTTCATTGCAAGAGATATCCTGAACTCTTTCCAACAAAGATCCCAAAGCATCAACAACTAACATGTATAGATAGGGGGCAAGTGGGAAACCTTGTGTGATTGAAACAATGAAGTGGGATGTGAGATATGAGTTCACAACTCAAGTTAAAAAAATTGAAGCATTAGAAAAAGGGTGTTCACCATGAAAATACCCATAGAACATGTTCCAAGGCATTGTAACATTTCCATAATGAAGGACTCGTCAAATTTATCATAAGCTTTATCAAAAACTATTTTAAAGAACAAAGGGTGTTGCCTTGTCTCTTTGGCCCATTCCATAGAACCCCAAATAGAAAAGATTTCATGTCTAAAATATATATGCCCTATACAAATCCAATTTCTTAAAACCACAAAGAGCTAAAATATCTCAGAGTTCACATAGACCATGATATGAAAGAAACCATATATCACATAAGCCATTATATGAAAAACTCCAGATATCAGATTTGTTGCAAGACTGCATACTCAATATTCTCTCTATATCTCGGTATAAAACACTTAAAAATCCGAAGTAGCTTAAACATGTCAAAAAAGCTTATACATAGAATTAAAAATTTATAAAGGTAAGCAATTTAATATTTCCGCTGAGGTTAACATTTTAATATTTACCCTCTTAGCGATATGAATAAAGTGTTTTGAATAAAAGAGTCTGTTTTGCAAATCTACATGTTCCAACAGTATCACCAGCAACTTCTGAACTAAAATGTTGGTTGTTGATTTTAAACAGAATCCTCACACTGTGCTGCCACTTTTTCCCATTGTACCTTCTACTCGCCATTTCAGATAGTCAATCAAATATAGGTATTTGACATAGAATATTAAATAAACCATGGATATAACTATACTGTATTATGTACTGTATTATGGTAGATTCCATATCATAGCATCACATTTAAGTATGTATGTTAACATTATAGATTCAATAAATATGCCATAACATATTGACAGAGCAGCATTATTATCCTCATTATCGAATATAGAACTCGTGCTCCTTGTAGGATTTGATTTGTGTACAATACACCAAGTTTGCTCCATGAAAGAGAAGACGTCCTGTTCATTAATGCTACCGTTCATTTATCTTGTATTAACTTACATTAAACAATGTTAAAGACATCAATGTATTTGGAACTGTTGTTAGGGCTAAGAAGAAGTTCGTTACTTGTTAGTGTTGAAGTTTTTGGAATTGAATTATATGTCATATAAATTCCAGAAACTTAAACCTTATGAAACTTGAACACTATATGGTTAACTTGGACACTAAATTTTCTTATATCAGAATATATTATCTGTATATATCACATATTATTAGATATAAAAAAAAATTGAAATGAAAAAATATAGGATAAACCAAAAGACGAACATCTTAATAGCTTGGTTTGCTTACAATATTGCAAAGTTCAGAGAAAAATGATAGCAAAGGGATAATTATATAAAGTTTAAAGAGTTTGTTATTCAACTGATAAAATCCATATCAGATATTGGAATTTCTACCTGATATGTTGATTGGAAAGGAGATTGATTTAGGGTTGTTCTTCATACAATAATATATATTTGAGGACCTTATAAATCTATAATTATGAAAAGTTCTATTCGGATTAATGTATGAAAGTAGAAACTAAAATTAGGAGACATTCATCTTAACCCAAAATAATCTATCTATCTACGACATCTTAAAGGCAACTAAAACAAACTAAGATACATTCATCTTATAAAAAAAATGGATATGTGAATTCAAAATCTATATGAATAATTGAGATCATACCCTTAAAAAAATGGATTTGTGAATTGAAAATCTATTTGAATAATTGAGATGATATCATCATGTCTTCTCATCAATTTGAGTAATTGAGATCATATGGTCACAGGCAAGTTTAGAGAAAGGCATATCTGTCATGCAAAAGAAGACAAGCATAGACCAGACAAAAGATATACTTATAGCAACCTTTTGTCCGCCTTCCGGGCCGGGCAACTGAAGAAGTTGCAGAAAGCATAATCTTGATAAGTTGTGTAACAAATTCTTGTCAACATGGGATTGGGTTTTGAAATATTTGAAAAACAATCCATTGCTGTGTAACAAATGCTGGTCAACATGGGGTTGGGTTGAGAACTCTTTGAAAAGCCATCCATTCTGGTATATTTGCAGTGGGATACTTTTAGAAGGCAACTAAAATTAGGATACATTCATTTTAACCTACAAAGATGGATCCTAATCTGTTACAGTAAGATACTCTTACAAGGAAACTAAAATCTATCTGCACAGTGAATTGGAAATATTTGAATAATTGAGAGGATATAGTCACGTCTCATCAATTTTGAATAATTGAGATCATATTGTCATGTCTCATAACTTATGGTTACCGGGAGGCAATATAGGCAAGAGTCATATCTCTCATACAGAAGAAGACAGGCACAACCAGACAAAAGAAAGAACGAGCAAGATTCGTGCCTACGGGGATAGGCAATTGAACAAGTTGCAGGAAGCATGCGCAGAAGAAGCATAAAACTTTAAGGTAATTTGGCCGTTTTAGGTTTTATTAAAATTTCTTTCTCCTCCGTTGTGTTGTTTGACAGAGAACCTCCATAAAAGTTAGTGTTTATAGTATGAGAAGTTCAATTGAACTTGGGTTTAGGGTGCTGGATAATGATAATTCTTTAGGTTTTAGAGAATGGATCTAGTTGCACTCTTGAGCATATCATTATCTTTTTTAATAAAAATAAAAGAAACAATCAAAATAATGAGTGATTTAGATTTTACAGCATGCAAAAGTGTACAATTGTTTTTTTTTTAACAATTTTTTTAAGAAATTAATTTTTTATAAAAAATTATTAATGTTGCTTGTAGATTTGACCAATGTACACTACAGACCATCAATACCAACAAATGGAATTTTAGAAGTCTAAGTCTTTTTATTTCAAAATATAATTTTATTTTATAAAATGAAACTCATTAAACCTAAATGAATGTCCTAGATGGAAATATACAGGCAAATTATTGCAAGACTTCATCACCCTTTATCAAATTCTATGAGGAAATTGAGTTTTCACTCATTGTGGTTTTTTTTAGGAACTCAGATTTTTTTAAATAATGTTCATTAACCCTAGTTGAATGTTGTAGATGGAAATGGAGAGGCAAATGATTACTAGACTTATTAACTGGTGTATTGGATTTTATGAGCGAAGTGAGCTTTCCACTTTTTGGGTTTATTTAGGAACTCGGATCTATTTGGTTGTGTTGAAGATTAGAGATCCAAACTCACATAGACTGTTTGGAAATGGAGAGGCAAATGAATGTTGTACTTAGTCACTGGTGTATTAGATTTTATGAGCAATATGAGATTTGATTCCTTTTGAGACTGTTTGGAAATAGAAAGGCAAATGAATGCTGCACTTAGTCACTGGTGTATTAGATTCTATGAGCAATATGAGATTTGATTCCCTTTGAGTATATATGGGAACTTAGATCTATTTGGTTGAGCTACAAACTCTTGTGAATATCTAGGAACTCAGATCTATTTGGTTGAGCTAAAAATTAGAGATGCAAACTCAAATAAACTCTTGTGAAGTGTGTAATGGTGCAAAATAAGTAATAAAATAAGCAAGTAAAACTATTCAGACAGACTCTGTGATATGTATAATGGTGAAAAATATATCAGAATAATAGCAGGTAAAAATATTAAAAAAATATTTTATTAGGAAATCACTCAATCTTTTTTCAGGGACGAATCCATACTTCAATTACTAGAACCATTATGAAGTGCATGAGTATCAACATACCTAAAACCTTGGGTAGTTTCTATAACTCTTCCAAATATCTACTGAAAAAACAATATCGCAACCAACTTCGAGGCGAATAGAGGCAAATGTGTTTACTCTAGAGGATGACAATGCAGATCGCAGAGAGCATCGACTAGTATTTGACCGCAAAGATTCTGTTCCAGAAACTTTCATTGGAGTTGCATCTTTATCCTTTGAGAAGCCATGTATGTAGAGAAACAATTTATGGCACCATTCCAAGCACTAACCCAACAGATCATCATGGTGGTTGTGTTGGGATGCATGGATGCCCAACTTGGTTTTCGGTTAGAACTGCCTGTCTTGCACTCTCACTTCCCATCAATTCGATGTCTTCATCGATTAGAACTGGGAACCTTCTAGAGGCCGGCTAAGGCTGGGAGCAGAAGAGTTGAGTAGATTTTGAGTTGGGTTTCTGTGCTTTTGGTCTTGATCCATCAATATTCTGGTATATATCACTGGAATGAAATCAATGCGTTGCAGAAGGATATCAGTGAAAGGCGAAGCAGAAGAAATTGATGTCTCACCGAGGCCCAGATCCCAGCAGAAACATGGAAAGAGGTTGAATCCTTTTTCCACCAAAAGGTTTGACAAGTTTGAGAGAATCTATGCCGAACTCTCTGCGAAAAGAGAATATATTGCAGAATTGGATTCCGGTGGTGGTGAGGCCCAGAGAAGGAAATGGGAAGCAAAATGTTGAGTCTATTTCGTTGATGTGCTTACTGTTTGAATGCCACAATTTTTCCCACACAGGATTTGTTGTCATGTGATTGGAAAATCATGGTAAAAAATGATCACTTTTGAGTCTCGATGAAAAGTATGCTTCAGTTAGAAAGGCATATCGGCTTTAATAAAATGTCTTTAATCGTGGTGAGCAGGGACAAGCAACAATACTTTTAATGAACTGTCAGCCGAATATGTGTATCACCAAAAATAACCTAGAACAATACTAATGCGATCCCAGAAACCTATGATTCGCATTCAATACAAGCGACATCATCTTCTCCTTGCATGTATATTCTTTCATGTCCAATTACATGAGCCCTAGCTGCAGTCTAAACAGTTTTCAACCGACTGGTTAAGCTTTCATCTGTGAAAATTTATTCCATGGTTTTCCCAATAGAAAAGGGCATAGCATACCCTAGTTCAACATAACTTCTTACTACTTTGTCCCAAATTTCATCTTTCTCCACGAATCAACCAAAATTTAAAAGTATTAAGAACGGAAGTTATTAATTAGTCAATCCATTTATATTTATTGGATGATCATTTATGCTTTTGAGCATCTTTTGATCGTTTGATCCGAGATTCCGAACTTGTGTTGATGATTCTTGTGTGTGGCGAGCGTCCACCATTAATATGTCAGAACGAAGAGTTCCGAGTCTCAGACCCTCTATTCAATGGAAGTTATTGCTACTGATTTTGTTTGAAAAAAAAGGCAATATGCATTGCACATGTAATTTGAGATATTTTTAGATGTCTAAAATTTTCTTTTAAGCGAGTAAAGATTGTATCAATCTAACCGAACATATACACAGTATTAAGTTGTTGGTTTGCCACAACACTTACAAAAGAGGATCTATTATCACAACAGTTGCAAAACCAAGATTCCTATTCTTGACATAGTATTAAGTTGTTGGTTTGCCACAGCACTTACAAAAGAGGATCTATTATCACAGCAGTTGCAAAATCGAGATTCCTATTCTTGACATAGTATAAATTCTTGACACAGTATTAAGTTGTTGGTTTTCCAAATCACTTACAAAAGAGGATCTATTATCACAGCAGTTGCAAAATCTAGATTCCTATTATTGATATATATATTGAGCACTGTTAATTGGGTCACCTGGATACCAAACCTGCGGGGCAGGGCTAGCCTTTGGAAGGGGCGGGCGGGGCTAGCCTCTGGAAAATAGAAGTCATTCACGAGCGTTAAGTCTGGGGTGCAGTTTGCACATTACTGCCTGAGCAAGCTAACTGATCTGAGTGCTTCTTTATGGAAAATCAAGCATTACCGTGCTAGCTATTGTGGATTCGCTTGGTGAAGCCATGATTCTACTCATTGTGATTTCAACAGTATTTAGGGTTTCAGTGGATGTTTTTTTTCCATTTACTATGGACAAATGAGTGAGGGTTTTCCCTCTTTGACTCGACAATGGGAGTTGAATGCTTCTTGTTGAATGTTGCAAATGTGCAAGGGGGAGATCACTATGGATCTGGTCAGATATGGTCTGTGTGTGAGGAAGAATCATGTGAAGTTGTTTAAGAGGAAGGGGAGTTGAAGGGAAAATATGAAAGGAAGGACAGTAATGGGTTTCTGAGAGTATATCGATTTCTGGGTTCGATGAGAGGAGTCATAGAAATTCAGCCGTTGCGGCGGCCATGGCAGTGGTCATGGAGGTGGGCAGTGCGATGGGTATCATGTTTATTTTGAGTAGGGTTTTATACTTGACAACGCTTTGTAGAAACCCTAGAAACCCTAAGACTAGTGAGAATGGAGGAGGGGTTGAAGAATCTGCATAACAGAAAGATGTCTATAACCTGAGCAGAAGAACTCTAAGGCCGGGCCTTTGTATGAGTGCATCAAACAACCCTCGGAGAGCTCATGTTCAGCGAATCAAGTTCTCTTCTTTGGCTTCTCTAAAGCCGAAAAACATGAGCACAAGCATCATCACTCCAAAGCTAAAAAATATTTTCAAAGATTAAAGAAATCCCATAAATACAATGGAACAAAAGTAATAAGGGTAGGAATTGTTACTTGAAGCATGATTGTGATTGTGGTGCGGTAGTTGACCTAGGGTTTTGAACCCACCCCAAAGATTGTTGAAAAAATTGATGGTTAATAGATGATCCGAAGAAAAATCAAGAAGCTTATCGGATAGATAGAGATCATTGTAACCATATGGAGAACTTTGCTTGCCATACGCAATTCATGGAGATCACATATATTGGAGGCTCTATTTTCTTTTATTTCCTCTCTCAATCTATTTTCTAATTTACTACTCATTCACTTTTCACTTTTTTGGAGTTTCCCTCCATCTCTTACATTTGTTTTGTTTATATACTTATTTTTCTTAATTTGTTAATACTAATTAAGTCATATAATAATAATAATAATAATAATAATAATACAATATATATATAATAACTATCAAAATTAATAAATTAATATATTAAATATTTTATTATATAAGAACCATGTGAAAATAAAAGTGTCTAAATGAAAATTAAAAACCCATAATAATAAACTAAAATAAAAATAAGTTATAATATAAAACAAATTAATTACTTAAGCTTGAACCTTAAACAAAATTAAATTAAAAAACTTATATAAAAAATGCTAACTATATAAAAATGTATATTCTATAATTAAATTAAACCAAATTATAATCTAAAATAAAAACAATATGAAATTAAAAACTTATGATCAATTGAAACTAAAGCTAAACTACAACTTATAATTACAAATTAAATTAAAAAACAAGTTAAAATATAAAAATTATTAATTAATCATTATAATTACTCTAACACACTATAACAATATAGAATTAAAATCTTAACTAAATTATTTTAAAATCATAAAATGAACTATATCAAGCTAATTTAATAATAAAGTATTTTTATAATAAAACTATTAAACCTAACATCTAGTATTGAAAACATTATTAAAACTAAAAATTCTAAATAAAATTAATAAATTAAGTAATACATGAATTTAATAAAATCAAAATTAAATTAAATTAATCAAACTAATTAATAATAAATTTCCTAACTTTGAAACATTAGAGAATACATAAAGAACAATTAATTAAACTTGACAAACCCTAACATCCTTTAAAACCTGACACATAACCTACTTCCATCTACCAAACCACCACCACCACTACATATACAAAGATCATTCGGCAATCACAATTTCTTCCGAGACTTCACTGTCTCTTGGTGATGAAGTATCATTTCAAAAAGGCACGTCCTCTCTTCTCTCAAAACTATACAATATATTAATATTATATATGGGTAAAAAGATACACGGAAAAAAGGTTTTTGATAATTTATTTATTTTATATGTGGAAGGAGAATGGGTTAGCAAAGATTATGAGGGTATTATTATTATTATTATTATTCAAGGAGATGGGAACAAATGGATTTTTACAAAAAGAGAGGAATTATTTTTTCTTCAAAATGGAGGATATTTGTTATTTCTTGTAAGGGAGGGACCCACAGGGACTTTAAATATTTTCAAAATCAGATGCAAAGAGAACCATGGTGAATGAATGCATCTCGAGGATTAATGGAGGTTGTGAAATTAACATGTATTGAAAAATAATCCAGATTGTATACTATTAATTGTATAATTTACTAAATTTGAACAGTGCAGATGGATTCGGAGACCCCCTTACCCTCTTCTAGGAGGTCTCCGAATCCATCTGCACTGTTCAAATTTAGTAAATTGTACAAATTCATTATCAAAATTATAATTTTCCACTGCTGGAATGACACAACTAAAAATGACCAATTGTTATGTGGTCATTTTTAGTTTAGTTCTTATCTGGTGACCAAATTGGTCATTTAGCTTAGTCATTTTTAGTTTAGTTCTTATTGCGTGACCAAATTGGTCATTTATCTTAGTCATTTTTAGTTATTTCACTTAACATTTCTCAATTTTAGTCATTTATCCCTTGAAAAAGCTATGGTGACCAAATTTTTTGGTTTCCTAGTCACTTATCTCTCATTTTGTACTAGTGGTTCTCCCTGCTCGTCTCCCTTAGGGCTGGCAGTCCTTTTTGTGTGACTGTTTCCCTTTTTAAAAGTGTTGACTGAGAGTGTGGGATGTCAGTGAGGTTTTTCCTTTGTTAAAGTCTAAAGCAGTGTCTCATTTATGGCTTGTTGCTCTCTTCTTTCTTGCATGTTTTCATATCGAAAAATTTGGAATTCGGCCTGTAGATTTTGCATGGATTTCACTAAATCCAGGTTGAGTTCCACCACAACTTCTTTCTCTCATGGTTGGGAGTTCATATTTCCATGCATGCTGCTGCCCCCTTCTGCATTCATTTTTAGACACTGATTGTACCTGCAGTGTTTATATAAGCGTCAAGAACAAAAAATCTGTTAGTTCATTTTGTTTACATAAATAAAATATAATTTCTGAAGGTATGTTTCTGTTTACTATGTATCTGTAGCGGATGTTTGTAATGAGCCCAATAGGTCTCTTAGTTTTGTAACTAAGCTCTGATACCACTTGTAATGTCCCGAAATAGTAAAAAAAATAAAAAAATTCTATTACTGAAATAAACTATTTAGGAAGTGATGACTTACAAATCAACTTCAGCATTGATAAGAAACTTACTACACCGGTACTTAATTGTGGCATTTGATTGTGTCTTAACTTCTTAGTTGTCAAGGTCTTACTAGTTGTGATTTCTACAGCTTTGCGGAAGTGATGTAATGAATAGAAATGAAACTCTGTCGTAAGTGAACAAATGTTTAGAGTATAATAATACAAATCCTTGTCTTACTGTTTCAAGAGTTTGTGTGCATATTTATAAAAGTCTAATTGAAAATTCAGGTGGGATGGATCCCTAATGATAGCGGTTGATGACCCATGATGAGATGCATGGTGTTTCAAGGGCTACGTACCCCGACAGAGTTGCTAAGAGGTAGGGTGGAAGAAATGGAAACTTTTGACTTACTTAGCGAGTTTCGCTAATGCATTCGATTCGTACTTGGTTTGCAGGTGTACCTATGAGGCATTTACTGAGAGTGCCTACTCCACCTTTCTAGAAATTATTTAAGTCTCAAGTGTGAGAGGTTTGGGGGTTGACACTTTTAAAAGCCTTGTTGGAGTTTGTAATACTTGTGAAAGTTGTACCACTTGTTGATTTTGTAATTACTTAATGGCGCTATGTAATGTTTGGGGTCTTTGCAATGTTGATTGCGTTTACAATACTTGTTCATTACGAATGGCTCTAATACTATAGAGATTTGGGTCAAAATCGAAATACTTGGGGTTGGTGGTAGCATTGAATGTAGCTCTACGATGGCACATGGCCAACATTGCCAACTGTGCTGAGGGTTTACTCTTGGGTTCTACACCAACGAAGAAGCATTTTTGTGGTTTATTTCTCTTATTTGTTGTGGATGCATTTGAGGATTCATTTACTGACCTGAACTTGGCTCATGGTAAGCACACCATATGGGATAGAGATGGTGACTTAAAATATGAAGGTAATTCCTCCCAGATTCATACTACTTTTCTTGCTATTGCATTTAGATAGTTTGTGACATCTCCAGATGAAACGAGTTAGTAAATTTGGTAAAATTTAAAAAACTTTCTTCCATTATATAATTAACGAAATAAATGTATTGCCATAACGTCAATGGTCTCTGCAAAGAAATGTACTTGTGGGAGAAATAAAAGTTCGACATGCTTCCGTAAATAAAACGACAATACAAAATGATTATTATACACCCATGTTACATAGCATAGGCCGAACAATGATATATTTTAAATAGCAACCATAATCAATTACCAAGAATTTCAGTTGACACAAAATAACCATATACATAACAACATCACCATTAAAATCATACATATGAACGAGACAAGATATACCGTGGTTCACCCCATCCTTGGGCTACGTCCACAAAACTGTCATATATTTATTCATCAATAAAGAAGGATTCTGCAAGGCAACTTTTACAATCTTTGCATTTTCACTTTCTCCGGGTATTCTATCAACCAGATTTAAAAGTGATTTTAAAAGCAACTTGAACATAGATGAATTACCATCTCCTTTTCCTCACTAAGCATTCTATTTAACATAACACTTTTTTAGCAATACAATCATAATATAAGGGGCTTCAACCCTTATACTATCCCCTCCAATGCATACTATGTAAGTCAAGTTGAAGCTTTCTAGAATAACAATAAAATTTATGACCCTTTATCGATTATAAAATTCACTTTAACTTAAGGATTAGTATGAGGGTTTTAACCTCTTCACCCCTTTCACATAAAATACTTACAGGTCGAATCCTCTTAAATATTTCACCTATCGACCAGAAATAACTTAACAAAAACTGATTACCATCAGAAGAAAAATAGAGTCTGCCTACTTAACAACAACACAAAACATTCCTTTCCAAAAATGCGAGCTCTAGGATCGATTCTCACTGGGGAGGGATCGCCCTGATCTATTGATAAATAAAAAATACCTAACCTCACATAGACATCTATGAATAACTAGGTTCAAGGTTCGATTCGTCAATTGATTTATAAGTTTATATATCAATTTATAAATGAAGGTACTGCCCAAATCGCATAGGCAGAGTACATACTAATGTATCTACAATATTTACTCGGGTATTTCCAGATGGCATCATTATGATCTCAACATATATATATAAACCTATATATATAATTTAGTGTGCTGTCCAAATCGCACAGGCAGAAATATGTAAATATGTAACTAAAATATTTTAACGAATACTGGGGGCTTATCTGTAGACAATGATCTAGAGAAGAGACTTTGATACGAAAACAGAGCTATCGTTCCCTCCAGGTATAAGCAAATATAAGAGACCACAGTTTCACACAATAACAATCAATGGAAAGTTACAACTGCATTTTCATCTATCTCTAAAGGTCTACGAATTCAGGAAGGAGAACATTTGTTTTCAGGCATAATCAAGAAATGACATAGATCACACTCTCAGTATGGCAATACAGATCTGAAAATATATTATGATTTTCAAGCAGAACTATCCTCCAATATAAGCAAAGAAAAATGGTCTTGCTTAGCAAAGCAATACAGCAATGAGCAGAGTTAAAATTTTGGGTCGAAACATGAATTAGCAGGGCAGGTTTGGACCCTTAGCGGCCGTCATAACTCCTTCCTATACACACAACATGCATCTATACATAATACATATATAAACTCAATATAAAAACCAAACGCGAATTAGTAGGGCAGGTTCAGACGCTTTATGGCCATCCTAACTCCTTCGATCTACCTAACACCAAACATAAGAGTTATATAACCCAAAAAATGTTTCACGCCCAACACAAACTTACCCAAAAGGAGATTGGCTCTAACTCAGAATAGGGAACTCACTCGTGCCCTTTCTCGCACAACAAGCAATAATAACTTGCTAGACAACAACTAGAATCAGGCTCTTTCTCTACGCTGTCATTGTAGTAAATAATACCTTCGCTGACCAGAAAAAGTAAACAATATACAAATTTCTGCTATCAGTCGAACAGTTCGATATCCGGCT